>OV702280.1:278644286-279244286 GCA_916181665.1 Avena sativa
CCGATTCCATAGGAATTTATGTTTTTTACAAGGGGTGGACGGAAAGATTTACGATCCCCCTGTTGGGACATTGTCCGTATAAGGTTGTCTAGTATTTTAAAAAAATGGGGTGGTAGCATTTTAAATTATCCATTTGGTGATTGCTTCACAAAACCCCCTTTTTTGCGCTCGGAAAATAGAAGATTGCTTTTTGGTGCGACGAAAAGGAAAACTTCCTCCTTCAATATTGTTCGCCATTCCATGATGCACATGCATGCATAATACAAACACATTATCATAAACTATGCCTTAATTCTAGCAATAACATTGGTCATTTGACCCGAAAGCCAGGAAACCTCGAATGAGATAGATCATTTTGTGAAGGTTTCTTGAACATAATTAATATACCAAGATTGATATTTTTCCTTGCAAATATGTCACATAATATGACATCACGCAAAGGTTTCGCATTGTTTTGATCTTTTTTGAATTTCTTATGCCCGTAAACTATCGTCAAACTTTGTCGAATGGCGGGCACGGAGATTCTTAGCTCGGGACTGAGCCTCGCTAAACTTGCATTGGATCTCTGATAAAATAGCATATTATGAACCTAAAATTATTTTTATGAAAAATCATGAGCATCAGATCTTGTACCTATAGTTTATATCAGACCCACTTTCTACCGATTCGGTATTTTTCACCAGGGGTGGATGGAAAGGTTTGACATCCCCTTTTTGGGACATTGTCCATATAAGGTTGTCTAGTATTTCTGAAAAATGGGGTGGTAGAATTTTGAATTAGCCATTTGGTGATTGCTTCACAAAACCCCCCTTTTTTGCGCTCAAAAAATGGAAAATAGCTTTTTGGTACGACAAAAAGGAAAACTTCCTCCTTCAATATTGTTCGCCATCCCATGATGCATATTATCACAAACTATGCCTTAGTTCTCGCCATAACATTGGTCATTTGATCAGAAAGTCAGGAAACCTCGAATGAAATAGGTCATTTTGTGAAGGTTTTTGAGACATAATCAATATATCAAGTTTGATATTTTTCCTTTCACCTATGTCACATAATATAACACCACGCGAAGCTTTCGCATTATTTTGATCATTTTTGAATTTTTTTATATCCGTTTTAAACTATGATCAAAATGGTGAGCATGAAGATTATTATTCAACATAAATTTATAATATTTAAGTGTAGATAGATAGATCTTATTTTTTTGCAAATTTTGATATATTATTTGTATTTTTCTGAATTAGAATGATTTAGTTATGATTTTTCAAAGATTAATAAGGTAAAAGGGAAAATAGTTATGCCGAAGGCAGCCATAGGCTATGTCGAGGACAGCCGTTGGCGTAGGCTATCCTATGCCGAGGGAAATTTTACACCGACGACCAGCTTCGCGGGGCGCCTAACTCGTGGCCTACGTCGATGGCCTTGACTTTTCACCGTCGGTGTAGCCTCTGGCTGTCGGCGGCTAGCTCCATTCCTGTAGTAAATGGGTGTATTTTCACCTGCGAGGCGAAGTGAATATCTGGAAATCGTGTGTGCCACTACTAGGAAAATGGCTATAGGTAATCAACACATCCGTGGCTCACATGGTTGAAGTGCCCCATGGCTAAAACAGGTGTGGCTCACCTATGGGCAGTGCTCTACTAGTAACTAGAACAACCGTGGCGCACATGGTCATAGTGCACCACAGATATGTGTGGGCCAGGGCCCTGCTGGCCGCACGCCAGATACCCATAGCGCACATAGGGTAGGTGCGCTACGCTTGTTAGTGTTAACCGTGGCGCACGTGGGGGTGCGCTATGCCTAAGCGCATGCCCCTCTGCTCTGTAAAACGGGCAGACACATTCGTGGCGCACTATGGCATGTGCGCCACGGATGTTATTATTCCCAGTGGCGCACTGGGGCCACGTGCGCCACGGATGTGGCGACCCTTTTTTTGCAGCTCCACTTTGTGCACATGTGTGATCATCCACCACCCCACACTTCACTTTCCCCTTCTTCTTCCTCCTTAGATCTAGTCGGGATCCTTCTCCTTCCCACCTCAATTTCTCCACTCATTCACCATTTTTAGCATGTAGAACTTTCCTTGGATGTTACATACGTAATAGAGGAAGCTCTCCGGTCTCTCATATCCTTCTCCGGTCTCGCGTGCACCTCTCCTTTCCATCTTCTCGCGATCGGTCTCTCATATCGGTAAGTTGTGCCTGTAAGGATGTGTTCATGTGTATATGGATGATATGCTCATATGTATGTAGATGATCGATGCTCATGATGTGTGTATGGAGAGGATCGATGGTCATGTGTGTGTATATGGAGAGTATCGATGATGCTCATGCATGTGTGTATGGAGAGGATAATGATAAGTTCATGTGTGTATGGATCGGTCTCTCTCTCTCTTGTGTTTGTATGTGAACAAGTTGCCATTTGTTTTGCCAAAATGTTGATTCATTTCCTTTTGGCAAGACTTTGGAATTTCGCAAAGGTCCTAATTTTAGGATAGGTCATGCCGAAATTTTCTATCGACCATTGCATGCATGCATTGATTATGTGGTTCTAATAGACTTCTAATTGTACCGTGTACACAGTGCAGGAAAAAATGGTGCTCATAATGAGTGAAGACATTGTGGCTAGATTTTTGAAATGTGTGACGGCCAACATGATACGAAATAACAAGACGGAGATAAGATGTCCGTGCAGAAGATGCAAACTCAACTAGGCGATCGACCCAGATTCCGGGAATCTGCAGGCGCACCTGCTCCGCCATGGTTTCATGGATGGATACACTCGTTGGATAAGCGATGACGAAGAAGATGGAGACGGTGAAGGTGGACGATGATCATCATCACGGCGAGAACGGGCGAGATGATGAAGAGTCTCCTGGAGATGGTGAAGGTGCGGAAGCAGACCGGGATGATGATGATCTAGATGCCGGAGGAGCAGACGACGATGGAACAACGTCAGGCTGGGTGCGGGACCCTTATGTGCAAGACCTGCTTCTCAAGCAGACGAGTAACGCCAGGGCTGCCGCTAGAGAGAAAGCCAAGCTTGCGCAACTTGAGAAAGACGCGGTTACTCCATTGTATGAAGGATGCAGGCCCGATGATACCCGGTTGAATGTAACGCTCAAGGCTATGGAGATGAAGGCAAAACACAAATTGAGCGACGCAAGCTTCGATGATATGATGGCATTCTGGCACGATCGTCTCCGGAGGGGAACACATGTCCAACTAGTATCGAGGACGCCAAGAAAATCGTCTGTCCTCTCGATCTACCGCACGTTAGATATCACATATGCATCAACAATTGCATCATCTATCGGGGCGAGGACGCGGAGAAAACCACATGTCCGGTGTGCGGCGTGAGTCGATACAAGAAAGGGAAAAAAGCACCTCGAAAACTGGTATGGTACTTTCCTATCACTCCTCGTCTGCAGCGCTATTTCGCGGACCCTAAGGAAGCGAAGCTCATGCGATGGCATGCGGAAAGGAAAAAGCCAGGAGATGACGATGATGACCCCGAAAAGGATGAGATGCTGACGCACCCTTCAGATGCTAGCCAGTGGAAAGCATTGGACCTCGAATTCCCAGAATTCGGTGGAGATTTGAGGAACATCAGGCTTGGTGCGAGCACCGATGGACTCAATCCGTTCGGTAGCCAGAGCAGTGCGCACAGCACTTGTCCCGTGTTTGTATGGATGTACAACCTCCCTCCATGGTTGTGCATGAAGAATAAGTACATACAAATGAGTATGCTAAATCAAGGGCCGAAACAACCTGGTACCAACATCAATCTGTATCTCGGGTTGTTGAAAGAGGAGCTAGCCACGTTATGGGAATCTGGAGCCAATACTTACGACGCCGTCGCACGAGATTATTTCACTATGAGAGCCGCGTTGGTCACTACGGTGCAAGACTATCCAGGTTGCGGGTATATCTCGGGGCAGGTTATCCAAGGATTCTGCGCATGCGTTAGGTGCATGGATAACACAAGCTATCTCCAACTAGAGAAAGATCCAGGGTCTTCGAAAACCGTGTTCATGGCGCACCGGAGGTGGCTCAGCAAGAATGATCCATGGAGAAAACGTGGAGACCTGTTCGATGGCAAATCCGAGACCCGAGGAATCCCAGAGCATAGGAGCAGCGAAGAAGTGGAAGAGTTGCTCAAAAACTGGAAAGATTGTCCTAAGCCTGGAAAGAAGCGAAAGAGGCAGCAAGACAAGACGCTGATGAAGGTATGGAAAACAAGGTCTGTTTTCTGGGAGTTGCCATACTGGAAGTTTCTCCGCACGCCTCATAGCCTTGACATCATGCATATCACGAAAAACGTGTACGAGAGTCTGGTCGCCACCATAATCAACATTCCAGATAGGACGAAAGATGGTCCGAAAGCAAGGCACGACCTGATATTCATGGGTATCCGGAAGGAGCTTCACGGAGGACGCACTACTCATGATGATCAGGAATATGACGATGATCATGAGTCGGAGACGACACAAGGTCGTCGGAAGGGTAAAAAGTTCAAGAAGAACGAATATTACTATCCTCCTTCTTGCTTCACTCTAAGCCAGGATGAGGTCAAATAGTTTTTCAAGTGCCTTCTAGGAGTCAAATTTCCTTATGGCTACGCGGGCAAGATAAGCAGATACCTAGACGAGGCGAAGCAGAGGTTTAGTGGCATGAAGTCTCACGACTGTGCCGTGCTAATGACGCAGGTACTTCCGGTTGCACTAAGAGGGATAATGGACGAGCACGTCCGTGAAACGTTATTTGGCCTCTGCAAGTTTTTCGACGCCATCTCTAGGAAGTCGATTGGCGTGAATCAGCTCGGGAGGCTACAGGAGGAGATCGTGGTGATACTATGCGAGCTTGAGGTCTACTTCCCACCCGCATTCTTCGACATTATGGTGCATCTGCTGGTCCATGTCGTGGAGTACATCGTACAACTCGAGCCAATGTTCCTCCGCAGCATGATGGTGTTCGAAAGGATGAACGGACACATCAAAGGATACGTTCGCAACAGGTCCCGTCCAGATGGAAGCATAGCCAAGGGCTTTCTGGCCGAAGAGTGCATCTCTTTCTACACAAATTATCTAGACATCGAGAACCCTGTCGGTCTTCCCGTCAACAGGCACCTTGGCAAGCTCGACGGATCTGGTCACCGAGAGGGTCGTTGCATACTGCATGCAGACTTCGATTTTCGACGCGTAAACTTTGATCGAGCAAACCTCGTCGCGCTACAGCATTTAGAACTGGTCGATCCTTGGGTACAGAAGCACAAAAGGTTAATCGAGAAGAAGTACAGTGACCGGGGCATATAGAGGACATAGGGAGAAATAATCAAAGAGCACAACTCAGATTTCACGCGTTGGTTTAGGCAGACGCTCCTTGATAATCCCCCGCGATCGCATTCTTCTGACACGGAAACGATCATATTCACCTTGTCGCAGGGACCGATGCAAAACCTGGTGACCTATCAGGCGTATGAGATCAACGGCTACACATTCTACACGGAGGAAAAGGACAACAAGTGTGATTATCAGAACTCAGGCGTAACGTCGGAATTCTACACCGATGACAACGTGAAGGAAAGATTCTACGGAAGAATCAAGGAGATCTGGGAGCTCGACTACTGTGGAGAAAAGGTGCCGATGTTCCGTGTCAAATGGGCAAAGAGTGTCGAAAGAGAAGACCGGTATTTCACAACCATGGTTATACCCGAAGCAGCCAAATCCAAGGCCATCGGTGCGAACGTGGCCACGAAAAATGAACCGTGGGTACCGGCTACCAAAGTGGACCAATGTTTTTTCATTACCGACCCGACAAAGCCTAGCCGTGTTGTCGTGAGGAGAGGAAAAAAACATCATCAGAATGGATGGAGTCGCCAATGAGCAATACTTCGACCAGTACGGCGATCCAAAGATTGAAGATGACGACGACTACGATGCAGCAACATACATCACATGAAGAAAAAGGACAACCCTACCCAAAAAAGGTAGCCCGTTCGAAAGAAGAAACATTAAAGTGCCGGGGCTAAATTATTCAACCGCGACAAATAAGGGAAAAAAGATTGTAAAATGCTAGCTCAAAAAATATATTGTAAAACGCGTGGTCAAAAAAGATTGTAATATTCATGGACAAATTATTATGAAATTTAGTTATACTTTAAATCATATTTGTACCACTTTTATGACATATATTATCACTTTTGGGCATTTTTGGGATATTTAAAAGTATTTTAAAAATAAAACAAAACTTGTATGGCATATATCACCACATTTGGGCATCTTTTGGAACATTTAAAAGTATTTTT
Organism: Avena sativa; assembly: GCA_916181665.1. Lineage (NCBI taxonomy): Eukaryota > Viridiplantae > Streptophyta > Magnoliopsida > Poales > Poaceae > Avena > Avena sativa. Next base: position 278,650,593 of record OV702280.1, read on the forward strand.
AAAATAAAAATAAAAAAGGGGGGCACCAGGATTTAAACCTGGGTGCTCACAAGTTTAGAATAGAGTAGTGGGCAGAACCAGTGGGATAGGCAAGTGTAGTTGCTAGAAGGAGTGCTGGAGCGTTGTTATAGAGTGGTTACAAACCCAGATAGGCGTAGCGCACTAGCCCGAGTGCGCTACAGATATCCATAGCGCACTCTGGCATAGTGCGCTACGCCTATCTGGGTTGTATCCACGTCATCATTCCCAACTCTCCCCCATCTCACACACTCATCGATCCCCATCTCTCCCTGCGCGCTCGATCCCCCCCCCCCCCCCCGCCGCCGCTATGCTCGATCCGCCAGCCACCGCCGCCGCACTTGATCCCCCAGCAGCCACCGCTCGAGGAGGAGGCCGTGGAGGAGGATCCCCGCCAGCGTCCGAGGAGGCCCACGCGCGTGTCCGAGGAGGAGGAGGAGGCCTCCCGTGTCCGAGAGGAGGAGAAGGTCGTCGTTCGCTCGTCGTCGTTCGCCCGCCAACGTCATCCTCGTCTTAGAGGTTAGCCCCTCCCCTCTCTCCCTCTCTCCCTCTATCCCTATCTCCACGGGTTAGCTAGGGTTTGAGGATATTGGAGATCATCTCGAAGTTGTCGATGTAGATGAACCTGGCTTGTGGGAGGTTGACGTTCAGCGTGTTCACCATGCCCTTCACCTTGCTGTTGAAGGGGGCGATGAGCACGTCCACGTCCTATTTCAGTCCTATATCACAATCTTGATAAACTGCCTTGTAATTATCTGGATGCGTTGTTTCTAACCGCCACTGAGGTCCATTCTCCATCATATATAAATATTTTTCTAAGCAACAAGCATGTACAACTTGCCTATAATTCTCTGGATGTATCAGCCGCCCAAATAAAATGTTTTCTTGAATAGTTCCATTCTGGATCCAAGCTGTATGAGTGACACATGCCGTGGTCCCACATATGCTAACCTATATCAAAAGATAAAACACCGCAGAAAATTAAAGTGATTTGAGAAATATGACAGATGTTGGCAAGGCAGAAAAGTAACTGATTTGAAAAACATTGTGATGATGCTAGGCGTGCACATGAGCAATTAGCATAAAACCACCACATTGTAGAACAGATATGCTCTCCTGTTGAACAGCTATAATGTAGGTGACAATATTTTACTGATAGAATTGTCTAGGGAATTGTATGCTAGCTTCAGTACTTTTATCTGTCAAAATGCTGGAGAACATAGTAGTAGCTAGCTAGCTGGATGTACTGCTTTTGTAAAGAAAAATCTGGATGTATGTGTTGTATATGTGCTGCTGGCTGTACTGCTTTTGCAAAGCTACTGTTTTGCAAAGCTACTGCTTTTGCAAAGAAAAATCCTACTGCTTTTGTAAAGAAAAATCTAGATGTATGTACTGTTAGCACCTGATGAGATCATCACTTCTTTAAATGATGAGATATATGGAGAGATAGATTTAGTGTTTTGTTTAGGCTGCAGTAGGTTAGCTTGTAGGTTTTATTTGTTCAGGTAATTATTTCTGCTATCATTTGCTTGCTATCAAGTTTGTAGGTTTTGGGTTTTGTTTAGGCTGCAGTAGGTTAGCTTGTAAATTTTGTAGGTTTTATTTGTTCAGGTAATTATTTGTTGTTCAAAAAATAAATTATATTTGCTGTCATTTGCTTGATGTCAAGTTCAATATCTGTTTAAAATGGAACTTTGATGTCATTTGCTTCCTGTCAATTACTTGTTGTCATTTGCTTGCTTGGTATCATTTGTTCTTCTAAGGTACATGTTGTAGGATTGCATCAAATGACAGCAAGCATTAAAGTGCACTTTGTATGATATGTCTGATTGGAAGCACTTGGTTATGATCAGAAGCACTTGGTTATGGTGTATTCTCATTTTTGTTATTGTTGTAGCACTTCAAATTGTGCTTGTGCTTGTATGAAGCACTTTGTAATGTCGTGTATATACGTTCTTGTATAAAATGAGTCCTGATTTTTGCCGGAATGTTGATTAACTTCCATTTCGGCAGAAATCGGGCACTCCTAGTTTAAGAAAATTAGCAAAGGTCATGCCGGATTTTTCCGTGCATTTAACCAATTATTTGTTGTTTATTAGTGCAAATATGTGTGACAACGACGAGGCTGAATGTTCTCAGCGCATCAGCGCTGAAGGAGAACTCAGACCTCCGAATAAACAATTAACATTCTGGGAGGCGGCTCAGCGGCTAGAAGACGATGAAGAATACCATCCTTCGGAGAGCGAGGATGATGAGATGGAAGACACGGAGGTATAAGCCGAAGGAACGGCGGGTGATGAAACCACTGATGGCGGCGAGGGCACGGGGAGTGGTAGCAATCCTCCTAAGAAGAAGAAGAAGCCGAAGGAACGGAGCCCGAACACGGTCGGCACCGTCAGGGAGGAAATTACCGAAGTGAGCCCATCAGGGGTTCCTTTGGAGCCCGCCCTTGTCGTCAAAGGGTACGGTGGGCAAGTGGAGGCGATCACCCGGACAACCAACTCGATCAACACCGAGAATCTCCGGCATAAATATAATGTCCACTTGTGCACACTCCTCTTCGAGAAGCTGCACGCAAGATACAAGTTCCCTGCTAAGTATCAGAACACAAATTATCATGGGAACGAAGTAAACAAATCCGCCCTCACAAAGATGAGCACCGCCCTGGCCAGCTAGAGAACCCGGATAAAGAAGAAGATCTATAAATAAGGCAAAAGTCTCGAGGAGATCCAGAAGATTGACCCGCGGATTACCGAAGATCAGTTCCGGGAGTTCAAGGAGAGGTCTGAATCCGAAAGAGCACTGGCCAATAGTAATCAGGGAAAGGTGCTGCAGGCGATGAATATAGGTCATCACCATCTCGGATCTGGTGGATATAGAACCGCGGAGGCCAAATGGAATAAGGAGGATGAAGAGTATAGATACAAGGGGATAGAAAACCCCTTTGCGAAATTCGAACCCGGGAAGGTTCGAAACTTCATCAGGGCCCGTTACCATGTGGACCCAAAAACCAAACAACTCACCGCGGATCCTGCGGTGAAGGAATTCGAGGAAACTTTGGTAAGTAATCTAATTACCACGGATCAACTCGATTGCATTCTAATCGATGATCTAAACGATTCACTGTTACTTCTTCTGCAGGAGGAGGAAATGTTACTAGTCATGGATCCTAGGGTTCCTCATCCCAGGGGTCGACGGCGGCCACCCGGTGGGATAACCCTTTTAACAGGGCGATGAACCGGGCCAAGAAAATAGAGCCGGTTACGAATAAGCCGTCGTCGGCTGGTCGTTTGGCAAGCCTCGGGGGTAAGAATTGGGTGGATCATTTTGGTCCACCGCCGAGGACGCATGTGGCGCCGTCAGGAAGGAGCGAGGAGGAAAACCGCGAGGTTCAAGAACTTAAGGAACAAGTGGCGCGGATCCCACAGATCGTCCAAGACAACCTGGCAATCACCCTCACGTCCTTCCTGCCTACCTTGGTGGAGTCAATAGCGAACTGGAGTGCGGGTGGTCGAGTAGGGCCGTGCCCGATTCCAAGCATGGTCAGCAGCCACTCGAACAACGCGGCGCCGACGAATCAAGCGAACTACGTGTTCGTGACTCCGCCCGCTAGCACCGCGGCGCCGCAAGTGTTGGTGACTCCCCCTGCCATCACCACGGTGCCGGACATGTTGGTGGCCCCCCTGCCATCGTCGCGGCGGCATCGGAGCTCCAAACACCCGGTAGGGAGAATACACCGGCGGCCAGCACCGCACCATCAAGCAGCCCTTCCGTATCTTGCACGCCCGTCGCTGTATGCGGTGTCTCGACATTAGCCGATCTCGACACCATCATGGTAAACAAATTGCTTTAGCGCCTTTCACGCCATCTATTACTCTTATGGCATCTCTGACGACACCGTACATGTTTTCCGCAGACGGATGTTCATTGCACTCTCTTATGCTACGTGAACAACGAGCTGAGGGATGTTGCCAAGGGTACCATCGTTCAACCCTTGCAGCGCACGTTCCACTCAAGGCTGATGCCAGATAGCGTGCACAGGGTTAAAATTAGTCGGGTGCTAAGGGGTTGCGATGACCTGGAACCTCCCATACAACCCCCAGGAGCGGATGAAGAAGAGTCGGTTGTCCTCAGAAGTTGCTTCGGCTTATTCTTGCAATGGCCAAAGAGCATGATCCGTTTAGGGACGGCGGGGGCCATCACGCCACAGACAACAACACCGCATGTCGTGCCAGCGACAAGCGGTGGCAAGGCCCCCTTATCGACCTCGCCGTCACCTCCACGCAGTGGGTCGGATGATCATGTTGATGATATGAACATGGCGCAGGATCCGGCCGAGGACGACGAAGACTGGAATGATCACTTCTTCAACACTTAGTTTAGCAACGAAGACCTAGCTGGTGGCCCCACAGAGAAAGCCACTATCACCAAGCGTCTGTTTGGTTCTTAGGAGACGCCTCCAGCTTGCGCCTTTATAGAGCCAGCTGATACAACCAAACGGCCCTTTATTCTAAGCCCTGACACACTACATAGGGCGGCCGGTGCTCAGATTGCGGTGCCTGCCCGCTCTCCAAAAGGAAAAAAGGGCAGGAAAAGAAAATCTAGCAGCTCGAGCCAGCCGGTGGCGTCAACTGCGAATCCGATCAGGTTTCGGGACGGGCCACCAAGACCCGAGGGTATTATGTGGAGGATTCATGTGGCGGGTGAGCCCATGCTACCTAAGAATTTGCGGAGGCTCGCCAGTTCGGAACTGCAGAGTATGCATGACGGCGTGCTGACGATAGAGAGACGCCTTCTATCGGAGAAAGATCCCTCGCACCCGGTATTCGTGGTTAAGGTGCCACCAGGCTTGGAATTCATCGACAATGCCCCTGTGGATCTGTTCTTCCTGCGGTTCGACGACATCTTCAATATGTTCCACCTATACCCGCTGCACTATACCATGGTCCGCCTATTTTCTCTCAGCCTGGCCATGCAGATCATTAGAGAGAACACACCGAGCATCGCTATAGTGGACCCCTACTACATGCGTGACGGCTGCTTGCGTTCCCCCGCTGAACGACATATTGTGGCCTCGTACCTAAAAAAATCCGCGTGGCGAACAAGACTCAAGAATACATTCTCGTGCCTTACTTTCCCGAGTAAGTCGTATTCACTCGCCACCGTCGATTGGCTTTATTAGATTATCATCATTCTTTTTCCAACACATTCCATTTGAATTTTTTGCGCAGAGATGAACACTGCAAGCTCATCTCCTTATCGCCGAAGCATTCCCACGCCACGTATTTCGACTCGGGGAGTCTAGAAAAGAAGAAAAACTACGATAAGATCAAGAAAGTTCTAGATGATGCTCTCACTGGCTATGCCTCAACGGAAGGCACCACCTTCGTGCGTACGAAGGTCAAGTTCGGCAGGCACGTCTTCAACCACGTAACGCAGTTCCCCTGCGTGAAGCAGCCGGGGAACGGTAAGAAGGAAGCCTACTACGCACTCCATCACATGAGGGTGTTCCTACTTGACCAGCAGAATTCTACGCTCCCAGATCATCTCAACAGTGGGCCGAAGCAAAGGCCAAGATCACTGATTCAGATATTAGACAAGAGATGTATCGCACCAACACCAGTTTGGGGCAATCATCTTTCGTGATGTCATGACTTCGGGGGGGGGGGATCTTCTACGGAGGAAATATCCCGAATAACCGTGACATAGAAGATCGCCTAGAGATGGAGGGTGACTATAGGAAGTTCATGACGAGACAAGGCGTCCTCCCGTTCCCTAAGCCGAGCCAGAAGGCTTGATGTTGGCCTAGTTGTAGTTACAAACTATAGATGACCTTTGTGTGTATGTGGACAAGTTTACATGCTACTATACTTATCTTATTAGGTTTATGAATCATCGCTTACTTCTTTTGCTTATTACTATTATATATCAATCAATGCTTGGTTTTTTTGCTTACTCTTTGGTCCTTTGCTCATTTTGGTCCTTCTTTTTTTCCTTACTTTATTAGTCTTTTTTCGAGAATAATGCCGATGATTGAAATGTCGTGACACAATATATATGTGAATGTGCTACGAGGGGATTGTGAGCCCTGTGATATGTCCAGGTGTTGTGCATCCTACTTGGCTCACAGTTCCATCGTAGCATATCCCTGTGTCCAACGACCTATGTATATATATATGAGGCATTCTTTTTTATTTACTTTGGTCTTTTTCGAGAATAATATCGATGATTGAAATGTCATGGCACACTATATATGTGAATGTGTTGTGATGTGATTGTAAGCCTTGTGTTATGCACAAGTCCAGATGTTGTGCATCCTACTTGGCTTACGGTTCCATCATAGCATATTCCTGTGTCCAACGACCTAGTTAGTTATATATGAGGCATTCTTTTTGAGTTACTTTGGTCTTTTTCGAAAATAATGGCGATGATTGAAATGTCGTGGCACACTATATATGTGAATGTGCTGCGATGGGATTGTCCGCCTTGTGCTATGCACAGGTCCAGGTGTTGTGCATCCTACTTGGCGGACAGTTCCATCGTAGCATATTCCTGTGTCGAACAACCTAGTTATATATGAGGCATGCTTTTTGTGTTTGGTCTTTTTGATTTAGGAGTACTTTCTATAAGTGTATCTTCATATGCGACTTTAATTATTATTATTTTCAATCATCGGTTAATTATTATTGTCAATTTGTAGATGACGTGGTACGTCGTGTACAAGGGACGGATTCCCAGAGTCTACGATGATTGGGAAGACTGCCGGAGACTGGTGCACCGTTTCAGCGGCAATAGCTATAAAGGGTACAACACTATAACGGAGGCGGAAGCTAGATACACGCGCTATCTAGCGGGAGTTAGGACGAGGAACCGGATAAAGACCTACACCTTCTTCGCGGTGATCATGCTTATCTTCTTTGGTTGTTTATCCCGCGTTTGTGTCTAGCTAGTTTAGATGTCTAGGCGAGCTTCCGAGCTCTAACTTGTTCGATCGACACATGTATTCGCATGTCACCAACTACTTTGTAACTTGATCGAAACAATGTATAACTTATGTATTCATGTATGAGACTTATCTATATGTATTTATTTCAATCTTGTTTTGCAAATTATGTATTTATATATATATAACTGTATATCTTATTTCTGTGTGTATATCTGTCTATAATATTGTATATAATTTGTATTGTATATCATCTGGCCCTGAAATTAAAAAAAAAGACACCCGTGATGCACATGGCACAGCTCCTGTGGCGCACAGTGTCTAAAGCGCACCTGCGCAGGCTAGTGGCGCACTAACACATGCACCACAGAAGATAAGTCTCGTAGCGCACCTGGAGAGGTATCCGTGGCGCACTGGCATGTGCGCCACACCTATCTCTGCACATGCGTGTATCACCAGGCAGTGCGCCACGGCTATGAGATAGCCGCAGCGCAAGCCTAGTGGCGCACGGGCAGTGCGCCACGGATGGCTTTTCCGCGTGCGCCACTAACGAGTGTTTTCCTAGTAGTGTGCTTTTCTTTGGTTCTCACGTTTGCGTAAGGGGTCTAAAAACTAACATAGAGGGAGTAGTTAATTAGAGCTTTGCAACACGGCTTTTTCACATACTATAAGAACATCCCCAGATTACTGGGGACATATTAAATCTGCATCCAATGCTCGATATAATCTCTATGCATTTACAACCTCTAGATCGAACACATTTACTGTTCTTGTAATTTATATGGAAATAATACGAATGGATTGTTTCTTTGATACTCATGTACGTATGAAATGTTTGGAGATGATATGTATGAAATGTTACTGTGATCATGTATGAATTTCTGCTAAGAACACGTACGTATGAAATGTTTGACCCAACATGATCAGAAAATAGATCCTAGTGGCACAGATAAATTACAGAGGCAGCTTGGCTGTTCTAGAACAAACTAGTACTCGAAAGCAGGGAAACAATATACAGCTCTCGACAGTCGAGCCTCTCTAAATTAAGCCGTCCCGATCACTGTTGCACCGATGCGGCGGCCGCCACGCGCGCCATGACGGCCGGGAGAGTCATGATGTGCCGCAGCATATACTTCATCTCGTCGTCGTAGCTTTCGTCCTCCTCGTCCATGTAGTCGGCGCTGTTGCCTCCGCTGCTGCTGCCGTAGTCTTCCACGGCCGGGTTTTCCTCCCCGAGAAACCGCAGGAATTCAGCGAGGACGTCTCCTTCAAGGGGCTTGACGCCGCCGGGACCGGTAACGGGAGCTTTCTCCTCCACCTCTTCGAGAAACCGCACGTACTCGGCGAGTACGTCACCCTCCAGCCACGCCACAGGGAGCGGCGCCTGTCCCGCGACCTGCACGTACTCCGGTAGCGCCATGCCGCCGGCCAGCGCCTCCTCCTCGCCGGCTGCTGATCTGCTCGTCGCCGGTCGCCCGTATACGCTACGTGACCGCGGCAAGTATAGACGGAGTGGGTCGTGTTTGAGGGAAGGGGAGAACTGAGTTGATGGGGAGATCGAGCCTGGACTAGTTGAGATTATATAGAGAGCGGCGGCCGAAACCCGACTCCGACTCCAGCTCGTCGTCAAGCAGCTAAGCCAAAAAAAACTAACGATGTCGGTCGGGAGAGTCCGTGGCGGACTTGGAGTGCACATCTGGGGCCCACTTTGCAGTGTCATGTGGCCTTATCAGCTCGGCCCTGAATCTTTTACCTAAGGGTACGGCGATGCCGCGTAACAGCTCCTCTCAGCTGGCCCTTATCAGTCTCCTTTTTTTCTTTTTTGAGAAACTTGAGCGCGTGCGTTTCCATAGAGTTTGAATTCGTGTGCAGAAGCAATCTTCGCTCCACGTGACTGAATCATTTTTTTTTTGACTGGACTAACCCGCGGCGCCATGCGGCGGGCCTGTAGACAGTTTCGTATGTCCTGTGCTCCAGTGGCGAACCTTAAAGAGAAATTAAGGGGAGGCCAAGATGCTGATTAGACCATTTAATAGCAATAACTATTCTTAATTTTTCTTAATTTAGTCTTAACAATAGTAGTAATTAGAGAATTTGGGACAATGTTGGGGGGCCATGGCCCAGTTTAGTCTCCATGAAGGTCCGCCACTGCTGTGCTCGCTCAAAAAAACTGAAAAGGGATATCCGCGGTATTGCGCATGCATGCGTACATCCCAATGTCAACTACCTCGCAGTTAGCAGTGGATACATGCATGCATATATTTATCGCCAGAGCACAAATGTTTTGGAACGTTGCTAGTTGCCCAATTAATAGTTCTAATCGTCAGATTACTAAACCTCATTAACTACTCATTGCCATATTTATGACGAGTACACCAAATTGTTAGGTCCAGTGGTTACTAATTATGAATTAAGCTAATTGTCAGGTTCGATTTTACTCATTGCCATATTAATTAGGTTTATTTACAGTTGACATGTTAATTAGTCCTAATTATTAAATTCATTTGTTAATAATTTTCAGATTAACTAGGCCAGTTTTTGCCTGGTTTTTACTACTAATTCCCATATTAATTTGGTCTTAGTTGCCCGTACCAATTACCGGATTAATTAGAAATAGTTGCCCGATTCAATTATCGCTAATTGCCAGATTAAAATTAGACAGATGCTAGCAGGCCTTCTCTCCACTGTATGGTTTCCAAACCCACGAGGCCATGACTGAGACGGAGAAAAGACGCCTCTATGTGCTCGCGGTCCCCCTCCGCGTGCTCGACGGCGGAGTGCTTGTCGACGGAGGAGGCCCTCGCTCCTTCTCGCGCTCGTCGGCAGCGGGCCCACTCCTCCCTGCGCTCGTCGCGGAGGCGTTCCCGCGACCATCCTCTCCCTCGTCTGCAGTGGCCCCTGCGCTCCTCCTCGCGCTCGTCGATGGCCCTGCTGGCGGCGCCCTTCCCGTGCACGTCCATCTGCGCCTCCTCGTCATGGTCTTCAACGGCGACCTCTGCACCGCGTGCTTGGCAGCGGCGACCCTCCTCCTCTCGCCCACTCTGGCATGGCGCTCCTCAACCTCTCCCCGTACGATGTTGTTCCCCGTGGCGTTCTGAGCGAGAGAGACGGAGATTGTGTGGCGAGGTGAAGAGGGCACGTGAGGGAAAGAGATAAGGATTAGTGGAGGCGTGGAGCTACGCGAGATTGGTTTCACGAATATTAGTGCGCCAATGCACGGGAGAGATACGCGTGCGGCGCCTCCCATTATATTTTCCCTTTTTTTTATTCTCTTTGTGTCATGAGCCGCTATTTGATAAGAGTATCGTGCGAGGAGTTGGTGCCATGAATTGTGACGTCGGTAAATTGGATGGAGACGATTTGAGGAAGGGTAGTCATGCTACATCCATATACTGTTAGAGTATATTACGGTTTAGGTAATCTAGGATAGTGATATATCTCATATCTTAGCTTGTACTTTAATTTAAGATGATCCTTATACGCTTATATACTCGACTATGAGGCTCGATAATATCTATTATATTCCGTCAATTCCTCTCTATGCTTCTACATATACTTACATGGTTATACCGTGTATGTATGTCATGTGCAAGCCGAAACAAGCGAGTTCATCAAGAAACCGTCGCCGGCCGTCTGAGTACTTGACATTGTAACTGAATAAACTCTGTCAGTTTGGTAGATATTGTGAAATTTTATCTCTCAGTGTGAATTACTGATTCGTGTTGTTTTCAGTCGGTTGTGGATTTCGAAATTGGTGTGGAAAGTGATCTTATCTGAACACAACTGTTGACTTTGGAAAGAAAACCTATTGACCTAGGAAGCCACCGTTTCCATGATCTCTGTTTCTCTGTAAACACTCACAAGATGACAATGCCTGCGTGCTCAACCATGTTGGAGCCGAAAAGGGCCAAAATAAATTTGTCCTTCATACTACAAAACCGTAATTTAGGATAGAGAAGTACGTAAACCACAGTTTCATTTTTAAGAAATAAATAGCTTGAACTTGTCTCTACAAAGGAACTAAGAATACCATGAAGGAAAGGGAGTGTTCACTCACTACACTAGTAAAGCTCTCAAAAGTCCAAAAGATAATGTTATTAAGCGTAATTGATAGAGACATAAAAAATGTGTCTTCGGGATGAGACAAACATTTATTCTTCCGATGCCAATTTTCTCGATCTATATGATCAGTCACCCATGTAGCATTAGGCTTGTATATATATCCTCCATTTAGTGTTGTCAATATTTTTGATGACTGGTTACATGGTATATAACACAGGTACAGAATCCTTCTTAGGGTGGGAGTGATTGTTATTATTTGTCGCTATAGCTATATAGAAATGTTAAAGGGTTCAATGAAAAAAATGACTTCTCTCTTGTAGGTCTTTCATGCTTTGTGCGGAGTTTCATGACCTTTATTCGGAGGTGTGTACTCGACTGAAGGATACGGCGAGGGACCTATTTTCCCTGCATGGATGGCAACATAATATGCGGATTGGCGCTCCATCATCCTAGGCGTTTTTACACTTCCTCATGATGATACGTAATTCGCCTGTTTTATTGTTTTGTTTTTCAACTTTGGACATGGATCGGATGTGTGCATCTTAGTTATGCAAAGGCCGAACGCGATTGTAACCAAAACACCTCTTGTTGAGTAAATAAATCAACTTTAAAAAAACAATCATGTCTCTACAATTCCAATAGTAATTCTGAAGCTCTCAAAAGAAGTATTAGTGAAGCCTCCCCTGTACAAGATGGAATTTGCAGCTTCATTTTTTCGATAAAGGGTAATTTTATTACTTAAAGAGTTTTAAGGCTTACACTCGCTTACTCATGACAACTAATTTCGCTACTATTTCATGGGTGACTTTCTTGCCGGGATAGTTAATCTTATTGAAAACGATATTTGGAAAAGAGCAACAAACTTCTTTGATTGGAGTAAATAAGAGTTGCCGAAAGTCTCGATTCATTTAGCTACCCATGTATCTTCGATTCTTTCTGAGCGTGGGCCATGGGATGGAGCCCTGTGAAGACACTCTTCACCATCGCAGCATAGCCCCTCTCCCGGGAGACGAGACTACCACAGTCCTTGGGCAACAGAATTTCCTCCCGCGGCCGCTCGCATGTGCTTTGTCCTGTCCCGCATTGTTGGACGGTGGACCATGCGCACCATGGGCCTGACGTCATCGTCTGCAGGTAGGAGCATGCTGGATGAGAGGCGTTTAGAATGCGGGAGAGCTTCGCACCCGTCTGGTGGTGGGGCCTGGCGATATCTAAGGTGGCACTGCAAGGAAGTCTCGCGGGTCCTTGCGGCGAGAGCTTGCCGCTGGCACATTGGCACGGAAAACACGGCTCTCACGTCATGTCGTCGTACACCGATGAGCCGCACGGAAGCCTAAAATAACCCATGTGCCTCACTGATTTTGGCGAGCCTTCTATTCTCTCAAGCTTCATCTCGCGCCCACCATCGATAGACCTCATTGTTCTCTTTCTTCTCATCCTACTCCAGTCTTCTCTAGCGCCTTCCAATTTTCTGCTTGGCAGAGCTTTCTCATCCCGGTAGCCTCTTATGTGCCGTCCAGCTCCAACACCGGGACGATGGAGGAAAGTCCATGACAACGAGACAGCTCCATAGTCGTGACGTCGAGGAGGGGACGAGGCGCCGCCGCGCCGTGGCAGGCAGCCCCTCGACTAAAGAGCTAGCGAATACGACGGAGCCGTTAGGAGGAGCTCGTGGATTACCTCGTCTTCTGCTGCAAGCTCAAGGATAACCGGAGGTAAGCAGATTTTGCAAGCTACGGGACTGCTTCTGTTCTGTTCTAATTGAATAGAATTTTCTTGAGCTCGTTTGCAGCGAGTCATCTACAAATACATAATATGTTACCTTCAGTTTGGTTCCATTTGATTAGATGAACAGGTTATCTAAACTGAATTCTTCCATTGCAGGATGGGAAGAACTTGCACAATAGGTTCAGAAGGAAGTATTTGGAGAATTTGCCTATGATTCATGAAGAATTGGGTGAGATTTCTTACTATTGGTGCCTGAGATTCATCACCATCATGGACGGACAGAATTTACCTGTGATTCACCGTGATTAGTCCTTGAAGAAGCCATCGGGGATGGAAGGCGCTGCTCAGTTGGACAGGAGAAATTGCGTGTGCTTTGGCCTGGATGAGCCGTGCTGATTTCTGTGTTTCAACTCTAGATTGCTTGAACCTCCTCTTATCTATCTGCATTTGTGGTAGATTAGTTTTGGCGCGCAGCTGCGTATATGTGGATGTGTTCCTGCGCGGTGAGATTGTAACCTATTTTGCCCTCATTTTAATGATAATACGCGAGTATTATGGATGGGAATCAATACAGGGGAAGGATACAGATTGGGGCTGTATTTCTGTTTTTTTAAACATCTCCAACAGAGACGCAATAATATGGCGCTGCAAAACCAACTTCACACTCACTGCATCGCGCGCTGCAAACACTTAGTGCGCGCTGTGTCAAAATCCTCTCCACCGGACACGCTATTTCGCAGCGCGGGTGGTTCGCTAAAAAACGCCCGCAGTGGAAGCGATAATTTACAGCACTAGAAACATATTTTGATAATTTTTACAGCGGCAGAAGATCTAAAAAACATTGAAAATACATAGATGATAAAAATAGTCTACTCGTCGTCGTCGGAGTTTGTCTCAGTCCAAATGTCGTCCCAGCGAGGATCATTTTCGCCCTAGGTCATGTTCGGGTTGTCGATCTCGAACTCGGCGATGGCGCGGCGGCAGCGCCTGGCGGACCTACGCTGCGCCCTGAGGTCAGCGAAGAAGGCCTCCGTGTCCAGGGAATTGCTCCCTCCACTGGCGCATGAGCTCCTCGTCGCGCTCGGCGATGGCGATGCGGCGCTGCGCCTGGCGATGGCGGAGACGGTCCTCCTCGCTGATGAGGCGCGGCACGAGCGCTAGGAACTCCGCCTCCTCCAGCGACTCGACGTCCTGAAAGTTGAGGTCGCGGCGATGGCTTCCACGCGTCTAGGTTGCATGGACGGTCGCAAGGAGCGGGAACAAGCAAGCCGCGTCCCCGGGCGGCGGCGTAGGTCACGAAGGAGATGCAGGAGAACTGTGCGGGAGAGCTGGTGTTGGGCGGCAGTGCCATACACTTCCACGCGAGAAAGGAAAAATGAAAAGAAGAAATAAATAGTAAATAATAAAAATATGATTTGAATTGCCATGTCAGCAAATCCCAGTTGAACAGTATCAAGGTTTAAAATAGACCGGGATCGAAGAGTTTAGTGTGCCAATTTCAGGGATTACAAGTTCAAGGGTTTGATTTAGCGTTCATCTATGAATCTAAGGTCTCTTTTGGACTTTTCTCTTGTATTTAGGGTTAGGGTTTAGGGTAGATGGGCTAGGTGGGTTTTGGGCCGGGCCTGCCGGGATAGTAGGTGGCTTGGCTGGCTGCCTCCCCTAGTACAAAACATTTTATTTTTTATTTCTAATTTTAAAATTCTCTCGCAAATAGTTTTAGAAAAATAAAAGGAGGGGAAGTAGTGTCTAATAAAAATAGGGTTATGATTAAAATACTTTTATGGACAAAAACATGTATGATAATGCATAGAAATTAAAAGAAAAAACGATTTTTTAGTAGTGGTTTTCTCAGGATGCTACAGCCATGACGTCGGCCAGAGCTTTAACCTTGTGCATATACTCGCCAGCGGTCAAGTGGAGCTTCCGTAGCAAATGAATTTATCGCTGGATGTGCCGCACCCCGGCATGATTCTGCGCGCTTAACATGGCATGGATGGAGGTCCATGCCGCAGCTGCGGATTTGCAGTTGATGAGCTGAGACGCAATGTCCTCCGTCATGGAGGAGAGGAGCACCCCTAGGACCTTCTGATCTTGAGTCCACCACCTCACATACTCAGGGTTGTCCAGCGTAGTGGCAGCATCGCCGGTCCCCTCGGTGACGGTCTTGGCCGGAAATTCCCGTGGGAGAGGCTGACTCCAGTGGAGGGAGTCGTGGAGGCGGGAGTCACGGTTGTCGCTGGAGGAGGGGCGATGATCGGGCCGATGAGAGCTAGCTGCCGTGATCTAGACGAGCCATCTCTAGGGAGCGGGAGGCAGCGCACAAAAAGGAGACGGCGTGTGTGGAAGAGATGGATGCAGCGACGGGAGGGGAGGCTCTAATAGTACCAAGTTTGATTTAGGGTTGCATGGGCAAAGCCTCCACATTCTGACCAATATACAAAGTTATAATTATAACACAACAGGTATCCATATACAACACGTATACGTGTTTGTTTCCAACATTGATCAACATGTACTCCATCGCTGGCGAGAACCCTGAAAATAGAGAAAGAGAAGGTTAGCTCTGATGCAAGAAGAAAACTTGAATGTACACATCGTCCGATACATTCTAGCCGACACATGGAGGCTCACGAGGAGCTCGACCACCGCTAACCCCTGTCGGCCCCTTGTGCCGCGCGGCTGTCTAGTGAGACCACCCGGGCGACTCCAGCCGTCCTGTACAATGGGACGCGGTTGCCGGGAACAGGCCGGCGTAGGAGGAACAGAGGCACGGTCGCGGCTTGTCCAGGTCGAGGCTCCACTGCTCTGAACGTGAAGTGGACGGCGGAGCGGCGAGATCTTTAGACTGGATGGCGAGGAGGCTGGAGGGATGGGGGCACGGCCAGGATCAACTTCCACCGCTTGAGTTCATATTCCAGCTCGATTTCAGACAGAGGAATTTGGAGAAGAATACTGAAGGGGAAAAGAGGAGCGTACGTACACGGCAGAAGAATACGGGCGGGCCAGTGTTTCTGCAGTTCTTTTATTTAGAAAAGCCGGCGCTGGCGGGTGCGCTGGACACGTGGTTTCCTCGCGCGGAGTCACACCTGTTAGGAAATAATAGTAGTTAACTTGTATCCATTGCCGAAGAGGCATCGAGAGATGTCGTGTACTACATATTGTTACAATTGTGACAAAAAGATAAAGAAGAATGAAAATAAAAAACACAGCAAGGGACACAGATTTAACGTGGAAAAACCTCTTTAACAGAGAGAGGAAAAAATCACGGGCGTCAGCCAGCAAAACTTCACTATATCGAGGAGTGTTTACAAACGCCGAAGATTTCACAGATGCAACTCATCCCAACCGGCGGTTTACAAGGGGTTTATATATTGGTGGAAACCTAGGTCTTCGACCATCCGTACCGTACCGTACCGTCAGAAGTTGGTCTCGCTCCACTCGTCAGAAGTTGGCCTATACTTTGTAGAATTTGGATCAACATAGAACAAACTTCACCTTGAGACAAATTCCAACTTGTAGCATCAACAGCAACCATCTCCCTGAACAAACAAAGCAAATACTTTCAGCGCCAATAGCCACTTGGGCTAATCAGTTAAACCAACTAAGTTCGAGCAAAGTTCAAACTTAGCAACAGGAACAGGTTTAGTCATCATATCAGCAGGATTATCATGAGTGCTGATCTTGCATACCTTTAATTTACCTTGAGCAACAATGTCTCTAACAAAATAGTACTTGACATGTGCTTAGTTCTCTCATGGAACATCTGATCTTTTGTAAGGTATATGGCACTTTGACTGTCACAAAACAATGTAATGCAAGAATCGTCTCCACAAAGCTCAGCAAACAAACATTTCAACCAAATAGATTCTTTGCAAGCTTCAGCAATAGTCATGTATTCAGCTTCAGTAGTAGATTGTGCAACAACAGCCTGCAATGTATCCTTCTAGCTAACAGCACAACCACCAACATTAAAAACATAACCTGTGAGGGATCTTCTCTTATCCAAATCGGCAGCAAAATCTGAATCCATATAGCCAACGAGTCCCTCATCGGTCCTGTCAAACTTCAAACAAGCATTGGAAGTGCCAAGAAGGTACCTGAAAACCCACTGAACAGCCTTCCAATGTTCTTTACCAGGATTAGCCATGTACTACTTATCAAACTTATAGCATATGATAAATCAGGACGAGAACAGACCATGGCATACATCAAAGAACCAACAGCACTAGAATAAGGCACCTTTGACATATACTCAAACTCTTCATCAGTAGTAGGACATTGAGAAACTGACAATTTAAAATGAGGAGCAATAGGAGTACTAACTGAGTTGGCACCATCCATATTAAAACGATGAAGAACTTTCTTAATGTAACTATGCTGACTAAGAAATAACAAACCAGATTTTCTATCTCGGGTAATCTCCATACCTAAGATCTTCTTAGCAGCACCAAGATCCTTCATCTCAAACTCACTACTTAGGTGTGCCTTCAAAGTAGTGATTTCTTTTATTCCCTTGACAGCAATTAACATATCATCAACATATAGCAGCAAGTATATAGGTGACCCGTCAACAAACTAGATATAAACACAACTATCATATTTATACCTCTCAAAACCATGTGAGATCACAAATGAATCAAACCTTTTATACCACTGTCTTGGAGATTGCTTTAAGCCATAAAGAGACTTCTTTAATTTGCACACAAAATCCTCTTTACCAGGCACTATGAACCCTTCTGGCTGGTCCATGTATATTTACTCATCAAGCTCTCCATGCAGAAAAGCAGTCTTGACATCTAACTGCTCAAGCTCAAGATCACGCATAGCCACAATACTAAAGAAAGTACGAATGGAACTATGCTTCACAACTGGAGAGAACACATCATTGTAATCAATACCTAGAATCTGGCTGAACCCTTTTGCTACTAACCTTGCCTTGTACCTTGAAGGCTCTTTGGGAGAAAAACCTTCCTTTTTCTTGAAGATCCACTTGCAGCGGACCGCCTTCTTTTGTTTAGGAAAGCGCACAACATCCCATGTGCCATTTTTCTCAAGCGATTGCATCTCTTCTTGCATAGCAGAAACCCACTTCTCGCGGTCAACGGATGCAATGGCTTCATTATATGTAGCAGGTTCAGAATCGTTCTCCACCTGTTCAACACAACTCAAAGCATAATGAACAAGATTACACTCTTCAATTAAACAAGGACGAGGACCACAGTTACGCCTCGGTCTATCAGCAGCAATGGACTCATGTGGCTGCTGCAAAACAGTAGGTGAGTGCTGAACAACAATATCATCAATATTTTCCTCATGTGTATCTTCGACGATAGCATCATTATCAACATTTTTCTGCAGGTTCTCCACCTGCACACTAACTCCCTCCTCTCCAACAGCAACATGAGAGGTATCTGATGGCAAGCTATCATGATACATAACAGACTCATTGAAAACAACGTTTCTACTTAGCAAAATCTTTTTAGTTTCAGGATTCCATAGTTTATATGCTTTAACTCCTGAACCATAACCAAGGAATATGCACTTAACAACCCTAGGCTCTAACTTTCCATTATCAACATGAGCATATGCAGTGCAGCCAAAAACTCTCAACTGTGAATAATCAGCAGGCGAACCTGACCATACCTCAATGGGAGTTTTCTTTTCAAGTGGAATAGAAGGTGACCTATTGATGAGGTAACACGTTGTGTTGGCTGCTTCAGCCCAGAAACGCCTATGCATACCTGCATTAGACAACATACAACGAGCCCTCGAGATGATGGTTCTGTTCATGCGGTCTGCCACGCCATTCTGCTGAGGAGTATATGGGATGGTGTGATGCCTGATCATGCCATCGTTACTGCACTCGGCCCAAGCCTCCGGCGACGGGCCTCGCTCCACTCGTCAGAAGTTGGCCTATACTTTGTAGAATTTGGATCAACATATAACACATATTAGAAGAGGCACCAATATTGTAACCGACATGTACTTCCGACTGTTTAGGCATATATATATTCTGAACGTCACTATCAATAAAGATCACTCATTCACTCCAATCTCTAGATTCTCTTCACGTTATCAGCACTGGCTCTGCCGAGAGCTACTTGGCCACGGAGAGAACAGATAAAAAGGTGAGTAAGATGGCTTTCCTGTCGCTGCCGGAACTCGCTTTTTTCCTTTGCTCGTTTGTGGCAAGGGAACATCGCCGTCGTCCTTTTCTTCCTCACCGGAACTTTGGTCCGGCCGCTGCCCATCATCGATATTACGGTCGGAACTTCGGGCGCCGCCACCAAGGTCGCGTGAACCGGTACGGTGGCCTCCGCCATTGCAGGATTCCATGGAGTGCACGCCGCTATTACCTTCCCAATGCATCTCTCTCTGTTCCCTTTGACCACTGGTCCTAACGGCGCTGAACATGCCCGTGAATAAAAGGCCTTATAGGCCACGATCCCTGTTTGATCGTTATTTGCACTAGTAGCAATGTAGTAGTATAGTATGAACTTTTGTTTGTCTAGCATGCAATGTAACAGTCTATAATGATGTAAATATATATTTTAGACCATATGTCCATTAACATGACGTGTTATCACAATATTTGCCTCTAGCATTTTATAATATGTTATTTGGTACAACAATTTTATCCCGCGCTTGAATTTTATTTTTCTTGCCAAATTTCTCATTAATAAAGTATGAGATAAAAGGCCAAAATAGAATATGCGACCATCTTGAATATTATTTGTGAAACACAAGGTGATGGCATCTACTGCATAAAGTGCAGATTATCCATTACTGTGAGGCATACTTATTCGTCATTATGACAATAAGATTATCTGCAAAGTGCTCTTCCAAATAAACTAATGTCAAAGTATAATACAAGGTATAAGGATAAGGCGTCTAGTGACACATGTCAGACTATGTTTCCTACTACTGAGAGATGCACTTCATAAATATAGAGATTATCTACAATGTATTAACTTAAAATTCGAAGATCCACACATATATATGGCTTAGAGCATCCGTTTTCAAATTGTTCCTCTAGAACATATTTGTTGTTTACCAAAATAAATTTTACTATCAAGTAAAATTAATTGATTGCATGTTCATACATGCGGGAAAAATGGGTGACATTAATAAAAAAGAATTTCAAGAACTGCAAATTGATGGAAGTAATTATCTATCTTGGATCATGGATATAAAAATAAATTTAACTGGACGTAACCTTGGCCCTACGATTATCACACCCCGTGAAAATGCTCCAGAAATACCTCAAGTGGTAAAGTGTGTAGCATTACATTTCATAAGGTACCACCTTCATCCATATTTAAAAACTGAATATATGATGGAGGAGGGCCCATTAGCTTGAACTCCCTCAAGGAGATATATGACCAACAAAGAGCGGTTATGTTGCCGGAAGCCGAGAGAGAATGGTCTCTCATAAGGTTTCAGGACTTTAAGTCTGTTGTTGCATATAACTCCGCTGTGCACAAAGTTAATTCCAAGCTGAGATTTTGCGACAAGCAAATTTCAGATACGGACTTAATAGAGAAAACTTTATGCACCTTCCATCCCTCGATGACGATATTGCAACAACAATATCGCCAACAGAAATACACTAAGTATTCTGATCTTATACACACATTACTTCAGGCTAAAAAGCATAATGAACTTCTCATGAAAAATCATAATGCTTGCCAACGAGCGTAATACCTATCCCTGAAGTGTAGGGTCACGCAGAGATAAAACAAAACTTTTCCTCTAACGTGGTGATCCCAAGATCTAGCTGAGGTAGAAGGCCACGAGGTTTACCACTAGACGCGCAGTTGCGGATTACTGATGAAGCGCGTCAGTTGATGCAGTGCAGTCCTCACGATCTGATCGTCCTGGTGATGATCGCACAACACCTCTGCTGGTATCCACACATACAAGGAGGAGCACCGGCGGCGAACTACTCGGTTCATATCGACGGTAGGACTGTTGTGGAGCTAGGGTTTCCAACACATGGAATGACCTAACCGAACAACGATTA
This sequence comes from Avena sativa, assembly GCA_916181665.1. NCBI lineage: Eukaryota > Viridiplantae > Streptophyta > Magnoliopsida > Poales > Poaceae > Avena > Avena sativa. Next base: position 278,671,370 of record OV702280.1, read on the forward strand.
ACCTTTCTGGGTTACGGTGTTCCACTATATATAGGGAGTGAACGTGGGCTCTGCTCGCGCGACCCATTCACTAAAGCCCATATAACACTAGTCACCGTGAGTCCAACTCACTAACTCAATCCTAATCCGGTTTAGGTCCAACCCAACCAGATTACAGGTTCAGATCCAATCCGAACATGCTCCCGCTCTTAAGTGTGTGACCCCGCAGGCTCATGGCTACTTGGACACGATTGGAGTCCGACTCTCAATCGATCAGTCGGTAGCGGCTCCTAGCAGAACGTGCCGACTCCCAAGTACCAAAGAGTCATGACGACTTGCCTTTCCAATGCGACTTACGTCCGAGTCCCTTTTGCCTCACGATATACCTTGTCAGACTATAGGCGAATAATTGTCATCCCTTAAATAGTCTGACTCTCTTCTCGATCCAAGATAAGTGATTCACCCGACTAACTCTTAGTCGATTGCCTCGGTTAACACTTAACTGAGTCGTGCATGACCATGCTTTCCGAATCATATCTCACGAGAGGGCCCAGAGAATATCTCTCCGAGTGGAGGGGCAAAATCCCATCTTGGTTATTCACATCACGCAGCTTGATTCTCGGTCGATCCGAACCCTGCCTTTATAACTTCCCAGTTACGGATCAGCGTTTGACAGAACCTGAGTCGGTGATCCTCAACTCGGACTATGCAACAACCTCAGGTCTAAGGATTACATTGATTGAAATATACAAATGACAACTTGTTCGTTGTACCTCAATATGGGTCAATCGGACTCGCTAAACTCTTTAGCCGAATCTGTGTAAGTTGGAATAGCATCTCCATGCTCATGACAAGTGGAACCGAGTCATCAAGCCAACTTTCACATTGGTCTAAGTTGTGTGTCCAACACAACTTCGATGACCAAGGATATTTATTATAAACAATATGAATGCATAGTTCCACAACCGAATCACATATTCAATGATACACATCAGATGTTTATACAAGGACTACTTAATATCTTTATGAATACAATGGGAAATCTCATCATACATGATTGCCTCTAGGGCATATTCCCAACATGAAGCACATGCAAATGCTCATTTTACTAAAAATTTTAGAAACCGTAAAAGGAACTTCCAAAAATTCAAGGGAAATGGAAAAAGAACGATGGTCAATCTAAGGGGAAAGGTCATTTCAATAAAAATGATCGAATTGGCAACTCTCAAGTTTGTCAAAGGTGTGGATGTGTGAATCATCGTACAAAGAAATGTCGTGTTCCCAAACACCCCGTGGATCTATACATGAAGTATGGAGAAAAAGGGAAGCAAGTTCATGAAAACAAGGTTGAAGCTCACTTCACATAAAAGACAACCCTCAAGTTGGTCCTTCTCAAAGTGCTATTAAAGAATTTAAGCCAAAGGACGACATCATCCTCGATGAAGACATGCTTGTGGATTACACTGAAGAGTTTTTTGGAAACCTAAATTAATCTCCATAAACAATTGATGTCATTTAGCCATTTAAAAACTACGATATGTTATATATTGTATAACAATAAGTAGAATAAAGTCTTTCAGACTATGAGTATTATTTTATTCAGACATAATATTGTAATGTATTTATATTTTAGATTTTTGATGTAAATACTATGTATGTAAATTGATGAATATATGAATAAAATAAATTTAATCTAAAATATTCTCTTTCTACTTTTTAGAAATTTTACGGAAAACAATCCGATGAAAGAAGAATTATGTCTAGTGGATAGTGCTACCATTATCATAATTTTAAGAGAAACAAAATACTTCCAAACTCTTACCAAAAGAAAGGAAGATGTTATGGCTATAACTAGGAGTAACAAAGAAATTATTGGTTCGGAAAGAGCCACATTCACACTCGCTATGGGTACTACTATTATAATTTAGAGTGCACTCTTGTATCCTAAATCCACACGTACCCTTATAAGTTTCAAAGATATCCGATCAAATGATTTCTATCTTAAACTCGTAAAGATGGATAAGAAAGAATATTTGCTTTTAACAAAAAGCGACGGATATAAGGAACAAACTCTTGAAAAATTTCCTTCATTTTCATCCAGATTATACTTTACATACATCAAACTCATACCTTTTGTTACGTACAGAATAATTTTTCAAATTCTTGATAAATTCAAGACTTGGCATGATCGCCCTGGTCATCCTGGAATAGGAATGATGAGAAAAATTATAAGCAATTCTGTTGGTCATAATTTACCAATTAAAAGATTTTTCAAATCATCAGATTTTGTATGCACTGCATGTGCTGCGAGAAAACTAATAACTAAGCCATCCCATGTCAAAGTTAAAAACGAGTCACTCAATTTTCCTGAAAGAATTCAAGGAGATATATATATATGGTCCAATACAACCTCTATTCGGACCATTTAGGTACTTCATGGTGCTAACTGATGCATCTACTAGATGGTCAGATATGTGTTTATTATCCACACGTAACCATGCCTTTGCCAAATTAATTGCTCAAATTATCAAATTGCGAGCAAATCATCTTGAGCATAGGATAAAAACAATAAGAATGGATAATACCACTGAATTTAGTTCACGCGCATTTAATGATTATTGTATGGCGTTAGGTATCCATCTAGAACATTTGATACCTTATGTGTATACTCAAAATGGAATGGTTGAATCTTTAATCAAAAGAGTAAAGATAATTGCTAGACCACTATTGTAGAATTGCAATTTGCCAACCTCTTGTTGGGGACATGTGGTTTCATACGCCACAGATCTATATCAGACCAACTGTATATCATAAAACTTCTCTGTTTCAAATAGTACGAGGCAATCAGCCAAGTATTTTCCACCTACGAAAATTCGGTTGCGTTGTATACCTACCGATATCACCATCGCAGCGTACCTCCATGGGCCCCCATAGAAAATTAGGAAAGTATGGGATATAACTCTCCGTCAATTATAAAATATTTAAAACCTTTAATAGGGGACATGTTTACAGCCTGTTACGTTCATTCAATTTTTGATGAGGATTATTTTCCGGCATTAGGGGAGAAACAAACCACAATGAATGCCAGGAAATAGATTGGAATGTGACAGGTATCCAATCCTTAGATCCACGTACTAAAGAAACTGAAACTGAAGTTCAGAGAATAATAGATTCGCAACACTTTGCGAACAACTTGCCAGACGCATTTACTGATCACAAAGTTGTCACTAAATCTTATATTCCTGCAGTCAATGCACCAGAACGAGTAGAGGTACCAAATAAAACTACTCAACCCCCAATTACAAACAAAAGGGGGAGAAATCTGGTCATAAGGGAAAAGGCTTCTCAAATGCCACCGCGGAAATAAAGAAAATCAATATCTATGATAGTAAATGCAAATCAACCTGAAGTTGATAGATACCAAACTGATGTTCAACATCAAGAGCCCAACATAAATATGCACACAAATTCTAATGCTGGGACATCGAAACAACCAGACTTTATTGTTATGGGAAATCACATGGTGCCTGTGCTAATCAATGAAATATCCACAAACTATATTGATTCGGGAGAATCATATAATAGAAAAACTACACTTGTAGACACATATTTCTCCTTTAAAATTGCTAAAACCCTTCAACTGGATCCAGAGCCAACATCTATGAAAGAGTGCCTGAAGCGCTTAGATTGGCCTAAATAGAAGGAGGCAACTGAGGCAAAACTGCGCTCGCTTAATAAAAGAGAGGTATTCTCTAAAGTAATATCTACTTCTCATAAAGTGTTCCCTGTGGGAGCTAAATGAGTTTTCGTTCGAAAAAGTAACGAAAATAATGAGGTGGTGAGATATAAAGCGAGGCTAGTAGCACAAGGGTTTACGCAGAGACCCGGTATCGACTACGATAATACATATTCTCCTGTAATGAGTGAAATTACGTTTCGGTACTTAATATCATTGGCAGTACAAATGAATTTATCAATGCAGTTAATGGATATAGTGACCACTTATCTATATGGGTCATTCGATGCAGATATTTATATGAAAGTCCCTGATGGATTTGAAATTCCAAATCCAGACATAAATCGCAACATGTATTGTGTCAAATTACAAAGGTCACTCTATGGCTTAAAACAGTCGGGTAAAATATGGTATAACCGGCTTAGTGAGTTCCTTCTCAATAAAGGATACTCAAATAATGATGATTGCCCATGCGTTTTCATAAAGAAATCATCAAGGGGATTTTGCATCATCTCAGTTTATGTTGATGACCTCAACATCATTGGTAATGCATTAGATATATCTATACCACGCAATCATTTAATGAGGGAATTTGAGATGAAGGATTTGGTAAAAACCAAATTATGCTTAGGTTTACAACTTGAGCACCTTCCCTCAGGAATACTCGTTTATCATCCCACATTTATTCAGAAAGTTTTGAAAAAATTCAATATGGATAAATTATATCCATCCAAAACACCCATGGTCGTCAGATCCCTTGATGTGGAAAAGGATCCTTTTAGACCTAGGGATGATAACGAAGATGTATTGGGACCTGAGTTCCCATATCTTAGTGCCATAGGAGCGCTAATGTACCTTGCTAATTATACTAGACCACATATTGCCTTCGAAGTAAATTTACTGGCTAGACATAGTGCTGCTCCAAAAAAACGTCATTGGACTAGAGTAAAGAATATCTTCAGATATTTACAAGGTACTAAAGATCTTGGTTTATTCTATCAGAAAAATCAAGATATGACTTTGACTGTCTATACTGATGTTGGCTATCTTTCTGATCCCAAAATGCTAGATCACAAACAGGGTTTGTATTTTTATATGGTGGAACTATTATTTTATGGAAGTCAACGAACAGACTCTAGTAGCAACCTTCACTAGCCACTCTGAAATAATTGTATTATATGAAGCCTCACAAGAATATGTATGGCTTCGCAGAGTGATTAATCATATACAAACATCATGTGGCATTCTAGTTCATTAGAATCACCAACTATTATCTATGAGGATAATGTCGCACGTGTTACTCAAATGCATATGGGATACATTAAAAGTAATATCACAAAAAATATTACTCTAAAACTATTTTTTCCTCATGAATTACAGAAAAATGGAGAAATTAATATTTTGCAAACAAAGTCATGTGACAATCTTGCAGATTTGGTCACTAAGTCTTTACCAACAACGGCATTTCAAAACTGCATTCATGGCATTGGTATGAGACGACTTTGAAATTTGCAAAGTTAAGGGGGAGAAATATCCTAAGACTAAACTTAGTATTTATCATCCGATAACAATATATTGTACTCTTTCATATGAGTTCTCCAATGGATTTCTCATACAGATTTTATGGTACAATTATTATACCAACGATATATCGGATTTCTATATTCTCCTTATATTTTTCCAAGGATTTTGGAGGACATATGTTGTACAAGATCAAGCTTTTAAGATTAAGGACTATCAAGATTTTCTAGCACCCAGGACACTATGAAATATTTCAAGATATTGAAGTTTTTTTTTGAAGATAGCAATGTCCAAGGAGGAGTGTTAGGAAATAATAGCAGTTAAGTTTTGTCCATTGTCGAAGAGGCATCGTGCCTATTAGAAGATACATCGTGTTTATTAGAAGAGACAAAAATATTGTAACCGACATGTACTCTCGACTGTTCAGGCCTATATATATCCTGAACGTCACTATCAATAAAGATCATTCATTTGCTCCAATCTCTAGATTCTCTTCAGCACTGATGGTCGCATCGAGCGGGCACAGGCGAGCCGTGTCCGCCGCCCGGCTAGCCCTCCTGACCGATGTGTTCACTCGGTGCCACCGCGTGCCAGCATGTTGTTGATTGCTTGCCGTGCTTTTTTTTTGAAACTGATGGTGCCAGAGGCACCAAAATTTCATTGAAGCTCAACAACAGTTTACATCATGAATTACAAAGTCCTGCCAAGTATTATTTCTAAACATTGAGGTGATTGGGCAGGAAAAAGGAGAGTGGACTGCTGATGAGCATCTAAGGATAGGTACAGAAGAAAAGTTTCTTTGTACCTTGTGAGCACATTGGTGGGCTTCCTGATTAAGATCTCTACTAATGTGGATCACTCTAGCCTTAGATTCTCTAGTGACATTCAAAATTTTCGCTAGGGTGATCCTAGAGTTCCAGTAGATGAACTCTGTGTCAATCTTATTGCTGTTAACAGCCTTAGCCAAGAGGTTATTATCAGTAAAGAAGATATTCCCTTTTATTCCGAGCGCATCTGCAATTTGCGCAGCTAGGAGCAAGGCCATGGCTTCTGCCTGGAGAGCTGATATAGCAGTGGATAAGGAGGAAGCGTGAATTTTCAGCTGATAAGGGGAGATTCCTTCCTTTGCTTGAATAAAGATGCCAATTCCAGTGATTCCAGTGCTTGATGCATTATCCCATCTTCTTTCTTCCAGGCTGCATCCGAGTAGATGTGAACACCATAATTGTTTTTCTCTGAAATGATTCGGCTTTCCAGTGTGAAGTGCTTTACTTTATTTCCACTTCCTTGTTGACAGTCAACCTCCCCAGCCAACCTCCCCAGCCAGTTTGCTAGTGATCTCAATAAGTTGCATGGATTTTAATAGAGCCTGGGAGTTAATAATGATTTGGTGAGGCTTTCCAGGATTTCTGCCAAAAAGACAATTGTTTCTAGCTTTCCATAGGCACCAAAGGAATGTAAAGATATTGTGGATGGAGACATGTGGGTGGTTCATGTTTAGAAGGCACAAAATGACATCTGCCAGAGATTGGCTATTCCGAGTGATATTCTCCATCCTTATATGCCATGGTGAAAGAAACCAGGCTGCTTTTGCAAAGTGACAGGTGAAGAAGATATGCATATCACTTTCTTCCATGCCACATCTGCAACAGAACTTACTTATATGTTTAGAATATTCCCCTGCCCTTTGTCCTGTAGGGATTGCCTTTTGTAGGAGTCTCCAAGCAAAAGTTTGTACTCTAGATTTCCAAATCTAGTTCAGGAGGTTAATGATGGCTGTAAGAGTTTGCCTTGGTTTAGGTTCTCCTTTATCCAGTAGATAGTGTAAGCAGACATAGTATGCACTCTTATAATTACATTTCCCTCCGTCCGTGCTGGTTGCCACCATCCTCTTGTACATCGCCCATCATGCGTTCGTTTTCTGTCCTGTGCAGAATTGAATTTGATCCACGATGTCAAGTAGCACTTAAAAGGTATCTCAAATATGAGAGATCGGACCAGCAATTCCAGCGTCTGATCCACATTTGTAAGTTATGCGAGACAAGAGAAGCAATTACATGTTACAGCAAATAAAGCATCCATCCACGGCACTAGCGATGCGTGCATCAGTTTCAGCAGAGCAACAGGCACTGGCCATGGAGAGCTCTAGGAGGCTTCTTCATTCCCCACCTGGACTCCACGGAGCACTGGAGATCGGTGGTGAAGACCGGTATGCGGCAGCCGGGCCGAATCGACAGCCACAATGCTCAGCCCGCCGTGGGGAAGACGATGTCTGGAGGCCCTCGATTAAAAGCTTCTCCTGTCGATTCCTCTGTCCTAGAGGGTCAGAGCTACGAGGACGAGCTATAGAGGTTGACGACAGAGTTCTGCCTTGGCTCAAACGGCAAGGCACGATGAGGGTTGCCTACGGCCATGGTTCGAACTCGAGTTTGACATTAAGAAGAAAAGAGGAAGACACGATGCTTGCTGGGTTGTGTTTGATGGCTGCTGCTGGGCGTCCGCGCGCTTCCCCATCTCGGCCATCGGCGCCTATGTCCTTCCGTACATCGCCGATGCGGCCTCGCTGCCCACAGGTGTGAGATTGATTTTGGAAGGGGACATATATGAATGTGGGCCCGAATCATCAACGAGAGTAGCACATTATAAGGTCCGGATCAGGATCAGGAGGTGTGCTTCGGTCCCCCACCCCTAAACTTAAGCTACATGGGTCTTGTTATTTTTTTGACCGGTCGAAATCCATATTGAAATCACGTCTATCTCTGTATATGTGTACTCGGTCGAACTGGGTATAATTCACGTTCCGATCGGCTGATCCCACCTCCTATTATCGCGATCTACGTCTTTGTACGTCATATTTTTAATTTTTTTTGTTGTTGTTATATAACTTTTGATTTTCGCCTTCCACAGTCACATGAGCATACGTATATGGTGAGTATACGTCTAAGAGGACCATATGGTGTTCGGGTGGGTTTGTACGGTCCTCTAAACAACCGGAATCGAGTTTTTGTTTGTCAAAATTTGAAAGAGGGGGAGGGGGAGGGGTGGGGGACCGAAGCAAAAGTGCCGGATCAGAATAATCCTAGTGCGCCAAATAGGTCTAGGTCTGAAATAGACCGGGATTTATAAGTTTGGAGTGTCGATTTTAGGGATTATGAATTCAGGGTTTGATTTAGTTTTTTTTACGAATTCCAGCCACTGTCGCAGCAGTTCACACAACACGGACACACACGAGACCTGGCTGACAACACACGCACGATGTGTCACACACACCCACACACCTACCTATCACCCAACCCGACCCAACAAGTCTCCCACCCGGACACAGGACGTGACACACACACGCCACCCACACATTGCACACACCCCGCCTGGCCCACCATGGCACACAACGCACACGGGACATGCACGAGGCCACCAACCCCTTCCCCTCGATCGATCCCAAAACCCGCCTCGTCTCCCTCCCTCGCCCGCAAGTGCCTTCCACCTCCCGGTCCTCCCCGCGAGGCAGTGCCACCGCGGCCAACCCTCACCCTCGCAGGCCCTACGTCGTTGTCCGCCCGCCTCTCCCAACGCCCGCCGACGTCCCGGGCGCTGCCTCCTCCTCGCCACCACCCCCACCCCTCTCTGCTCCCTTCCGACGTCCTGGCGCTGCTCCGCAAGTCCCTTCTCCCAGTGGCGGATATTTCCAAGGCTAGCTTGAGGGGCAAAATACAATATTTGATATCTTGGGTGGGTGGGGGCAAAATACAAAAAAATCCAAACTAAGTTATCTCAGTTTTTTTTTCTTCAAGCATGTGCTCAATCCTTGGGGGGCGGTGGCCCCTGCTGGCTTGCACTAAGCTCCGCCACTACCTTCTCTCTTCGCCTGTTGCTGGATGTTGCTCGCCTCCTGCTGCCCTTGTTCGTGGCGCTCGGCCCTACTGCATCTTCGGCCATCGTCGTGCGCCTCCACGTGGCCACCTCTATAGTCGGGGTCTCTCCTCCGGCCATGACCTTACCTGCGTGCACCTACTGTCGCGCGCGAGCTGCCGTTCCCAACGGCCATGACCACGCCCCTCTACCCTGCCATCGTCTATTCCAGACACTGGCGTCCAAGCACCCCTTCGCAACCTCGACCCTGCGTCAGACCCTACCCCGCCTCCTGCATCATGTTGGTTTTGGTCTCTGCACGGCAACCTGCAGGTGTATGCGTTATCCCTTTCGCGCATGTCTCCTGTAGCTTGTGTTCGCTCTGTTATGTATCTAAACGCGTCCCCGTTGGGCTAGGCCGTAAATATCTTCGTAGCTGGTGGTACGGTGACGCCGCCGTGACCAAGTTTTGTCACTGCAAACCAAGTTTTCCTACCGTCGTCGAGCCCCGCCACAAGTTCTACCTGCATGCGTGTATGCCCAGGGGGTTCAATTCGACGCCAAGATCTTCAAAAGGCACAAACCTGAAAAACCCCGGTGCAAAACCTGAGTCCGACACCAACCTCGAGGATGGAGCCCGAAGACGTTAGGGCCGAACCTCAAGATCTTCCTCATGGAATCAGAAGCGTTTCGTCATGAAGCGTTTCGTCATGAACACCAAGTCCTCCTTCATGGAACCCGAAGACCAGAACCCGAACCCTTCGAGCTCCAAGATATCTGAAACCAATGTGTGACCCCTACCTAAACTCTTCCCTATTTTTATAAAATGACATCTACCTTATTGCATCAATTATACATGCTTGCATACATAATTTGTGGTTCCATGTCATATAGTCGATTCACCTAATAATTAAATATAGAGTGTATATTCAGCGTATATTTTTCTTATCTCGACTTTATTTAAATTTTTTAGCAAACTGATGCCATGTTTTGCCTTGTTAAATCAATATTTAAATTGTGGGGTACCTAAACCAACATGAACATTCTATTTCATTGTCGAGATTCTGATTCCGCTTAAATTAGATAGATTGCATCACATCTTACCATGTCATCCATCATATCATGATCATGTCTGATCTTTTACTGTAGTATTAAATAGTGCATCTAGTGTTTCTTTTAGTTCATTGCTTCTTTACGGATTAGGACATTGAGTTAATGCGAGTTTTCACACATTCTTCGGATATGTATCTTCAACAATGTTTCTCATACGAGCATTCTCCCCTGCTACCTATTTTTCTCTTATGGCTTTACTTCTCTCTATTGCTATCCGTGTTGCGATGCTTTAGTTTCCGTACCATTTAAAATTCTATGCGACCTATATTGCCTTGGTCACTTCCTATTGCACGTTGACTTGGTAGATAGTTAGCCTTGCGAGTCGTTGCTTGCTCAGGTGTTGGTTCAAGTCGTCGAATACCTCAATTGTTGGATGGTTTCCACATGATTAACGGTGGAGATGATCATGGTTACAATTACAAGTTGATAATTAAAATGTTGGGAATAGTTATCACTAATAAAAAGGCACCAGTGGGCAATAGTTGAGATCTGGGTTTTTTTCCGCCCACTTGTGTCCACCTAGGACCTAGAGTACTTTATACATATTCCTTGACTATCGCACTATCCACATGTGGGACCATGGATCCCCTTGGTATGAGCTTAATTTGCATCTTATTTATTGGCGCCACAATTAGTTTGGGGCTTTAGTACTATCATGTACTTATGCCATGCTTTACTGCTTTATTTACTAATATTGATCGAGGAGCGGTTTACTACTATATTGTTTAGGAATGTGGAATGTTTTTACGGTTTCGACAAGCCCGATCACATTTTCGGGTTCCAAGTCGTTTACAGTCATTAACACAAACCCTAGGTCCGTTTTGGAGCCCGGCCAACTTTGTTGTGGGTATCTTAGTGGGTGGCCCCTGAAACAATTTTTGAATCATGTGAATGCTTTTTCGTGATGCCTCTTTGATTTTATTTGGTTTTTTCCAAGGTTGATCATGCGTCTATTGCTATTTGTACACCCTTGCAGGGTAAATATTTTCAAAAAGTTGTGTTCGTGGTTATGGACTATTTGGAGCATAGTGTCTCTTAAGGGAATATGCCCTAGAGGCAAATAATAAATGGTTATTGTTTGTCATATCCCAATAAGTTCATAATAGTTTCATATTGTGTGGTAACTGTATCAAGTGGAATCATTGTTACAGGTGTGATATGAAACAGAAGTTCTTAGTACCCTCTATTTATACTAGTTCGTTGGGCAGCAGATGATCAAGGTTTCTTGATCATGGGTGATAGTGCCAGCTCACAACAAGGTCATGCCATTGGAGAATGATGTGATGGAGATTACCTGAAGATTGCGACATGATCAAGTCACAAGGTTCATTATTGCAATAGTCAGAAACATAGTCTCCTTCTCCTTAGATCGTGAGATCATATTAATCATTGTCTCTCGATGCTACTTGGATTGCATCAAATGTCACTCGGTGAAATGGTGATTATAAAGGTGTACGTTGGGTATTCTGGAGGAACAGGTTGAGGCTTATGGATCAAGATCGGGATTTATTCACCCAGTAAAATGTAAAATACATAAGATTGACTTGGTGAGATTACATCCATAATGTTGCGACATGTCACTAGATCACGGGGATATAATATCGCGGTAACAAGTGAAACAGTACTTGTCGGTAACGAGATTGAACAAGATATGAGATACCAAATGATCGGATCTTGTACAAGTCGTATCGAAGAAACAAAGAGAATTGAACTCGACGTTTAGAGTTCTAATGTCATCGTCATCGTGGAATGTATAGGGGTCATTATAGTTATCCTAGTCCCGCTATTGATCATTGATGGAGATCATGTATGTGCCATTCCCGAGCCATGGGGAGATACACTTAAGGGTATGATGAGTTAGAGATCATTTGTAAGTTGGAATCACGGTAGAGAAAGAGACAGTCGGAATTGTTTCGGGGAGAGATCCGAAATTGTTCGAAGAAAAAATAAAAAAGGAAAGAACCGAAAGGTGTTTCGGATAAATGAAAAATTAATATATATATTTATTATATGTTAATTATAAATTAATATATATTAAATAAATATTTAAATTAAAAAAATTAGAAAAACTTTCTTATTATGCTAAAACCCCAGAGAAAATTGGTCTAGGAAAAAGCTACCTAAAAAGGAAAAGAAAAAACAGTGTTGCAGCTGTAAATAGGCCACCTCTGGGCAGCCCACACGTGGGCAGGCGGGAGGTGGGTACTGGGTACCGCCGCAGAGCGCTAGGAGCTAGCAGCAGCCGCGCTTGGGTGACGCGGTGCCATTCTGGGCCGCTGCTCTGGGCCGGCCCACCTAGGGACATGGCCGTAGCAGCGGGCCGCGTGTGCGCGTGTGGGGCACTGAGATGGGCAGCACTGGCCCATCCTGGGCACTCGCTGCCGCCATAGCTGCTCTGGCGCGCTGGGCCGCGCGGTAGGAGCTTTGTCCCACCCGGGGATAGTGCCACCGGTGCCACCTGTTGGGCCGCGGGTGGCACGAGCCGGTGGCTGTTTTTGCCCATCCAGCTGACAGATTTTTTTGCCTTTATTTTCTTTAGCTTTATTCTCGTATGGCTAATCTAATGGGGAGGACTCACCCCCTCCTTCTATATAAAGGGGAGCCCATGGGTGGGATTAAACAAAAACCAAGATAAGTTTTTTGGTTGACTTTCTCTCCTCTATCTCTACCTTGTGACCATGGCCCTCATGTATGGGCCGTGCGAACAAAGGCTTCACCGCGTGCGTTGTTGCGCTGTGGGAATTCCAAGCCGGAGACTACTTCCGTACTCCCGGCGAGATTGGGGTGACATGGTTATACCCTACGAGTACATGACTTCAGCATACCTGGTCCATCCCAAGGAAGGCCCACAGCAGACATACGCTGGCCCATGAAGATTTTCGGGTGGCCAAGGCCCATGACGCCTTCGGATCCTTGGAGAGTAAGACTAGCATAGATAGGAAATTCAAAGGGGTAAAACCCTAGAACCTGTAACCGACTAGGACTATGCCCGGGACCTACCTAAGTCTATATAAAGGCCAGGAGGGCACGTCCTAGATCTCTTGACTCATACTTCCGCACACGCACCTTCACGCCAGATCGAATATGCGCACCCTGTAACCTTCGGTTCCGCCGTAATCAAGAGCAGACAAGCAGGAGTAGGGTTTTCCCTCCGGGGGCCTGAACCTGGGTAAATCTTGTGTCCCCTGGTTGCTTGTCTGTTAACCGTTCCACGATCTCCAGCATCCCCATCTTCTCCAAAACCCAAGTCCATAACAATGGGCATTGATGAGATTAAACCTCGTCAATTGGCGCCGTCTGTGGGAATCGGGGCTGCTGATTGTGCGATCGTGACGGTCCCGACCCGATCGATCTACAACTCCGCGGCGATGGAGAATCACCTCCTCTTCGGTGCTTTCGACTTCACCGCCCACTCGCCGGCCACCATGAAGGATTTCGAGCCCGTAGGCGACGGACTCGAAATTTTTTTCGGGAGCTTCTGCTTCCAGGTGGGACAAACTGGCACCCTCCGCCTTCCTGAGCGGGTGCCCATGCCATCAATCAGGCCCGCCTCGTGGGCTCCACACCCCGTGCTGCGCACATCACCATCGACAGATGAGTTCTACGACAGCAACAGCTACAACTCCGATCTGTGCGATCCACCTTCGGATGAAGGGACCTACGGTTCCGGATCCGAAAGCTGCGGCAGCAGCGGACCGATCTACGAGCGCTACCAATGCGCCGCAGTCATCCAGGAGCAGCAAACGCCTAACCCGCCGCCCAACACGAACCCCAACCCGCAGGACAGAAACGGCGAAAACGGCAGGAACAGAAGAGCTTCACTTGGGACACCTTGGATGTCGTGAGCCGGACGTCGTCATCGTACGAGACCATGAGGGGCCACACTTGGGACACCTTGGATGTCGTGAGCCGGGCTGCTGCACGGTGATGGAGCAAGGGGTGACTTGCGAGGAGCTTTGCGATCTTGAGGTCGACTACGAGCATGACTACTTCAACCACGTTCCTCTCGGAACGTTAACCGTTTTCGGACTACAAGGGTATGTATCCGAAATCTTTGGTCGTTAATGCATTATTATTAGATAGATCTTGAACATTTGGACGATCCAGCGTAAGAAATTTTTTGTTTTATACACCAAAACCCAAACAGTCTTGACCATAGACAACTCAAACTAAAGTAGTGTTATAAATTTGACTTTGGCATGACTAGTAAACAACTCCACTATAACGGAATGGATAATTAAAAGTGTCTACGACTCATGAAATTGGGATGTCTATGCTATCTATATCTGACTAGTAATTACGGCAACTTCAATAAAATGGTTAATAAAACTACCAACTGTGTGAGTTCCTCGGAATGACTTCCTCATTTAGTCTCGAGTGGAAAACTTTGAGATGAGTTATGTTGGTGTTAGTATCAGGTTGGTTTGAAATAGGTATCTCTTATCCCTCTCTAATAGCTTATAGTTGTATCGTGTCTTTATAGGTTGTTTAGTGCATGTTTTGCAACCGTTTCAGTCCACCATACCCATGTAGGCGAGAGCCGCTGAATTCTAAGACTCGCCATATACTGGTCTTAGTACTGACCGCTCTTTTTTTTCTTTGTCCTTTATCGGCACCCTTTTGCTTTGATAGATATGAGTTCGACGGCATTAGCAAGGTTATCCTTCCGTCTTGGTCTAGACAGGGATATGGCCGCCCTTGGTATTTTTCAGGACTCTTAATCCAGTCTGCATCTTATCCATACTCGAATGTTGTATCATTTTCAACGTACTTTGGATCTTTGTAGTGTATCCACGTAAAGTCTACTTCACCAGAAAGGCGGTTGAGCTTGTGATAAATCGCTTCTAGCAGTCTCAAAAATAACCATAAAATCCAACTTATAATCTCTCGTATAATCGGCAAAGAACAAATGTTTAGCCAAGTCATGAAGAACTCTTATATTTAAAAACATGTCATTCATTAAGAAATAATAAGATATTTGATACACGGGGTCTCTTGCGAGCCTTCTGGCTTTTTGATTGGAAGGCATCCCCTCTCGTCTCCAGTTTTAGTAAGGGGGGAGTAGTTGTAGCAAGGGAGGAGTGGTCTGATAACATTATGCACGAGAGCAAATACACATAAGAGGGACAATATAATGGACCTCTCGAGATAGACATTAGAGAAGGAGAAAATGAAAACCCGATCTAGCCTCTCATAAGATCTTCATGTTTTGGATAGGCTCGTAGGCCAGTGGCTAGAGCGTGATTGGTTCGTGTGTCCCACATCTTCTACCTTAAAAAAGAGCAGTGGGGCTCATTCCCCATTGGTCTCGGTAGTATGGTCTTAATGTTCATTATACAAAGTGTATTGTCCTCGACTTAACTCCACTTTCATCTGCAATACTTATTATTGTACAACATTAGCAGATTACTTATTTAATCATCCGCAACTATTTTGAAGCAGTGACACGATCATCAGGATAGCAAATCCCATGAGAAATATCTCTAGGTTGCTTTCCAGGATGACAGTGGAGGGGTGTCGGAGTCCTTCCATGTGTTGAGGAAAGCGTGGTACCGATCGCCTTGGATTGCATCCATGGAGGCGTAGGACTCGAGCTCTGCCATCTCCTCAGGCGCGAGCTTCACGGACAAGGCTCCCACGTTCTGGCTGAAATTCTCGATCTTTGTGGTGCCAGGTATGGGGCACACATCGCTTCCCTGGTGGTGGACCCAGGCCAGCGCGAGCTGCGAAGGCGTGCATCCTTTCCTGGCAGCCATGTCGCTCACACGCTCGAATATGGCAGCGTTTTTCTCCATGTTCTCCGGTTGAAATCTTGGGAGACTCTGAGGATGCATTGGTTATGATCTTTGTTAGAGTAGAAGACACTAGCGAGCGAGCTAGCAGCTAGCCGTATGTAGGTAGGATCAACGGTATATCATTTTTATTCACCTTGCGGAAATCGTCAGATTGCAATGTGTCCACCATTTTTGCTCCACCGGATAGGAAACCTCTTCCCAGTGGACTGTATGCCACAATTCCGATGCCAAGTTCCCTAGAGGGAAAAAAAATGGAAGTTCTTTGTGGGATTAGACAGATGGGGACGGTTCATGCATGTATAAGTCTTATGTTGGGAAAGGAATTCTGGACAGAAGTATGCGGCGATTGTTGGGAATACGTACCTGCAAGTGGGAATTATATCTTCTTCAACGTCTCTTGACCAGAGGGACCACTCGAGCTGGACGGCAGTAATCGGATGAACAGCGTGTGCCCTTCTGATTGTCGACGCCGAGGCTTCAGATAGTCCGACGTACTTTACCTTTCCTTCTTCGACCAGTTTCTTGATTTCGCCCATCTGGCGAAGAGTAGGCAAGAAAACAAACCCGTCGGTGTCAAACAACAACTAAGTTATCGATGATGTTTAATTTAGATGGAATGAATAAGTATATTCTGAGTCGTTCTAACCGTGATCTCGACGGGGACATTGATGTCGATACGGTGCTGATAGTAGAGGTCGATGCAGTCGACGCCAAGCCGGGCGAGGCTGCCCTCGCATGCAGCCCGCACGTACGCCGGGTCCCCGCGGATCTGCCGACTGCCATCGCCGACGGACGCGATGCCGAACTTGGTGGCCAGCTCCACCTTGTCCCTCACACCGCCTTGCAACGCCTGTCAACCACGAGGATTACATCCGACAACTAATATCGACCGACGGGAGGGAGTAGTTTATTAGAATCCAGAACAACCGACCTTGCCGAGGAGGATCTCGTTGGTGTGCGGCCCGTAGATGTCAGAGGTGTCGAACAGCGTGACGCCGACGGCGACGGCGTGGTGGATGAGCGCGATCATGTCTGCGTCGGGCTTGGGCGGGCCGTAGTAGGCGGACATGCCCATGCAGCCGAGGCCCTGTGCCGAGACCTCCAGCCCCTGCGAGCCCAGCTTGATGCGCGGCACGACCACCGGAGCAGCAGCAGCCATGGCGTCCGCGCTTCGTGCAGTGGGTGTGTGTGATGACTGATGGATGAGATTCAGTAGGTCGGGAGCTCTCAGTGCGGTGCTGCAACATGTTATGGGTGTTGTTATTTGTAGTGCGGTGGAGCCGTGGAGGCGTCAGGGAATGTGTCACCGGCTGCCGAGTAATTAAGTAGGCCGGGAGCTTTCGGCGCAATGCTGCAATATGCTATTTGTTGTGCGGTGCTGACTGTTGACATGATGATGGAGTAGATCACCTGGCCAGCCTGCGGGTCGCATACGATGTTAGGGGCAGCTGAGCTGTCACTCGCGCCAGACGACAACATGGATCTCTCTCTACTCTCTCCATCATATAAAATTCTTGTGTTTGTTTCTCGTGCATCATCCATTACGAATATCTTGTGTCCGGTAGAAACTTACACGACCTGACGTTACTGTATTTTTTTTTAGATTAACAGGGATTTTCACCCCGGTTCTATTTCAGAAAATGAAACCAAAAACATACACCAGTTCAAGTACTGTTTTAAAGGAAAACTACAAACTCATAGAGAACACTAAACAACTAAAGCACTAAACTCCAACGTCTTAAGCCAAAACACTAGACCAACCAGCTTAAGGCCCAGTTCTTTTGGCGGCTTCTCCGAGAAGCTGCCCTACCCCCAGCTTCCTCGGGAAGCCGGTTCAAAAAAATTAGAAGGCTTCCAAAATGGTTAAGGCTAAACTAACTTGGAAGCCTCACAAAATTTTGGAACCGGCTTCCCCAGGAAGCTGGGGGTGGGGCGGCTTCTCGGAGAAGCCGCCAAAAGAACTGGGCCTAAGAAAGAAGGCAGACACTATGACAGATAAAACCAGGACAGAGGCAGAACAAAGCTGCAATACACCAGGACACCACATGAACTTCATCCTCAACTTCAGGATGAGCCTTGAGGTATTCCAGGGATGCACGTCCTCCGTGGCTCGACGAAGCCGTGGTCTGGAAATCCACTCGAAGCCAGAGCATTTTAACTCGCCGTGAGCGCTAGAGGATTTCTCAGCTTGCTCACCATCTTTTCCATGAACTGAAGGATTAAGCCCCCTTCCAACTCCTTGAATGGCACCTTCCAGTTTCTCAGGTAGGAAAGCACCAGGCACCAGACCTGCTTCATGTTAACCCACGAAGTTTTGTTAAACACTAAATTATTCCTATTATTCCATATCCCCCATAGAATTTCAGCAGAAACAACATTAAAATGCAAATGTTTCTTATTTGCTAACCAACTTGAGGCAATGGATTCAAAGTTTAACACTAATATTCCAAAAATGTCAATAAGAGTTTGGAAACATCACATTCAAAGAATAAGTGATACACAGACTCAAACTCCTTACACAGGTTACATTCTGTAGTGGTTTAGGAATCCCTCTAGCCCTAAGATTGTCCCTAGTCATAATTTTATTCTAGGAAACGAACCACAAAAAGATCTGAATTCTAGGTGGTATTTTCAGTTTCCAGACAACAGACAGATAGATTTGACTAATCCCCCTAAAATTAACTAAAGAATACATAGAACTAGAAGAATAAACACCTTTAGACCCATATTTCGAAATCAATTGATCATCCTCTTCAGTAAAAACAACAGATTGGGCAATCCCCAGTATTTTTTGCCACTGGGACATCATTTGTTCAGTAAAGGTTCTTCTAAAATCACACTTAAGCTGCACCCCATCCCATAAATCAGCAATGGTTTTGGTCTGCTGGTTAGAGACTAAGTAAATGTCCTAGAATTGGGTGGCTAAAGTCAAGTTTCTAAACCTAATATCCTCCCAAAACTTAATAGATTTCCCATTACCTACATGCCACTTGTAACCTATGTCTACTACTCTATACGCCCACATCACTCCTTTCCAAAAAGTAGAAGGGTGCATATCATGGCAACAAAGAATATTTAGAGATTTAGTTCTATACTTATCACCAATAACTTTCTTCCACCAAGTCCCCTCTCCTTTAATATATCTTTTAACCCAAGAACACAGCAAGAAAAGATTTATATCTTGCAGATTGGGATGCCTAAGCCTCCAAAGTCTCTTTTCATACAGACAGAGGGCCAATTAGCTAAATGGAGTTTATGATTACCTTCTTCATCATTCCACAAGAAATCAGCCATATGAGAGTCTAATAGCTTAAGAGCCCATTTGGGAAACTTAGAAAAGACAACAAGTAAATGGGTATACTAGACAGACAAGCCTGAATAAGAACCTTTTTTGCAGCATAAGATAGGAGTTTTCCCCTCCAACCAGTAATCCTTCTTAGGATATTTTCAATCAAAGGTTGGAGGTCTTCTCTCCTCAATTTATCAAAATGTAAAGCGATCCCTAAGTATTTAATAGGAAAACTACCTACTACACACTCAAAAATATCTAGAAAAAGTTTAACCTCTTCACCCTCTAAATTAATTGGAATGAGTTCACTTTTATGATAGTTGATTCTCATCCCAGAAATCTTGCTCAAAACAAGTAAGAAGCCATTTGAGATTAATAGCAGCTAAATCATTAGATTCTAAAAAAATAAGAGTATCATCTGCATATTGCAAACAGACAATACCTCCTGGAACAAAGATAGGACAGAGATCTTTAATAGCACCACAAGCAGAACCTTTAATTAGCATCTTAGAGAAAACATCAATCATAAGATTAAACAATAGGGAAGCAATTGGGTCCCCTTGTCTAGTTAGAAAGAAATCACTTTCAAAATCATTTACCTTCACACCTACAGACCCTCCTAAAGCAATTTGCTTAATGAACCGAATAAAAGTAGGACAAAAAACTCTGGCCTCTAAAACCTCAAAAAGTAAATCTGGATTAACTCTATCATAAGCTTTCTCATAGTCTATTTTAAAAACTAGCCCTTTTTCCTTACTCCTATGTACCTCATGAACAATCTCATGGGCAGTAAATACACTTTCTAGAATAGATCTCCCTTTGATAAAGGCAGATTGATTTGGGGAGATCAGCCTACCTATAACACTTGCCAATCTATTAGTCAAAAACAGCTATTCTAGCCTCTTCTTCAGAAAAAACAGCCCCTAAACTTATGTTTTCAGCGTCACTGACCTTTTCATCCTCAGAGAAGAAATCATTTTTTAGCTGAATGTCAGGTCTAGGTTCCCAGGAAAAAAGATTTTTATAGTAATCTGTAGCTACCTTAATCATATCATTGATTTCAGTCACAGGACCCTCGGGTCCATCAAGTACATTAATAAGTTTTTATGTTTCTATGTTTTAAAAATCCGGCAATTTAAAGTGGCCCTAAGAGTTTTTATCTTTTTTATGCTATTCATATAAATATTGTTTGGAATAATTAATGAAATATATTAAGAATGATTAAGAAATATAATAGATTCATTTAGGTGGTATTATAAATGGTGCGAATCGTGGTATCCCCTCCATTCCAAATAATGGATGTTCTAGGTTTATCCTGATTCAAACTTCTGTAAGTTTGACTAAGGTTATAGTAAAAGGTGTCGCTATCCACAATGTCAAATTTATATAGTACAACAATTTATTGTATGCTAGTGTAATAAAACTAAATTTGTGTCCAGTAGTTGGTATATTTTTCTACAAACTTTTTCAAAATTAAATTATTTTGACTTAGGAAAAACTAGAACATGGTTTATTTTGGAACCGAGTGAGTAAAGATATTTTAGTTTAAATGATTTCCTAGTGAAAGTTGGCAAACATTCAGATGGTAGTGATAAATATTTTTGCTATATACATATAATATTTTACCGATAGGATTTATGTAAAGCAAGCAGGCATGCAACATCACATAACAAAAGTAAGCAAACGAGTTAGTGACAGAAATTCAGTCTTGACTTTGGAAAATCGTGTTTCACTATTTTATCAGAAGTTGTATAGTATTGTAATAATTCAGATATACCATATTTATATGGAAATATACTCTTCCTAGGGATGGAAACGGATCGGATAGTGACTTTCCTATCGGTGCTTCTACATATTCTCGTTGGAGCTCTATGGGTGAGTAGTTTTAACTTGTTGGTTATAACTCGTGAGGTGGTCCACCTATACAAAACAACTACGTCCCACCGTATAATGGCACATCCTTGTCGATTTAAATGCTTTTGAGCATCCTTGTGGCCACTGGTGACCTCATTCTAACTACAATAGCATACCTTTGTCAACATTGGTGGCATGGCCCTAGATCACTTATCATGAGATGTTCTCCCTTGTTTCATCATGTTTGTGGATATGTATCCAAGCTCACAAATCTTTCTTGCCATAACAACAAGCGATTGAAGGCCTCGGGAAATTTTATGTTACTTAGGCCCCTTTTTCGAATAGGGCTCTCATATTAAAAGAAACATTCAACGGTACAAAGCAGCTCAATAAAAACAAAAATTATATCAAAATCCTTAAGAATCCCTTCATCTTCAACCTCCAGAACATGTCGACGGCGTGCCGCTGCTGCTGCTCCGGGTCAAAACGACCACTTCCATCCCGAAGACGAAGAAGAAGGATAAACTGCCGATGAAACTTCTTGACGATCCGAAGATCACCACAGCCAAAAGAATTTTATCAAGGACCACACCACTCCCACAAAATCCTCGACATCATCGTCGACATGGGGCTGAAGCTGGGGAGACCTTATTGGAAGAAACACGCCGTCACCACCTGAGCGCCGCCCCACCAAACTTGAACCCTAAAAATAATAAAACAGAACCCTCCCGCAGGGGCCTAGATCCACCATGTCTCTATGACCCAAAGGACACAGAAGCGAGGCAGGTCAGTGGCAGCACTGGCGGGAGGCGACGAAACCCTAGCCGTCTTTGCAGGGAGGAGGGGAAGTAGGGAACGGGCTAGCTTGGTTTTGCCGTGCAATTTACCCCTTTGATTCGCAAGATTGGAAAAGGGCTTGCAATGTTATGCTCAATCCTTCCCTACATGATTTCATATGCATGAAAATGTATTTGATTCCATCATAGAAAAAAGAAGAAATTTGATGTTAGGTTTTTTAATAAAGTATAGTGCGTAGCATTCTCTAGACAAATTTCTAGCAAGCGAATCTAGCCTATAAATCAAACAAGCACGTAGCAAATATCCTAATGATCTATTACTATTTGTTTCAAGTATATTGTTTGCGGTCATCGTCGAACTCCACATTGCCCATCTTGAACATTCAAGCCTCGTAGGCCATCTCCTA
The DNA here is from genome assembly GCA_916181665.1 of Avena sativa. Classification (NCBI taxonomy): domain Eukaryota; kingdom Viridiplantae; phylum Streptophyta; class Magnoliopsida; order Poales; family Poaceae; genus Avena; species Avena sativa. The sequence continues at coordinate 278,693,710 of OV702280.1, forward strand.
GCCCATGGCGGCTTATTTGGTTCACATTTGTCCGGGTATAGGCATCTTGACGCCGTGATCAGTCTCGCCCACCGGTAGGATATACGGCACCACAATGTTAACAGCAATTTTAGTGTACTTTGTTCAAAAAAATAATGCTGATAGACCCCTTAAATCCTTAATGCTCTACCAAGCCGGGACACTAAACAATGTCGCGGGACCTTCTAGCACAGTTTACATTTTCTTAATACGTCGATAAATTACAGGTGCTGTGACATTGTTTCTTCTTTTTTTTGCCGTTGTAAATTCATGCTAGTATCGAAGTACCGAACCTAAAGTGTCGCAACTACTCTTTTTTTCCCAAGTGCTAAAAAGTGCTTGCAGGCTCGTTAACAATCCATAGGAAAGTCTGAAATAAACCCTAAAGAAGCTAGATTACAAGACCTAGCCAAGATATGTGCCACGTCATTCAAAGAACGATGAACATGTTGAAAAGTTACAGATGAGAACCCTTCAACCATAGTCTTGATGTCCTTGACCAGAGAGCCGATACTAGATCACAGACAAACATTCAGAGGCGAAGATTGACATCAAAACCCTTCACGCACTATAGCCACAAGCACATCGGCTATCTCCGGAGATGTAAAACCCTGAATAGGTAAGCTATCAGCCACCAGGCACCTCCCAGTGCTATCCCGGAGCACCACTCCCATGGCCATTCGACTGACAGTCAGCAAACAACTGTGCATCAGAGTTAACGAGCACAAAACATAGCAGCAGCAGAGACCATCCAGGAGCTTTACTAGACCCAGCTAATTGTTTTTTAACAAACTAACAATGTTGTATGATCATGTCCCAAGGATTTTAGCTCACTTGGTTGGCTGCCGCATCATTCCACGCGAGAACTGTGGGGATTACCAAATACCACTTAATTTGACAGACATTGAAGGCAAAATCCAGCAGTGCAGCACAAAACAGCTACTGAGACATATCGAGGGATAGCCAGCCACATTGTGACAATACACACCAGGGTTGAAACCAAAGGTTAAACCCCAAAGCGCTAGCAATAAATCAAACGTGCTCAGTAGAAAATGGCAATGATAAATGGAACACAACATATCGAGGAATATCAAGGTTACTGAAGCAGGCAAAATATTCTCAGTCGACTCACTTGCAGAAAATAGTGTTCAGTACGTCTGCAAACATAACATGGACGGAACAACTAACAAAACCCAGGGAATGAAATATGCAGCCTGCCTTAAAGCACACAGGAGACTGTTATCTAAGCAGCAGCACCCTTGCCCTTCTTCTTCTGGAGCTTCCTCATGTAGAACTCAAGCTCCTTGCCCTCCAGGATGTACCTACCGATTTGTACACAAAAATGTAAGTACCTTCCACAACTTTATGCCTTTTCACGATTTTAAATTACAAAAGGAAACAAGAACATCTGGAGTGTTCAGTATCCCTTACCCATCAGCTCTGCCGCACTGCCCAGGGCGGGAAGAGATGCAGGCCAACAGCCTTCCACCGCTGAACTGCTCCTCAATGTGGGAGTCCAGAGTACGACCTTGTTGCCGCTTCTCCAGCTTCCGCTGGATGTTGTTGCTCTTCTTTGCCTCCTCTGTGGCAACTGCAGCAGCCTCACCCTCTTGTCCCTGTGCACATTAACATCACACAACCAAGATGTCATTGAACATGATAATAAACAATGTAAACAACACTGGAGCAAATATTAGATTGGACCATCAAAGGCAGAACAGGAACTACTTAAACAACTATGTTTTATGCAAAACAACGAGGGCAGCTAGACATTATTTTGTAAAATAGAAACAAACATGCAAATTGAGCAGATTAAGCACTTATAGCCTACACAAAGATTTAAGGAATTTATACATTTTAGACATGAAATCCAATATGCAATATAGTGTATAGATAAATAAGTTGAATACAGAAAGAATTTCAAGAATGAAGCCTTCGGAAATCTGAAATTGAGAGAAATAGGTACTTATTTTACACAAAATTTACATTTAGAACTGCCAGACATGTTATCATCAACTTAGGGAACATAATAACAGTATGGGTAACAAAGAATAGTACCTCAGAAGCTTCCTTCTTGGCAGCAGGAGTTTTCTTCTTCCGACCGATGTCCACACCGTAGTGCGTCAGATACCAACCCTTGAAGGGGGCAGCATCAACTTGCACAATAGCGTTCTTCACCAGTGTTTGAGTACGGACAAGCTCATTGTTTGACGCATTGTAAACGACATCCAAGAGACGGGTCTTGCGGGTCACAGCCTCACTTCCCCATGAGAAGTTACCAGTATCCAGGCGGAGAGCCCTCCACTTAACATTACCTCCACGGACACGGACCCTCCTCACCGTCTTGTTGCTGGACAGCTTAGTGTTGGCTGGCTGGCGGCCGAGCTCATACCTAAGATAATTGAGGAAAAACAAAGTAAGATTTGGAACAACATTTGTTGCAGGCTATATTCATCCTAAACTAGTATTCCTACATTGAGATAACCAAATAATTATTAAAATGAATGATCAAAACATAAACAAAACTATACACAAAACAATCATAAATCAAACTGAACAACCCAGGGCTATAGACAAATTGGGTAAACACTCAGCAATAACTAAAAGGATACAAAATATACAATTCTACATTTAGATTGAGGCACCAATAAGAAAATAAAGCATATTGCAGACAGCAACTCTTCAGGACAGTCCTGACCAGAAAAGTGGTAACTAAACATTGTTAACAGGTTACTGAAATTTCTATAAAATCCAGCCAAATCAGTTCAGATTTCTAATATTAGTTTAATACACAGGGAGGGACCAAGCTGTAATGCTAACATCAAAGTTCATGCTATAACTACAGAGACGACCTCAGTTACCTGGAATTTAAGCGAATTGGGAATGATGTAACAATTCCAGAATTAAACAAAACAAAAAGTAAACTTGAATGAAACCGAAACCATTTAGACGGGTGTGAACGACTAAAAAACGGCAGGCTATCTATCATTGGCGAACAGCATAACCATGCATAAGCACACCGCAAGCCTAATTAGCATCCTAGTTAGGACAAGATATAAGAGCACGAACACAACACGCATGATCCATCGCAGAATCAACGTTTTTATTAACGGCCAATCTAAGTAAACAACAACCTTATCTACGATAAACCTCCACAGATCTACACGAATCTTAAGGGAAAGGAAGAGGAGAATGGAAATTACTTCCGCTTCTTCCTCCACGCCTTCATCTTCCCACCGGTGGCCCGGCGCTTGTGCATGGAGTCACGCGAGATACCTGCACAGAAGAAACCGCGGCGATTAGCATCGGCCGAAGGAAGCAGCTTTTGGTGCGACAACGAATACGATCATGAGAAGCACGGAGTGAGGGAAGGGGGAAGAGGTGAGCTCCGGTGCTTACCCATGGTGGCGTCGGTGGCTTGGCTCCGCTGCTGCTTCGCCTTCTATGCTCGCGCCGCCGCAGCTTTGGTTGGGTCTCGCAGGAGGAAGAGGAAGACGGAACCCTGGGATTTCCTATATGCCGACTAGGTCGGGCCTGGCCCATTTTACATTCTTGGATTTTGCTATCCCGCGGCAGCCCATGTCCATCTGTTGCATGTGGGGGCAGGCCAATATGGACGGCCAATATATTCCTATCCATCCACTCTCAAATTTTTAATTTTCCGTGTTCACTCTTTTTTTTAAAGATAACAACTGATGGAATTCAATAATGCCGAAACCGATTACGAACGACACCAAAAAAATACAATATAAACCAAAAAGACCCCATACCGTACTCTCAAATCGCAATCAAGCTCATCGTCCTCATCGTCACCACCCAAATACAGGGACCAGATTCAAAAGCCGCCCATCTTCAGACACCATCAAGTCACCGCCGCCACCTTCGCCACATTGGACTTTAAACACCGCAGGAGTGCCCACCCTGAGGGGTGAGAGCTAATAATATTTTCCAGACCGTCAGGCAGGCAAGAGATAGTGGAGACCAAGCAGTACCTCCAATCCAAGGTCCCAGAGCAGTTGGTCACAACCATCGACGTTGCGCCTAGCCGCCTCCTCCCCTCGCCACCATGGTCGGCCGGAGGAAATTGCAAGACGCGACAATCGCATCTCAAAAAAAGACCACAAACAACCCTAACGAGGAAGGCTGTTGTACCATCCTCTTCCCATCCCTCGCCACCACGGCCGGCCGAGAGGAAGACAACAGCAGCAGCAACCCTCCGACTCCCAAAGCTCCACGGCAGAGTTGAAATACGACCACGCTCGAAGAGACCACCCTCCCCAGATCCGCCGATCTAAGAGGATACCTGGCCAGCAGCTCGCCGGCACCGCCACAAGTGGCCTTGCCGAGATGGGGATCGAGCTCCGTCACCCTTATTCTGACGCGGCGTCACCTCCGCCATCCTGATGACGTCTCCCAACACCCTAGCAGATCTCCATCCCTCACCACTGGCGGTCCACCGAAGCTCTGCATCCATGGAACCACCGCCGTTGGGGGCCACTGCCGCTAGCCCACCGGAGCAAGGTCTCTGCGCAGCAGCCGCCGCGCCAGCATGCCCCTCGCCAAGCACGCCTCTCTCCATGGCCTCTTGGCCCACGCCGTCGTGTCCATGAGCGGGGGAAGGAGCCCCCCCCTCCCTCGCTGCTAGCGCCCAGGCTTTGCCTGGCGACGCCATCCGGCGGCAGCGGGAAGGGGGAGGGAGGGCGATAGGGGAGGCTACCGGCGGCCGTTAGGGTTTTGTCCCCGTCGCCCGCGCGGGGGGGGGGGGGGCGACGTGGGACGGGACGAGTCGGGGCCGTGTCCACTCAGATACATGCAAAGGAGCTGACGAAAAAATTGTCACCCTGCAGATGGTCATTTTAGCATAGTTCACTCACGAGTCACTACAGAAAATAGAACTATTAGCTCATGTCACTACAAATTACATCTTACTCGGAGATTTCTAATTGCACGATTAATTATTCTTAACTACCAGATTCAACTCCCTAATTGCCAGATTTAGAATTGGTTGCCCAACTACCAATTAAGAGGTTAACTAGGCCTAGTTGACGGGTCAGATGTTACCGTAACTGCCATATTAATTAGGTAGAGTTGCCTGATTAATTAGGTCTAACCACCAAATTCACAACAATGAACATATCAATCCAGACCTAGCTGCCAGATTAGTTATGTTTAACTGTTTGATTAATTAGACTTAGTTGCCATATTCAATTTGGTACTCCATAAATTTTCCAAAAGATACGAAACACATGAGACTTAGGAGAGGGGGAGAGGAAAACTCTATGTGTAACGCACCGGTCGCTGATATTCAAGATGCTACTACCAGGTTGGCCTCATGGCAGTCGGTAGATTATCACTTAGCTAGTACCAGGTTATGGCTTAGCAATTGCCGACCTAGGCATGAAATTCATTCAGGTTAACTATCTTGCTAACAAATTGACAAATTATCACTTAATAACTGCCAGATTATCACCTAAGCAATTGCAGCGATGCATACGCCGGGAGGGCCAGGGCATTGGCTGCACACGCGCCTGGAGCTTCATGGCCATGACAACGACATGAAGCTGAACGCCAATATCTTCATCGAATCTGCCCTTGGGACACCGGGAGGTCAGGCTGTAGGTGGGATCGGGATGTCCACCTACCATTGTGGGGGAAATCAGCCTACCATTGTGGATGTCCACCTACAGGCTGATTTGTATCAAAGGGGGGACGAGGGGGGCTTAGCCACCCCCATGGTTTGAATTTTGTGAAGAACTCTACTCAATTAAACTCTAATTTCTTATTGATTTAGCCAAGTCTGTCCCCCTCATGTCAGTTTTGGCCCCCTCAAGGTGAGAAGCTGGCTCCGTCCCTGATCGTGTCTATGAGCGTCCGCTGGGAGAGCACGTTTGTTGGTGGGCCGCCACGGTGACCTATTTGTCCAGCGTAAGGGCATGTACAATAGTGCTGACTAAGCTGTCTGTAAGGAAAGGTTATAAGTGATTTTGATGGTATGAAGAGGAGAGAGAGTGAGGTTGTCTATAAAGTTCTAGACAGTCTATAAAAATCTTACAGACAGCTTATAGACGATAATTTTGTTATTGTATATAAGTGGTGTCTGTAACTTGTACCCACATAAATATTGTTAAAAATAGATATGTTATAGACAGACTGTTGTACAAGTTGTCTATAATATTATCTATAAATTATATTATAGATATTACCTGTCTAAACCAATGCTCATGCCCTAAGTCCATCTATCTCGTCCTCTTAGGACAGAGACCCCGCCATCTACAAAACGAAAAGGAACCGCTCGTTTCCACGCTCCCAATGGACGGCCATGGCTGCCGCTCAGAAGTACAGAAGACAATGATGAAGGCGCCGATGAACACCGTGTCCGGGCAAAAGATTCTCAGAGGAAGCCCAACACTCTGCCAGATAGAGTCTACCTACCGCGAGCGCGTCTGGAGGCGGGAGCACCGCTGCCGCGAGCACCAGCAGCATAGGAGGATGAGCAGATGGTCGTGGCGACTTGTTGGGGTTTGGTATTGGTGGTGCAGCAGGAGGCGGGCCGGCCATGAGTAGTGTTTTTGACGCATGTGCTTGGATTCATGGACTGGTTTTCCGCGTGTGCTCTGGATTCATGGACTAGTTTTCCTCACGCGCGACTGATATGTTGGTAGAGGTGTGCCTGGTTGGTGGGTTTAATCGGGATTTGGTGAACGCCATGGGTAGTAGATAGGAATTAAGTAGGCGTAATCAAAGTCCTACTTAATTAAAAGGGAATTAGCGGCAAGCTGAGGGACAGTCGTGGGCGTACCCACTTAGCTCATGGACACCCAGGGCTTATGGTTTACTTGCAACTGGGCCTTTGGTATCAGATTGTGCAAGATGGGGCACCACCATTCTTTGAAGGACGCGACCTAATGGCACACATAAGCAAAACTGGCCTAGTTGGGCCGTCGTTACAATATGAGCCAATCCTTTTTACACCCCACTACTTTTGAGCCTGTTCGGCAACACTTCAACTCCCAACTCCACTACCAGAGCGGGCGGAGCGGTGCCGAACGCCTCAGCTCCGAGGATCTCAAACCGTAGAGCGGAACAGTCTCTAGTGCAAAATCGCGGAGCGACAGTTCCTCGCTCCTCGTTTTAAGAAAATCCGGATTTCGGACAAACTACAAAAATGCCACCGCTAAGTGGACCGAAGCGGTAAGCGTTTTGTCTTCTCTCGTGTACTCGCCTTCTTCCTTCATAGCTTAAGGCGTAGCCGGCATGTACAACTGCATGAGGCGCATCCGGCGTGTACAACTGCATGAAGCGCAGCCACCGGCCGATTCACGCACGCCTTCGCCAAATCGAGTCCTTCCGTTGCCGAATCATTCCCTCTGTCGCCTGTTCCATGAAATTTGCCTTCCAAATCCTCGTCGCCTGGCCGGAATCGAGCACTAGCTCCCCGCGATAGGACCTCACCGCTGGCACCACGAGCTCCCTCGGTCGCTTCATGAACTCCATTGCGAGAACTTGCTCGATTCCAGATCGATCTCACCCATGTAAAAATATCGGACATGAAAAGAAGGCCTAGATTGACTTTGTACCTAGACTGGGCTCTATCTTTGGTGTAATGGGCTGGCAGCCCATGCTCTCCAGGAGTGGAGCGTGCCGAACGCTGCTTGCTCCCTTGTCACGATTGGCAGAGCAGAAATGTCTAGGAACGGAGCGGATCGAAGGAAACATACGGAGCGGAGGGTTGCCGAATGGGTCCTTTGTTGGTCTTTTCTCACGTGCCACTCTTGATGCATTAGGCGCTTCAAACCAATAATCACTTCTCAAGGTTTCTTTTACCTTTTGTTTTTCTATTTTAAAATTCTCATTTTTCCTTTTTTCTTGGTTTATTTTCTTATTCTTTTTATTTCATTTTTCTTTCTACTTGTTTTTTATTTTGTATTTTCTTCTTTTTTCAGTCTTTGTTTTTCTTTCCTCTTTTCTTTAATTTTTTTCCTTCTTTTATGTTTCTTTATTATTTTTAAATATACTATATAAAATGCTTGTGGCTTTAGAAAAATGTACATTTCAAAAATAAAGTACCTTCACAAACTCAATAAATGTTCATAAGTTCGCAAAAATGGTGCATGGGTCCACAAAAGTGTTTACGGGGTGATGAAAATAATGTACAAGGCATTTAATAAATTGTTCATGGTCAAAAGAATGTAACACAAATGTTCATTTTGTGGAGAAAATATTGGTAAATTTTGTTTTTCAAATAAGAAAAATGTTCTTATTAAAAATGTTCAAAAGTTATGTTAAAAATTCATTCAAATATGATAAATGTTCCTATTTGAAAAAGCGTTTAAATGAGGTCATAGTTGTGGTTATTATCATATCTTCACACTTATGATAAATGTTTACATACCATGCTAAAATTGTATTAACCGGAAACATTAATACTTGTGTGATTTGTAAACTAAAATAAGAGTCCCTAGTAAAGCCTCTTGTTAAACTAGCTTGTTGGTTAATATATGATCATGGTTTCCTGATCATGAACATAGAGATGTTATTAACAACAGGATCATATCATTAGGAGAATGATGTGATGGACATACTCCTATAGATAAGCGTAGCATAAAGATCAAGTCATTTCAATAGTTCAATTGCTATATGCTTTCTGATACATAGTAACCTAATTCCTTCGACCATGAGATCATGCATATCACCTTTACCGGATGGATGCTTTGATGACATCAAACACCACACCGTAACTGGGTGGCTATAAAGGTGGCATTGAGTGTTTGGAAAGTATTGGTTGAAACACATGGATCAAGAGTGGGATTTGTCCATCCATATGACTGATATATATACTCTGGGCCCTCTCGGTGGAATGTCATCCAATTAGCTTGCAAGCATGTGACTGGCTCACAAGGAATCACATATCACGGGAACGAGAAAAGAGTACTTATCGGTAACGATGTTGAACTAGGTATGCAGAGATACCGACGATCATAACCTCGGATAAGTAACATATCGTGAGACAAAGGGAAATTGGTATCGTATGTAAGTGGTTCATTCGATCGCAAAGTAATCGTAGAAATATGTGGGAGCCATATGAATTTCCAGATTCCTCTATTGGTTATTGTTCGGAGAAGTGTCTCGATCATGTCCGCATAATTCACGAACCGTAGGGAGACACACTTAAGGATTCGACGTTGTTTTGAGTAGTTATGGTATTATGAGAAAGAGACCGAATGTTGTTCGGAGTCTCGGATGGGATCCGGGATATCACGAGGTGATCCGGAATGGTCCGGAGAATAAGATTCATATAAGGAAAGTCCCGTTTCGGAGTTCGGGAATGGTTCTGGTGTTTTCATCGGGAATGTTCTAGAAGGTTTCGGATTGTCCGGCACTCCGGGGGGGAGGGGTACATGAATGTGTCATTACATATTGGAATGATTGCATCATGTACTAAGTGTTCTTGCTGTCCCAAATAAAGGATTAAATTGAATCCTAAAACAGAAAAGTCAAATGTCCAGTTTGAAAGTCAAACGGCTAAAACAAGAAACTGTGAGAAACAAGCAAGAGGAGTTTGAAACCAACTTGGAGGAGGAGTTCCTCTCCTCCAAGCCGGCGGCCAGCCCTAGGCCGAGTTGGGGAGGGACTCCCTCCCTCCCTGGCGCGCCATGGCCCCTCCACCCATAAAAGAAGGGGCAGGCCTCCTCCTCTAGACACACAAGTTTCTACCTCTAATCTCCGGTTTAGAGCCGTTTTGGTTTAGAGCTTCTAATTGCTTTAGCCTGCGGTTTAGAGCCTTCTAATTGGTGTGTCTAATCCCTAGACCACTAATAGCTCTCTCTCTCATACTCCACCATACTCGCTCCGGCTTAAGGCGAAGCCCTGCGGGATCTCCCCTCTACTTCCGGTACCACGCCGTTGTGCTGCCGGAATCACGAGGAGAGTGCTACAACCTCCGCTGCCTGCTGGAACAAGGGAGAGGAAGGTCTTCGTCGAGTACCGAACGTGTGACCGACTGCGGAAACGCTGCCGGAACGCAGCGCCGGAAGGATCGTCTACGCGATCTTGAGATCGGAAAGAGTACGACTACATCACCCACGAGAATCTGCTCTCGTTAACCGCTTTGGAATCTTCGAGGGTAAGTTATTCCATCGACTCGTTGCTACAATCTAGTAGATAGATCTTGGCTTGTTTGTTTGTATGCGATAGAAATTTTTTGTTTTCCATGCTACGAACCCCTACAGTGGTATCAGAGCCGTGTCTATATGTAGATCTGTTGCACGAGTAGAACACAATGGTCATTGTGGGCGTTGATGCTTTTATTGTCGATTGCTTCTTGTGTACTTTGCATCTTGCGGTATGTTGGGATGAAGTGGCCCGGGCTAACCTTACATGACATCGTTCATGAGACTTGCTCCACGCTTGACATGCAACTTGTATTGCATAAGTGGCTTTGCGGGTGCCTGTTTCTCCTAGCATAGTTAAGATCCAATTTACAACGGGTGATTAACAATACTAGTATCAATGTTGTGGTTCTTGTTCGTAAGTTAGAACGACACTTATAGAAAGCCCCAAACCACGTAAAACATGCAAAGAAAGTAGAGGCGTCTAACTTTGTTTTGCAGGGGTGTGCAGTGATGTGATATGGCCATGATTGTGATTATATATGATGTATGCAATGTTCCTTATTGTAAGTCGGCAACCGGCAGGAGCCATATGGTTGTCTTTAATTTCTGTTAAGACCCGCGTATCTATTCAAAGTAGTTGTAATAGTTGAAGCCGGTGGACGACAACCATGGAGAAGCATCATTGACCTTGATGCAATGTCGGTGATGATGGAGATCATGTTCGTGCTAGAAGATGGAGATCGGAAGCACAAAGAAGAAAGGCCATATCATATCACATATTATGAATTGCATGTGATGTTAATCCTTTATGCATCTTGTATTGCTTAGTAGACGACGGTAGCATTATAAGATGATCCCTCATGCACATGAATTTCAAGTCATAAAGTGTTCACCCTTAGTTAGCACCGTTGCTAAAGCTTGTTGTTTCGAAGCACCACGTGATGATCGGGTGTGTTAGATTCTGCAAGTGTATACAACGTGAGCAAGCCAGATTTGCTCATGCAGAAACTAAGGTTTGATCTTGACGAGCCTAGCATGTACAGACATGGCCTCAGGAACACGGATTACCGAAAGGTAGAGCATGAGTCATATAGTAGATATGATGAACATGTTGATTGTTCGCCATTGAAGCTATATCAACTCTCGTGATGATCGGTTTTGATGTGGTGGATTTGGTTCGTGTGATCACTAAAACAATGTGAGGGATATTGTTTTGAGTGGGAGTTCACCTAGATTAATTTAATTATTAATTAGAACTCAATTTATCATCAACTAAATCAAAGTGAATTTGCATAGTTGTTGTAGTCATTGGCATCCGTTTACCACCTTGCGCTTAGTTATAATTGAGATGATAGAACTATAGAATTCTGGTTAGTTACTTTACGAACTGGTATCGTATTGTTTTGAAGTGTTAATCTAAAGTTTAAAAGTCCTATTGCAAACTTTCAGTAAGTTCCGGTTACTCCATGAAGTTTAATAATTAGTATTAAATCAAGAGTAACAATTCCAAGTGTTAGTATATAAGTATCATGTTTGTCTCCATGATTCTTGATATTCAAAGGATTCTCTTAATATCAAGGTTATCTAGGATCTGAAAGAGTTGTTTCAGAAACCATGATGTGTGGAAGATATTGTGATATCTGAAACGAAGTTTTGGTTACAACATGATAGAGTATAATATGGCAAAGTTCATGTTCTCATATTTTGATGAGAATTTGCAAAAGGTTGGAGACACTTGTTGTCCTAATCCACCAAAAGGTTTTGTATAGCAACATTATACTCACGATTCATCTTTATAAGCTAAAAGTAGCTTGATCATGGACGATTCCATGATAAGGGTGAATATTTGATGTAGGTAAAATGTTTACTACACCAAGAGATTACTAAAGGAATTTGAAAGAACACCAAACATTTGATGATGGTGATCTACTTCAAAGTGCAAGTCCAAAGACATTGGTATTTAACTATACATGTTTTGGACTATGTGTCATATGTATGACTCCACTATTGATATTGATAGATTCTTTCAAACAGAAAAGGAAATACTGAAAGAGAATCTCATAAATATATGGCAGAAAAGAAAAGACTAGAATTATTCAGTTTAAGTATATAGATGATATACATGTTATGGCTATATTCTTTGCTTGTTAAACAATGTGGTTCTTAAGTATTTGATACTGAATTTATTGGTGTGAATCGTCATACGAAACAACACAATTCATGAACTACAATGGCCTAAGTAACTAGCAAAAGAATATGTGATGATGTTCATTGAGAACAAATAAAGGGTTATTGTGTTGCTCGTTAAACATCAAAGCTTACCTTCAAGATTTGTTTTATCAGGTATTATGAGAACAAAAGGGTTGTTCAAATAATTGCCGTAATCCACAAAAGATGGATGATTCACAAATCTCATTGGAGAAATCACATCCATAAAACTAGTGCTAAAAATATCGAAAGACAAATTGATTGAAATATCACTTAGGAAGTGATATCGCCGTTTAAATTATATTGGAAAGAAAACATGAAGAAACTCCATGTGGATGGAATTTTGGAGTCCTTTTGATTTTTGATCAAATGACGCTTGTGAAACTTTCCTAGAGATAATTAAAACTTCGTTCATAGGCCAAAAGGGAACGGATGACTAGCTTATTGGAAATTGTACATATTGTTGTACAAAGTCCATCATGTGTAGTCAAAAGCGATGGATTTCAACTTCATATGCTTTCTCCGAGAATTTGAGTGAATATATGAATATTTACTTAATAAGGATAAAGTATGAAACATTTGAAAAGTTCAAAGACTTTCAAGATGAAGTGCAAAATCATTGTAACAAGAATATAAATAGTTTATGATAAGATCATAAAGGAAGATATTTGAGTTACAAGTTTAGCATAATACCTAAGATTTAAGGAATCGTTCCGTGGATTTGCATTTTCCCGAAACACCATAAGAGTATGGAGCGTTCGAGATATGTAATTAAACCTTGTTTGACATGGTAAGATCGAAGGTATAATTCATAAAACTGCCATTGTATTTTAAAGATTAAAAGCTTTAGAGATTACCGTTTTTCCACTGAAAAGAGCTCCATCATAATCCGTTGAAATGACACTATATAAAGTTATGGTTTGGGATAAAACCCAAGTTGTCCTTTCTTAAACATTGGTATGCTATGCATAAGAAAGATGTTTGCAACCAAAGTCGGATGAACCTGTCTTTGTATGTTATTTCGAATAACTGTTAAGTAATCCTCCATAACATCGGAGACAAAAGTGTTTGTCACTTAAAACGTCAAGTTTCTTTGAGAAGGAATTTTTCGTGAAAAGTTAAGTGGGAGGATAATAGAACTTTGATAAGGTTAAAAGAACCTTAGCTGTATGTGCAAAGTTGCGCAGCACCGAAAAGTGTTCCGGAGGCAGCAACAATGCTCATGGCTCACATACCTCAAAGGTTGTGGTCACGGAGATCCAAGTTCCTATTGAAACAAGTAGGTCGGATGAACAATCGAATACCAAGATTTGAGAGTTAAATCATTATTTGACAATAATGATCCGACTACATGCAAAGAAGCGATGATGAGCCCTGACTCCGTCAAATGGCTTGAAGCCATAAAATCCGTGATAGTTTCATATGCGAGAGATCAAGCTTTGAACTTGAAAGACCCTCTGAAAAGGTACAAGACCTTACAGTCGTATTTGGATCTATAAAAGAAATAGACATGGATGTTTTACATCTATGAAATAGTCGACATGTTGGGAAAGAGTTCACAAAATGTTCAAAGGTTGACTATGACAAGATTTGATCTTTCATAGTGATATTTAGTCTAGACGGATTAATGTAGCAACCACTACATATAATTTGTTATATGGTAGTTGAATAAACAAAACAAGTTCTTCTAATAGAATCGTTACCTAGGACATGTGCATAACACGGTCCATAGGGTTTTGTTAATTCAAAGGATGCTAAAAGCATATGCAAACTTCAATGGTTAAAGTGAGCATCGCGGAGTTGGAATCTTCACTGTGATGAAACTGTTAAAGGAGTTTAAAAAAGTTCATTAGAGACGATGAAGATGCTTGCATTTGCAAGAAATTAAGTGGGAGCGCTAAGACATGTTTCTAATACATTATGTGGAAGACATATTGTTGATTGGAAATAATGTATCTTTTATTAACACATATTAAGAATTTCATCCTGATGAAAAACTTAGGCAAAACCCAAATATTTGGCATCAATAGACGCTAATATGGTTGTGCCAAAATTACATAGACAAGATATTGAATGAGTTCAATATAGAAACTACAAGAGAGGTTCTTGTCGCACAGAAAGGATTGAATGAGTTCAATGTTGATGATATATTCAAGTGTATTGACATTTGGTAAAGTGAAACAAATAATCAAGTATAGATTGATACTTGATGTATGAAATCACAAAGAGTATTTATATCAATCATACTGTGATATGTACAAATCCAGATATGTCCTATGCTCTAAATGTTGTGAGCATATACCAGAATGATTCGTAAGATGATCATTGGACAATAGTAAGGATATTCTTATGATCTTTTGGAAGAACTAAGAGTATAATATTTGTAGAAGTGACAAATAGATGGTTAGTTCATTGTAAAAGTACTACATTGATACTAGTTTTGTCACAAAGTACAAATTAAGTTTATCTCAATCTAAACTAAGGGTGGCACAATATAATGGAAAGTAAGTTCCATAATGGATTTGGATGAGTTCCAAAGTTAAGACATTGTGACAGATACTACAACAAAAGGCTAAGTATATGACTGCTATTTTAGCAGCAAAAGAGGGCATTTGTGTCAAGTAGTTTGTTATCAAACTAGGTGTAGTTCACAGTGGGATAATACTATGAAGATATACTGTGCGACAATATTATCAACATGTTTTAACCCCAAAGAGCTAAAGGTCACACCGAAAGACCAAATTTATACAAAGCCATCTCATTAGAGAATGAGTGATGCGTAGAGACGCAAAAACATGCAATTACACACGGACCTGGAAGTGTCAGATCCGGAGATCAGTTGACCACTAGAAATCGTGTACATACAACACCGGAAAGCCATAGGTGTTGAATACACAAAGGTTTGAAACTAGATTATTGACTCTAGTGCAAGTGGGAGACTGTTGGAGATATGCCCAAGAGGCAATAATAAAGTGGTTATTATCATATCTTCACACTTATGATAAATGTTTACATACCATGCTAAAATTGTATTAACCGGAAACATTAATACTTGTGTGATTTGTAAACTAAAATAAGAGTCCCTAGTAAAGCCTCTTGTTAAACTAGCTTGTTGGTTAATATATGATCATGGTTTCCTGATCATGAACATAGAGATGTTATTAACAACAGGATCATATCATTAGGAGAATGATGTGATGGACATACTCCTATAGATAAGCGTAGCATAAAGATCAAGTCATTTCAATAGTTCAATTGCTATATGCTTTCTGATACATAGTAACCTAATTCCTTCGACCATGAGATCATGCATATCACCTTTACCGGATGGATGCTTTGATGACATCAAACACCACACCGTAACTGGGTGGCTATAAAGGTGGCATTGAGTGTTTGGAAAGTATTGGTTGAAACACATGGATCAAGAGTGGGATTTGTCCATCCATATGACTGATATATATACTCTGGGCCCTCTCGGTGGAATGTCATCCAATTAGCTTGCAAGCATGTGACTGGCTCACAAGGAATCACATATCACGGGAACGAGAAAAGAGTACTTATCGGTAACGATGTTGAACTAGGTATGCAGAGATACCGACGATCATAACCTCGGATAAGTAACATATCGTGAGACAAAGGGAAATTGGTATCGTATGTAAGTGGTTCATTCGATCGCAAAGTAATCGTAGAAATATGTGGGAGCCATATGAATTTCCAGATTCCTCTATTGGTTATTGTTCGGAGAAGTGTCTCGATCATGTCCGCATAATTCACGAACCGTAGGGAGACACACTTAAGGATTCGACGTTGTTTTGAGTAGTTATGGTATTATGAGAAAGAGACCGAATGTTGTTCGGAGTCTCGGATGGGATCCGGGATATCACGAGGTGATCCGGAATGGTCCGGAGAATAAGATTCATATAAGGAAAGTCCCGTTTCGGAGTTCGGGAATGGTTCTGGTGTTTTCATCGGGAATGTTCTAGAAGGTTCCGGATTGTCCGGCACTCCGGGGGGGGGGGGGGTACATGAATGTGTCATTACATATTGGAATGATTGCATCATGTACTAAGTGTTCTTGCTGTCCCAAATAAAGGATTAAATTGAATCCTAAAACAGAAAAGTCAAATGTCCAGTTTGAAAGTCAAACGGCTAAAACAAGAAACTGTGAGAAACAAGCAAGAGGAGTTTGAAACCAACTTGGAGGAGGAGTTCCTCTCCTCCAAGCCGGCGGCCAGCCCTAGGCCGAGTTGGGGAGGGACTCCCTCCCTCCCTGGCGCGCCATGGCCCCTCCACCCATAAAAGGAGGGGCAGGCCTCCTCCTCTAGACACACAAGTTTCTACCTCTAATCTCCGGTTTAGAGCCGTTTTGGTTTAGAGCTTCTAATTGCTTTAGCCTGCGGTTTAGAGCCTTCTAATTGGTGTGTCTAATCCCTAGACCACTAATAGCTCTCTCTCTCATACTCCACCATACTCGCTCCGGCTTAAGGCGAAGCCCTGCGGGATCTCCCCTCTACTTCCGGTACCACGCCGTTGTGCTGCCGGAATCACGAGGAGAGTGCTACAACCTCTGCTGCCTGCTGGAACAAGGGAGAGGAAGATCTTCGTCGAGTACCGAACGTGTGACCGACTGCGGAAACGCTGCCGGAACGCAGCGCCGGAAGGATCATCTACGCGATCTTGAGATCGGAAAGAGTACGACTACATCACCCACGAGAATCTGCTCTCGTTAACCGCTTTGGAATCTTCGAGGGTAAGTTATTCCATCGACTCGTTGCTACAATCTAGTAGATAGATCTTGGCTTGTTTGTTTGTATGCGATAGAAAATTTTTGTTTTCCATGCTACGAACCCCTACAACTACATCACCCACGTTCCGTCGAACGTTCCGCTATGCGAATCTTCAAGGGTATGAAGATCTCATCAACCCCCCTCGTTGTTTGCATCTCCTAGATTAGATCTTGTCTTTCCCGTTCGCATCCGTAGAATTTTTTTGATTTACTATGCTGCGAAACCCTTCATTGGTATCAGAGTTAGATCTATGCATAGATGTGTTTCACGAGTAGAACGCAACATGGTTGTTGCGGGCGTTGATGTTTTCTGTTGCAAGCCTCTTGTTTGTGTACTTCTTATGACGCGGGATAGTGAGATCGAAGCGGTCCAGGCCAACCTTACGCGACCTCGTTCGCGAGACCGGCTCCGCACTTCACGTATGACTTGTTCCACACATGCGGCTGGTGGATGCCAGTTTCTCTCACTATAGTTGTCATGAGATTTACACCGGAGTTTGGCAACCATAATATCACCATTGTGGCTTTCCGTCGGTAAGAATCGTTCTTAGCTTGCTACTTCCATAAGCCACGTAAAACATGCAACAACAAAGTAGAGGCGTCTAACTTGTTTTTGCAGGGAGTGTTTTCTGTGATATGGTATGGCCCAAGATGTGATGTGTATGTTGTATGCGATGATCATGTTTTGTAATGTTTCACGACTTGCATGTCGATGAGTACACAACAGGCAGGAGCCATATGGTTGTCTTTATAATTGTGTATGACCTGTGTGTCAACTTCTTATACGCCATTTAATAGCTTTACTTTATCGCTAAGTAGTTAGCAATAGTTGTAGTTTCTATTCGTGGTGGAGGCAATCATGGTGGAGTGATGGAGATCATGTCGGCACGCACAAGATGGAGATCATTGCGCGAAGATTGGCTATACCATGTCACATAAAGTTATACGCATGTGATGTTTATCCTTTTATGTATCTTATTATGCTTAGATCGCGACGGTAGCATTATAAGATGATTCCTCACTTAAAGATCAAGATAAAACTGTGTTCTCCCCATGTATGCACCGTTGCGAAAGTTCGTCGTGTTCAAGCATCACGTGATGATCGGGTGCTATAAACTCTACGTTCACATACAACGGGTGCAAGCCAGTTTTGCACACGCGGAAATACTTGGGTTTGACTTGACGAGCCTAGCATGTACAGACATGGCCTCGGAACACATGAACCGAAAGGTTAAGCATGAGTCATATGAATGATATGATCGACACTTCGTTGTCCACCATTGAAACCACATCTCTTCTCGTGAAGATCGGATTAGGTGTGGTGAATTTGGATCATGTTCACTAAACAACTTGAGGGATGTTGAATTTAGTGGGAGTTCATCTAGTAATTTGATTAAGTTGAACTAGTTATCATGAACATAGTCTAAATTGCACTTGCAAATTTTGTAGATCAAATGGCTATGTCCAACTTCAACTTCAACGTTTTTGCTGAGAAAGAAAAGCTTAGAAACAATGGGTCTAACTTCACCAACTGGTTCCGCAATCTGATAATCATTCTCACTGGCGGACAAAAGGACTATGTCCTTGAGAATGCGCTAGGTGACGCCCCTGCTGTAGATGCGCCAGCTGATGAGAAAGCTGTTTATCAGTCGCGCAAAGATGCTTATGGTGTGATTAAGAGCACCATGTTGTTTGCTATGGAATTGGACCTTCAAAATCGTTTTGAAGATTACCCCAGGCCCTTTGAGATTCTTGAGGAACTGAAAACTATGTTCCAGACTCAGGCCCATTTTGAGAGATATGAGACCTCTGAGAAATTCTTTAACTGCAAGATGGAGGAAGGGAGTTCCGTTAGTGAGCACGCCATAAAATGTCGGGCTACACTCAACGCCTTGAGCAACTGGACTGCAAGATTCCAGAGGAGCTCAAGATTGACAGGGTTCTGCAATCACTTCCTCCTAGCTACAAAAGTTTTATAGTTACTCATAATGAGATTGGTTCCACTGATACGATCACCGAGCTCTTCGCTAAGCTGAAAGCTGCGGAGGTGGACATCAAGAAAGATAATCATGTGTTGATGGTCAACAAGCCCCCCACCTTTAAGAAAGGTAAGGGTGCAAAGAAGCCCTTCAAGAAAGCAGCGGCAAGCGCATTGCCCCTGCTGAGAAGAAGCTCAAGTCTGGACCTAAGTCGAACACTGAGTGCTTCTATTGCAAGGACAAGGGTCACTGGAAGCGCAACTGTCCGAAGTACTTAGCGGACAAGAAGGCTGGCACCATCAAAGGAATATTTGATATACATGTTATTGATGTTTTCCTTACTAGCCCTTGCTATAGTGCCTGGGTATTTGATACTGGTTCAGTTGCTAATATTTGTAACTCGAAACAGGAGCTACAGAATAGACGGCGGCTTGCGAGGGATAAGGTGACGATGCGCGTTGGCAATGGATCAAGAGTTGATGTGATGGCCGTCGACACGCTCTCCTTAGTTTTACCTTAGGGATTAGTTTTAAACCTTAATAAATGTTATTATGTGCCTGCGTTGAGCATGAACATCATATCTGGATCGTGTTTATTGCAAGACGGTTATTCATTTAAATCTGAGAATAATGGTTGTTCTATTTATATGAGTAACATCTTTTATGGTCATGCACCTGCTGTGAATTTTTTATTTCTTCTGAATCTCGAAAGGGATGAAACACACATCCATAACATTGAGGCTAAGAGATGCAAGGTAGATAGTGATAATACTACTTATTTGTGGCACTGTCGTCTAGGTCATATTGGTGTAAAACGCATGAAGAAACTCCATTCTGATGGACTTTTGGAGTCTCTTGATTTTGAATCATTTGACACATGCGAACCATGCCTCATGGGCAAGATGATCAAAACCCCGTTCTCCGGAATGATGGAGCGAGCAACGGACTTGTTGGAAATCATACATACCTATGTATGCGGACCGATGAGTGTTTCGACGCGCGGTGGATATCGCTATTTTCTCACTTTTACCGATGACTTAAGTAGATATGGGTATATCTATTTGATGAAACATAAATCTGAAACATTTGAAAAGTTCAAAGAATTTCAGAATGAAGTGGAAAACCATCGTAACAGAAAGATTAAGTTTCTACGATCCGATCGTGGAGGTGAATATTTGAGTTATGATTTTCTCATGCATCTTAAAGAAAGCGGAATCGTTTCGCAACTCACACCACTCGGAACACCACAGCGCAATGGTGTGTTTGAACGCTGGAATCGAACTCTATTAGATATGGTCCGATGAATGATGTCTCTTACTGATTTGCCGTTATCATTTTGGGGTTATGCATTAGAAACCCCTGCATTCACTTTAAATAGGGCACACCCTAAATCCGTTGAGACGACACCGTATGAACTATGGTTTGGTGCTAAACCTAAGTTTTCGTTTCTTAAAGTTTGGGGATGCGAAGCTTACGTCAAGAAGTTGATGCCGGACAAGCTCGAACCCAAAGCGGAGAAATGCGTCTTCATAGGATACCCTAAGGAAACTATTGGGTATACCTTCTATCACAGAACCGAAGGCAAAGTGTTTGTCATAAAGAACGGATCATTTCTTGAGAAGGAGTTTCTCTCGAAAGATGGGAGGAAAGTAGAGCTAGACGAGGTTGTTGAACCTTCTCTTGAGTTGGAGAGTAGCGCAACACGTGAAATTGTTCCAGTGCCGCCTGCACCAACAATAGAGGAAGCTAATGACAAGGATCATGAAGCTTCGGACGATGCTACTACTGAACGTCGCAGGTGGACAAGGTCGCGTGCCCCTCCTGAGTGGTTCGGCAACCCTGTCTTAACTGTTTTATTAGTAGATGACAGTGAACCTGTGAACTATGAGGAAGCGATGATGATCCTAGACTCTAAGAAATGGCTAGAGGCCATGAAATCCGAAGTGGGATCCATGAGCGAAAACCAAGTATGGACTTTGGTGGACCCTCCTAGCGACTGAAAGGCCGTTGAGTGCAAATGGATCTTCAAGAAGAAAACGGACGCGGATGGTAATGTTACCGTCTATAAAGCACGACTTGTCGCGAAAGGTTTTTGACAAGTTCAAGGTGTTGACTACGATGAGACTTTCTCTCCCGTAGCGATGTTTAAGTCCATTCGGATTTTATTAGCAATTGTTGTGTTTCATGATTATGAAATATGGCAGATGGATGTCAAGACTGCGTTCCTCAATGGCAACATTGATGAAGAGTTGTATATGATGCAACCCGAAGGTTTTGTCGATCCTAAGGATGCTGATAAAGTGTGCAAACTTTAGCGTTCCATTTATGGACTGAAGCAAGCATCTCGGAGTTGGAACCTTCGTTTTGATCAAGTGATCAAGAGCTTTGGATTTGTTCCAAATTGCTACGAAGCTTGTATCTACAAGAAAGTGAGTGGGAGCTCAGTGACATTTCTGGTACTATATGTGGATGACATATTGATTATTGGAAATGACATTAACATGCTTAACGATGTGAAGAGTTATTTGAACAAATGTTTTTCAATGAAAGACCTAGGGGAAGCTGCTTATATATTGGGCATCAAAATCTATAGAGATAGACAAAGACGCCTGATAGCTTTAAATCAGAGTACATACCTAGACAAAGTTCTGAAAAGGTTCAGAATGGATAAGGCAAAGAAAGGTTCAGTGCCTATGTTGTCAGGTAAGATATTGAGCAAGGCTCAGTGTCCAGCTACGGTGAATGATAGAGAAGCTATGAGCAAAGTGCCTTATGCCTCGGCCATAGGTTCTATCATGTATGCCATGCTGTGTACTAGACTGGATGTGTCCAATGCTCTTAGTTTGAGGAGCAGATACCAAAGTGATCCAGGAGTGGAACACTGGACAGCCATGAAGAACATCCTAAAGTACTTGAATAGGACTAAAGAAATGTTCTTAGTCTATGGAGGTGATGAACAGCTCGTCGTAAAAGGTTACGTCGATGCTAGTTTCAACACCGACAAGGATGATTCTAAATCTCAGACAGGATACGTTTATATTTTGAATGGAGGAGCTGTGAGCTGGAGAAGCTGCAAGCAAAGCGTGATCGCGGGATCTACAGTAGAAGCGGAATACATGCCTGCTGCAGAAGCGTCAAGTGAAGGAGTTTGGATCAGGAACTTCATCACTGAGCTTGGCGTGGTTCCAAGTGCCTTGGACCCACTGGAGATATTGTGTGACAACACTGGCGCCATAGCACTAGCTAAGGAACCAAGATATCATCCAAAGACCAAGCTTATCAACCGCAAGTTTCATATAATCCGAGATTATATAGCAGATGGAGATCTGAAGATTAGCAAAGTACATACAAATCTGAATGTCGCAGATCCATTGACTAAACCTCTTCCACGTGCAAAACATGATCAGCACCTTAGTGCCATGGGTGTTAGATTGTTGCCAGATGTAAACTAGATTATTGACTCTAGTGCAAGTGGGAGACTGTTGGAATTATGCGCTTGAGGCAATAATAAAGATGTTATTATTATAATTCTTGTTCATGATAAAGTTTATATTCCATGCTAGAATTGTATTAAGCGGAAACTTTAATACTTGTGTGGTTTGTGAACAACACCGTGTCCCTAGTATGCCTCTATGGACTAGCTCATTGATTAATGATGGTTAAGGTTTCCTAACCATAGACATGAGTTGTCGATTAATAATGAGATCATATCATTGGGAGAATGATATGATGGACAGACCCAAACTAAGTGGAGCAATTAGATCGTGTCATTGTGTTCATCTTTGCGAAGCTTTTCTTATGTAAAATATTGTATTCCTTAGACCATGAGATAATACAACTCCCTGGTATCGGAAGAAAGCTTTGAGGTCATCAAACGTCATCCTATGAGAGGGTAATCATAAAGGTGTCTCTCAGGTGATCGGAAAGTACCTGTTGGGTTGTATGTATCGAGATGGAATTTATCCCTCCCAAGTCGGAGAGATATACTTCGGGCCCACTCGGTAATCGATATCAACACCGCTTGCAAGCATGTGGTTAAGGAGTTAATCACAAAGTGATATCGGATTACGGAACGAGTAAAGTACTTGCTGTGAATGAGATTGAACTAGGTATGACGGTACCAACGATCAAATCTCGGGCAAGTAAAATATCGCGAGACGAAGGGAATATATATATGTGATTGACTGAATCCTGGCATCGTGGTTCATCCGATATGATCATCGATGAATGTGTGGGAGTCAATATGGATTTCCAGACCTGTTGATTATTGATAGAAGATCATGACATGGTCATACCTACCGTGTACACGACCTTAGCATACCTGGTCTAGCCCAAGGAAGGCCCACGATAAACATACACCAGCCCATGAAGATTTTCGGGTGGCCAAGGCCCATGACGCCTTCGGATCCTTGGAGAGCAAGACTAGAGTAGATAGAAAATTCAAAGGGGTAAACCCTAAAACCTGTAACCGACTCGATCTGTGCCTGGGACCTGCCTATCTCTATATAAAGGCCAGGAGGGCATGACGAGGGGGTCGCTAACAATCTCTCGACTCATACTCTCGCATACACACCTCCACGCCAGATTGCATCTGCGCATCCTTGTAACCTTCGGCTCCGCTGTAATCAAGAGCAGACAAGCAGGAGTAGGGTTTTCCCTCCGGGGGCCTGAACCTGGGTAAACCTTGTGTCCCCGTGTTGCTTGTTTGCTAACCGTTTCGCGATCTCCAGCATCCCCATCTTTTCCAAACCCAAGTCCATAACAATGGGCATTGATGAGATCAAACCTCGTCAATTGACATTGTCTGTGGGAATCGGGGGCGCTGATTGTGCGATCGTGACGGTCCCATCCGAAGCGATGTACGATTCGCCGATCTCAGGAGATCAACGTCTACTACAATCTAGCTCAAGATGTGAAGAAATCTATACTACGTGTTCGTGGATTTAGCGTCATCGCCGCCCTCTTGCGCGGCTGATCTGATCTGTGAGATCTAGAATTTGATATCCAGTGGCGGCCAGTCTGGACACACTCGGCGATCCATCGAAATCGTATATGGAAAAATCCAGATTGAAACCTGGCAAGAAATCTCAGGTGCTTAGCTTGTTCGGTTAAAAAAAAAAGGCATCGCGGCATCAATTCCGAGAAAGAAGAAAGCGATCTAGTGGCGTAGCGAGGCGGTGTGCTCCTACTTCTAATGTTTTAGGAAGAGGAAAGAAAAGAAAAGGCAACAACCAAAGATTTAGAGATCAAAGCAATTACGCTTATAAGAGCTTCTTTGTTGGATTCGCATATGAATCTTGCATAGATTTCTCGGTAAGTGAACCAGATGCGTGATACGGGAGCCCTGCATGGATTTTGCAGCCACAGGACTAAGTACATGCATAATGACGTGGAGCAAATATCAAAGAAACTCTGTCCATTATTCCTCATGATCAAATAAATCGATCAAATTGGATCAGTTCGGGAAGATTCAGCTAGCAAAAATTACTCAAAAATTCTATGCCACCCGCAGGTTGCATCTGCTCCTACGACCCGCCGGTCATACGGCTCCTTCAGATCCTTCGATTCGCTGTGGTCTGTGACTCCGGCGACCCGGAAGCTGATTCGACTCCAGCGACCGCTGCTATTTTCGGCTCCGGTGACCTGGGGGATCCTTCGGATCCGGCGACTCGCTGTGTTCTTTGACCCCGGTGACCTGTTGCACTTTTCGACTACGTCGACCCTCTGCGATCTTCGATTGCGGCAAACTGCTGCCATCATTGGCCTCGGTGACCCGCTGCCGCGTTGACTCCGGTCCGCCGCAACGGCTCTCGAACGCCACCTCGACTACATCGACCACATCAACTCCACGTTCGGGGGCTGCGGCGACTCCGCCGTATGACCCACCGAGTCTTCGACACTGGCGATCTAATGTGGCTTTCGGCTGCGGTGACCCACTACATCATTTGGATGCGGCGACCTAGTGTGGTCTTCGATTGCGACAATCTTCGGATGCGGAACTCGCTGCCGCCATCAACCCCAGGAACCTGTCGCTGCTATGAACTGTGGTTCGCCGCGTCAACTACGTCTGCCACGTGACCCGCTAACGCGTCAACTTCTTCACGACTACCAACAAAGCTAAGTTCTCTACTTAGAGAGGATTTCTTTCTTACTTTAATCGCACTCGATACACTCGGAGGCTGCGCCCTCTTCGAGTAACCTAATATGCCATTGGCTCCACGCACTCGAGCACCTCGAACGCGACAGCCTGAGTAGTTGATTCTGCCTGACCTTCGAATCCTTGAACTCCGAGTGCCTCGGTAAGGTACTGAGACTAAGGGTAATCAGGCAAACGAAAATGCCTAGCATACAGTGCAAAAGTGTCGACTCGATCGGCACCAGAATCTTACTATACAAGCCGACAGGCAAATATTCTTTACAAGATACAAGTACTTCACAATTTTTCATGTTTTCTGCAGCCTACAAGGACGCCGAGCTACATCGTGCTATTATATCGGGCCCTCCAACAGAGTCGACTAACGCCAAGACCCGAATCGACGCATTCCTCGGATGACCATACCAATCATCGACAAAAGCAGCGCTGGGCGCGCACCCGACAGAAGCAACGGCGTCGACTTCATCCGCAACGTCGAGTCCTTCCGGCTAAACACCGCACGACTCCGCCACGTCAACTCCAAGTGCATCGTCGATTCTTGGCTCCTTATGTGTGAGACGCTGACTCGATGCACTTCCGGGTCAGTGGTTTCTCCTCGCATGAGTCTCCACTCGAGTCTGCGACTCGACTAGACACTCGGGGGCTACTCCTATCAGGAGCGTTGGCCGCGCACCCGAAGTATGATTAAGGTACTACACCACTGAACTATTTCTTCGAGTCCTACGTCGAGTCTACGACTCCACTACGGACTCGGGGGCTACTCCCATAGGGAGTATGGATTCAAGCATCCGAAAAATTTGTGTCCTACGGACCTGAAGCCGAACAACGGCTGAATTAAAGTCTCTTCTCGAGTCTACGACTCGTACAGACACTCGGGGGCTACTCCCATAGGGAGCGCTGGTCGCGCACCCTATGAAGTCTTCGAGTGCGATCCTTTGGATCAGCATGCAAAACTTTTTGGCAACTCTGACCTAATTAACGCTAAGTGAGCAACGTCCTCCCTGGCCACCCGAAACACCTCCGTGGTGATAAACATTCGGATGCCGTGTTTGCGACACAAAGATAAGACCTACAGATATCATCTGATGGCCTGGTAACGCACACGACTGCGTTCTGCTAGTAAGAATCCATGCCAACAGGCACGATGAAAAATCCCGACAGACGCGTTGGGTACATCATTTAAATTCACTGGAATTCCACTCCTGTAAGTCCTCCGCAGCCTAAGTCGAATTACACCAGCATATGTTCCGGGTTCGAGTCGAGGGACTCGAAACTGAAGAAGATCATGTTGTTTTGTCCTAAGACAGTTAACTGACCCTGATCCGTCGGGAGAGTCAGGCACATGCATCAACAATCCCTACACACTCAAATCATTCTGTAGACAAACAGAGATAGGTGCACCCGAAGGATTGAAGAGTCCTCAGCCGAATCTACGATTCGACTGAACACTCGGGGGCTACTGACATGGTCATACCCGCCGGGTACACGACCTTAGCATACCTGGTCTAGCCCAAGGAAGGCCCACGACAAACATACACCAGCCCATGAAGTTTTTCGGGTGGCCAGGGCCCATGACGCCTTCGGATCCTTGGAGATCAAGACTAGAGTAGATAGAAAATTCAAAGGGGTAAACCCTAAAACCTGTAACCGACTCGATCTGTGCCTGGGACCTGCCTATCTCTATATAAAGGCCAAGAGGGCACGACGAGGGGGTCGCTAACAATCTCTCGACTCATACTCTCGCATACACACCTCCACGCCAGATTGCATCTGCGCACCCCTGTAACCTTCGGTTCCGCCGTAATCAAGAGCAGATAAGCAGGAGTAGGGTTTTCCTTCCGGGGGCCTGAACCTGGGTAAACCTTGTGTCCCCGTGTTGCTTGTTTGCTAACCGTTCCGCGATCTCCAACATCCCCATCTTCTCCAAAACCCAAGTCCATAACAATGGGCATTGATGAGATCAAACCTCGTCAGATCATGTCTGCATATTCTCGAACCCGAAGGGTCACACACTTAACGTGTCTCGACACTAGGATAGATTGGATAATTAGTTTTAATTATCTCTAGGAAAGTTTCACAAGCGTCATTTGATCAAAAATCAGAAGACTCCAAAATTCCATCAACATGGAGTTTCTTCATGTTTTCTTTCCATTATAATTCAAACGGCGATGTCACTTCCTAAGTGATCTTTCAATCAATTTGTCTTTCGACATTTTTAGCACTAGTTTTATGGATGTGATTTCTCCAACGAGATTTGTGAATCATCCATCTTTTATGGATCACGGTAATTTATTTGAACAACTCTTTTGTTCTCATAATACCTGATAAAACAAATCTTGAAGGCAAGCTTTGATGTTTAACGAGCAACACAATAACCCTTTATTTGTTCTCGATGAACATCATCACATATTCTTTTGCTAGTTACTTAGGCCATTGTAGTTCATGAATTGTGTTGTTTCGTATGACGATTCACACCAACAAATTCAGTATCAAATACTTAAGAACCACATTGTTTAATAAGCAAAGAATATAGCCATAACATGTATATCATCTATATACTTAAACTGAACAATTCTAGTCTTTTCTTTTCTGCCATATATTTATGAGATTCTCTTTCAATATTTCCTTTTCTGTTTGAAAGAATCTATCAACATCAATAGTGGAGTCATACATATGACACATAGTCCAAAGCGTGTATAGTTAAATACCAATGTCTTTGGACTTGCACTTTGAAGTAGATCACCATCATCAAATGTTTGGTGTTCTTTCAAATTCCTTTCTTTAGTAATCTCTTGGTGTAGTAAACATTTTACCTACATCAAATATTCACCCTTATCATGGAATCGTCCATGATCAAGCTACTTTTAGCTTATAACGATGAATTATGAGTATAATGTTGCTCTCCAAATCCTTTTGGATGATTAGGACAACTAGTGTCTCCAACCTTTTGCAAATTCTCATCAAATATGAGAACATGACTTTAGACATATTATACTCTATCATGTTGCAACCAAAACTTCGTTTCGGATATCACAATATCTTCCACACATCATGGTTTCTGAAACAACTCTTTCAGATCCTAGATAACCTTGATATTAAGACAATCCTTTGAATATCAAGAATCATGGATACAAACATGATACTAACACTTGGAATTTTTACTCTTGATTTAATACTAATTATTAAATTTCATGGAGTAACCGAAACTTACTGAAAGTTTGCAATAGGACTTTTAAACTTTAGATTAACACTTAAAAACAATACGATACCAGTTCGTAAAGTAACTATCCAGAATTCTATAGTTCTATCATCTCAATTATAACTAAGTGCAAGGTGGTAAACGGATGCCAATGACTACAACAACTATGCAAATTCACTTTGATTTAGTTTATGATAAATTGAGTTCTAATTAATAATTAAATTAATCTAGGTGAACTCCCACTCAAAACAATATCCCTCACATTGTTTTAGTGATCACACGAACCAAATCAACCACATCAAAACCGATCATCACGAGAGTTGATATAGCTTCAATGGCGAACAATCAACATGTTCATCATATCTACTATATGACTCATGCTCTACCTTTCGGTAATCCGTGTTCCTGAGGCCATGTCTGTACATGCTAGGCTCGTCAAGATATAACCTTAGCTACCGCATAAGCAAATCTGGCTTGCTTACGTTGTATACACTTGCGGAATCTAACACACCCGATCATCACGTGGTGCTTCGAAACCACAAGCTTTAGCAACGGTGCATACTAAGGGTGAACACTTAAGAACTTGAAATTGTGTGCTTGAGGGATCATCTTATAATGCTACCGTCGTCTACTAAGCAATACAAGATGCATAAAGGATTAACATCACATGCAATTCATAATATGTGATATTATATGGCCTTTCTTCTTTGTGCTTCCGATATCCATCTTCAAGCACGAACATGATCTCCATCATCACCGGCATTGCATCAAGGTCAATGACGCTACTCCATGGTTGTCGTTCACCGGCTTCAACTATTACAACTACTTTGAATAGACACGCGGGTCTTAACATAAATTAAAGACAACCATATGGCTCCTGCCGGTTGCCAACTTACAATAAGGAACATTGCATACATCAAATATAATCACAATCATGGCCATATCACATCACTGCACACCCCTGCAAAACAAAGTTAGACGCCTCTACTTTCTTTGCATGTTTTACGTGGTTTGGGGCTTTCAATAAGTGTCGTTCTAACTTACGAACAAGAACCACAACATTGATACTAGCATTGTTGATTACCCGTTGTAAATTGGATCTTAACTATGCTAGGAGAAACAGGCACCCGCAAAGCCACTTATGCAATACAAGTTGCATGTCAAGCGTGGAGCAAGTCTCATGAACGATGTCATGTAAGGTTAGCCCGGGCCGCTTCATCCCAACATACCGCAAGATGCAAAGTACACAAGAAGCAATCGACAATAAAAGCATCAACGCCCACAATGACCATTGTGTTCTACTCGTGCATACAGATCTACATATAGACACGGCTCTGATACCACTATAGGGGTTCGTAGCATGGAAAACAAAAAATTTCTATCGCATACAAACAAACAAGCCAAGATCTATCTACTAGATTGTAGCAACTAGTTGATGGAATAACTTACCCTCGAAGATTCCAAAGCGGTTAACGAGAGCACATTCTCGTGGGTGATGTAGTCGTACTCTTTCCGATCTCAAGATCGCGTAGACGATCCTTCCGGCGCCACGTTCCGGCAGCGCTCCCGCAGTCGGTCACACGTTCGGTACTCGACGAAGACCTTCCTCTCCCTTATTCCAGCAGGCAGCGGAGGTTGTAGCACTCTCCTCGCGATTCCGGCAGCACAACGGCGTGGTACCGGAAGTAGAGGGGAGATCCCGCAGGGCTTCGCCTTAAGCCGGAGCGAGTATGGTGGATTATGAGAGAGGGCTATTAGTGGTCTAGAGATTAGACACACCAATTAGAAGGCTCTAAACCGTAGGCTAAAGCAATTAGAAGCTCTAAACCAAAACGGCTCTAAACCGGAGATTAGAGGTAGAAACTTGTGTGTCTCAAGGAGGAGCCCTGCCCCTCCTTTTATAGGTGGAGGGGCTGGCGCGCCAGGGAAGGGGAGGAGAGTCCCTCCCCAACTCGGCCAAGGCTGGGCGCCGGCTTGGAGGAGAGGAACTCCTCCTCCAAGTTGGTTTCAACCTCCTCTTGCTTGTTTCCCACAGTTTCCTGTTTCCCACAGTTTCCTGTTTTCCACAGTTTCCTGTTTTAGCCGTTTGACTTTCAAACTGGCAATTTGACTTTCATGTTTTTGGAACAGCAAGAACACTTAGTACATGATGCAATCATCCAATGACACATTCATGTACCCTCCCCCCCGGAGTGCCGGACAATCCGGAACCTTCTAGAACATTCCCGATGAAAACACCGGAATCATTCCCGAACTCCGAAACGGGACTTTCCTTATATGAATCTTATTCTTCGGACCATTCCGGATCACCTCGTGATATCCCGGATCCCATCCGAGACTCCGAACAACATTCGGTCTCTTTCTCATAATACCATAACTACTCAAACAACGTCGAATCCTTAAGTGTGTCTCCCTACGGTTCGTGAATTATGCGGACATGATCGAGACACTTCTCCGAACAATAACCAATAGAGGAATCTGGAAATTCATATGGCTCCCACATATTTCTACGATTACTTTGCGATCGAATGAACCACTTACATACGATACCAATTTCCCTTTGTCTCACGATAGCTTACTTATCCGAGGTTATGATCGTCGGTATCTCTGCATACCTAGTTCAACCTCGTTACTGATAAGTACTCTTTTCTCGTTCCCGTGATATGTGATCCCTTGTGAGCCAGTCACATGCTTGCAAGCTAATTGGATGACATTTCACCGAGAGGGCCCAGAGTATATCTATCCGTCATATGGATGGACAAATCCCACTTTTGATCCATGTGTTTCAACCAATACTTTCCGAACACTCAATGCCACCTTTGTAGCCACCCAGTTACGGTGTGGTGTTTGATGTCATCAAAGCATCCATCCGGTAAAGGTGATATGCATGATCTCATGGTCGAAGGAATTAGGTTACTATGTATCAGAAAGCATATAGCAATTGAACTATTTAAATGACTTGATCTTTATGCTACGCTTATCTATAGGAGTATGTCCATCACATCATTCTCCTAATGATATGATCCAGTTGTTAATAACATCTCTATGTTCATGATCAGGAAACCATGATCATATATTAACCAACAAGCTAGTTTAACAAGAGGCTTTACTAGGGACTCTTATTTTAGTTTACAAATCACACAAGTATTAATGTTTCCGGTTAATACAATTATAGCATGGTATGTAAACATTTATCATAAGTGTGAAGATATGATAATAACCACTTTATTATTGCCTCTTGGGCATATCTCCAACAGTCTCCCACTTGCACTAGAGTCAATAATCTAGTTTCGAACCTTTGTGTATATAACACCTATGGCTTTCCGGTGTTGTATGTACACGATTGCTAGTGGTCAACTGATCTCCGGATCTGACACTTCCAGGTCCGTGTGTAATTGCATGTCTTTGCGTCTCTACGCATCACTCATTCTCTAATGAGATGGCTTTGTACAAATTTGGTCTTTCGGTGTGACCTTTAGCTCTTTGGGGTTAAAACATGTTGATAATATTGTCGCACAATATATCTTCATAGTATTATCCCACTGTGAACTACACCTAGTTTGATAACAAACTTCTTGACACAAATGCCCTCTTTTGCTGCTATAATAGCAGTCATATACTTAGCCTTTTGTTGTAGTATCTGTCACAATGTATTAACTTTGGAAATCATCCAAATCCATTATGGAACTCACTTTCCATTATATTGTGCCACCCTTAGTTTAGATTGAGATAAACTTAATTTGTACTTTGTGACAAAACTAGTATCAATGTAGTACTTTTACAATGAACTAACCATCTATTTGTCACTTCTACAAATATTATACTCTTAGTTCTTCCAAAAGATCATAAGAATATCCTTACTATTGTCCAATGATCATCTTACGAATCATTCTGGTATTTGCTCACAATATTTAGAGCATAGGACATATCTGGATTTGGACATATCACAGTATGATTGATATAAATACTCTTTGTGATTTCATACATCAAGTATCAATCTATACTTGATTATTTGTTTCACTTTACCAAATGTCAATACACTTGAATATATCATCAACATTGAACTCATTCAATCCTTTCTGTGCGACAAGAACCTCTCTTGTAGTTTCTATATTGAACTCATTCAATATCTTGTCTATGTACTTCTGGCACAACCATATTAGCGTCTATTGATGCCAAATATTTGGGTTTTGCCTAAGTCTTTCATCGGGATGAAATTCTTAATATGTGTTAATAAAAGATACATCTTTTCTAATCAACAATATGTCCTCCACATAATGTATTAGAAAAATGTCTTAGCGCTCCCACTTAATTTCTTGCAAACGCAAGCATCTTCATTGTCTCTGATGAAATTAAACTCTTTTAACAGTTTCATCATAGTGAAGATTCCAACTCCGCGATGCTCACTTTAACCATTGAAGTTTGCATATGCTTTTAGCATCCTTTGAATTAACAAAACCCTATGGACCGTGTTATGCACATGTCCTAGGTAACGATTCTATTAGAAGAACTTGTTTTGTTTATTCAACTACCATATAACAAATTATATGTAGTGGTTGCTACATTAATCCGTCTAGACTAAATATCACTATGACAGATCAAATCTTGTCATAGTCAACCTTTGAACATTGTTGTGAACTCTTTCCCAACATGTCGACTATTTCATAGATGTGAAACATCCATGTCTATTTCTTTATAGATCCAAATACGACTGTAAGGTCTTGTACCTTCCCAGAGGGTCTTTCAAGTTCAAATCTTGATCTCTCGTATATGGAACTATCACGGATTTTATGGCTTCAAGCCATTTTACGGAGTCAGGGCCCATCATCGCTTCTTTGCATGTAGTCGGTTCATTATTCTCAAATAATGATTCAACCCTTTAATCTTGGTATTTGATTGTTCATCCGACCTACTTGTTTCAATAGGAACTTGGATCTCCGTGACCACAACCTTTGAGGTACGTGAGCCATGAGCTTTGTTGCTGCCTCCGGAACACTTTTCGGTGCTGCGCAACTCTGCACATATAGCTAAGGTTCTTTTAACCTTATCAAAGTTCTATTGTCCTCCCACTTTTCTTTTCACGAAAAATTCCTTCGAAAAGAAATTTGACGTTCTAAGCGACAAACACTTTTGTCTCTGGTGTTATGGAGGAATACTTAACAGTTATTCGAAATAACATACAAAGACAGGTTCATCCGACTTTGGTTGCAAACATCTTTCTTATGCAAAGCATACCAATGTTTAAGAAAGGACAACTTGGGTTTTATCCCAAACCATAACTTTATATGGTGTCATTTCAACGGATTATGATGGAGCTCTTTTCAGTGGAAAAACGGTAACCTCTAAAGCTTTTAATCTTTAAAATATAATGGCAGTTTTATAAATTATACCTTTGATCTTACCATGTCAAACAAGGTTTAATTACATATCTCGAACGCTCCATACACTTATGGTGTTTCAGGAAAATGCAAATCCACGGAACGATTCCTTAAATCTTAGGTATTATGCTAAACTTGTAACTTAAATAATTTCCTTTATGATCTTATCATAAACTATTCATATTCTTGTTACAATGATTTTGCACTTCATCTTGAAAGTCTTTGAACTTTTCAAGTGTTTCATACTTTATCCTTATTAAGTAAATATTCATATATTCACTCAAATTTTTGGAGAAAGCATATGAAGTTGAAATCCATCGCTTTTGACTACACATAATGGATTTCATACAACAATATGTACAAGTTCCAATAAGCTAGTCATTCGTTCCCTTTTGGCCTATGAACGAAGTTTTAATTATCTCTAGGAAAGTTTCACAAGCGTCATTTGATCAAAAATCAGAAGACTCCAAAATTCCATCAACATGGAGTTTCTTCATGTTTTCTTCCATTATAATTCAAACGGCGATGTCACTTCCTAAGTGATCTTTCAATCAATTTGTCTTTCGACATTTTTAGCACTAGTTTTATGGATGTGATTTCTCCAACGAGATTTGTGAATCATCCATCTTTTATGGATCACGGTAATTTATTTGAACAACTCTTTTGTTCTCATAATACCTGATAAAACAAATCTTGAAGGCAAGCTTTGATGTTTAACGAGCAACACAATAACCCTTTATTTGTTCTCGATGAACATCATCACATATTCTTTTGCTAGTTACTTAGGCCATTGTAGTTCATGAATTGTGTTGTTTCGTATGACGATTCACACCAACAAATTCAGTATCAAATACTTAAGAACCACATTGTTTAATAAGCAAAGAATATAGCCATAACATGTATATCATCTATATACTTAAACTGAACAATTCTAGTCTTTTCTTTTCTGCCATATATTTATGAGATTCTCTTTCAATATTTCCTTTTCTGTTTGAAAGAATCTATCAACATCAATAGTGGAGTCATACATATGACACATAGTCCAAAGCGTGTATAGTTAAATACCAATGTCTTTGGACTTGCACTTTGAAGTAGATCACCATCATCAAATGTTTGGTGTTCTTTCAAATTCCTTTCTTTAGTAATCTCTTGGTGTAGTAAACATTTTACCTACATCAAATATTCACCCTTATCATGGAATCGTCCATGATCAAGCTACTTTTAGCTTATAACGATGAATTATGAGTATAATGTTGCTCTCCAAATCCTTTTGGATGATTAGGACAACTAGTGTCTCCAACCTTTTGCAAATTCTCATCAAATATGAGAACATGACTTTAGACATATTATACTCTATCATGTTGCAACCAAAACTTCGTTTCGGATATCACAATATCTTCCACACATCATGGTTTCTGAAACAACTCTTTCAGATCCTAGATAACCTTGATATTAAGACAATCATTTGAATATCAAGAATCATGGATACAAACATGATACTAACACTTGGAATTTTTACTCTTGATTTAATACTAATTATTAAATTTCATGGAGTAACCGGAACTTACTGAAAGTTTGCAATAGGACTTTTAAACTTTAGATTAACACTTAAAAACAATACGATACCAGTTCGTAAAGTAACTATCCAGAATTCTATAGTTCTATCATCTCAATTATAACTAAGTGCAAGGTGGTAAACGGATGCCAATGACTACAACAACTATGCAAATTCACTTTGATTTAGTTTATGATAAATTGAGTTCTAATTAATAATTAAATTAATCTAGGTGAACTCCCACTCAAAACAATATCCCTCACATTGTTTTAGTGATCACACGAACCAAATCAACCACATCAAAACCGATCATCACGAGAGTTGATATAGCTTCAATGGCGAACAATCAACATGTTCATCATATCTACTATATGACTCATGCTCTACCTTTCGGTAATCCGTGTTCCTGAGGCCATGTCTGTACATGCTAGGCTCGTCAAGATCAAACCTTAGCTTCCGCATAAGCAAATCTGGCTTGCTTACGTTGTATACACTTGCGGAATCTAACACACCCGATCATCACGTGGTGCTTCGAAACCACAAGCTTTAGCAACGGTGCATACTAAGGGTGAACACTTAAGAACTTGAAATTGTGTGCTTGAGGGATCATCTTATAATGCTACCGTCGTCTACTAAGCAATACAAGATGCATAAAGGATTAACATCACATGCAATTCATAATATGTGATATTATATGGCCTTTCTTCTTTGTGCTTCCGATATCCATCTTCAAGCACGAACATGATCTCCATCATCACCGGCATTGCATCAAGGTCAATGACGCTACTCCATGGTTGTCGTTCACCGGCTTCAACTATTACAACTACTTTGAATAGACACGCGGGTCTTAACATAAATTAAAGACAACCATATGGCTCCTGCCGGTTGCCAACTTACAATAAGGAACATTGCATACATCAAATATAATCACAATCATGGCCATATCACATCACTGCACACCCCTGCAAAACAAAGTTAGACGCCTCTACTTTCTTTGCATGTTTTACGTGGTTTGGGGCTTTCAATAAGTGTCGTTCTAACTTACGAACAAGAACCACAACATTGATACTAGCATTGTTGATTACCCGTTGTAAATTGGATCTTAACTATGCTAGGAGAAACAGGCACCCGCAAAGCCACTTATGCAATACAAGTTGCATGTCAAGCGTGGAGCAAGTCTCATGAACGATGTCATGTAAGGTTAGCCCGGGCCGCTTCATCCCAACATACCGCAAGATGCAAAGTACACAAGAAGCAATCGACAATAAAAGCATCAACGCCCACAATGACCATTGTGTTCTACTCGTGCATACAGATCTACATATAGACACGGCTCTGATACCACTGTAGGGGTTCGTAGCATGGAAATCAAAAATTTTCTATCGCATACAAACAAACAAGCCAAGATCTATCTACTAGATTGTAGCAAAAAATTGATGGAATAACTTACCCTCGAAGATTCCAAAGCGGTTAACGAGAGCAGATTCTCGTGGGTGATGTAGTCGTACTCTTTCTGATCTCAAGATCGCGTAGACGATCCTTCCGGCGCCACGTTCCGGCAGCGCTCCCGCAGTCGGTCACACGTTCGGTACTCGACGAAGACCTTCCTCTCCCTTGTTCCAGCAGGCAGCGGAGGTTGTAGCACTCTCCTCGCGATTCCGGCAGCACAACGGCGTGGTACCGGAAGTAGAGGGGAGATCCCGCAGGGCTTCGCCTTAAGCCGGAGCGAGTATGGTGGATTATGAGAGAGGGCTATTAGTGGTCTAGAGATTAGACACACCAATTAGAAGGCTCTAAACCGCAGGCTAAAGCAATTAGAAGCTCTAAACCAAAACGGCTCTAAACCGGAGATTAGAGGTAGAAACTTGTGTGTCTCAAGGAGGAGCCCTGCCCCTCCTTTTATAGGTGGAGGGGCTGGCGCGCCAGGGAAGGGGAGGAGAGTCCCTCCCCAACTCGGCCAAGGCTGGGCGCCGGCTTGGAGGAGAGGAACTCCTCCTCCAAGTTGGTTTCAACCTCCTCTTGCTTGTTTCCCACAGTTTCCTGTTTCCCACAGTTTCCTGTTTTCCACAGTTTCCTGTTTTAGCCGTTTGACTTTCAAACTGGCAATTTGACTTTCATGTTTTTGGAACAGCAAGAACACTTAGTACATGATGCAATCATCCAATGACACATTCATGTACCCTCCCCCCCGGAGTGCCGGACAATCCGGAACCTTCTAGAACATTCCCGATGAAAACACCGGAATCATTCCCGAACTCCGAAACGGGACTTTCCTTATATGAATCTTATTCTCCGGACCATTCCGGATCACCTCGTGATATCCCGGATCCCATCCGAGACTCCGAACAACATTCGGTCTCTTTCTCATAATACCATAACTACTCAAACAACGTCGAATCCTTAAGTGTGTCTCCCTACGGTTCGTGAATTATGCGGACATGATCGAGACACTTCTCCGAACAATAACCAATAGAGGAATCTGGAAATTCATATGGCTCCCACATATTTCTACGATTACTTTGCGATCGAATGAACCACTTACATACGATACCAATTTCCCTTTGTCTCACGATAGCTTACTTATCCGAGGTTATGATCGTCGGTATCTCTGCATACCTAGTTCAACCTCGTTACTGATAAGTACTCTTTTCTCGTTCCCGTGATATGTGATCCCTTGTGAGCCAGTCACATGCTTGCAAGCTAATTGGATGACATTTCACCGAGAGGGCCCAGAGTATATCTATCCGTCATATGGATGGACAAATCCCACTTTTGATCCATGTGTTTCAACCAATACTTTCCGAACACTCAATGCCACCTTTGTAGCCACCCAGTTACGGTGTGGTGTTTGATGTCATCAAAGCATCCATCCGGTAAAGGTGATATGCATGATCTCATGGTCGAAGGAATTAGGTTACTATGTATCAGAAAGCATATAGCAATTGAACTATTTAAATGACTTGATCTTTATGCTACGCTTATCTATAGGAGTATGTCCATCACATCATTCTCCTAATGATATGATCCAGTTGTTAATAACATCTCTATGTTCATGATCAGGAAACCATGATCATATATTAACCAACAAGCTAGTTTAACAAGAGGCTTTACTAGGGACTCTTATTTTAGTTTACAAATCACACAAGTATTAATGTTTCCGGTTAATACAATTATAGCATGGTATGTAAACATTTATCATAAGTGTGAAGATATGATAATAACCACTTTATTATTGCCTCTTGGGCATATCTCCAACACCCTACACCTCCTCCTCAACCCTAGCCGCCCTGCTGCCCCTCCTCTGAGCTCCCTCCCGACTGCGCGTAGGCGAAGCCCTGCCGCAGAAACTCTCCACCACTTGCACCGCGCCGTCGCGTTGTAGATCCAATCCATATCTCCACCCCACTTGCTGGACCGAGGAAGGAGGAGACGTCGAGGTGCCGCACATGTGCATCTCTCGGAGGCATCGCCACTTGCGGTGTTAGATCAGATCAGATCGCGA
Source organism: Avena sativa (assembly GCA_916181665.1). NCBI lineage: Eukaryota > Viridiplantae > Streptophyta > Magnoliopsida > Poales > Poaceae > Avena > Avena sativa. The sequence goes on from OV702280.1 coordinate 278,732,600, forward strand.
GGAGGATAAGCGAGTACGACTACATCACCCACATTCCGTCGAACGTTCCGCTGTGCGAATCTTCAAGGGTATGAAGATATCATCTACCCCCTTGTTGTTTGCATCTCCTAGATTAGATCTTGGTTTTCCCGTTCACATCCGTAGAATTTTTTTGATTTACTATGTTGCGAAACCCTTCAACAGCTTGGCCACCTCATTCCTTAACCAAACCAGCGCCACATCTGGATCATCTTCTTTCGAGCTCATGAAAATTTCTCTGTTATCTAGATCCTTGAATACAATAGGAGCTGCGGCCTTCTCATTGGTCGACAATGACAGTTTTAGCATTTCAGAGATGCATCTCTTGATCGAGTAATCTCCACCTTGAGAAACCTTATTTTCACCCGCCCATTGAGCAGATTCTAATGCAAACTGTCTTTCCCTCATTTCGATGAACCTGTCCATACTTCTTGCAATCTCGTTGCTACTCTGCTTCTTTGGCCTCTTAGGCTCTTTCTCTTCCTTATTACTTGTTGTAGCAGCATCTCTCTTATTCTTCTTCAGTTCAGTCCTTGCCACACTTTCATCTTCAAGATCTATTGTTATTTTTTCTCTTGAATCTGCATCAATTAAGATCGGTTCAGTCCTTTCCACACTTTCACTGTAAGCCCAAGTCTCTTCAAATTCTGGAAATGTAGCTTCGGCGTGACTGAGCTCTTCTCCATTATCAATTTGTGTAAGATCTGGATGTTGGGGTGGCTGGGTAGAATTAACATTGTAGTTCCCTTCGGCTATTTGCCCATCATATAGATTTCCAAGTGCCTCAAACAAATGGAATGACTTAGTTTTGAACTTATTCATTTTGGGGAATGAAATGAGCAGATTGTCCCAAAGAGCATCTTCTGCTTCAATCATAGACCTTGAGTCATTCCAGCCTACCCCACTTTGCTTTCTTGCTTTTTTGATCATTTTATACTCTCGTTTTAGCTCCTTCTCTTTTTCTTGAACTTGACTCTTTATGAAAGACACGTATGTGTTTCTTGCGTGAAACTCTTTCACCATTTTGTTCCAAGCTTCCGAAGACCATCCATTCTGACCCCTGTAGTGAATGGTGTTGTGTTCATGCAGTAGATCAACAAGGGACTTCTCCAAGAGTGAGTTCCAAGACGCTCGAGGTTTGTTCTCTACATAAAACAAGGTCACATAGCTGAATCGAGACAAGTGATATTAGAACTATGAGACAAATAGAACAACAATGAGTTAAACCATTACCTTCATTGTTAGCCTTTTTTGTCGAGTGGGCTTTAGGAGATTTTTTTTGGTATGAAGTAGTCTTGTTCACGATCATGTTGAATCTGGGGGAACCTTTTGAAATCATTGGGGAAGCTCCTCTAACCATGTTAGCTGTAGAAAACAGTCATAAGAAAAAATAATACACAATTTTCATAGCATAAACAATATACAATTTTTATAACATAAACAGTACTTAATTTTCATAGTATTCATTACAGAATTGCCAATGCATAAATATTACACAACATTCATAACACACAACTCTCTTAATGCAGCAACCACTACACTAATTTATATGCCTTTTCTATTTCTAAATGGAGCCGCTGCATCAGGAGATACGGAAACGGGTATGTGTGTGCCATCTATTGCACCAATGCAATTCTGCACAAAAAGAAACCTAGATGTGATTTCATTGTTGAAATTTGTAAGAACAAGTATTTACCAAGATAGAAGTTTTAAGATAAGCACCTTGAAGTAGGGATAGAACCTAGAATCACTCTGAATTTTATAATGTACTTCATTAGGATTGGGAAGCTTCAAAAATCTGTTGCAGAGTGTAGGGACAACTATATTGAAAAAATGCTTCATGTGGTGATGATAGCTGTCATTGCTATGTCCAAATTGTACTTGGAGGCCCTCAAATGATGTATTATGACTAAGCATGTACAAGAAAAGGCCAGCTTCTCCTCAACCTTAATTCTGGTGTCACGGACCAACCGCTCCCTTCTAAGGTAATTGGTCAATGATCTAAAGAGTCTAGGTTCCATTCTGAACGCTACCCTGCAATTCTTGACATGCCCTTCAAGTAGCTCTCGAACCCTTTCCTCTCCCGTTAGCACTGATGTGTGACGTTGTTCCCTTCCTCTTCCTCCCCTAGAACCCAATGTATATAGTGCAGGCAAAATGAACATCATCATATCATCGTCTTCCTCATCCCTCCTCTTTCTAATGCGATCCCTTATCGTCATAGCCATTGCAAAACTAACAAAACATAAGGAAATTATTGAGGAATGCATGGAGTACATGATAGGCAAGTGCATATTAAACATTGCTAAGTGTATAGTACTAGTAGAAATGATCTAACAATAAGATCAAGCTAATCATGAAAAGCTACAAAAGCTAGAATATGTTTGCTTATGTTTCTGTTCTACACCTACTCTGACAGTGAATATACAAGTTATTGATACTAAATTTTCATTTTCTCATTGAACAAAAATATCTTTATGATTCTATGAAGGCTCCAAATAAATTTAGAAATAAAGAACTTATCGAGAAATACATGGAGTACATGACATACAGGTGCATATTAAATACATATCAAGTAAGAACACTTCATCTGGTTCATCTACTTAAGTATATTATAAACAATAGGCATCTTTAGAACTACCTAGGCTAATGGTGACACCACTAGCTATCTAGATGTGGTAGTATAAGATTCTAGCAAACTGCTACCTTGACTAATACATAGCGTTTCGCACACATTTTTTCTTGAGCAAGTAGTATAAGATTCCAGCAACATCCAGACATATATATTTAGTCAAATAGCTAGAATTATGTCGGGCATACAAATATCTGTTGGTTTCCCATTTCCATGGGGAAATTCATGTACTATGCAAGAGACACAAAAGAGATGGATTGACATTTAAATATTTCAGCTTCATGTCTATCTCTGAACCAAGTCTACCCAGACTATATATTCCTATCAACAAAACACACATAATTAAGTTGCTCTGCGTAGTAGGAGTAGACGAGTAGTAGTATTTTTCTGAAATAGCTGAATCGGTTTGTTAAACCTAGAGACACAAACCGTAAAACACAATAAATAGTGTCCTTTCAACACCAAAACAGTGTCAAGAACCGTGTCCTAGTGTCAAGAACAGTGTTCCTGGACACCGTCACTACCAATACACGAGACGGTGGTATTCCAATCCACAAGAAAACTTATCAAGAAAAGTGAAACTATCAAGACAGTGACACTCCAGTCCACAAGAAAACCTACCAAGAACAGTATCACGAACAGTATGCAATCCAGCGCTATGTGTCCCTGGAATTAACACCTACCATCATCTAGATCGTCTTGATTTCAACACCTCATACATGCCCCGCCTTAACACAAACGGAGCACCAATTTCGAACTAAAAACCATAGGCAGAATCGGACATGGACACCCAAATCCAAAGAAACCCTAACCCTAGCACCCAAAAATTAGAGGATAGGAGGAGACGAGCCTACCGCCGAGAGGAGAGGGTGGCGGTCGAGTCGTCTTCGCTGCCACCGTCGCCTTCTACTCCGCCGCCCCGGTCGCCTGTCTCCGCCCCGCCGCCCCGCGTCGCCTCAATTTTCGTCGCCCGACGGCCCCGTTTTTTCTCTCGCGTCAATCCACGCCTCCAGCCTCGATGATTCCATCCCTGCGAAAACCGGGTTGGTTTGGGCGGGGCGCACCGGGAGAGAATACCCACCGGGCCTAACTGAAGACTGTTTTTTTTTGGTCTGGATTGAAATCACGTCGGTATTTTTGACGGGTATTAGACCCTGACCCCGGTCGACTCCGCCGAACACCGGCCCAACTAAACAAAGCCTTAGCTTGCTTTGCGCAGATTGCAGCAACCGGCTAGATCGGCGCGAACGAGACAACCATCGGGTTGGATTTCAGCCGGGATCGTACGAGGGCAGCCCAAATCCGGCGATTGTGGCCGGGATGGAAGAGGTGCGGCTGGGAATTAAAGATGGGTAGGAAGAAAAGGCTGAATCAGGACTTGATTAGTTTTGCTTTGGTACAAGACTAACCTGACGTAGGATGCTTACCTCTACTGACACGTACAAGGGAATCTCTCCAGCTATCCATTCCAACTTCTCTCCAGTGATCCAATCCAAGTTCGCATGCATCCCCTTCTCTCTCGGCGATGGTCATCGGGGGGCCTATACGGATAAATGCGGGCGCCGCATAAATGCAATCAGTGCTTAACGGGTTGTCGCGACGTGCCACATAACTATCGCAGGCTTATGCGGCACATATGCGGGCTCCCGCATCGAGTCCCACTTACAGCCTGAGCAACATACCCATTCTAGCATACTAGGGACACGGTGTTGTCCACAAACCACACAAGTATTAAAGTTTCCGTTTAATACAATTCTAGCATGGAATATAAACTTTTTCATGAACAAGAATTATAATAATAATATCTTTATTATTGCCTCTAGGGCATAATTCTAATAGTCTCCCACTTGCACTAGAGTCAATAATCTAGTTTACATCTGGCAACAATCTAACACCCATGACACTAAGGTGTTGATCATGTTTTGTACGTGGAAGAGGTTTAGTCAATGGATCTGCGACATTCAGATCTGTATGTACTTTGCTAATCTTCAGATCTCCATCTGCTATATAATTCCGGATTATATGAAACTTGCGGTTGATATGCTTGGTCTTTGGATGATATCTTGGTTCCTTAGCGAGTGCTATGGCGCCAGTGTTATCACATAATATCTCTAGTGGGTCCAAGGCACTTGGAACCACGCCAAGCTCAGTGATGAAGTTCCTGATCCAAACTCCTTCACTTGACGCTTCTGCAGCAGCCATGTATTCCGCTTCTACTATAGATCCCGCGATCACGCTTTGCTTGCAGCTTCTCCAGCTCATAGCTCCTCCATTCATAATATAAACGTATCCTGTCTGAGATTTAGAATCATCCTTGTCGGTGTCGAAGCTAGCGTCGACGTAACCTTTTACGACGAGCTGTTCATCACTCCATAGACTAAGAACATTTCTTTAGTCCTATTTAGGTACTTTAGGATGTTCTTCACGGCTGTCCAGTGTTCCACTCCTGGATCACTTTGGTACCTGCTCGTCAAACTAAGAGCATTGGACACATCCTGTCTAGTACACATCATGGCATACATGATAGAACCTATGGCCGAGGCATAAGACACTTTGCTCATAGCTTCTCTATCATTTACCGTAGCTGGACACCGAGCCTTGCTCAATATCTTACCTGACAACATAGGCACTAAACCTTTCTTTGCCTTATCTATTATGAACCTTTTCAGAACTTTGTCTAGGTATGTACTCTGGCTTAAAGCTATCAGGCGTCTTTGTCTATCTCTATAGATTTTGATGCCCAATATATAAGCAGCTTCACCTAGGTCTTTAATTGAAAAACATTTGTTCAAATAACTCTTCACATCGTTAAGCATGTCAATGTCATTTCCAATAATCAATATGTCATCCACATATAGTACCAGAAATGTCACTGAGCTCCCACTCACTTTCTTGTAGATACAAGCTTCGTAGCAATTTGAAACAAATCCAAAGCTCTTGATCACTTGATCAAAACGAAGGTTCCAACTCCGAGATGCTTGCTTCAGTCCATAAATGGAACGCTGAAGTTTGCACACCTTATCAGCATCCTTAGGATCGATAAAACCTTCGGGTTGCATCATATACAACTCTTCATCAATGTTGCCATTGAGGAACGCAGTCTTGACATCCATCTGCCATATTTCATAATCATGAAACACAGCAATTGCTAATAAAATCCGAATGGACTTAAACATCGCTACGGGAGAGAAAGTCTCATCATAGTCAACACCTTGAACTTGTCGAAAACCTTTCGCGACAAGTCGTGCTTTATAGACGGTAACATTACCATCCGCGTCCGTTTTCTTCTTGAAGATCTATTTGCACTCAACGGCCTTTCGGTCGTTAGGAGGGTCCACCAAAGTCCATACTTGGTTTTCGCTCATGGATCCCAGTTCGGATTTCATGGCCTCTAGCCATTTCTCAGAGTTTGGGCTCATCATCGCCTCCTCATAGTTCGCAGGTTAACTGTCATCTACTAACAAGACAGTTAAGACAGGGTTGCCGTACCACTCAGGAGGAGGACGCGACCTTGTCGACCTGCGACGCTCAGTAGTAGCATCGTCCGAAGCTTCATGATCCTTGTCATTATCTTCCTCTATTGTTGGTGCAGGCGACACTGGAACAATTTCAGGTGCTGCGCTACTCTCCAACTCAAGAGAAGGTTCAACAACCTCGTCTAGCTCTACTTTCCTCCCACTCACTTCTTTTGAGAGAAACTCTTTCTCAAGAAAGGACCCGTTCTTTGCGACAAACACTTTGCCTTCGGTTCTGTGGTAGAAGGTATACCCAATAGTTTCCTTAGGGTATCCTATGAAGACGCATTTCTCCGCTTTGGGTTCGAGCTTATCCGGCATCAACTTCTTGACGTAAGCTTCGCATCCCCAAACTTTAAGTAACGACAACTTAGGTTTAGCACCAAACCACAGTTCATATGGTGCCGTCTCAACGGATTTAGATGGTGCCCTATTTAAAGTGAATACAGGGGTTTCTAATGCATAACCCCAAAATGATAACGGCAAATCAGTAAGAGACATCATTCATCGGACCATATCTAATAGAGTTCGATTCCGGCGTTCAGACACACCATTGCGCTGTGGTGTTCCGGGTGGCGTGAGTTGCGAAACGATTCCGCTTGCTTTAAGATGCGTGAGAAAATCATAACTTAAATATTCACCTCCACGATCGGATCGTAGAAACTTAATTTTTCTGTTATGATGGTTCTCCACTTCATTCTAAAATTCATTGAACTTTTCAAATGTTTCAGATTTATGTTTCATCAAATAGATATACCCATATCTACTTAAGTCATCGGTAAAAGTGAGAAAGTAGCGATATCCACCGCGCGTGAAAACACTCATCGGTCCGCATACATTGGTATGTATGATTTCCAACAAGTCCGTTGCTCGCTCCATCATTCCGGAGAACGGGGTTTTGATCATCTTGCCCATGAGGCATGGTTCGCATGTGTCAAATGATTCAAAATCAAGAGACTCCAAAAGTCCATCAGAATGGAGTTTCTTCATGCGTTTTACACCAATATGACCTAGACGACAGTGCCACAAATAAGTAGTATTATCACTATCTACTTTTCATCTCTTAGCCTCAATGTTATGGATGTGTGTTTCATCCCTTTCGAGATCCAGAAGAAATAAACCATTCACAGCAGGTGCATGACCATAAAAGATGTTACTCATATAAATAGAACAACCATTATTCTCAGATTTAAATGAATAACCGTCTTGCAATAAACACGATCCAGATATGATGTTCATGCTCAACGCAGGCACATAATAACATTTATTAAGGTTTAAAACTAATCCCGAAGGTAAAACTAAGGAGAGCGTGCCGACGACCATCACATCAACTCTTGATCCGTTGCCAACGCGCATCGTAACCTCATGCCTCGCAAGCCGCCGTCTATTCCATAGCTCCTGTTTCGAGTTACAAATATTAGCAACTGAACCAGTATCAAATACCCATGCACTACAACGAGGGCTAGTAAGGAAAAAATCAATAACATGTATATCAAATATACCTTTCATGGTGCCAGCCTTCTTGTCCGCTAAGTACTTCGGACAGTTCTGCTTCCAGTGACTCTTGTCCTTGCAATAGAAGCACTCGGTGTCCGGCTTAGGTCCAGACTTGAGCTTCTTCTCAGCAGGGGCAACGTGCTTGCCGCCGCCTTTCTTGAAGGGCTTCTTTGCACCCTTACCTTTCTTAAAGGTGGGGGGCTTTTTGACCATCAACACATGATTATCCTTTTTGATGTCCACCTCCGCAGCCTTCAGCTTAGCGAAGAGCTCGGTGATCATATCAGTGGAACCAATCTGATTATGAGTCACTACAAAACTTTTGTAGCTGGGAGGGAGTGATTGCAGAACCCTATCAATCTTGAGATCCTCTGGAATCTTGCAGTCCAGTTACTCAAGGCGTTGAGTGTAGCCCGACATCTTTATGGCGTGCTCACTAACGGAACTCCCTTCCTCCATCTTGCAGTTAAAGAATTTCTCAGAGATCTCATATCTCTTAGAACGGGCCTGAGTCTGAAACATAGTTTTCAGCTCCTCAAGAATCTCAAAGGGCCCGGAATAATCTTCAAAACGATTTTGAAGGTCCGATTCCATAGCAAACAACATGGTGCTCTTAATCACACCATAATCATCTTTGCGCGACTGATAAACAACTTTCTCATCAGCCGGCGCATCTACAGCAGGGGCGTCACCTAGCGCATTCTCAAGGACATAGTCCTTTTGTCCGCCAGAGAGAATGATTCTCATATTGCGGAACCAGTTGGTGAAGTTAGACCCATTGTTCTTAAGATTTTCTTTCTCAGCAAAAATGTTGAAGTTGAAGTTGGACTTAGCCATTTGATCTACAATATTTGCAAGTACAAATTAGACTATATTCATGATAACTAGTTCAACTTAATCAAATTACTAGATGAACTCCCACTAAATTCAACATCCCTCAAGTTGTTTAGTGAACATGATCCAAATTCACCACACCTAATCCGATCTTCACGAGAAGAGATGTGGTTTCAATGGTGGACAACGAAGTGTCGATCATATCATTCATATGCCTCATGCTTAACCTTTCGGTTCATGTGTTCCGAGGCCATGTCTGTACATGCTAGGCTCGTCAAGTCAAACCCAAGTATTTCCGCGTGTGCAAAACTGGCTTGCACCCATTGTATGTGAACGTAGAGTTTATAGCACCCGATCATCACGTGATGCTTGAACACGACGAACTTTCGCAACGGTGCATACATGGGGAGAACACAGTTTTATCTTGATCTGTAAGTGAGGAATCATCTTATAATGCTACCGTCGCGATAATAAGATACATAAAAGAATAAACATCACATGCATATAACTTTATGTGACATGGTATAGCCAATCTTTGCGCAATGATCTCCATCTTGTGCGTGCCGGCATGATCTCCATCACTCCACCATGATTGATTCCACCACGAATAGCAACTACAACTATTGCTAACTACTTAGCGATAAATTAAAGCTATTACATGGCGTATAAGAAGTTGACACACAGGTCATACACAATTATAAAGACAACCATATGGCTCCTGCCGGTTGTGTACTCATCGACATGCAAGTCGTGAAACATTACAAAACATGATCATTGCATACAACATACACATCACATCTTGGGCCATGCCATATCATAGAAAACACTCCCTGCAAAAACAAGTTAGACGCCTCTACTTTGTTGTTGCATGTTTTACGTGGCTTATGGGAGTAGCAAGCTAAGAACGATTCTTACCTACGGAAAGCCACAACGGTGATATTATGGTTGCCAAACTCCGGTGTAATGACAACTATAGTGAGAGAAACTGGCATCCACCAGCTGCATGTGTGGAACAAGCCACACGTGAAGTGCGGAGCCGGTCTCGCGAGCGAGGTCGCGTAAGGTTGGCCTGGACCGCTTCGATCTCACTATCCCGCGTCATAAGAAGTACACAAACAAGAGGCTTGCAACAAAAAACATCAACGCCCACAACAACCATGTTGCGTTCTACTTGTGAAACACATCTACGCATAGATCTAGCTCTGATACCACTCAAGGGTTTTGCAGCATAGTAAATCAAAAAATTTCTATGGATGCGAACGGGAAAGCCAAGATCTAATCTAGGAGATGCAAACAACGAGGGGGAATAGATGAGATCTTCATACCTTTGAAGATTCGCACAGCGGAACGTTCGACGGAACGTGGGTGATGTAGTCGGACTCGCTTCTCCTCCTCGCGATCCGATCCGATCTAACACCGCAAGTGGCGATGCCTCCGAGAGATGCACACATGCGGCACCTCGACGTCTCCTCCTTCCTCGGTCCAGCAAGTATGGTGGAGAGACGGATTGGATCTACAACGCGACGGCGCGGTGCAAGTGGTGGAGAGTTTCTGCAGCAGGGCTTCGCCTACATGCAGTCGGGAGGGAGAGAGAGAGGAGGGCAGCAGGGCGGCTAGGGCTTGAGGAGGAGGTGTGGAAGGGGTGCGCCCCCAGCCCTCTTTATATAGAGGGGTGGGCAGCCAGCCCTTGCCCCTCCCCCAAGCCCTAGGGCCGGCGGCCAAGGAGGAAGGAGTGGGGGCAAGTTCCCCCCCTTCTCGAAGCTTCCCTAGGGTTTGCCCTAGGTTTGGCCGGCTGAGCCCTATGGGGCCTTGTGCCCCTGGCCCAATGTGGCCAGGGCACTCCCTCATAGGCCCATGCCCCCTCCCGGCAGGTGGGGCCACGTTGGTCCCCCTCTGGAAGGTTCTAGAAGCTTCCGGTACAATACGGATTAACCCGAAACAATTCCGAACTCCAAAAAACTGTATTGCCTTATATGAATCTTATTCTTCGGACCATTCCGAAACCTCTTGTGGTGTCCCGGATCCCATCCGAGACTCCGAACAAAAACTCATAAACCAATTATCCAATCTATCCTAGCGTCGAGACACGTTAAGTGTGTGACCCTTCGGGTTCGAGAATATGCAGACATGATCTTCTATCAATAATCCACAGCGGGGTCTGGAAACCCATATTGACTCCCACACATTCATCGATGATCATATCGGATGAACCACGATGCCAGGATTCAATCAATCCCATATATATATTCCCTTCGTCTCGCGATATTTTACTTGCCCGAGATTTGATCGTCGGTACCATCATACCTAGTTCAATCTCGTTCACAACAAGTACTTTACTCGTTCCGTAATCCGATGTCACTTTGTGATTAACTCCTTAACCACATGCTTGCAAGCGGTGTTGATATCGATTATCGAGTGGGCCCGAAGTATATCTCTCCGACTTGGGAGGGACAAATCTCATCTCGATACATACAACCCAACAGGTACTTTCCGATCACCTGAGAGACATCTTTATGATCACCCTCTCATAGGATGACGTTTGATGACCTCAAAGCTTTCTTCCGATACCAGGTAGTTGTATTATCTCATGGTCTAAGGAATACAATATTTGACATAAGAAAAACTTCACAAAGATGAACACGATGACACGATCTAATTGCTCCACTTTGTTTGGGTATGTCCATCATATCATTCTCCCAATGATATGATCTCATTATTAATCGACAACTCATGTCTATGGTTAGGAAACCTTAACCATCATTAATCAATGAGCTAGTCCATAGAGGCATACTAGGGACACAGTGTTGTTCACAAACCACACAAGTATTAAAGTTTCCGCTTAATACAATTCTAGCATGGAATATAAACTTTATCATGAACAAGAATTATAATAATAACATCTTTATTATTGCCTCTAGGGCATAATTCCAACATGCGGATCCATAGCAAAGTTTTTTTTTCATTGTCCGAAGAATACTGAGTCATTGGGTTATATATGGGCTAGTGTTGGGGGTTTGGTCATGTTTATAGTCGAAGGAGAGGCCCAACTCGGAAATTCCCGTTTATAATTAACATGCATTTTGGTTTAGTCCAAGCTATAGTACTGTTGATTTTATAATGTAGTTGTTGATGTTTTTTCATCATTTCTCTTCTGTACATGTTGCTAGAGAGAGCTATGAAGCTATCACCAGCAAGTTTGTTATCATGTTATCCATTGGAATAAGTCGAACAGACCATGCAGACTAATACATTAAGGTGATTGGGGATTAATTTTTGTTAATTCTTTGCAATTAGTGACCAGTGGCAGTGAGGTAAAACAGAGCGCACTAATGCTCCTCTTATTAGAGAAGAGTTTAGATAAAAGCACGGGCTTGTAGCCAAAGAGATCCAACTAAGCCACCTCCCTTAGGGGACTAATCGCACTTTTTAGAGCTCTGGCACTTGGAAATGTACTCCCTCCGTTTTAAAATATAAGATATTTTAGTTTTCTAAAACAAATGTATCTAGACTACTTTTAGTATCTAGGTTCAAAGTTTTTTTCGTTTTCTCAAATGTATGTGCTAGTGCTTCCTAAGATACGGAGAAAAAAGCTCCAAGTTTCAATAGAACTGCTACATACATGATAAAACCGACAAGAATTGCTGCTACGAAGGACACTGACGCATGCAAAAGATCAGAGACCAACAAAATATCGACCAGATTCGGGTCTCGATCAATAATTATGCAATGTTCGGTCTCAATCAATAATTATGCAATGCCTATTTCAAAGCAGATGACGCTGAAAAAAGGTACGCAAATGTATACAGTGGACACTTTGTTATTTCAAAGCCGATCTGAACTAAGGAGGGAGGTTCTCTTTACTATTCTTTTTTGCTTGATGGATTCACTTTGTTATTTCAACACTATGTTTTAGAGGGTACTCCCACAAGTTTAGAGAGTGTCCCTATTCTTTTCATCGTTTCCCATCTCTCCTCACTATAGTCAACTAACGGAAGGAAGGAAGTCGACGTCTGTGATAGGTAGTAAGCGAGTGCGGCAGCTGACCTTCGCACTTGCGTATGCTCTTCTTTGTTCTCATGGTCCAAACTTAGAAACTTGGTTGAGTGCAGGGGTAGTGTACATGGCGAGTCCAAGCAACAGTTATATATCCATCACAAAAACCTGCATGACCATAAGCAAGTTGGATCGAGCAAGGCACGAGAACCGGTCAATGTCAAACGCTCCTATATATGCCAAGTAAAAGATGCAGCCACCACATGCATGCTAATATAGTACTCGTAGTAGCATAAATGGTACTACTAGGACTTCAACGGGCATTAACTAGAGTAGCTTGGTCATGTCTAATCTGATGGGAGTTCAGTAGACAAACATGGACACAATCTGACTTAATCGCACTTTTCGATGCATAAATAAGTAAATTAATCCTATGGAAAGATTAACACGATGACACGATCTAATTGCTCCACTTTGTTTGGGTATGTCCATCATATCATTCTCCCAATGATATGATCTCATTATTAATCGACAACTCATGTCTATGGTTAGGAAACCTTAACCATCATTAATCAATGAGCTAGTCCATAGAGGCATACTAGGGACACAGTGTTGTTCACAAACCACACAAGTATTAAAGTTTCCGCTTAATACAATTCTAGCATGGAATATAAACTTTATCATGAACAAGAATTATAATAATAACATCTTTATTATTGCCTCTAGGGCATAATTCCAACATGCGGATCCATAGCAAAGTTTTTTTTTCATTGTCCGAAGAATACTGAGTCATTGGGTTATATATGGGCTAGTGTTGGGGGTTTGGTCATGTTTATAGTCGAAGGAGAGGCCCAACTCGGAAATTCCCGTTTATAATTAACATGCATTTTGGTTTAGTCCAAGCTATAGTACTGTTGATTTTATAATGTAGTTGTTGATGTTTTTTCATCATTTCTCTTCTGTACATGTTGCTAGAGAGAGCTATGAAGCTATCACCAGCAAGTTTGTTATCATGTTATCCATTGGAATAAGTCGAACAGACCATGCAGACTAATACATTAAGGTGATTGGGGATTAATTTTTGTTAATTCTTTGCAATTAGTGACCAGTGGCAGTGAGGTAAAACAGAGCGCACTAATGCTCCTCTTATTAGAGAAGAGTTTAGATAAAAGCACGGGCTTGTAGCCAAAGAGATCCAACTAAGCCACCTCCCTTAGGGGACTAATCGCACTTTTTAGAGCTCTGGCACTTGGAAATGTACTCCCTCCGTTTTAAAATATAAGATATTTTAGTTTTCTAAAACAAATGTATCTAGACTACTTTTAGTATCTAGGTTCAAAGTTTTTTTCGTTTTCTCAAATGTATGTGCTAGTGCTTCCTAAGATACGGAGAAAAAAGCTCCAAGTTTCAATAGAACTGCTACATACATGATAAAACCGACAAGAATTGCTGCTACGAAGGACACTGACGCATGCAAAAGATCAGAGACCAACAAAATATCGACCAGATTCGGGTCTCGATCAATAATTATGCAATGTTCGGTCTCAATCAATAATTATGCAATGCCTATTTCAAAGCAGATGACGCTGAAAAAAGGTACGCAAATGTATACAGTGGACACTTTGTTATTTCAAAGCCGATCTGAACTAAGGAGGGAGGTTCTCTTTACTATTCTTTTTTGCTTGATGGATTCACTTTGTTATTTCAACACTATGTTTTAGAGGGTACTCCCACAAGTTTAGAGAGTGTCCCTATTCTTTTCATCGTTTCCCATCTCTCCTCACTATAGTCAACTAACGGAAGGAAGGAAGTCGACGTCTGTGATAGGTAGTAAGCGAGTGCGGCAGCTGACCTTCGCACTTGCGTATGCTCTTCTTTGTTCTCATGGTCCAAACTTAGAAACTTGGTTGAGTGCAGGGGTAGTGTACATGGCGAGTCCAAGCAACAGTTATATATCCATCACAAAAACCTGCATGACCATAAGCAAGTTGGATCGAGCAAGGCACGAGAACCGGTCAATGTCAAACGCTCCTATATATGCCAAGTAAAAGATGCAGCCACCACATGCATGCTAATATAGTACTCGTAGTAGCATAAATGGTACTACTAGGACTTCAACGGGCATTAACTAGAGTAGCTTGGTCATGTCTAATCTGATGGGAGTTCAGTAGACAAACATGGACACAATCTGACTTAATCGCACTTTTCGATGCATAAATAAGTAAATTAATCCTATGGAAAGATTAACAGGAGCAAGACAAGTTATCAAGGATGTCAAATTTGGACAGATGGCGTGAGGTTTCGACCGGGAAAATAGACACAACCACACCTGTTCCTTGTGCTCGACAGTTCAAACAAGCTAGTAGTATTACTTATTATAGAAGAACGCAGAAGGCGTAGAATATTGGCCTACAATTCCTGTACGCCGTCCAGTGTATCTAGATGCGTACGTAGTTGCATACTCTGGCTAACGTCCAGCTGCTCCTTTTCACATAAGCTTTTCCGGCCGTCGACTTCTCTGTCGCTGTCGTGGTGACGTGGGGGTCGGTTAAGATCGGTAATCGAACTGCGCTGGCTCGCTACCTTGATCTCTTCGAACGGCAAATCGCTGTCTACCAGATCTTCTTTATTTTGTCTACACATGCAAATGCCGTCTCAGTCAGGTAATGCCCTGTACGTTTTGCCCACATAGTAATGTCCTGGATGATTTGGCCAAATAAACATAAATTTTATCTGTGTTATATCTTTTAAAGCTTATCACATGATCCAGTTTTAGAACCAAAGGTTAACCAAATCTTAGCACAAATGACAAAGCTTTGTTTTCTCTGTTCTTGGTATTATGAGGAGTTAGTTCAGTACTTCAGTACTGGATCATCCCTGAAGCTTCAAGTTGTGAACATGTTAGAATTTAAGTTTTTTATTTCGAGTTTGTGTACTCTAGTTTATCCAGGACCAGCCTTTCTACATGGAGCTTTGTTGGTTCAGATGATCTTGCAAAATTTCATGTTTAAAAATGCGAGGTAGAAATGCTTCAGTTCGGATCCAAGTCGGCCACTAGTAGTGTTTGTTCGAGACGACCACTCCGGCTAACAAGCGTGTATACATGTCTGAACTTTTTTCACGATTGAACGGAATTCTCATTGAGAAAATTATAAGAATATAAATTACAATTGTACATTCAGTACAATATACAGACAGCACTGCTTATGGCCGTTTTATTTATCTACACTTGCACACAGGATACATGAAGCCATCGGTCCAGGGGTGATTTCTTTGCTATCCTTGTTCCTGTTTGCTTTCGGATAAGGTAATGCACACAGGGTACATGGCAGACTTCTCTGATAAAGTAATGCAGTTTTGACCCCCGAAAACAGTTTCATTGCAAGAGCTGCACCTTCGGAAGAAGAACTCAATGGCATACCATCAGATTCATCATTTCCTATAACCAATTTGTCCACCAGTTGCTGAGGAGCAATTGCTGCAAAAATCATAAGGACACACAACCACATGGGATCTTCGCTAAAATAGTGCAACTAATTACCAAAGCAAACTGGCTTCTAACGTATCGCCAAAGGACAATGGAGTTAAGGACTCGTTTGGCACCCATCATTTCATTTCATTTCATTTGGTACAAATGAAACTGAAATTCCATTTCTAAAATTCGTGTTTGGCAACCACATGGAATTCTAAAATGAAATGATTCCCTGCACTTGTTTGGTTGCCATTTTCGCATGAATTCATAAATCAATCCCAAATTTGGCTTCAAAATGAACTACATATTGGCGAAAAAAGAACTTTTGGAAATTTAAATTCCCTTGATCTCATAACACATATTTAATATATGGTAGAGTACATGTTCAAGTTCACACGACACACCACATTTCCTCATATACCAAAGTTCATATAGCTCATAACATAGGCATAGAGCACTCTCCTCCGCCATTCCTGCTCTGCTTTGTGCTAACACCCTTGTTTTCGCTCAAGCAGTGTGATCCTTTTAGCAGCGCCCGGTGATCACATCCCAGTACTTCATAACCTTGTGCCTATAGGAATATACATCTTTGTTTGCCGGCAAAGAGTTAGCATGAGATGCCAAGTAATCTTACTTGTTGCAACTTTGCAACCACACTAAAGCAAGAGTGCTAACAGCAGACATTTAATAAACAACTAAAATTGCACATTTGTTAATACAATACAAGACTTACATATACTTGTAAACTCTGATTAGGTGTCACCGGTAAGATAATAAAGCAACAAAGAATTCAAACACGAGAAGTACAATGGGACCAATGAATCAGACCATGGATACATGCATGCTTGAACTGAAACATTGATAGCATGGAAAACTAATGGCAATAACAATGTTTGCAACCTGTTTGTTCGTTCAACGCACCATGGCAGTGGCTAAGCCGGACAGACCAGAACAGAGCTTGGCACGGCACAGGACATCAGCGACGTCCTAGGCATACACGAAATCGGTCAGTACCTCATGCTCTGACAACAAATCGATGTTCATCAAAATATTCAGTACATAGCTATTATAGGAATTCTAATGTTCATGGAAATATTGCAGAGGCACAGTCTTAGGGTCTGTGAGTTTAAATGCCATCTGCTATGAAAACTGCATTAGTGCTGAAACAAATAGCTCGATGCCGGCGTGCTCAACGAGTCTACACAGCTACGGGTAGGATAACAAAACTGAATATGAATAAGATTCGACCAACAATAATTCTAACAGTAAGAACGACATATATATTGCTACCAGACTGTCCTATTTCTTTACTCTTTTCCTATGGGAGTGTCAACTAACGGAAGGAAGCAAGTCAGAAGTCTGTGATAAGCGAGTGCGGCAGCCGGAAGAGATGAAAGACCGCTGACATTCGCACTTGCGTATGCTGCTCTTCTGTTCTCAGGGTCCAAACTTGAAACTTGGTTTGAGTGCAGGGGTAGTGGACGTACATGGCGAGTCCAAGCAAAGCAAGAGTTATATATATATCCATCACAAAAACCTGCATGACCATGAGCAAGTTGGATCGAGCAAGGCACGAGAATCGGTCAAATGTCAAACGCCAAAACGCCCATGTATATGTCAAGTAAAAGATGTAGCCGCCACATGCATGCTAATATAGTACTCGTAGTAGCATAAATGGTACTACCAGGACTTCAACGGGCCTTAACTAGTTCAGTTTGATCATGTCAAATCTGATAGGAGTTCAGCACACAAACTCGGACACGACCTGACTTAATCACTCTTCTCGATACGTATAACTAATAATAAAATGGTGATAAACAGAAGCAAGACAAGTTATCAAAAAAAAAAAATTCAGGTAAAAAAAAAAAAACTCCCTCCGCCAGCTGCCCCTTGTGCTCGACCAGATCAATGTTCAAACAAGCTAGTACGTACGTAGTAGTATTATACTCGCAGAAGTTCAAACAAGCTAGTAGCCAACAATTCCTTTAGATGCGTATGTAGTTACATGCTCTGGATAACATCCAGCTGCTCCGTTTTAACCGGCGAGGGGGGTTCATAAGCTTTTCTGTCGACTTCTCCGTCACTGTCGTGGTGACGTGGAAGTCGGTTAAGATCCGAAATTGGCTGTCCAGCTTGAATGCTTGATCTCTTCAAATGGCACCCTGTCTGCAAGATCTTCATTTATTTTGTCTACACATGCAAATGTTGTCAGGTAATCCACTCGGGCTAACAAGTGTGTACACATCTCTGAACTTTTTTCACAATTGAATGGAATGTTTATTGAGAAAATTATAAGAATAAATTACAATTGTGCATTCACTACAATGGAGTTAAGGGATCCCGACGAAGATCGATGCGAATGATCTCTGCCGGTTGCGGACTACTTCCTCCGTTTCAAAATATAAGATAATTTAGGTTTATGAAGAAGATGAATCTAGACTTTTTTTAGTATGTAGATTCATTCCAAAGTTAAGTAAAGCTACATACTAAAACAAGTTTAGATTCATTTTCTTCATAAACCTAAAACATTTTATATTTTAAAACAGAGGGAGTAGATGTGATGGTAGAGAAAACCAGTGAACCGCTGGACGAGCAGACGACTCTGCCGGCGGCCATGACACGAGATGCGGCACGTACGTTTTTTACTGGGTTTCATCCATAGCTGTAGATTAAGAAAACTGTTAACGTAAAAAGACTGAAGTACCCAAAGAACCAACGGCTGGAATAGACTTCATATACTACTCCCTACGTTGGTAATAGTATAAAAGGTACTGTAAAAAAAAGCCCCATTCTTTACCCTTTTCCTAGCATAGTGTCAACTAACGGATAGGAAGGAAGTCGACGTGTGTGATAGGAGGTAATCTAGTGCGGCAGAGATGAAAGACCGCTAACCTTCGCGCTTGCGTATGCTGTTCTTTGTTCTCACGGTCCAAAATTGAAACTAGGTTGAGTGTAGACATGGCGAGTCCAAGCAAAGCAAGTGTTACATATCCATCACAGAAACCTGTATGACCGTGAGCAAGTTGGATCGAGCAAGGCGCGAGAATCGGTCAATGTCAAACAAACGCCCCTTATATATGCCGAGTAAAAGGTGCAGCCACCGCATGCTAATATAGCAGTACTACTAGTGCTCCCTCCGACCCATATTATTTAACTTGTATTTGTTAAAATTTGAATAAATTTATATATTAAATAGTGTCTAGATTCATTCAAATCTAGACAAATTTGAGTCAACTGTGGGTCGGAGGGAGTAGCATAAATGGTATACCAGGACTTCAACCTTCCTTGGCTAGTTTAGCTTGATCATGTCAAATCTGATGAAAGTTGAGTAGACAAACTTGGATATGACCAGACTTAATTTTCGATATGTGATTAATCCTATGGTGATAAACAGAAGCAAGACGAGTTATCAAGGATGTCAAATTTGGATAGATGGTGTGTGAGGTTTCAACCAGAAAAAATACAAGTTAACCACCTGTTCCTCGCACTCGACCAGATCAAAGTTCAAACAAGCTACAAGTATTATACTGACAGAAGTTCAAACAAGCTACTCGTGTTACACTCGGCAGAAGTTCAAACAAGCTAGTAGCCTACAATTTCTATACGCCGTCCAACATATCTAGATGTGTACGTAGTTACATACTCTGGCTAACATCCAGCTGCTCCTTTTCAGGTTGGTCCATAGATTTTGGAGGCCCAAGGTCAACACGACATCAAAAACCTTTCTTTTAAAGTGACAAAGTTTCACTGAGTCAAGGGAAAGCTCTTACTTCAGAATTAATCGTTTATTTTGATATGTGATTAATCCTATGGTGATAAACAGAAGCAAGGCTGAGTTATCGAGGATGACAAATTTGGATAGATGGTGTGAGGTTTCAACCAGGAAAAATAGTTAACCACCTGTCCCTCAGCGCTCGACCATATCAAAGTTCAAACAAGCTAGTAGTTCAAACAAGCTAGCAGAAGGCGGAAAATATTTGGGCTAAAAATTTCCATACGCCATCCGGCGTATCTGGACGCGTACGTAGGTAGTTACATATTCAGGGCAGGCTAACGTACCTGGATGCGTACGTACGTACGTACGTAGGCTTTTCTGTCCGACTTCTCCGTCACTGTCGTGGTGACGACGTTGGAGTCGGTTAGCTGCGCTGGCTGGCTTGATTGATCTCTTCAAATAGAAAATCCCCGTCTGCGAAGATCTTCGTTTATTTTGTCCACACGTGCAAATACCATCGCAGTCAGGTAATGCCATGTATGTTTTGCTCAGATAGTAATGTCCTGGATGATCTTGCCAAATAAACATAAATTTTATCAATACAATCTTTTAAAGCTCATCAGAGCATCCACTTTTAGAACCAAAGGCTAACTAAAGCTCCGGATATTACATACTCCGTCCGACGATATTAGTTGACTTAGATTCATCTATATACTCCGGCGTCTTGATAATTTTCTCGCAATCACTAACTTTTAATTGGGAGTAGTGTACTAGAAAATTCTAGACTAGCAGAGCGGAGCTCTGATTTGACAGCTTCTGCGAGCTTAGCTGATCTTCTCCTGAAAGAATAAAATGACGCGTACCACTCTGTGAGCAACGGAGAAATTAGTCATATGGGTTGTTCAAAAAAAAAAGAGTCAACAACTAGGTAATAGAGCATCTCAAACTTGGAAGCCACGTAAATACTTTCAACTGGTCACTATTCTCATGAAAGAAAATTCAGAAGTTGAACTTGTTGAATATAAATATATTGTCTAGCCCCTTTTTATTATATCGGTATTTTGAGATAATTGATTAGTGCATAAATCTTATATGGTATCAGAGCCACGAGGTCTTGAGTTTAAGAACCTACGGCATACTTCTATTCCACGCTAAAAAATAAAATAGCCTAAATGTGAAGGAAAGTGTTTTGAATATAAATATATTGCCTAGCCTATTTCTATTAGATTGGTCTTTTAGGATAATTGTAACATCCTAAAAATGTTGAACAATGATTATCAAATTTCAATCACCAAAAATTAGGGTTAACAAAAACTTTTGTTAATTCAAATCATTATAAATGCATGTGTGTATGTGATGAGTGTATAAATGAATGAATGGAATTGTACGATTGATCTAAATAGCAAGGAATGGTTTAAAGGTGAAAACAACATCATCTAAAGCATTTCCAAGCAGAAACAAATCAAGAAAAAATAAAAGACAAAACAAATAAAGCAAATGGTCATTTTTGCCAATCTTGCTCACTAGGTCACTTTGAGTGTTTCTAGTCCAAGATTTCAAATAGAAACTTTTCCATTTCTTTTCACCTCTTGCAACACCAAGTAAAAGTGAATCAAGGCCCACCTTTCAAACTTGCAGAAACATTTGGCAACTTGATTCAAAGCACATTTCAAAATTGAATCTGATTCATATGTGAAGATCACCCTTTTTTCAAAAACCAACCAAACCAATTCCACTTGACCAATCCCACTAACCAGAGACTCCCTAGTATGTAACCAACACATCCACCAAGTTTGAATCCAAAATTCAAATTTGAATCTCTTACGGCCATTTCATCAAACACCTTGTAATCACCAAACAAACAAACCACAAACACTATTGTGAGCAGTGATCAGTGCCTAACTTGTTCCCTCTATAGCTCACACTACACTCTCAGTAGATGGTCTAGCTCAATTATCAAGCTTTAGCACCACTATGAGCATGCCATAGCCATCAATGGTGACCATGCCAAGCCTAACTTGCCACCCCCATGTCGACAGCGCTAGGAGAAGCATCAAGCCTAGAAAGCATGTCTCAGATACTCACCACCGTCCACCGCCACCCCCTGTCCAAGCCTCGAGTGCAGCTATCCCCTGGACCACACAGACCGAGCATGCCAAGCCTCTCTGTGAGCGAGCCGGGAGCGCGCCAGAGCTCCAACCGCGACACATGCCCACAGACTGCGCGCCGCCCTCGCCGCATGCAAGCAGGATCGCCAACACCCCAGCAACAGCACGGACATGCCTGTTCGCCGCCGCGCGGATCGTAGATGATGTGCGCCATTAAAACCACCGTCAGACCCACCCAGAGCGCCGCGACGTTCCGACCGTTTTGCACTGTCCCACGCCACGTAGCCAAGCCATTGAGCTTCGTCAGGGAGCACAACACCATCCCCTATCGTCGTCCATGCCATTAGCCCACTGTGCCGACGACCACAACGAGCCAGCCCGCACCCGTCGGTCCCCTTCAGGCACTATAAATAGAGGCCACCTAGCACGAATTCTTCACACCATCTCACTCCCCTCTCTCTCAGAAGCACCCCACCTCACTCCCGAAGCAAGGCGAGTAGCGCATCGCTGGAATTTGGCCGGAGTCTGCCACTGCTGGAGGAGAAGGGCGCCGTTGATTGGAGCCGCCCCAGGAGGAGCTGCCGGTACCAGGAGGATCGCCGCTGTCGACTTCGTCGTTCGCCCCCGTCGCCGACCCTCGCCTGAGCCCCGGTGAGCCTCCCATGACCCCCACTGGCCGCGCTAGGGTTCTATCTCGCCGGCGTTGCTCGACGTGGACGATGAACCGCAGCCATAGGATTAGAGCTTGGTCGTGCGGTCCACATCCCCCCATACCGCTTCGCACCCCTCTGTCTCACTGAAAAGTGGGGACGGTCACTTAACCAGCCCGCCTGCACTGTGCGTAGTGGGCTGGCCTAGTTAGCATCCCGCTCGACCCAGTAATTCAAATCTAGGTTTATTCTTGTAGTTTCAAACTCAGTTCCGTATCTAGATTCAAAAATCAACCCAGCTCGATTCACTGAACCAAAATGCCTAGAACCAATTTTGTTAGAAAGGTACTGGAATGATTAATCCAAGCCCGTTGGATTCAAACCAATTGGATTTGTAGATCACTCATGGTAAAAATAATAAGGCAGAAGCTTTTCTGCATTCAAATATTTTTCAAAATTCAACCATAAAAGCTTTTGAGTTGATTAACTCTCAAAAATCACATTTAACCATACCTTTCAGAATATATAAAAACATATAGGTTTACTTGTAGAAATAATGATCAAGTAATAAAAGAATGCCTCATAGTCATTTCTATTCACTTTATTTAATTAAAATAAAAAGGTTAAACCTTATTAAATCGTGACACCACTTTAAATCATATTCCCATGTACTGAAATATGTGGTGATGACATGTGTCAACATGATTCCATGTTTTAGTTGGAGAATATTAAAATCTTAAGTAGTTTTTCAATGAGTAGAAATTACTTTTCTAAAATAAAGGAAATAAAACTATTTGCCTTAATGGTTGTAATGCTTGTGATGATCCTATATCATCTAGTGAAAACCTTGGTGTGATAAATAGAAATAGTTAGGTATTTTTTGGTGATTGTGTACCTCGTGTTTATTTATAGACGCTAGTACCGACCAAGGATACGAGGAGGAAGGAGGATACTACGAGGAAGAAGCCGAGGAGAACTTCAACCACTGCTCTGTACAAGGCAAGCTAACACTTTCAACTTAGCAAGCTTATACTACTATCTTAACAAGATAAACCATGCAAGTTCTACTTGCAAGCTTATACCCTTTGATGATACCCAATCCTAGTTTTACTTGCAAGCTTAGTATTTTATTTCTTTACCAAAGCTTTCTCTTAGAGTTTACTTAGTGACTTGTAGATATTAGAAGGATATTTGAAGGTAGCATAAAGAGCATAAAACTTGGCCTAAGTTGGATAATCTTGATGTCATCCTGAGGCATGAGATTGAACTTAGCTAATTCACACTTGCTTACCACCCCTCATTAGTGCTTACCCCCACCTGTAGTTGCTAGTGCTAAGCATAAAACTTGATCAACTTTAGATGGGAATACTTGGGGAAAATGGTTATGAAAACCTTAGAATGATGAGTCATTCTACTGAAATGTTTTGCCATGTGTTCTTGAACACCAGATGACTTTTATGATGAAAATGTTAAGGCATGAGCCTTAGCCCTTTATAAAACCGATGGTTGTCTGGATGCGATACCATTCCAATTTTACCGTACAACCACAATACCCGAGATTTGGGTAGGGCTTGACTGGAAGCTTATATACCTTAGTATGGGTTCCCTTGCGGTCAAGGTTGAGCTGAGGCTACCTTGTGAAGATTGTCCACCTGTGCAGTTCCCAAGATGATAGTTGGTCATGGTTGGGAGGCCAAACTCACAGGAGAGGTGCCTATACTAGGGCGTGTAATGGAAAGGTTAGGATCGATTATCCGTATACTGAGTATGGTGAACTCAGGATTGTTCCTGACGGATGTATCGAATGTTGTGGTGAAAGTGTACCACCTCTGCAGAGTGTCAAACTATTCGAATAGCCGCGTCCGCGGTTATGGACAGTTGGAGTGGCCATACTGTTCCGTCGTCATATGTTTTCAAAATGACTTATGGAATGATTCATGACTTTGACTTGACCACAATAGAGTTGTGATATGAAATTCAAGTTCCCACTTAGGTGTTATAAAACTTTTCAACTAGCTTTCTTTGCTTCTGAACTCAGTAGAGATAAATCTGGTTTTTTGCAAAACAACCTAGAGCCTAGCATTTCCTACTCAAAAACCACTTCACTTGTTAGTATTAGTTTGCGAGTACTTAAAGAGTACTCATGACTTTGTCCCTGGCTATTCCCGTGGCCAGACTATGAAGAAGAGTATCAAGAGGATGGACAACAGGAAGGTTACGACAACTAGGATCATTTCCCATCGTTAGCATTGCCTGTGACCATGAAGATGGAGCTTCGCCTATGCTATCGTTATTATTACGTTATTCCGCTGCTTGAATTGTATTAAGACTGGATCATGAGATCTTTATTTGTGTAAGACCTTATGTATGGTTTGTAATGGATGATGTACTGTGATATCCAATCTGTTATGTCTCGCAAAAATGGTAATCCTGGGATTGCGATGTATGGCATAACAGGCATCTAGGATTAAAAATCCGGGTGTTGACAAGTTGGTATCAGATCCATTCTGACCATAGGAGACCCTAGTTTAGAATGGACGTTTGAATAAAAAACTTAGTTTCA
The DNA here is from genome assembly GCA_916181665.1 of Avena sativa. Lineage (NCBI taxonomy): Eukaryota > Viridiplantae > Streptophyta > Magnoliopsida > Poales > Poaceae > Avena > Avena sativa. The sequence goes on from OV702280.1 coordinate 278,757,597, forward strand.
AAACCAAGGAAGTGAGTATTTATGAAAACTTATTCTCATAATTATCCCTTAGACTCTTTCATGAAATTCATGTTCCTCAAAAATTCTTGCAAACTTACATAAAATTTGACACACTTGATCTCTCTACTAACTTACTCATCCTATATTCTTATAGATGGACGTGAAGTACAACAAGTTTTATCAGTTGGGGGAATGGAGGAGACCTCATCTTTGAGCATGACTTGGACCAGCTGTCAGAGATGCTGGAGCGTCCGCACCCTGAGTTCTTCGGAGCTCAGCTCAATGATCAGGAAGGAGAGGAATTGCAGTGGCTAGTTGTTGCAAGTCTCCAGGGAAAGATTGAAGCCCCCACCTCAGAGGGAATTCAGTTCACCTTGAGAGAGAACAACTAGCTCGATGGACTTGCCAGGGCCATGCAGGAAGCTCTTGCCCGTCTGTGTGGGCAGAGTATCAATCAGATCAAGGGTACCCGCTTTGAGTTCTACCCAAGGCATGATGTTATGGGACAACCACTGGAGGCCCCGTATCACCACGAGCTAAAGAGTCAATTGGACCACCTCAGCTTCATGATGTATGACTGTCAGAAGGAGTTGGACAATGACCGCTCCTACGCCAACCACAAGTACGCCATTGTAGGGTTCGTAGCATGGAAAACAAAAAATTTCTACCGCATGCACACAAACAAGCCAAGATCTATCTACTAGATTATAGCAACGAGTCGATAGAAGCACTCACCCTCGAAGATTCCAAAGCGGTTAACGAGAGCATATTCTCGTGGGTGATGTAGTCGTACACTTGCCGATCTCGATCGCGTAGACGATCCTTCCGGCGCTGCGTTCCGGTAGTGCTTCCGCAGTCGATCACACGTTCGGTACTCGATGAAGACCTTCCTCTCCCTTGTTCCAGCAGGCAGCGGAGGTTGTAGTTCTCCCCTCACGATTCCGGCGCACGATGGCGTGGTGTCGGAAGTAGAGGGAAGATCCCGCAGGGCTTCGCCTAAGACGGTGCGAGTTATGGTGGATCTAGGGTTTCCCGGTGATCTAGGGTTTAGAAGACCGGGAGGAGGAGGTTTCGGCGGTGACTAGAGCGGCGGCGATGAACCGGCGGCGGCGGTAGCTTGGAGCGGCGGCGGCGGCTTGGGTGTGGGAGGGATAGGGCTTGTATGTTTGGGGCAGCCCTCCCCCTCTATTTATGAGACGGGGGCAGCCTTGAGAGATGGGAGTTTGAATCCACTTCCAAACCCAAGTTGGAAGGACTCTTTCCTTCTTCCACTTGGAAACCATTGTTCCAGTTTGACTTTTCAAACCTCCTGTTTGACTTTCAATTTAGAGCTTTAATTCTCTTTCACAAATGCCCACACCAAGTGACCTAGGATATGATCCAATCATTCCACTTACCCATGACACATTCATGGACCATTCTCTTTCTAGACCGGTGAACCTTCGAGAACCTTCTAGAACCTCTCCGATGAAAACATCGGAATATTTCCCGAACTCCGGAATCGGACTTTCCTTATATGAATCTTATTCTCCGGACCATTCTGGATCTCCTCGTGATATCCCGGATCCCATCCGAGACTCCGAACAACATTCAGTATCCCTACTAACATTCCATATCTACTAAACAACATCGAATCCTTAAGTGTGTCTCCCTACGGTTCATGAATTATGCGGACATGACAAAGACACTTCTCGATCAATAACCAATAAAGGAATCTGGAAATTCATATGGCTCCCACATATTTCTACGATTACTTTGCGATCGAATGAACCACTTACATACGATACCAATTTCCCTTTGTCTCACGATAGTTTACCTATCCGAGGTTTTGATCGTCGGTATCTCTGCATACCTAGTTCAACCTCGTTACCGATAAGTACTCTTTTCTCATTCCCGTGATATGTGATCCCCTGTGAGCCAGTCACATGCTTGCAAGCTAATTGGATGACATTCCACCGAGAGGGCCCAGAGTATATCTATACGTCATATGGATGGACAAATCCCACTCTTGATCCATGTGCCTCAACACATACTTTCCGAACACTCAATGCCACCTTTATAGCCACCTAGTTACGGTGTGGTGTTTGATGTCATCAAAGCATCCTTCCGGTGATGGTGATTAGCATGATCTCATGGTCGAAGGAATTAGGTTACTATGTATCAGAAAGCTTATAGCAAACGAACTATTGAAATGACTTGATCTTTATGCTATGCTTATCTATAGGAGTATGTCCATCATACCATTCTCCTAATGATACGATCTTGTTGTTAATAAAATCTCAATGTTCATGATCGAGAAACCACGATCATCTACTAACCAACAAGCTAGTATTATAAAGAGGCTTTACCAGGGACTCTAATTTAGTTTACAAATCACACAGATATTAATGTTTCCGGTTAATACTGTTATAGCATGAATGTAAACATTTATCATAAACACAAAGATATAATAATAACCATTTTTGTTATTGCCTCTAGGGCATATCTCCAACATCAATTGCCACCAAGAAGGATTAGACTATTGCCATGCTAGTGAAGGATCGCCAGTCTCGTCGCCGTTAACTCGACAAGAAGGAGCGCATCATTGCCCGTCTTCGCCACTGGATCACGGATTTGGAGGAGACCGTCCATGAGAGACACATGCAGTTGGAGGAGAAGGAGAATGCAGGGGAAGACCTTCGTGGAGACCCCTACTCCTATCTCAGTGACGATGATGACTTTCTGGAGGATCAGGCCATGGACTTCTTCACCGATGAGGATGACTTCGCCTTCATTGATGATGATGATGAGGATGATGAGGACACTGACTCCAAGGAGGAGTAGCACTTGAGCACTAGCGTTAGTGAGTTGTATTCGGTCCCACTGTATTGTAGTTTCCAAGAATGGTCCTTAAAACCATATGTTTTCCTTTGTTGTGGTGTGTGTTTGTATCGTGTGCTAAGAATGAATGAATGAAAAGCAAGTTGCTAGAAAAACCTGAGTCAAACTTTAAAAATGTTTCAAAACACCCAAACCCTGAACCTTAGAAATTTCCCTCTTTTCTCATGATCTATCTCAATCTTCAGATGCCTCGCGGAGGAAGCAACTCATCCCCGGACCCAATGTTGCAAATCTTGCAAATGATGGTTTCGGATCGCGAAGCCGAAAGAGCCGAACGTCAAGCCAACTTAGCCACCCTTCAACAGATAGCTCAGATGGCCAACAACCATCAAGGCCATGGAAATCAGGACAACCATGGATCCAAGCTTAAGAATTTCTAAAACACCAATCCACCCATTTTCACTAAGTCTGAAGAGCCCCTAGATGCAGATGATTGGCTGCAAACAGTGGAAAACAACCTGGAAGTTGCAGGAGTGGAAGCTAACAAGAAGGTACTATTTGCCACCCACTACCTGGCCGGAGATGCAAGAGAATGGTGGAACAGCGTTCGCGCGATGACAGTAGGACAGATGATGACCTGGGAAGAGTTCAAAGTCAAGTTCAGCAGAACCCATGTGCCACCGGGTTTGATCAAGAGGATGAGAGATGAATTCAGGGAACTAAAGCAAGGCAGGATGACCGTAGTGAAGTACCGTGACAAATTTTTGTCATTGGCTAGGTATGCACCTGATGAGATAGACACCGAAGCCAAGAAGAAGGAGAGATTCCTGAATGGTCTGCATGATGAGATGCAAACAGTGTTAGTCAATATCCCCTTTGCTGATATTGAAGCCTTAGTGGTCTCTGCCATTCAGATGGAAGGCAAGATCAACCAAGCCAATGAGAACCGCAAGCGTCGCATGATGCATCAACCAGGAACCCACTATACACCAAAGTATCGCCCCAACCCATCTCTAGGATTTGCCCCAAGAACCAACAGACCCCCGATGAACCGTCCGACCTATCCCAACCGTGGAAACCCAAGGCCCGGAGGAAACCACAACAACCCCGGCAACCCCAGCAATTTCAACCGTGCACCGCCTAAGTTCAACAACAACAATGTCGCCACCAACACCAACACTGCCCCAAGGACTGGAAGCAATGATGTGTCTGTTGCAGCAAAGGACAAGTCACAAGTGACTTGTTATGAATGTGGAACCAAGAGTCACTACTCCAATGAGTGCCCCAAGAAGATTGCCGCAACCCCAGTACAAATGCCCCAGCTCAGAAGCAGTGTCGTGTTCAGCCTGGAAGAAGGTTTGACCCAGGGAATTCACTCAACCTCAACGGTCGTCTCTTTCTCATGCATGCGGAAGAAGCCCTAGAAGCGCCCGATGTCGTGTTGGGTATGTCTTCTGTTAACTCAGTACTTGCCAGAGTGTTATTTGATTCTGGAGCATCGCACACATTTGTTACTAAAGAATTTTCATGCACTAGTAAGATTCAACCCACCAAATTGAAGCATGTTATGATAGTTCAAATACCTGGTTCAACCACCAAAGCTAGGCAAATTTTCAAGTCCGTGCCTATCCTAATCGATAGCATAGATTTTTATGCTAATCTAATAGTACTCGAAACTAAAGGTTTGGAAGTAGTTCTAGGAATGGATTGGATGTCCAAACATAAAGGATTAATGACTGTGCCAAGAAAGCCATAACCATGACCAGTATAGCCGGAATATCAGTAGAGCATGTATCTGAAACCTTGCCCCGTCAATTCAATTGCAACAAGAGTATAGCCCAGCCAACCATTGACCAAGTCCGGATAGTCTGTGAATACCCCGATGTATTTCCAGATGTTCTGCCCGGTATGCCCCCAGATCGGGATATCGCGTTTATCATTGAACTAATCACTGGAACCGGACCCATAGCCCAGAGACCTTATAGTATGAACCCATCTGAACTAGTGGAGCTGAAGAAGCAACTGGATGCTATGCTAAAAATAGGATTGATACAACCAAGTGTGTCACCATGGAGATCACCTGTTTTATTTGTGGACAAGAAGGATGGAGGTAACCGTTTATGTACGGATTATAGGAAGTTGAATGATGTCACCATCAAGAACAAGTACCCGTTGCCATAGATAGAAGACATGTTTGAGCAGTTGACTGGTGCCAAAGTGTTTTCTAAGATTGATCTTAGAACTGGCTATCATCAACTCAAGATTCGCGTAGAGGATATTCCAAAGACCGCCTTTACCACTAGATATGGATTATATGAGTATACTGTCATGTCTTTTGGATTAACCAATGCCCCCGCTTATTTCATGAACCTCATGAATAAGTTTTTTATGGACTTCCTGGATAAGTTTGTCGTTGTTTTCATTGATGACATTATGATTTATTCCAAATCAGAAGAAGAACATAAGCTACACCTAAGGACCATCCTTGGAACCCTTAGAGAGCATCAGTTGTATGCCAAGTTTAGCAAATGTGAATTTTGGTTACAGGAGGTAGGATTCCTCGGACATATCGTATCAGCCGGAGGAATTGCCGTTGACCCTGCAAAGGTGAAGGATGTTGAAGATTGGCAAGCCCCAACCACTCAAACCCAAATGCGTGCATTTCTCGGATTAGCGGGATACTACCGCAAGTTCGTAGAAGGATTCTCGAGTAGCGCAAGACCCATGACCCAATTGCTGAAGAAGGATAAGAAGTTTGAATGGACAGACAAATGTGAAGCGAGTTTTCAAGAACTTAAGAGAAGATTGATTTCAGCCCCAATCTTGATCATGTCGGATATTATGAGCCATTTGATGTGTATTGTGACGGATCCAATATTGGTCTCGGATGTGTGTTAATGCAAGAAGGCAAATTTATATCTTATCTGTCCCGACAACTGAAACAACATGAGCAGAATTATCCAACCCATGACCTTGAACTAGCAGCCGTAGTTCTAGCGCTGAAGACATGGAGGCATTACCTGATGGGAAACCGTTGTGAGATTTATTCGGACCACAAGAGCCTAAAGTATATATTCACTCAGAAGGAGCTGAATATGAGGTAGAGAAGATGGATTGAGCTAATCAAGTACTATGATCTAGATATTCACTATCACCCTCGGTAAAGCCAATGTGGTAGCAGATGCCCTTAGCAGATTGCCGTGCCACTTAACTCCATGATTCTGAAGGAGCAACCAAGTTTGCACAAGGAAATGGAAGATTTTAGAATGGAATTAGTAAGTGAAGGATTTTTGGCTAGCATAGAACTTCAACCCACTTTGATCAGTCAGATCAAGGAGGCACAGAAAGGAAATGCTAGTATCGATGGAATCAAACGTCATATCAGTACATGCAAAGTACCCGAATTCACCGAAGACGAAGAAGGAGTGTTGTGGTACAAAGGACGTCTCTATGTACCAGCAGATTCAGAGCTGAAGAAAACTATCTTGAAGGAGTCCCATGATACTCTTTATTCTATCCACCCCAGCGAAACGAAGATGTATCAGGATTTGAAGGAGAAATTTTGGTGGCATAAGATGAAGAGAGAAATCGGAAGCTATATCGCCAAGTGTGATATTTGTCAGAGAGTCAAGGCGGGGCATCAAAGACCCGCAGGACTGTTGCAACCATTGCAGATTCTGGAATGGAAATGGGATTCCGTTGGAAATGGGATTCCGTTGAAATGGGATTCCATTGAAATGGGATTGCCTACATCTAGTAGGGGAAATGACTCTATCTGGGTCATAGTTAACAGATTGTCCAATGTAGCCCATTTCTTACCAGTCAAGACCACCTACCAGAGTTCGAAGCTAGCGGAGTTATACATCGCTAGAATCGTCAGTTTACACGGAGTCCCCAAGAAGATTGTATCGGATCGAGGAACTTAGTTTACCTCGAGATTCTGAAAGAAAGTACAAGAAGGTTTAGGAACCCGACTAGATTTCAGCACAGCGTATCACCCTCAGACCGATGGACAACCGGAGCGAGTAAATCAAATACTCGAAGATATGTTGAGAGCATGTGTGCTAGAGTATGGATCTAAATGGGAAGATTGTCTGCCTTTCGCAGAATTTTCTTACAACAACAGTTATCAAGCTAGCTTGCAAATGACCCCATTTGAATTCATGTACGGAAGAAAGTGTCGTACCCCTTTGAATTGGTCGAAAGTAGGAGAGAGTTAGATTTTCGGACCCGACATCCTCCGAGAAGTAGAAGAGAAAGTTCACAAGATTCGTGAGCACCTCAAGACCGCCCAGTCAAGACAGAAGAGTTATGCCGACAAAAGACGTCGAGACCTCACTTTCAATATCAGAGATTTTGTGTATCTCAAAGTGTCGCCTTTGAAGGGAATGCAACGTTTCTAGCTCAAAGGAAAGTTAGCCCCCAGATATATCGGACCTTTCAAGATTCTGAATCGTCGAGGAGAAGTATCGTATCAATTGGAACTGCCAGAGGAGATGTCAGCCATGCACAATGTGTTCCATATATCGTTACTTCGCAGATGCCTTGAAGTTCCGGAGAAGACTGAAGTTTTCAAGAATATTGATCACCGCACCATAGAGATCAAGAATGACCTGACATATCCCGAAGTACCCATCTGTATTTTGGAGGAAGCTTTAGGACCACCAGAACCCGACGCATCAAGTTTCTCAAGATTTAGTGGAGTAACCACACTGAAGAAGAAGCTACCTGGGAGCGAGAAGATCACATCAAGACTAGTATGTAACCAACACATCCACCAAGTTTGAATCCAAAATTCAAATTTGAATCTCTTGCGGCCATTTCATCAAACACCTTGTAATCACCAAACAAACAAACCACAAACACTATTGTGAGCAGTGATCAGTGCCTAACTTGTTTCCTCAATAGCTCACACTACACTCTCAGTAGATGGTCTAGCTCAATTATCAAGCTTTAGCACCACTGTGAGCATGCCATAGCCATCAATGGTGACCATGCCAAGACTAACTTGCCACCCCCATGTCGAGAGCGCTAGGAGAAGCACCAAGCCTAGAAAGCATGTCTCAGACACTCACCACCGTCCATCGCCACCCCCTGTCCAAGCCTCGAGCGCAGCCAGCCCCTGGACCACATAGACCCAGCATGCCAAGCCTCTCTGCGAGTGAGCCGAGAGCGCGCCAGAGCGCCAACCGCGACACACACCCACAGACCACGTACCGCCCTCGCCGCGTGCAAGCAGGATCGCCAGCACCCCAGCAATACCGCAGACATGCATGTTCGCCGCCGCGTGGACCATAGACGCTGTGCGCCATTAAAACCACCGTCGGACCCGCCCAGAGCGCCGCGATGTTTCGACCGTTTCGCACCGCCCCACGCCGCGTAGCCATGCTATTGAGCTTCGCCAGGGAGCACAGCACCGCCCCCTATCGTCGCCCATGCCATTATCCCACTGTGCCGACGACCACGACGAGCTGAGCCCGCACCCGTCGGTCCCCTTCAGGCACTATAAATAGAGGCCACCCCAGCACGAATTCTTCACACCATCTCACTCCCCTCTCTCTCTCTCAGAAGCACCCCACCTCACTCCCGGAGCAAGGCGAGCAGCCCATCGCCGGAATTTGGCCGGAGTCTGCCGCTGCTGGAGGAGAAGGACGCCGTTGATTGGAGCCGCCCCAGGAGGAGCTGTCGGTACCAGGAAGATCGCCGTCGTCGATTTCGTCGTTCGCCCCCGTCGCCGACCCTCGTCTGAGCCCTGGTGAGCCTCCCACGACCGCCACTGGCCTCTCTAGGGTTCTGTCTCACCGGCGTTGCCCGACGTGGATGATGAACCGCATCCGTAGGATTAGAGCTTGATCGTGCGGTCCACATCCCCCCATACCGCTTCACACCCCTCTACCTCACTGACGAGTGGGGACAGCCACTTAACTAGCCCCCCCCCCCGTGCGCGCTGTGCGTAGTGGGCTGGCCCAGTTAGCATCCCGCACGACCCAGTAATTCAAATCTAGGTTTATTCTTTTAGTTTCAAACTCAGTTCTGTATCTAGATTCAAAAATCAACCCAGCTTGATTCACTGAACCAAAATGCCTGAAACCAATTTTGTTAGAAAGGTACTGGAATGCTTAATCCAGACCCGTTGGATTCAACCCAATTGGATTTATAGATCACCCATGGTAAAAATAACAAGGCAGAAGCTTTTCTGCATTCAAACATTTTTCAAAATTCAACCATAAAAGCTTTTAAGTTGATTCCAACTCTCAAAAATCACATTTAACAATACCTTTCAGAATATATAAAAATATATAGGTTTACTTGCAGAAATAATGATCAAGTAATAAAAGAATGCCCCATAGGAATTTCTTGTCACTTTATTTAATTAAATAAAAAGGTTAAACCTTATTAAATCATGCATAAATATGACCCAGTTATTTATAGTAAATTCGAAGAAAAGTAATACTCAATAAATCATGCATGTAGATGATATATGTAGGTGCATGCAAGTTTGAAATGTAAATACAATTTAAGTATGTAACTTGTTCAAAAAAATGACCAAGGATTCCAAGAATGTTACTAGGAAATTTATTTTTTTGAAGGTCACATATAATTGTATTTTTTCTTGAAATTTTGTACGAGCAAGTATCAATGCAATATATGTGTGCGACGGATTTATTCCACGATTTTATTAAACTTACAAATATGATTATTGGGCCCATTAAATATTTGGGCTTATGAGTACCAATGGAAAAACATAGAAATATTTTCACTGATCTCAATTCAGTAGGGAAAACACGGAAATTTAATTGTTCGCGTGGACCTCCTTTACAAATTTATAGTCACAAGAACAAAATCGGGTCTTTAGTGACATAATATTGTTCTAATTATACCTTTTTTACAATCAATATCATATTATATTAATAGAAGCAAATAGTACATAGTTTAGATACATGAGCCGACTCCAATAATTATAAAATAAAGTTTAAAAGAAACTAGCAAATCTTTAAAATCTTCATACTCTTTCTTTTTTTATGACACAATTTTACACTTTTCTGAAGACAGCCAAACTAAACTGACATAGGAACCAAACCGGAGACCTGTAAATACCAACGTTGATTCTCCTATAATTTTAATTTGCGCCGCAATGCCAAGACTGCGTGCACGCGCACAAGCATTGAAGTAATCAACCAACATCGGCAAGAGTACGAACACCAATATTTTAGAGAATAATAACCGAACATCTTGATCGACATCGCTGATGAGCCGATAGTAGAAATCATCATTGTCGAGGATGTAGCCGCCAGGGCAAATATTGTGAGGACAAACCTCACTGCAACCATGAGAAAAAAATCCAAAATAGATCTGGCGAAGCAAGATCTGAAGACCCATACCTTGAGAACTTTATTCTTCCAACACCACCATTGACATCGGGAAAGAGATCTCGTTGTCAAACGAATGATCGAAGATCGCTTATTGTAGATAATGCCATCTCCATTGGGACAAAGATGGCTAGCAAAACCCTAAACCTAATCTGACAAAATCAGTACTGTTACTAGAAACTCCACTTATAGATCGGGTTCTCCACCCCTCCCGACGCCAGCGAGGCAGCCGGAGGAGGGGGAACCGATCTACAATGAAGGCAGAGGCGAGAGGCGGCGACTGTTTCTTCGAACGCGGCGGCGGCTGTTTCTGTATCTTATCTTGGACGGTTTTCTAATTATACCTTTTTGATGTGGTTTGATTCTGATTTGATCATGTTTATCAGGATTCTTGTGATTTCCATTTTCATGTAACCAAACATCTAAGCTTACAAAATTCTTGTAATTTTTCAATCCTCTTTTCCACACATGCATTCTATCTGTTTTTCATGTTCCTGCATTTCTAGAAGCCCACTAACCAAACAAGACCAAAATTGTTGAGACGACTTAGTCTGTTCTATGTGTGATAGTTTTTCTCTTCCCTAATATAATACTACAAAATGCCCAAAAGAAACCTATCTTATCAATCTTGTGTTGTGCATATCACAGTCCAATCGGTAGTTATCCATCGTCTTATCTTGCGGCGCGGAGGTCACGCGTGACCTGGATTCTCGAGGTCACGCGTTCACGGGAGACGCCATGGTTTGACAATCTGCTGTGTGTTGCGTGATAGAGCCCAGATCTCATTACGTGTAGAATTATCAGCGAGTAAATCTTAAGACTTACTATTATCTGGGAGCTGATACGGTAGTAGCTTCGATGCAAAGCTATGTGATTACGTACGCGTGTGTATATCCCAAATAAATCTAATAGTAGTACACTCCACACAAACTTTTTTTTTTGAGAAACACTCCACACAAACTGCAATACTACTGCTTTTGTCTAAAAATAAGTGATATTAATTTATCTAGATTCGCGTATATCTTTACACTATAACGCGTTTAGATACGTATAAATTTAGACAAATACAAATTAATTATTTCTTAAGGCGTGTTTAGTCCATCTCTCTCAAACTTATTAAAGTGAAAACAAAAGTTCATTTAGGATTGACCGATACCTTTTCTTATTTCGAATCGAAAGAAGTACCAAACAATCTTGGCCGTCCTTGAGTTTCAGTTTCATAAATTTAAAACGAGGGGATACCGAGGGGATACCGAAGACAAACCCTAATTTCTAGACAATGGGAGTATAATTAATTTCAGCACACCCTAAAAAAAAAATTAATTTCAGCACGCTGTTTCCCCGCGTTTGACTTACTCGACCATTTTTGCACACGGCTAAAACTCAACCCCGCATACTGATAGAGATAGGTCGACGCAAGCAGGGACAGATGTTGCGTTTGTCCAACATCGACTAGTCCAATAATCCCTCCGGAGCCCAAGAAATGTATAAGTACCAACACACCTCCCTGCCATCCTAACAAAGCTCGATCAGCTCTTCCCCTAACAAACTCCCCCGCCATTTGCCTCGCCGAGGAACCAAGCTCAGCTCAGCACAGCTCAAAGGGTCACACACCCAGCACATCGAGCCATCAACCGACAGCAAAGCAACGATGACACGCGCCGGCTCCCGCAGCCCCTTGGTTCCCCGCCTCACGCTCCCGGCCACCGTCGTCGACGACACCGTGGCCGCCGCCGCCGTCCTCCTCGACAAGTGGCACCCGGAGGATTCCTCTTCCGCCGGCCGCTCGCTCTTCCTCGATTCCACCAGCCCGGACGAGGCCCACGGTTTCTTGCGCGCCACCAAGGACCTGCACCGCGCCATGCTCTCCTACGCCTCCGGTCTCACCACCCATGATGACCTCCACGGCGGGGGCCATGGCCTCATCCACGCGCAGGAGCTTCTCGACACCGCCATGCGCAGGCTCGACATGGAGCTCCACACCCTCCTCGACTCCCTACCCAACGTCCTCCGTTTCCACCAACACGACGACGACATCCAAAGCACCGACGGCCTGAGACAAACGTGCGACCACCTTCGCGCGGTCGCGGAGGCCATGTTGGACACCGGGTACGGCAAGGAGTGCGTGTCCATCTTCAAGGCGCGCCGTCGCGCGTCCGTGGCCGCCGCGCTGCAGCGGCTGCACGGCTCCTCGCCTTCCCTGCAGCAGGCCACGATCCAGAAGCTCGCCTGGGAACAGATCGACCCCAGGATGCAGTCCTGGCTCGCCGGCGCGCGCGCCGCGTTCGCGTCCGTCTTCTCCGGGGAGAGGGAGCTCTTTGACCGCGTCTTCGCTGACGATAACGCGTGCGTCGGCGACGCCGTGTTCTCGGCCGTCGCCGACGATCAGGCCATGGGCATCCTCGCGCTCGCTGAGGCCACCGTCGCGCGCGCAAAGCGCGCCCCAGAGCGGCTGTTCCGCGTGCTCGACGTCCACGACGCGCTCACCGAGACCATCATCCCGGCAAGCGTCGCCGCGTTCGGGGACAATTCGGAGGTCACGGCCCGCGCTGTCATGCTCGCGGTGACCAAGGTCAGCGACGCGGCGCGGGGCATGGTCGCCAGCTTCGAGGCTGCCATCGAGAAGGAGCCGGCCAAGGCCACGATGCCGGGCGGAGAGGTGCACCCGCTCACCCGCTACGTCATGAACTACCTCGTCTTCCTCGCCGACTACGACAACGCGCTGGCTAGCATATACTCCGCGGAGCAGTTCACGGACACGTCGTCGTCCCTAGGATCAGGAAGCGGTAGCACCACCGGCTCGTCGTCGACCGTGGGCTCTGGAAGCGGTGGCACCGCCGGCTCGTTGTCGTCCGTGGGCTCTGGTGGCGGTGGCACCGCCGGCTCGTCGTCGTCCGCTTCCTCGTCGTCGGCGACGCTGAGGACGCTGAGCCTGTGGTCGAACCCGATCAGGTGGCTGGTGACCGTACTGATGCGGAAGCTGGAAGCCAAGGCCGGGAACTACCGGGAGGCGGCGCAGGGCTACCTGTTCCTGGCGAACAACACGCACTACATGGCCAAGAAAGTGGGCGGCAGCACCAAGCTCGAGGCGCTCCTCGGGGAGGAGTGGGCGGAAGCGCAGATTGCCAAGGCGCGAGAGTACGTGGACGTGTACGTACGAAGACGGCCGGTTCGGAGGCCAAGCGTTACATACACACAGCGATAGCTTAACTAGCACCTACTTCTACTAGGCAACGGAAGTTCAAAAAACGAGTGCGCATTATCCCGAGCTTATCCAACGGCAAGCAGTGTTTCATGATTCTTGCCATTTGTTTTTGCAATTTCGAAATATACCTAGTACACAATCATGCCTTTATAAACTTAGGGTGTTCTCACCCTCTCCCTCCCCCGTCTTGTCGCCTCTCCCTCTCTGTCGTGGCGAGTGCTTCCTCTAGCACCCTGATCTAGGCATGGCGGTCAGGGCTTACCTTTCCTGCGTAGCGATGAGCCACATTACTAGAAAAAAGCTGATCAGTGGCGCACCATTTTTCAACTTCTGTGGCGCATATGGGATGCGCCACTGTTATCACGCCACTAAACTGTAATTCTATGGATCCACAGAAGTCTCATTGCCTATATGCGCCACGGAAGTTAAAAAAATAGCGGGCTAGATCTAAACTTCTGTGACGCATATTGCCAATATGCACCATAGATTTTTTTTTCAAATTTCAAAAAAAAAGATGGCTAGATCTGGCCAGAGGTGGGGGTCGCCGGAGGAGGGTTAGCACGGAGGTGAGTGGAGAAGGGGGCTCGCCGGAGGACAAGGAGGCTCCCGCCGGAGAAGGAGGAGGAGGGAGGGGTCACTGGAAGAGAAGGAGCCCACCACCGGAGAAGGAGGAGGAGGAGGAGGAGGGGGGTCGCTGGAGGTGGTCATCGTCGTCGCCAGAGGTGGTCATCATCGTCGTCGTCGTCGTCGTCGGAGGAGGAGGAGGAGGAGGAGGAGGAGGAGGAGGGAGGATCTCACCGGGTGGAGGAGGAGGAGGAGCTCACCGGGGTGGAGGAGGAGAAGGGGATAAGGAGAGAAGAAGTGGAGGGAGGAGAAGTGTGGAGGAGAGGAAGAAGTGAAAAGGAGAAAAGAGAGTGAGAAGGGCGGCGCGATTCAAATTTTGAATTTTTATTTTTTTCAGGAAAAAATCTTATTATTGCCATAACTTTTTACTCTTTTTGAATTTGGGGAATCTACAAAATCTTCAACGTCTTTCAACGTTGAAATCAAGTAGGAAATTTTAAGACGGTCATTTTGATATATTAAACTTTTTTTTCGACATCATATACAAAAGTTATGGCCGTTGTAATGTGCCATGACCTTTTTTGCAAAATATATCAAAATTCATGTTTTTAAATTTTGTATACAACTATATCTCAAAATATAACTACATCTCAAAAAACTTATTTTTTTTGAAATTCTTATCATCTTCGTTTATTTTTTACAAATGTTAAAAGGCGATCCACGTGAGGGGCGATCTGGTTTTCCATACTCCTCTGACGCATATATAGGTATGCGCCACATAATGTTGGTCAACTGAATTCTGTGTTGGGGCCTACTCTCACTTTCTGTGGCATATATGGCCGTATGCGCCACAGAAAGTGAGGGAGCCCCGGGTCCCATCAAACTTCTGCGGCGCATTGTTTCCCTATATGCGTCACAGAAATGTGAAGATTTCTATGGCGCATGATCACACATATGTGCCACAAAAGATCCTTCTATCTATAGCTGGTTTCCTAGTAGTGCCAGTGGTCTTCCTTGCCTGCAGATGCATTTGATGACAGCACAAATCTTGCTAGACGGTGTGAGTGATGACCATGCCCTTGTGTCATCCCCTCATCTGACCATGCCAGCGACAACCGAACCCCGACCAACAACTGCTAGAACTGGGCTTGGAGGGCTTGGGTCCGTGGGCACCCCTAGATGAGTTAAACATGTTGACGGTACTAGAAAATGTGGCACGGCGATGTGACCGTCTCGTCGAATAATCAGCTAAAAGTATTGCTGGAGATTACACCATATATATTGTAGTATTGTTGTCCGAAGTTACTGCAGCAGACAATAATAGTATTTTCCTTGGAAAAAGAGATGATGACTGGTGGAATAGGGTCATTAGGTTTTGGATGGTTCTTTTGCGAGTACATAAATCTAAAAATCTTTATTAGTGTTTATATGTGGAAATAAAAGTATAAGGCTTGAAATCTAAAATCATCGGTGTCCTAAAAGAAAGATTAATCAACACACTTGGCAATACTACATACTAGATGCTTGAACAATGAAGATGTGGTATATCATTGAGAATAGTATAGTGTGCTCCACAAAGAGCATACATGCATGAGATACACTTTCTCTGCTACATGGTCTTTTGGTCTATACATGCACATGATAGAGTTAATATTCTAGCTAGAAAACTTACAATTTGCTTTTTCTACATGCACATACTCATTACTCATGAACATTTGTATGGACAAACATTCCAAACTCCAACTCATAATGTTTAGAAATTATTTATTAGATGAAAATATGATGGCTACATTTTTCATGCAAATTATTTGGAAAATCATCAACATTCTATTTATTGATCAACATACTATGTAATACTAGGTATTAGTTTTCTACTTGCTTGGTCTATAAAGAAAGTACTTGAAGCTATAAATGAATTAAACACCAATCTTGAACTTCATAATTAGTGCAAGGGTTCTTAATTTTTCTGTAATAACTTTAGGTTTATACTATATTTGGATTAGCATATGAAAATAGGGTTATTAGGTTTTGCATGATTGTTCTGTATTTACATAAATCTAAATATTTTTAGGGTATATATGTGGAAATAAAAGTATAAGGCTTGAAAGATAAAATCATTGTTGTTCCAAAGCTTAATCAACACACTTGTAATATATACTAGATGCTTGATCAATTGAAGAAGTGGTATATTGTTGAGAATAGTATAGTGTGCACCACCAAGAGAATACATGCATGAGATACACTTCCTCTGCTATATGGTCTTTGGGTTTATACATGCATATGACATAGTTAATATTCTAGCTATAAAAGTTACAATTCGATGACGCATGCACCTACGCATTCATCTTGAACATTTATATGACCAAACTTTCCTAACTTCAACTCATAATGCTTAGAAATTATTTATGAGATGGAAATATGATGGCTACATTTTTCATGCAAATTATTTGGAAAATAAAAATTCTATTGACTGTTCAACATACTCGGTAATACTAGGTATTAGTTTCCTACTTGCTTGATCAATAAAGAAAGTACATAAACCTATAAATGAATGAAACATGAATCTTGAACTTCATAATTAGTGCAGAGATTATTCATTGTATCTAATAACTTCAGGTTTATACTTGCAAGTCTTTATTGTTCCTTTTGTCCTATAGTTGATATAATTTTGGTTCCGCATAGTATCATTTTACTATTATCTCCCTAAAGATATGAAAACAAGTGTGTTTTCAAAATTTTCTAACTGAAAGACTTCAATTTCGATGTCAACACCATATTAACCAAAAAGTCCTTTGAAATATTAAAACCTCATCATGATACAAAAATACACGATGTCAATAGTTAATGGTACTATTTGTTCAATCAAATATAAATTCAGTCAATATCTAAAGAAAACATATGCATTAATAAACACATTTCCTTATAAAATATGGTTTATGCATAGCTTCACATGTAGATTAAGATTTATTTTCCATGAAGAACCAAATACATATGATACTTTTTAATTTGCTACTTACTATGATGACCAATTAAAACCATTTGAAAGAAACAAAGATCTAAAGCAATTATAAATAATTTCTTACTTTACATGATGACTTATTAAAAATGATAATTTTTTATTCCATGTCATAATGGATTGAACTTTAGTACAATAAGTGAAAGGATATGGATGTCCCCTAGAGGGAGGGTGAATAGGCGATTAAAACTTTTCCTAGAGTGGCTCAACAAAGGCGGAATAAAACTAGTGTTTACTTTGTTAAGCACAACCTAGAACAACTAAGGTTCACCTATGTGCACCAACAACTTATGCTAAGAAATACAAGCAACAAAGTGATAGCAAGATATATATTACTTCAAGCACGAAGGCTATCACAATGTAAAATGCATAAGTAAAGAGCTCGGGTATAGAGATAACCGAGGCACGCGGGGACACCGATATTTTACCGAGTTCCTCCCAACATGGAGTACGTCTCGTTTGGAGAGGGGGTGGTATCAAACCACCAACACCACAAAAGGCCTCCCTTATTCTCCGGTGAATCTCACCCCAACGGGATCGATCCACGCTTCCACTATCGGTGCACTTGTCGGTGGCAACCGGAACCTCTCACAAGGTTGGGGAATCTCTCCACAACTTAATTGGAGGCTCACAACAAATGCCACAAAATGCCACAATGCCACCAAGGCCATAATGCCACCAAGGCCATAAAACCGTCTAGGGTTCCAAGAACCCAAGAGGGAAAAGCTCCAATGAGTCACACGAACCAAATCCTTCGAGGAGAACTCAAACCGATGCACCAAATGCAAATGGCAAGAACACCACAAAGGTGCTAAAATCCCTCACTCTCAAGTTCCAACAAATCTACTAAAGCTATTGGGGGAACGAGAGAGGAGGAATCAAAGAGAGACACAAAATCCCCCAAAATCTGGATCCCCAAAGATGCACTCACAAAGAGATGAATCGGTTAGGTCAAAACGTGGATCTAGATCACCTCCAACTACCCCTCAAATATATGCAAGAATCAATGGAGGGGTGAGTATAAATCAATCTCAAAGAGTAAGGCAAAATGAGGGCAAAGCTTAGACAAAAGGAGGAGTTAGAAGCAACCCTAAAAGACAAAGGGGCAAAGCTATTTAAAGAAACGGGTAGATTCTGCCCGTTGGGGCGTTTTTCCTGGACTGGCCGGTAGTACCAGATCCGACCGGTACTACCGGACCCAAACAGCAAAACGACAGGAAAACGGAAGAGGCTAGACGAGCGACTCAAGCGAGGTAGGGCTAGAGAGAGTGAGCAGCAGCAGCAGACAGCGCGCAGGGCCCATGGCAGGCGAGCGCAGCGCGCGCGGCAGCGGCTGAAGTGGGGCAGGCAGCAGCAGGCCCGACGCGTGGCAGAGGGACCCAGCGCCGCAAGCCAGCGTAGCACGCACGGGAGCAGCGGGGCCAGGAGCGCGCGGGGGGGGGGGGGGGGGGGGGATTGGTGGCAGGGCGCGTGGGTCCAGGCGAGGGCGGGAGCAGCGCACGCGGGCAGGTCAACGCCCAGCGCACGGAAACAGACGCGAGCGAGCGCGGGATCGAGCGAGTAGTGAGGGGAAATCGGGCAAAGTGGGATTTCAGCGGGGCTGGCGGAGTGGGCTGGAGCTGGGCCGGTACTACCGACCCATCCGGGCGGTATTACCGGGCCAAACCGGTAATACCGGTGGTGAGTACCGCGCGAGGCAGATGGCTGGCCGCACGCAGCGCGCCGCTCAGGGGCGACCGGTAGTACCAAGCGGTACTACCGCTCGGCCCAGTAAAATCTATTTTCCTTTTTCTTTTTAAAACTAAATATCAATAAATAATCAAACCGCGATACCTTTTGATTGGTAGCTCCGATTGACCCGATTCCAATTGCGTTGGAAAGAGGACGACAATGGCTACCCTATTAAAAGTGAAAATATTGGTTATCACCAAGTGATAATGTATCATGTATTATAATGTGAGATACCTCACTTGGTGAAAAACCGAAAAGCCGCCAAGATCAAAATCGCAACAAGATACAAACGTAAGATCCGATTTTGATGAACACGAGCTTGTTATGGAGATTACCACAAGCTCTATATCCTCATATGGATGTGACCAAATAACAACCAAATACGATGATGCAAGTATGCAAAGGTTTGATCTCTCTTTGAACAATGTGACCGAATTACTCATTCGAGAGCCCCTCTTAATAGTATGGTTATCTATCCTAAACCCGGTCTCCCACACACAACATGAGACCGGCAAAAGGGAAAACCTATCAAGTTTATACCTTTGCCTTGATCATTCCACTTGAGCTTGATGTAGACGAACTTGACCTTCTCAAGATGGAATGCCTTTCTTGATTACTCATCATCGATCCATGATCATCGAGGATGGCAAGCATCAAACATGAGATCTTCTAGAGATGGCGCATTTTGAGCTTGCACAACACATCTTCTCCTCATTTCATCGACCTTGAAGCCAACACATGCTCCAAGCGAGGCCAATGGAAAAATCCTACAAGTGCGACTTAATACACACATTAGTCCATAAAGATTGTCATTAATTACCAAAACCACACATGGGGGCCCACACGTTCTTTCAATCTCCCCCATTTTGGTAATTTATGACAATCCCTTTAAGAGGGTTTATATAAGGAATATTAATGAATAAAATATTAACATCAATATCAAATACTACAAAAGTATGCGATATTGGTACCACCACCATATATAGAGCAAACTCCCCCACAATCTATGCATGTGTGATGAACTCGAATTTCATTGCATATATTGCCAATCATTATCATTGGTGGAGTTTCCTCTATATACCACATGCTAAGAAACAACAAA
Source organism: Avena sativa (assembly GCA_916181665.1). Lineage (NCBI taxonomy): Eukaryota > Viridiplantae > Streptophyta > Magnoliopsida > Poales > Poaceae > Avena > Avena sativa. Next base: position 278,777,405 of record OV702280.1, read on the forward strand.
GAAGCAAGAGCATGGAAGGCAAATGCTTAAGAACAAACTCAAGGCATAAACCATTTCCCTTAAACTCTCTAAAACTTCTCCCCCATTGGCATCAATTGCCGAAATGGGTGACAAGTTCTAGAAGGCCAATATAGTGATAAATCCTCCGAAGATATGCATTCGCACATATCCAATGATGAATACTTGGGAGAAAGTAGAACTATATCGAGGACTCGAAGATTGCCAAAATAAATAAGGTCAAATGATGCGAGCAATTACAAGGTCCGACAAACCAATTGAAAACAACAAATAAGTTCAAATGGAAACTACGAGATATTATGATATGAGCAAAATAGTGCTTTTAAATATTAAACAGATAAGCTCCCCAAGATTTGTGCATAATTCAAAATAAATGCATTAGAATACATATTGCAAAAATATGGAATCCTTGCTCCCCCATAAGCATTTAAAACACAACAAAATGAAAGATCAAATAAATGCTTAAATAAAATAGAGAAGCTCCCCAAGATTTGTGCACACTTTAGAATCGTTGTATTTCAATACAAAATTGCACAGATATGGAATCCTCACTCCTCCAAAAACATTTAAGGCACAAAAATGAGAAAGAAGAAAAATGAGCATTATTAAATGAATTAGATGAGCTCCCCAAAGATAATGCACCAATTATGATAATTGCATTTGGGAACAAAGTGCATAGTCATGGAATCCTCACTCATCTAAATTCATTTAACAATACTAGGCATTAGAGAACAAATATGAGTGCCTGAAGTTGCAAACAAGAGGAACAAGCACTCGTAGGCAAATAAATTTGGAAACCATAGAAGAATCAAAAGAAATAAAAGGTGGTATCCAAGAGATAAATGAAGGGTTTCGCAGCATAGTAAATCAAAAAAATTCTACGGATGCGAACGGGAAAGCCAAGATCTAATCTAGGAGATGCAATAAACGAGAGGGATAGATGAGATCTTCATACCCTTGAAGAAATCGCACAGCGGAACGTTCAACAGAACGTGGTTGATGTAGTCGTACTAGTCTTCTCCTTCTCGCGATCCAATCCAATCCAACGCCGCAAGTGGCGACGCCTCTGAGAGATGCACACGTACCGCACCGCGATGTATCCTCCTTCCTCGGTCCAGAAATTGGGGTGGAGAGATAGATTGGATTTACAGCACGACGGCGTGGTGCAAAGGTGGAGAGTTTCTGCGGCAGGGCTTCGCCTACGCGCAGTCGGGAGAGAGAGATCTGGAGGGCAGCAGGTAGGCGGCTAGGGTTCAAGGAGGGGTGGGAGGAGGGTGCGCCCCTTCCCTATTTATATATAGGGCTGTCCGGCCCCCTTGCCCCCTCCTCCAAGCCCTAGGGCGGCGGCCCCAAGGGTGGAGTGGGGGGAAAGTCTTCCCCCCCTTCTAGAAGGCCTCCCTAGGGTTTCCCTAGGGTTTTGGCTGGCTGGGCCTATGGAGCCTTCTGCCCCTAGCCCAATGCGGCCAGGGCACTCCCTCGTAGGCCCACGCCCCCTTCCGACAAGTGGGGCCACGTTGGTCCCACTCCGGAAGCTTCTAGAACCTTCCGGTACAATACCGAACATTCCGAAATCCAAAAACTGCTTTCCTTTATATGAATCTTATTCTCCGGACCATTCCGGAACCTCTCGTGATGTCCTGGATATCATCCGAGACACCTAAAAAAACTCATAAACCAATTATCCATTCTATCCTAGCGTCGAGGCATGTTAAGTGTGTGACCCTACGGGTTCAAGAATATGCAGACATGATCTTCTATCAATAATCAACAGCGGGATCTGGAAACCCATATTGACTCCCACATATTCATCGATGATCATATCGGATGAACCACGATGCCAGGATTCAATTAATCCCATATATATATTCCCTTCATCACGCGATATTTTACTTGCCCGAGATTCGGTCGTTGGTATCGGCATACCTAGTTCAATCTCGTTCACAACAAGTACTTTACTCATTCCGTAATCCGATATCACTTTGTGATTAACTCCTTAACCACGTGCTTGCAAGCGGTGTTGATATCGATTACCGAGTGGGCCTGAAGTATATCTCTCCGACTTGGGAGAGACAAATCCCATCTCGATACATACAACCCAACAAGTACTTTCCGATCACCTGAGAGACACCTTTATGATCACCCTTTCATAGGATGACGTTTGATGACCTCAAAGCTTTCTTCCGATACCAGGGAGTTGCATTATCTCATGGTCTAAGGAATACAATATTTGACATAAGAAAAATCTTCGTAGAGATGAACACGATGACACGATCTAATTGCTCTGCTTGATTTGGGTCTGTCCATCATATCATTCTCCCAATGATATGATCTCATTATTAATCGACAACTCATGTCTATGGTTAGGAAACCTTAACCATCATTAATCAATGAGCTAGTCCATAGAGGCATACTAGGGACACGGTGTAGTTCATAAACCACACAAGTATCAAAGTTTCCGCTTAATACAATTCTAGCATGGAATATAAACTTTATCATGAACAAGAATTATAATAATAACATCTTTATTATTGCCTCTAGGGCATAATTCCAACAGTCTCCCACTTGCACTAGAGTCAATAATCTAGTTTACATCTGGTAATAACCTAACACCCATGGCATTAAGGTGTTGATCATGTTTTGCTCGTGGAAGAGGTTTAGTCAACGGATCTGCAACATTCAGATCCGTATGTACTTTGCTAATCTTCAGATCTCTATCTGTTATATAATCTCGAATTATATGAAATCGGCGGTTGATGTGCTTGGTCTTTGGATGATATCTTGGTTCCTTAGCCAGTGCTATGGCGCTAGTGTTGTCGCACAATATCTCCAGTGGGTCCAAGGCACTTGGAACCACACCAAGATCAGTGATGAAGTTCCTGATCCAAACTCCTTCACTTGACGCTTCTGCAACAGCCATGTATTCCGATTCTACTCTAGATCCCGCGATCACGCTTTGCTTGTAGCTTCTCTAGCTCACAGCTCCTCCATTCAAAATATAAACGTATCCTGTCTGAGATTTAGAATCATCCGGGTCGGTTTCGAAACTAGCGTCGACGTAACCTTTTACGACGAGCTGCTCATCACCTCCATAGACCAAGAACATTTCTTTAGTCCTATTTAAATACTTTAGGATGTTCTTTGCGGCTGTCCAGTGTTCCACTCCTGGATCACTTTGGTATCTGCTCGTCAAACTAAGAGCATTGGACACATCCGGTCTAGTACACAGCATGGCATACATGATAGAACCTATGGCCGAGGCATAAGGCACTTTTCTCATGGTTTATCTATCATTTACCGTAGCTGGACACCGAGCCTAGCTCAATATCTTACCTGCCAACATGGGCACTGAACCTTTCTTTGCCTTATCCATTCTGAACCTCTTCAGAACTTTTCTAGATATGTACTTTGGCTTAAAGCTATTAGGCGTCTTTGTCTACACCTATAGATTTTGATGCCTAATATATAAGCAGCTTCTCCTAGGTCTTTCATTGAAAAACATTTGTTCAAATAACTCATCACATCGTTAAGCATATCAATGTCATTTCCAATAATCAATATGTCATCCACATATAGTACTAGAAATGTCACTGAGCTCCCACTCACTTTCTTGTAGATACAAGCTTCGTAGCAATTTGGAACAAATCCAAAGCTCTTGATCACTTGATCAAAATGAAGGTTCCAACTCCAAGATGCTTGCTTCAGTCCATAAATGGAACGCTGAAGTTTGCACACCTTATCAGCATCCTTAGGATCGACAAAACCTTCAGGTTGCATCATATACAACTCTTCATCAATGTTGCCATTGAGGAACGCAGTCTTGACATCCATCTGCCATATTTCATAATCATGAAATGCAACAATTGCTAATAAAATCTGAATGGACTTAAACATCGCTACGGGAGAGAAAGTCTCATCGTAGTCAACACCTTGAACTTGTCGAAAACCTTTCGCGACAAGCCGTGCTTTATAGACAGTGACATTACCATCTGCGTCCGTTTTCCTTTTGAAAATCCATTTGCACTCAACGACCTTTCGGTCTCTAGGAGGGTCCACCAAAGTCCATACTTGGTTTTCGCTCATGAATCCCAATTCGGATTTCATGGCCTCTAGCCATTTCTCAGAGTCTGAGCTCATCATTGCTTCCTCATAGTTCGCAGGTTCACTGTTGTCTACCAACAAGACAGTTAAGACAGGGTTACCGTACCACTCAAGAGGGGCACGTGACCTTGTCGACCTGTGACGTTCAGTAGTAGCATCGCCCGAAGCTTCATGATCCTCGTCATTAGCTTCCTCTATTGTTGGTGCAGACAGCACTGGAACAATTTCAGGTGCTGCGCTACTATCCAACTCAAGAGAAGGTTCAATAACCTCGTCTAGCTCTACTTTCCTCCCACTCACTTCTTTCGAGAGAAACTCCTTCTCAAGAAAGGATCCGTTCTTTGCGACAAACACTTTGCCTTCGGATCCGTGGTAGAAGGTATACCCAATCGTTTCCTTAGGGTATCCTATGAAGACACATTTCTCCGCTTTGGGTTCGAGCTTGTCCGACATCAACTTCTTGACGTAAGCTTCGCATCCCCAAACTTTAAGAAACGACAACTTAGGTTTAGCACCAAACCACAGTTCATACGGTGTCGTATCAACGGATTTAGATGGTGCCCTATTTAAAGTGAATGCAGCGGTTTCTAATGCATAACCCCAAAATGATAACGGCAAATCTGTAAGAGACATCATTGATCGCACCATATCTAATAGAGTTCGATTCCGGCGTTCAGACACACCATTGCGCTGTGGTGTTCCGGGTGGTGTGAGTTGCAAAATGATTCCGCTTGCTTTAAGATGCGTGAGAAAATCATAACTCAAATATTCACCTCCACGATCGGATCGTAGAAATTTAATTTTCCTGTTACGATGGTTTTCCACTTCGTTCTGAAATTCTTTGTACTTTTCAAACGTTTCAGATTTATGTTTCATTAAATAGATATACCCATATCTACTTAAGTCATCAGTAAAAGTGAGAAAATAGCGATATCCACTGCGCGTCGAAACACTCATTGGTCCGCATACATCGGTATGTATGATTTCCAACAAGTCCGTTGCTCGCTCCATCATTCCGGAGAACGGGGTTTTGATCATCTTGCCCATGAGGCACGGCTCGCACGTGTCAAATGATTCAAAATCAAGAGACTCCAAAAGTCCATCAGAATGGAGTTTCTTCATGCGTTTTACACCAATATGACCTAGACGGCAGTGCCAGAAATAAGTTGAATTATCACTATATACTTTGCATCTCTTAGCCTCAATGTTATGGATGTGTGTTTCATTGCTTTCGAGATTCAGAAGAAATAAACCATTCATAGCAGGTGCATGACCATAAAATATGTTACTCATTTAAATAGAACAACCATTATTCTCCGATTTAAATGAATAACCGTCTTGCAATAAACACGATCCAGATATGATGTTCATGCTCAACGCAGGCACATAATAACATTTATTAAGGTTTAAAACTAATCCCGAAGGTAAAACTAAGGAGAGTGTGCCGACGGCCATCACATCAACTCTTGATCCGTTGCCAACACGCATCGTCACCTCATCCCTCGCTAGCCTCCGTCTATTCTGTAGCTCCTGTTTCGAGTTACAAATATTAGCAACTGAACCAGTATCAAATACCCAGGCACTACAACGAGCGCTAGTAAGGTAAACATCAATAACATGTATATCAAATATACCTTTGATGGTGCCAGCCTTCTTGTCCGCTAAGTACTTCAGATAGTTGCGCTTCCAGTGACCCTTGTCCTTGCAATAGAAGCACTCTGTGTCCGACTTAGGTCTAGACTTGAGCTTCTTCTCACCAGGGGCAACACGCTTGCCGCTGCCTTTCTTGAAGGACTTCTTTGCACCCTTACCTTTCTTAAAGCTGGGGGGCTTGTTGACCATCAACACATGATTATCTTTCTTGATGTCCACCTCCGCAGCTTTCAGCTTAGCGAAGAGCTCAGTGATCGTATCAGTGGAACCAATCTGATTATGAGTAACTACAAAACCTTTGTAGCTAGGAGGGAGTGATTGCAGAACTCTATCAATCTTGAGATCTTCTGGAATCTTGCAGTCCAGTTGCTCAAGACGTTGAGTGTAGCCCAACATCTTAATGGCGTGCTCACTAACGGAACTCCCTTCCTCCATCTTGCAGTTAAAGAATTTCTCAGAGATCTCATATCTCTCAGAACGGGCCTGAGTCTGAAACATGGTTTTTCAGTTCCTCCAGAATCTCAAAGGGCCCGGCGAAATCCTCAAAATGATTTTGAAGGTCCGATTCCATAGCAAACAACATGGTTCTCTTAATCACACCATAATCATCTTTTCGCGACTGATAAACAGCTTTTTCATCAGCCGGCGCATCTACAGCAAGGGAGTCACCTAGAGCTTTCTCAAGGACATAGTCGTTTTGTCCGCCAGCGAGAATGATTCTCAGATTGCGGAACCAGTTGGTGAAGTTAGACCCATTGTTCTTAAGCTTTTCTTTCTCACCAAAAACGTTGAAGTTGAAGTTGCACTTAGCCATTTGATCTAAAAAATTTTGCAAGTACAATTTAGACTATGTTCATGATAACTAGTTCAACTTAATCAAATTACTAGATGAACTCCCACTAAATTCAACACCCCTCAAGTTGTTTAGTGAACATGATCCAAATTCACCACAGCTAATCCGATCTTCACGAGAAGAGATGTGGTTTCAATGGTGGACAACAAAGTGTCGATCATATCATTCATATGACTCATGCTTAACCTTTCGGTTCGTTTGTTCCGAGGCCATGTCTGTACATGCTAGGCTCATCAAGTCAAACCCAAGTATTTCCGCGTGTGCAAAACTGGCTTGCACTCGTTGTATGTGAACGTAAAGTTTATAGCACCCGATCATCACGTGGTGCTTGAACACGACGAACTTTCACAACGGTGCATACATGGGGAGACCACAATTTTATCTTGATCTTTAAGTGAGGAATCATCTTATAATGCTACCGTCGCAATCTAAGCATAATAAGATACATAAAAGGATAAACATCACATGCATATAATTTTATGTGACATGGTATAGCCAATCTCCGCGCAATGATCTCCATCTTGTGCGTTCCAGCATGATCTCCATCACTCCACCATGATTGCCTCCACCACGAATAACAACTACAACTATTGCTAACTACTTAGCGATAAAGTAAAGCTATTACATGGCATATAAGAAGTTGACACACAGGTCATACACAATTATAAAGACAACCATATGGCTCCTGCCGGTTGTGTACTCATCGACATGCAAGTCGTGAAATATTACAAAACATGATCATTGCATACAACATACACATCATATCTTGGGCCATACCATATCACAGAAACACTCCCTGCAAAAACAAGTTAGACGCCTCTACTTTGTTGTTGCATGTTTTCCGTGGCTTATGGGAGTAACAAGCTAAGAACGATTCTTACCTACGGAAAGCCACAACGGTGATATTATGGTTCCCAACATCCGGTGTAAATCCCATGACAACTATAGTGACAGAAACTGGCATCCACCAGCCGCATGTGTGTAACAAGCCACACGTCAAGTGCGGAGCCGGTCTCGCGAACGAGGTCGTGTAAAGTTGGCCTGGACCGCTTCGATCTCACTATCCCGCGTCATAAGAAGTACACAACAAGAGGCTTGCAACAGAAAACATCAACGCCCGCAACAAGCATATTGCGTTCTACTCGTGAAACACATCTACGCATAGATCTAGCTATGATACCACTAAAGGGTTTCGCAACATAGTAAATCAAAAAAATTCTACGGATGCGAACGGGAAAGCCAAGATCTAATCTAGGAGCTGCAATCAACGAGAGGTATAGATGAGATCTTCATACCCTTGAAGAAATCGCACAGTAGAACGTTCAACAGAACGTGGTTGATGTAGTCGTACTAGTCTTCTCCTCCTCGCGATCCGATCCGATCCAACGCCGCAAGTGGCGACGCCTCCGAGATATGCACACGTACGGCACCACGATGTCTCCTCCTTCCTCGGTCCAGCAAGTGGGGTGGAGAGATAGATTGGATCTACAGCATGACGGAGTGGTGCAAAGGTGGAGAGTTTCTGCGGCAGGGCTTTGCCTACGCGCAGTCGGGAGAGAGAGATCTGGAGGGCAGCAGGTAGGGGGCTAGGGTTCAAGGAGGGGTGGGAGGAGGGTGCGCCCCTGCCCTCTTTATGTAGAGGGCTGGCCGGCCCCTTGCCCCCTCCTCCAAGCCCTAGGGTGGCGGCCCCAAGGGTGGAGTGGGGGACAAGTCTCCCCCTTCTAAAGGGCCCCCTAGGGTTTCCCTAGGGTTTTGGCCGGCTGGGACTATGGGGCCTTGTGCCCCTGGCCCAATGCGGCCAGGGCACTCCCTCGTAGGCCCACTCCCCCTTCCGACAAGTGGGGCCATGTTGGTACCACTCCGGAAGCTTCTAGAACCTTCCGGTACAATACCGAACATTCCGAAACAATTCCGAAATCCAAAAACTGCTTTCCTTTATATGAATATTATTCTCCGGACCATTCCGGAACCTCTCGTGATGTCCTGGATTTCATCCGAGACACCAAAAAAAAACTCATAAACCAATTATCCATTCCATCCTAGCGTCGAGGCACGTTAAGTGTGTGACCCTACGGGTTCGAGAATATGCAAACATGATCTTCTATCAATAATCAACAGCGGGATCTGGAAACCCATATTGACTCCCACATATTCATCGATGATCATATCGGATGAACCACCAGGATTCAATTAATCCCATATACATATTCCCTTCGTCACACGATATTTTACTTGCCCGAGATTCGACCGTTGGTATCGGCATACCTAGTAAATCTCGTTCACAACAAGTACTTTACTCGTTCCGTAATCCGATATCACTTTGTGATTAACTCCTTAACCACGTTCTTGCAAGCGGTGTTGATATCGATTACCGAGTGGGCCCGAAGTATATCTCTCCGACTTGGGAGGGACAAATCCCATCTCGATACATACAACCCAACAAGTACTTTCCGATCACCTGAGAGACACCTTTATGATCACCCTTTCATAGGATGACGTTTGATGACCTCAAAGATTTCTTCCGATACCAGGGAGTTGCATTATCTCATGGTCTAAGGAATACAATATTTGACATAAGAAAAAGCTTCGCAAAGATGAACACGATGACACGATCTAATTGCTCTGCTTGATTTGGGTCTGTCCATCATATCATTCTCCCAATGATATGATCTCATTATTAATCGACAACTCATGTCTATGGTTAGGAAACCTTAACCATCGTTAATCAATGAGCTAGTCCATAGAGTACTAGGGACACGGTGTTGTTCATAAACCACACAAGTATCAAAGTTTCCGCTTAATACAATTCTAGCATGGAATATAAACTTTATCATGAACAAGAATTATAATAATAACATCTTTATTATTGCCTCTAGGGCATAATTCCAACAATAAATTCTCAACTAAAATTATCTTCTCATATGTGTATATGTTTCTAAGTGGATAACATCACAACGACATATGACCATAAAGAAACAAGCACACACAAGGAAGATATACAATAAAGCACATGAAAGCAAATAATGAGGTCACAACATATACCAATAAGATTTTTGCTTCAAAGCATGGCCAAAGGCTCACATATATATTATTGTACATTAATGAGATTTAAACACCAACACACTACATATATTACAACTATCACCAAGGGAAAATGAGAAAGTTGGAATATATGGAGAAAGGCAACAAGTATCACAAGGAATAAACAACTAGCAAAATCTCACTATTGCACATGAGAGAAGTTGAGGACAACATAGGCAATAAATTGCTAGATTGACATAATTGGGATTGGTGGATCTTATGCATGATTTTGTATAGTCCCAATTATATGTACTCATCTCAACTTATACACATTTACAATAAAGAGTTCTCTTAAACCATGGCTAGAACTAAAACAATTACAAATACATGAATTCATGCTAGAAGGCAACCGACAAACGGTTGGAATCAAGATATATGAGCATGAGAAAGAGATACTTGTTACCGAGATATAATTGGTAGGATGTAGATGATATGAATTCATTGATCATCCTATAGCTTGCCTCCAATTTTCATTAACGCACCACTTCTTCAAGATTGAGAGACAAGCATACAATATATCTCAAATGTACCTAAAACACATTTATGTACAAAATGGTCCCCATACTTATTGGGTCCAAAGTAGTTAGAGAAACTACAATACATAGGAGAGACTCCACATAATTATGTGCATATTGATATGAAATTGAATTTCATGCACAACTTAGCCGATGGGATTTGGTGGAGTTTCCCCTATATATTGGATCAAAGAAAGAAAGAAAGTATGCCATAATATAAACATATAGTAAATATGCATGCATAAAGCTTTCAAGAGCCAAATAGGAGATACAATTTGAACAAACACACCAAGTAAAATCGAGATTGCACACAAAAGAGTGTGACATGACAAACAATGTCCAAATTGTATCAAAGAACCAATTCAACCCATGAAGGATCACAAGTTCAAACAATTAACTAGGCTAAAACCGAAAGAGCAAAAGATATATAGAAATAAAAATTCTCAAGGATTTATCTCATTCTAAAATGGTCAAATCATGGAACAAGGAATGAGACAAAACCAACTCCCAAGAAGAGCAAGGTTCCAAAAAAGAAACCAAACTCTCCAAACTTCTCATGATGGCACAAAGTACCAAAACGAAATGATTGATGTTCCAAGCACATAAAACCCGATGTGGATCAAACAAAGAAGCATAAATACGAGTGTTCTAAATAATATAGGAGATTTCACCCATAAGTAGTACATTATATAGAATTTTGCTTTTGAATGCAAAATGCACACGAATGAGATCATCATTACTACCTACATTAAATAAAACACAAGAGGATACCAATAAAATAAGAAGATCCAAAAGTAGCAAGGAATACATGGGAGCACACAAACCATTTACTTGTCCAAAGATAGGACAATATTAAGCAAGGGACAAAGTGAATATGATTAATAAATTCTACCATAAATTGGGTACTCATTGTCCAAGGAGAAGAAATATTGGGAATAATTTTCCCAAGGTAGCTTGCATGGATATCCAAGATCATAGTCACAATAAGAAGCATATAACTAATTATAAGAATTAAGCATGATACTTCGAACAAGATTCTTGGTAGCTTCCAATAGTCACACACTCACTAGTGATTAGAGTAACTTGAAGCAAATGGTTTCTAAGAGGATATATATATATATATATGGTAGTATGAGCAAATATGTCACATAGGTGCTAGATAATTGTCAATACCAATTCTAAGTGACACAAACTCTAATATTCACATTTTATAGGATTTGTAATATGTACTAAGCATATGACTCCCCCATAATGTGATACTACCATAAAACCAACACGAGGCAAAAGGATACAAATAGAGATGATTAATGGACATTATAAAACTTAAATTTCTCATGAGAATTATACCACATAGAGACTAGGCAATAGTCCAAAATATATACTAGGTGGTATTCCTCATGTACACACAATTTTAGGATTGTGGAATGCGCAAGCATAACACTCCCCCAAAATGGGATAATCCATTAATCTCTCACAAGAGCCAAATAAGATATCAAACATAATCAATTAAGGCTCCAATACAAGAAACACACATACATGGTGTGCCACCTAATCATATACAAATATACTTGATACCTTAAGATAATTAAGTGAAAAGCACAACATGTACAAACGCATGGAAGATACAAAACCAACACATGCATAAGGGGGCGAGTAACTTTCAATGTAAAGAGTTTAGCATATGTTACCGCAAGGAGGAACATTAGGAATATAATATAATCATGATAATCCAAATGGCCTGGCTTGACAATAATAATTGATGAAGATCCCTCAATACTTCATAATGTATCCAAGTCTCCAATGCCCTCCAACAACACCTATTGATCAAGTTTTGGCTTGTTGGTCCCCAACCAAGTTGGGTCCTAAGAGGTTAGTCACAATAGGCTTGGCAACCCAATTGGTTCTTTTCTTGAAACCACATTGAGCACCAACAAATTTGGCAAACACATTGCCAACCTCATCCTTACAAAGAGAATAAACATTATCAATAATGATAGGGTTGGATGAGGAGATACCGATAGTGCATGAGGAAGAAATATGCCCCTTCTCACGACATATGTAGCAAGTTCTACTCTTGCCATCTTTCTTCTTAGGTGAAGACATAACTCGAGGAAGAGCTCGAGTAGTCCTCTTAGGAAGTGACCCATTAATGACTTGAGGTGGAGCTTGAGGCCGCTTCCCTTGTTGCTTCACACTAAGAGGCTTTGTCTTCAATGGGCATGATATAACATGGTGCCCTTCTTCCTTGCACTTGAAGCAAACAATGTTGGCCGGATTCTTGACTTGATCTTGGCCATTCTTCTTGTTGTCCTTGTGCTTCAACTTGATAGTGGACTTGTTCTTGACATTGGAGTTGAATCCAAGCCCACTCTTGTCATTGGGGGATTTTTGCACGCTCAAAATTTTGTTGAGTGTGACCTTCCCTTGATGACCCCTTTTAAAGTCATTTCTCAAAGAAGTGACTTGAGCCTTGAGCTCTTTTATTTCCTCTACATGGTTAGTTTCAACAAAAGTACTAGAGGAAGTAGATGCTACATTGTTAGAGCAACAAGGCACGGAATGTAATTCATCACGAGATATAGCATGGTTGTGAGAGGATGAATTACAAGGACTAGCACATGGCAATATAACATTTGGAGTAGATATAGTGCTAATGTCCACATGAGGCCCACTAGATGTTACCTTTGACACGATGGCATCATGAGCTAATTTTAGCCTACCATGGGAGACTAGAAGATCCTCATGCGAGCTCGAGAGCTTAACATGACTTTCTTCTAATTTCCCATAGTTGCTAGTTAGCAAAGCAAGTTGAGACTTTAGCTCAACATTCTCCTTCAAAATAGATGCTTCACAAGAAATAGATTTAGTAACACAAGCATCATTATTATTAGCAAGAGGTGAGGGCAACTTGTCAAGCTCTTTTGAATATGAAGCTTTAAGTTGCTCATGCGACTCGGTGAGTTTGATGAGCTCCCTCTTAACGACCCGAGAGCCATTTTTGAGGTGCTCAAAATCCTCAAGGAGTTTAGCATAAGCAACTTGAGTCTCATCATTTTTTACTTTTGAGATCACTTACCACCTCAAGATCTCTATCATGAGATTCCTTTACTCTAGATAGCTCTAAAGCAAAGGTCTCCTCAAGAGATTCCTTAGTGGTTTGTTCCTCTTCAAGATCTTTATTTAGGTTTGCAATTATATTAGCATACTCACGCTCAAGACTACACATTTTATCAACGTTGTTATCATGCACCACAATTTGTGTTTCTAACTTATCAATATGTTCTTTGCTCTTAATAGCAAAGTCCAAAACTTCAACAAAGTTAGAGCAAGCAATATCCTTTTTAGCAAGGGCACGATAAACAATCTCACCCTTTTCATATAAATCATTGTAGGGGTTCGTAGCATGGAAAACAAAAATTTTCTATCGCATACAAACAAACAAGCCAAGATCTATCTACTAGATTGTAGCAACGAGTCGATGGAATAACTCACCCTCGAAGATTCCAAAGTGTTTAACGAGAGCAGATTCTCGTGGGTGATGTAGTCGTACTCTTTCCGATCTCAAGATCGCGTAGACGATCCTTCCGGCGCCGCGTTCCCGCAGCGCTCCCGCAGTCGGTCACACGTTCGGTACTCGACGAAGACCTTCCTCTCCCTTGTTCCAGCAGGCAGCGGAGGTTGTAGCACTCTCCTCGCGATTCCGGCAGCACAACGGCGTGGTACCGGAGGTAGAGGGGAGATCCCGCAGGGCTTCGCCTTAAGCCGGTGCGAGTATGGTGGAGCTTATGAGAGAGGCTATTAGTGGTCTAGTAATTAGACACACCAATTAGAGGGCTCTAAACCAATTAGAAGGCTCTAAACCGAAACAGCTCTAAACCGGGGTCTAGGTCTAGTTTCTAGTTTAGAGGATAGGAACTTGTGTCTGTTGGGAGGGGAGCCCTGCCCCTCCCTTTATAGGTGGGAGGGCTGGCGCGCTAGGGGAGGGAGGGAGTCCCTCCCCAACTCGGCCTAGGGCTGGCCGCCGGCTTGGGGACTCCTTCCCCAAGTCGGTCTCCTCTTCTCCTCCTCTTCCCACTTTCCAAAACTGGCAGTTTGACTTTCAAACTAGCCGTTTGACTTTTCCAATTTAGGAATTAAATAAACCCTTTATTTTGGACAGCGAGAACACTTAGTACATGATGCAATCATTCCATCTTGCAATGACACATTCATGTACCCCTTCCCCCCCGGAGTGCCGGACATTCCGGGACCTTCTAGAATGTTCCCGATGAAAACACCGGAACCATTCCCCAACTCCGAAATGGGACTTTCCTTATATGAATCTTATTCTCCGGACCATTCCGGATCACCTCGTGATATCCCGGATCCCATCCGAGACTCCGAACAACATTCGGTCTCTTTCTCATAATACCATAACTACTCAAACAACGTCGAATCCTTAAGTGTGTCTCCCTACGGTTCGTGAATTATGCGGACATGATCGAGACACTTCTCCGAACAATAACCAATAGAGGAATCTGGAAATTCATATGGCTCCCACATATTTCTACGATTACTTTGCGATCGAATGAACCACTTACATACGATACCAATTTCCCTTTGTCTCACGATATGTTACTTATCCGAGGTCATGATCGTCGGTATCTCTGCATACCTAGTTCAACCTCGTTACTGATAAGTACTCTTTTCTCGTTCCCGTGATATGTGATCCCTTGTGACCAAGTCACATGCTTGCAAGCTAATTGGATGACATTTCACCGAGAGGGCCCAGAGAATATCTATCCGTCATGTGGATGGACAAATCCCACTCTTGATCCATGTGTTTCAACCAATACTTTCCGAACACCCAATGCCACTTTTATAGCCACCCTGTTACGGTGTGGTGTTTGATGACATCAAAGCATCCATCCAGTAAAGGCAATATGCATGATCTCATGGTCGAAGGAATTAGGTTACTATGTATCAGAAAGCATATAGCAATTGAACTATTGAAATGACTTGATCTTTATGCTACGCTTGTCTATAGGAGTATGTCCACCATATCATTCTCCTAACGATATGATCTTGTTGTTGATAACATCTCAATGTTCATGACAAAGAAACCACATCATCAATCAACCAACAAGCTAGTGAAGTATAGAGGCCATACTAGGGACTTCAAATTAAGTTTACAAATCACACAAGTATTAATGGTTTCCTTGTTAATACTATTATAGCATGAATGTAAACATTTATCATAAACACAAAGATATATAATAATAACTACATTTATTATTACCTCTAGGGCATATCTCCAACAGTCTCCCACTTGCACTAGAGTCATCTAATCTAGATTACATGGTAATATACCGAACACCCATGGCAGTTTGGTGTTGGTCATGTTTTGCCCTCGGGAGAGGTTTAGTCAACGGATCCGCCACATTCAGATCTGTGTGTACTTTGCAAATCTTTATATCCCCATCCTGGATATGTTCTCGAATAGCGTGGAAACGCAGCTTGATATGCTTCAGCTTCTTGTGTGACCTTGGTTCTTGCGCATTGGCTATGGCGCCCATGTTATCACAGTAGATAGACATTGGGTCCAGCGCACTTGGAACCACACCCAGCTCTGTAATGAACTCTTTCATCCATATCGCTTCTTGTGAAGCCTCCGAAGCAGCCATGTATTCCGATTCAGTTGAAGATCTCGCCACAACGCTTTGCTTTGCACTCCTCCAGCTAACTGCTGCACCATTCAAAATAAATACGTATCCAGATTGTGATTTAGAATCATCCGGATCGGTGTTCCAACTAGCATCGGTGTAACCATTAACAACGAGCTGTTCATCACCTCCATAAGAAAGAACCATATCCTTAGTTCTTCTCAAGTACTTAAGGATGTTTTTGACCGCTGTCCAATGATCCACTCCTGGATCACTTTGATATCTGCTAGTTAGACTAACAGCATATGCGATGTCGGGTCTAGTACATAGCATGGCATACATTAGAGATCCTATGGCTGAGGCATAGGGAGTCTTACTCATCCTTTCTCTATCTTCTGCCGATGTCGGACTTTGAGTTTTACTCAAGGTCGTATTGGGCAACATGGGCAAGAACCCTTTCTTGCTATCTTCCATTCCAAACCTCTTTAGAACTTTGTCCAAATATGTACTTTGTGACAATGATATTTGGCGTTTCGATCTATCTCTATAAATCTTTATGCCTAATATGTAAGCTGCTTCGCCAAGATCCTTCATTGAAAAACTATTATTCAAATATTCCTTGACACTATTAAGAAGGTCTACATCATTCCCAATCAACAATATGTCATCCACATACAGTATTAAGAATGCTACAGAGCTCCCACTCACTTTCTTGTAAATACAAGCTTCTCCATAAGTTTGTATAAAAACAAAAACTTTTGATTACCTTATCAAAACGTTGATTCCAACTTCGGGATGCTTGCTTCAATCCATAGATGGACCGTTGAAGCTTGCATACCTTGTTAGCATCTTTAGGATCGACAAAACCTTTGGGTTGCATCATATACAATTCTTCATCAATGTCTCCATTGAGGAATGCTGTTTTGACATCCATCTGCCATATCTCATAATCATAATATGCAGCGATTGCTAACATAATCCTCACAGACTTTAGCTTCGCTACTGGTGAGAAAGTCTCATCGTAGTCAACTCCTTGAATTTGTCGAAACCCTTTTGCGACAAGTCGAGCTTTATAGACAGTAACATTACCATCAGCATCTGTTTTCTTCTTGAAAATCCATTTGTTCTCGACAGCCTTCCGGCCATCCGGTAAGTCCACCAAAGTCCATACTTGGTTTTCGTACATGGATCCAATCTCGGATTTCATGGCTTCTTGCCATTTATTGGAATCTGGGCTCATCATCGCTTCCTCATATGTCTCGGGATCATCGGTGTTGTCCACCAACATGACATTCATAACGGAATCATACCAATCTGGAGTGTACGAGTTCTCGTTGACCTCCGAGGCTCTGTAGTAACTTCAACCGAAGTTTCATGATCACCATCATTAGCTTCCTCTCTTATTGGTGCAGGCACCACAGGAACTTCTTCCGGTGCTGCGCTACTCGCAATTTCGAGAGAAGGTTCGACAACCTCGTCGAGTTCTACTTTCCTTCCAGTCACTTCTTTCGAGAGAAATTCCTTCTCTAGAAAGGATCCATTCTTAGCAACGAAGATTTTGCCTTCGGATCTATGATAGAAGGTATACCCAACAGTTTCCTTCGGGTATCCTATGAAGACGCATTTTTCCGCTTTGGGTTCAAGCTTGTCCGGCTGTAACTTCTTTACATAGGCTTCGCATCCCCAAACTTTAAGGAACGACAATTTAGGTTTCTTCCCAAACCATAATTCATACGGTGTCGTTTCAACGGATTTAGATGGTGCCCTATTTAAAGTGAATGCGGCTGTTTCTAATGCATAACCCCAAAATGATAGTGGCAAATCTGTAAGTGACATCATAGAACGAACCATATCTAAGAGAGTTCGATTACGACGTTCAGACACACCATTACGCTGTGGTGTTCCCGGCGGTGTCAACTGCGAAAGTATTCCACATTTCTTCAAATGCTCGCCAAACTCGTAACTTAGATATTCACCTCCACGATCAGATCGTAGAAATTTAATCTTCTTGTTACGTTGATTCTCTACCTCACTTTGAAACTCCTTAAACTTCTCGAAAGTTTCGGACTTATGTTTCATAAAATAGATATACCCATATCTACTCAAGTCATCCGTGAAGGTAAGAACATAACGATAACCACTGCGCGATGCTACACTCATTGGACCACACACATCGGTATGTATGATTTCCAATAAGTCTGTAGCTCGCTCCATCATACCAGAAAATGGAGTCTTAGTCATTTTACCCATCAGACATGCTTCGCATCTTTCAAGTGATTCAAAATCAAGTGATTCAAGAAGTCCATCGGAATGGAGTTTCTTCATACGCTTCACTCCAATGTGACCAAGACGACAGTGCCACATATAGGTCAAATTATCGCTTGATTTCAAACGTTTAGCCTCAATGTTATTAATATGTGTATTTCTACTATCGAGATTCAATATGAATAGACCATCTATCAAAGGTGCATGTGCATAAAACATATTACTCATATAAATCGAACAACCATTATTCTCGGATTTAAACAAGTAACCGTCTCGCAATAAACAAGATCCCGATATAATGTTCATGCTCAACGCAGGCACCAAATAACAATTATTTAAGTATAAAACTAATCCCGATGGTAGATGAAGAGGTAGTGTGCCGACCGCGATCACATCAACCTTTGATCCGTTTCCCACGCGCATCGTCACCTCGTTCTTCACTAGCTTCCGTTTATTCTGCAGCTCCTGTTTCGAGTTACAAATATGAGCAACCGAACCAGTATCAAATACCCAGGCACTACTACGAGTACTAGTGAGATACACATCAATAACATGTATATCAGATATACCTTTCTTCTTGATGTTGCCGTTCTTCAAATCCGCCAAGTACCTTGGGCAATTCCGCTTCCAGTGACCTTCTCCCTTGCAGTAAAAGCACTCAGTATCAGGCTTGGGTCCAGCCTTGGTCCTCTTCGTCGGCGTGGTAACTTTCTTACCACCCTTCTTGAAGTGTCCCTTCTGCTTAGACTTGCCTTTCTTGAATTTGGTGGTCTTATTGACCATCAACACTTGGTGCTCTTTCTTGATCTCCACTTCTGCAGATTTTAACATAGCAAATAGTTCTGGCAACTCTTTGTTCATGTTCTGCATGTTGTAGTTCATCACAAAGTTCTTGTAACTTGGTGGTAGTGATTGGAGGATGCGGTAAACTCCCAAAGTATTAGGAATCACTATACCCAAACTTTGAAGTTTATTTGCGTGCCCAGACATTTTAAGCACATGCTCACTGACGGAGCTACCCTCTTCCATCTTGCAGTTAAAGAACTTTTCAGAAGCTTCATAACTTTCAATTGCCGCATGAGTCTCAAAGATTAATTTGAGATCCTCGACAATATCATATGGATCTGACTCTTCAAACCTTTTCTGAAGCTCCGATTCTAAACCATACAAGATAGCACACTGAACTATGGAGTACTGATTCTTCCGAGCGAGGTAAACATTCTTTACTTCATCGGTAGCATCAGCTGCAGGTGGGTCACCTAGCGGTGCATCCAGCACATAGGTCAAATTACCAGCTGTGAGGACAATCCTCAAATTGCGGAACCAATCCGCGAAGTTGCTTCCATTGTTTTTCAACTTTTCTTTCTCTAGGAACGCATTAAAATTGATGGTAGGGGCTGCCATTGATCTACAACATATTTGCAATAGTTTAGACTAAGTTTATGACAAATTGAGTTCAAATTAATTAATGAAATTAAACTAGGTGAACTCCCACTCAAAACAACATCCCTCACATTGTTTTAGTGATCACACGAACCAAATCCACTACATCAACACCGATCATCACGAGAGCTGATATAGTTTTAATGGCGAACAATCATCATGTTCATCATATCTACTATATGATTCATGCTTTGCCTTTCGGCGATCCGTGTTCCTGAGGCCATGTCTGTACATGCTAGGCTCGTCAAGATCAAACCTTAGCTTCCGCATAAGCAAATCTGGCTTGCTTACGTTGTAGTCACCCGCGGAATCAAAGACACCCGATCATCACGTGGTGCTTCGAAGCAGCAAGCTTTGGCAACGGTGCATACTAAGGGTGAACACTTTTAGAACTTGAAATTTATGTGCATGAGGGATCATCTTATAATGCTACCGTCGTCTACTAAGCAATACAAGATGCATAAAGGATTAACATCACATGCAATTCATAATATGTGATATGATATGGCCTTTCTTCTTTGTGCTTCCGATCTCCATCTTCAAGCACGAACATGATCTCCATCATCACCGGCATAGCATCAAGGTCAATGACGCTTCTTCATGGTTGTCGTCCGCCAACTTCAACTATTACAACTATTTTGAATAGACACGCAGGCCTTAACAGAAATTAAAGACAACCATATGGCTCCTGCCGGTTGCCAACTTACAATAAGGATCATTGCATACATCAAATATAATCACAATCATGGCCATATCACATCACTGCACACCCCTGCAAAACAAAGTTAGACGCTTCTACTTTCTTTGCATATTTTACGTGGTTTGGGGCTTTCCATAAGTGTCGTTCTAACTTACGAACAAGAACCACAACATTGATACTAGCATTGTTGATCACCCGTTGTAAATTGGATCTTTACTATGCTAGGAGAAACAGGCACCCGCAAAGCCACTTATGCAAAACGAGTTGCATGTCAAGCGTGGAGCAAGTCTCATGAACGATGTCATGTAAGGTTAGCCCGGGCCGCTTCATCCCAACATACCGCAAGATGCAAAGTACACAAAAAGCAATCTACAATAAAAGCATCAACGCCCACAATGACCATTGTGTTCTACTCGTGCAACAGATCTACATATAGACACGGCTCTGATACCACTGTAGGGGTTCGTAGCATGGAAAACAAAAATTTTCTATCGCATACAAACAAACAAGCCAAGATCTATCTACTAGATTGTAGCAACGAGTCGATGGAATAACTCACCCTCGAAGATTCCAAAGTGTTTAACGAGAGCAGATTCTCGTGGGTGATGTAGTCGTACTCTTTCCGATCTCAAGATCGCGTAGACGATCCTTCCGGCGCCGCGTTCCCGCAGCGCTCCCGCAGTCGGTCACACGTTCGGTACTCGACGAAGACCTTCCTCTCCCTTGTTCCAGCAGGCAGCGGAGGTTGTAGCACTCTCCTCGCGATTCCGGCAGCACAACGGCGTGGTACCGGAGGTAGAGGGGAGATCCCGCAGGGCTTCGCCTTAAGCCGGTGCGAGTATGGTGGAGCTTATGAGAGAGGCTATTAGTGGTCTAGTAATTAGACACACCAATTAGAGGGCTCTAAACCAATTAGAAGGCTCTAAACCGAAACAGCTCTAAACCGGGGTCTAGGTCTAGTTTCTAGTTTAGAGGATAGGAACTTGTGTCTGTTGGGAGGGGAGCCCTGCCCCTCCCTTTATAGGTGGGAGGGCTGGCGCGCTAGGGGAGGGAGGGAGTCCCTCCCCAACTCGGCCTAGGGCTGGCCGCCGGCTTGGGGACTCCTTCCCCAAGTCGGTCTCCTCTTCTCCTCCTCTTCCCACTTTCCAAAACTGGCAGTTTGACTTTCAAACTAGCCGTTTGACTTTTCCAATTTAGGAATTAAATAAACCCTTTATTTTGGACAGCGAGAACACTTAGTACATGATGCAATCATTCCATCTTGCAATGACACATTCATGTACCCCTTCCCCCCCGGAGTGCCGGACATTCCGGGACCTTCTAGAATGTTCCCGATGAAAACACCGGAACCATTCCCCAACTCCGAAATGGGACTTTCCTTATATGAATCTTATTCTCCGGACCATTCCGGATCACCTCGTGATATCCCGGATCCCATCCGAGACTCCGAACAACATTCGGTCTCTTTCTCATAATACCATAACTACTCAAACAACGTCGAATCCTTAAGTGTGTCTCCCTACGGTTCGTGAATTATGCGGACATGATCGAGACACTTCTCCGAACAATAACCAATAGAGGAATCTGGAAATTCATATGGCTCCCACATATTTCTACGATTACTTTGCGATCGAATGAACCACTTACATACGATACCAATTTCCCTTTGTCTCACGATATGTTACTTATCCGAGGTCATGATCGTCGGTATCTCTGCATACCTAGTTCAACCTCGTTACTGATAAGTACTCTTTTCTCGTTCCCGTGATATGTGATCCCTTGTGACCAAGTCACATGCTTGCAAGCTAATTGGATGACATTTCACCGAGAGGGCCCAGAGAATATCTATCCGTCATGTGGATGGACAAATCCCACTCTTGATCCATGTGTTTCAACCAATACTTTCCGAACACCCAATGCCACTTTTATAGCCACCCTGTTACGGTGTGGTGTTTGATGACATCAAAGCATCCATCCAGTAAAGGCAATATGCATGATCTCATGGTCGAAGGAATTAGGTTACTATGTATCAGAAAGCATATAGCAATTGAACTATTGAAATGACTTGATCTTTATGCTACGCTTGTCTATAGGAGTATGTCCACCATATCATTCTCCTAACGATATGATCTTGTTGTTGATAACATCTCAATGTTCATGACAAAGAAACCACATCATCAATCAACCAACAAGCTAGTGAAGTATAGAGGCCATACTAGGGACTTCAAATTAAGTTTACAAATCACACAAGTATTAATGGTTTCCTTGTTAATACTATTATAGCATGAATGTAAACATTTATCATAAACACAAAGATATATAATAATAACTACATTTATTATTACCTCTAGGGCATATCTCCAACAATCATCAATATCAAGCTCTTCTTCCACATTATCCACATCCTCCTCATCATAAGAGGTAATGGGTTCCAAAGTAGGGGTTACCTTAGAATCCCTAGCCATAAGGCATAGGTGGGTACCGGAAGAAGGTGAAGATGAGATTGCATTTGTGGCTTCATTCAAAACCATGTCTTGGTCCATAGAATCTTCGGTTTCCTCTACATGGTTAGCAACACAAGCACTAGAGGAAATGGAAGCATTTTTATCATGGCAACAAGACAACACAAGCATATCATCATGAGATTTATTCAAGTCATTTCTACATGATATGCAAGGACTATTGTGCCATCGAATATAAACATGTCATTGTGCACTAATCCCCTAGCCGACATCTTTACTCTCAAGGCGGTGAAGCCTAAAATGAGAGACCGGGCTCTGATACCAATTGAAAGGATACGAATGTCGCCTAGAGGGGGGGTGAATAGGAGATTAAAACTTTTCCTAGAGTGGCTCAACAAAGGCATAATAAAACTAGTGTTTACTTTGTTAAGCACAACCTAGAACAACTAAGGTTCACCTATGTGCACCAACAACTTATGCTAAGCAATACAAGCAAAAAAGTGATAGCAAGATATATATTACTTCAAGCACGAAGGCTATCACAATGTAAAGTGCATAAGTAAAGAGCTCGGGTATAGAGATAACCGAGGCACGCGGGGACACCGATATTTTACCGAGTTCCTCCCAACATGGAGTACGTCTCCTTTGGAGAGGGGTGGTACCAAACCACCAATGCCACAAAAGGCCTCCCTTATTCTCCGGTGAATCTCACCCCAACGGAATCGATCCACGCTTCCACTATCGGTGCACTTGTCGGTGGCAACCGGAACCTCTCACAAGGTTGGGGCACTTCTCCACAACTTAATTGGAGGCTCCCAACAAATGCCACAAAAGGCCACAATGCCACCAAGGCCATAAAACCGTCTAGGGTTCCAAGAACCCAAGAGGGACAAGCTCCAATGAGTCACACGAACCAAATCCTCCGAGGAGAACTCAAACCGATGAACCAAATGCAAATGGCAAGAACACCACAAAGGTGCTCAAATCCCTCACTCTCAAGTTCCAACAAAGATACTAAAGCTATTGGGGAACGAGAGAGGAGGAATCAAAGAGAGACACAAAATCCCCCAAAATCTAGATCCCCAAAGATGCACTCACAAAGAGATGAATCGGTTAGGTTAAAACGTGGATCTAGATCACCTCCAACTACCCCTCAAATATATGCAAGAATCAATGGAGGGGTGAGTATAAATCAAGCTCAAAGAGTAAGGCAAAATGAGGGAAAAGCTTAGACAAAAGGAGGAGTTAGAAGCAACCCTAAAAGACAAAGGGGCAAAGCTATTTAAAGAAACGGGTAGATTCTGCCCGTTGGGTCATATTTCCTGGACTGACCGGTAGTACCGGATCCGATCGGTACTACCGGACCCAAACAACAAAATGCCAGGAAAACGGAAGAGGCCAGACGAGCGACGCAAGCGAGGTGGGGCCAGAGAGAGTGAGCAGCAGCAGCAGACAGCGCGCAGGGCCCACGGTAGGCGAGCGCAGCGCGCGCGGCAGCGGCTGAAGCGGGGCAGGCAGCAGTAGGCCCGACGCGTGGCAGAGGGACCCAGTGCCACAAGACAGCGTAGCACGCGCGAGAGCAGCGGGGCCAGGTGCGTGCACGGGGGGGGGGGGGGGGGATTGGTGGCCGAGCGCGTGGGGCCAGGCGAGGGCGGGAGCAACGCACGCGGGCAGGTCAACACCCAGCACACGGGAACAGACGCGAGTGAGCGCGGGATCGAGCGAGTAGTGAGGGGAAATCGGGGGAAGTGGGATTTCAGCGGGGCTGGTGGAGTGGGCTGGAGCTGGGCCGGTACTACCGACCCATCCGTGCAGTAGTACCGGGCCGGACCGGTAATACCGGTGGTGAGTACCGCGCGGGGCAGATGGCTGGGCCGCACGCAGCGCGCCGCTCAGGGGCGACCGGTAGTACCAAGCGGTACTACCGCTCGGCCCAGTAAAATCTATTTACCTTTTTATTTTTAAAACTAAATATCAATAAATAATCAAACCGCGATACCTTTTGATTGGTAGCTCCGATTAACCCGATTCCAATTGCGTTGGAAAGAGGACGACAATGGCTACCCTATTAAAAGTGAAAATATTGGTTATCACCAAGTGAGAATGTATCATGTATTATAATGTGATATAACTCACTTGGTGAAAAACCAAAAATCCGCCAAGATCAAAATCGCAACAAGATACAAACGTAAGATACAATTTTGATGAACAAGATCTTGTTATGAAGATTACCACAAGCTCTATATCCTTACATGGATGTGACCAAATAACAACCAAATACAATGATGCAAGTATGCAAAGGTTTGAGCTCTCTTCGAACAATGTGACCGAATTACTCATTAGAGAGCCCCTCTTGATAGTACGGTTATCTATCAAGAGGGTCTCCCACACACAACATGAGACCGGCAAAAGGGAAAACCTATCAAGATTATACCTTTGCCTTGATCATTCCACTTGAGCTTGATGTAGACGAACTTGACCTTCTCAAGATGGAACGCCTTTCTTGATTCCTCATCATCGATCCATGATCATCGAGGATGGCAAGCATCAAACATGAGATCTTCTAGAGATGGCGCATTTTGAGCTTGCACAATACATCTTCTCCTCATTTCATCGACCTTGAAGCCAACACATGCTCCAAGCGAGGCCAATGGACAAATCCTATAAGTGCAACTTAATACACACATTAGTCCATAAAGATTGTCATTAATTACCAAAACCACACATGGGGGCCCACATGTTCTTTCAATAAGTTTAGCAAATATCATGTACAAACAACAAAACTAGCCATTAGTATTATATTTCAGAAATGGTGCGGTAATAAGTCATCCGTATATTATAAACGATTTAAATTTTAGCATAATATTTGTTTGTATTTTAGATCCGTACCATTTTCTAACACATAATAAAAGCATATATAAAATAATATATTTCTTTTTCATTCATTTTTGAGACACTAAAGAACCTGCCCTCGATTTGCGAGGGTCCCCTGCTAGTTTCTTGTTTAAAAATGTGAGGCATAAATGCTTCAGTTTGGATCCAAATCGGCCACCAGTAGTGTTTGTGCGAGATGCGACCAGTAGCCTTTCTACATCTCTGAACCTTTTTCACGATTGAACCGAATGATCATAGAGAAAATTATAAGAATATAAATTACAATTGTACATCCACTGTACAATATACAGATAGCACCGGTTTTTGGAAATGGACAGATAGCACTGCTTATGTCCGTTTTATTTATCTACACTTGCACACAGGATACATGAAACCATTGGTCCAGGGGTGATTTCTGTACAGTCCTTGTTCCTGTTTGCTTTCAAAATCAGGTTGCCCAATATACATGGCAGACCTCTGGGATAAAGTAATGCAGTTTGATCCTGAAAAAGCGAAAACAGTTCCATTGCAAGAGCTGAACCTTCAGAAGAAGAACTCAATGGCGTACCATCAGATTCAATTTGTCCATCAGTTCCCTAGGAGCAATTGCTGCAAAAATCACAAGGACGCACAACCACATGGGATCTTCAAGGGACAATAGGCTTGGACCAAAATAGCGAGAAGAACAATGTCCACGACGGTGGAGCGGCGGCGTGTCGACGCTGTCAGACACCGGCCACAGCAACTACAATGGGAATGGGTGAGTTTTGGACTGTTGCCCCATTAGACAAATTCTGAAATTCTCTTTGGCCCACTTGTATATGGTAGCATATGGCTGTGCTAGTGGGTGCTAAAGTTTAGTCCCACATTGCTAGTTGAAGGGGAGTTGGACCACCTTATATAGTAGAGTATTGCACCACTCATTAAGGTGTGACAAGAAGAGTAGACCTCGCGCACTCCTCCTCCGACGCCCGCCTAGTCACGACGCGCGCGCGCACCGTAGGTTGCGGGAATCTCGTCGAGCCGAGATTTATTTTGCTGGTTGGGAAAACTGATTATGAGTCATTAACGGACGCGTTAATTATAGCCGTTTCTAGTTTTTATGGACGTGGCTGTTACCGACTCGTACGTGGGCTGAGCCCACCATCTTCCTAACCTGCACTATATAAGCGTCTGCGCTAAACCTAATCGGTGAATCAATCCACACACGCGCCTACCTCCAGAACCTTGCGTCGCCGCTTTCGTCTTCCCCATCCCGTCTTGCAGCGTGCACCGCAGATCGGGATAGTAGGCCTCCGGAACCCCGCCTCTCGTGAACCTATAGGGTGAGGGACGATCAGGTTTTTGGGGAGCGCTCAAGCGCGACTATTGGCAACCACGACATCGTCCGACGGCGAGTTCCCGAACGACGACTTCTTCCCGGACGTCAGCGACCTCTTTGACAACCTCAACATGGGCAACGCTACTGCGACCGTTGCGGCTGCTATTCAGCCTATATCGTATGTGATCTCGATCTTTCTCTTTCGGATTATGCTAGAGTTCTTTGTTCTAGCGTTTGGTGTAGATGTGATAGGTTTATTTCCTATAGATGTAATCTGTTCATCTACTTTGTTGATCTGCATAATGATATGCATAATTGGTTTTAGTACCGTTTGTATGATCATGCTTTATTAATTTATTATTTGGATTAAGTCATCTGGATTATTGCTTATATTTCCAACAATCCAAAAACCTGATTATAGGCAACTGAATTCCACTGGTGTAGCCGCGACTACTAGGTCACCTCCTTTTGATGGCATGCACTATAAGAGATGGCGCAAGAGAGTAGTTCTTTGGTATGAAAACCTAAACTGCTATAGCGCCACTCTTGGCAAGCCTGAAGGAGATCTTTCTGCTGAGCAGGAAGTGAACTTTAAGAAAGCCGATACCATGTTTATGGCGGCTTTGTTCAGTGTTCTTGGGGACAACATTGTTGACCGTATATGTCATTTGATAATGGCAAGGACGCGTGGGAAGCGCTCGAGGCCAAGTTTGGGATCTCGGACGCTGGCAATGAGTTGTATGTCATGGAGCAATTCTATGACTACAAGATGGTTGATGAGCGCTCCGTCGTTGAGCAAGCTCATGAGATACAATCACTTGCCAAAGAACTTGAGCAGTTCAAGTGTACCTTACCGGACAAATTTATAGCCGGTGGCATTATTGTCAAGCTTCCTCCCTCGTGGAGGAACTTTGCTACCTCTATGAAACATAAGAGACAAGAGTTTTCCGTTACGGATCTCATTGGGTCTCTTCATGTGGAAGAAAAGGCGAGAGCAAAGGACAAAACTGCTCGAGGATTTGAGGGAGGTTCTAGTGCCAATTTGGTACAGAAGAAAAACTTCCAAACCCACAAGTTCAAAAACAAGAACAAATCTGAAGGAAAAGGGAAGTTCAATGGCAAGAACAAGGCCATGCACTCAACCAACTTCAAGAAGAAAAATGATAAGAGGAAAGACTCTTGCCACATCTGTGGTGATCCTAATCATTGGGCTCCTAGCTGCCCTAATCGCTTTGACAAGCGTCAACATGGGAACAGCGGCAATGCCGCTAATGTTATTATTAGCGATACTGAGATGAAGGATGCTGGGTACGGTATTTTACCTACTATCCTTTCAGTATGTCATTCTCCTGATTGGTGGATAGACACGGGTGCTAATACACATGTATGTTCTGATATTTCCATGTTTTCCTCTTATCAGGTCTCAAGGACTTCTTCCGTGCTGATGGGAAACGTCTCACGTGCTTCTGTTCATGGTGTTGGTACGGTAGATCTGAAGTTTACTTCGGGGAAGACCGTTGACGAGGTTTAATCTCGTCAATGCTCATTGTTATGAACTTGGGTTTTGGAGAAGATGGGGATGCTGGAGATCGTGGCACAGTTAACACACAAGCAACCAGGGGACACGAGATTTACCCAGGTTCAGGCCCCCGGAGGGAAAACCCTACTCCTGCTTGTCTGCTCTTGATTACGGCGGAACCGAAGGTTACAGGGTGCGCAGATTCGATCTGGCGTGGAGGTGTGTGCGAAAGTATAAGTCGAGAGATCTAGGACGTGCCCTCCTGGCCTTTATATAGACTTAGGCAGGTCCCAGACATAGTCCTAGTCGGTTACAAGTCCTAGGGTTTTACCCCTTTGAATTTCCTATCTATGCTAGTCTTACTATCCAAGGATCCGAAGGCATCATGGGCCTTGGCCACCCGAAAATCTTCATGGGCCAGCGGATATCTGCTGTGGGCCTTCCTTGGGCTGGACCAGGTATGCTGAAGTCACGTACCCGTAGGGTATAACCATGTCAGTAGCCCCCCGAGTGATCAGTCGAATCGTAGATTCGGCTGAGGACTCTTCCATCTTTCGGGTGCAACTATGTATTAATAGTATATGTGTGTAGGGATTGTTGACGCGTGTGCCTGACTCACCCGACGGATCAGGGTCAGTTAACTGTCTTAGGACAAAACAACACGATCTTCTTCAAGTTCGAGTCCCTTTACTCGGACCTGGAACATATGCTGGCGTAATTCGACTCAGGCCGCGGAGGACTTACATGAGTGGAATTCCAGTGATTTTAATTAATGTACCCAACGCGTCCGTCGGGATTTTTCATCACGCCTGTCGACATGGATTTGTACTAGCAGAGCGCAGTCATGTACGTTGCTAGGCCGTCAGATGATATCTGCAGGTCTTATCTTTGTGTCGCAGACACAGCATCCGAATGTTTGTCACCGCGGAGGTGTTTAGGGTGGCCAAGGAGATCGTCGCTCACTCAGCGTTTTGTTGGGGCAGAGATGCCAAAAAGTTTTGCGTGCTGATCCGAAAGACCACAGTCGAAGAATTCATAGGGTGCGCGACCAGCGCTCCCTATGGGAGTAGCCCCCGAGTGTCTGTTCGAGTCGTAGACTCGAGCAGAGACTTTAGTTCAAGCATTGTTCGGTTGTTAAGTCCGTAAGACTCAAAAAATTTCGGATGTTTAAATCCATCCTCCCTATGGGAGTAGCCCCCGAGTCCGTAGTGGAGTCGCAGACTCGACGTAGGACTCAAAGAAATACTTTGTCATTATTCATCTTCCGGGTGCATGGCCAGCGCTCCTGATATGATTAGCCCCCGAGTATTTAGTCGAATCGAAGATTCGAGTGAGTACTCTTAACTGTGGAGCCGAAGAATTGTAGTTGGCGCTAGTATAGCTTTTGATGACATCAGTGCTGACAATCGATGACCTCAAGCGTCTGCTACGCCAGAGATGACTTGACTGGACGAACGTGGGTCCCACTTGCTAACTTTGAATTGACCGGTCACGCGCGGCGTGGAGATAATTACGGCGTCTCCTCGATTTCCGCGCGTAGTGGACGGCATGGTAACGACGGTTCATTGTGATGTTGACACGTGTACGGTCAGATCTGCCGTTGGCGTTAGGTCTTCTGGATGGACGGCTGCCGTTCATCGTCTTCGTTGTTATAATCATTGTATGAGACCGTGGCTTGTTTTCACCGCACCAGTTCTTGTGTTCACTGCCTCCTTGCGCTCGAGCGATTCTTGCTTCGCGCTGGGATTTCCTTCCACATTTCCGTCGTTCTTTCTACGTTTTCATCGCCGGCGCCGCCGTAGCGCAATGGGGAAAGGTTTGAAATCTTCATCTGCGGTTGGGACCAGCGCCACCGGAGGAAAGAAGGGCACCGCCGCTACTCGCGTCACCGATGGTGGCTGGCGGCGATCAGAGACGCGGGAGAGCGATCTCCGCAAGCTTCGCGAGCGGGGCCTGATCCCGCAAGATAGGGAGGCCGTCAAACTCCCTGGCAATGAGGTAATCCCCCGTCCCCCATCTGGGTATCGGGTTATGTTTCTCGCCTTCGTTTTGCGTGGCTTTTCTTTTCCGGTCCACGACTTCCTCCGTGGACTGCTCTTTTTCTATGGGATTCAGCTTCATCATCTGTCTCCCAATTCTCTTCTCCACATTGCGTGTTTTATCACTTTTTGCGAGTGCTGGCTTGGCATTGAGCCGCACTTTGGCCTCTTCCAGAAGCTCTATTCCGTGAAGAGGCAATCTGGTTCGGATGGTGTGTATCCCATTGGGGGTTGCATCATCTCCCTTAGTCCCAATCTTCTCTTCTTTTCTTTTTCCATGTCCGAATCTGTCCAGTACTGGCGGAGGCGATGGTTTTATATCCGCGACTCCGTAGTGCCCGGGCAAGATTTTGGTCTTGTTCCCTTTGACCCCTCCCAATTGATTGAGAAGAAAAGATCTTGGAAAAACCGAATCTTGGACGGTGAGGTGGCGGAGATAGAGGCCCTTTACCGTCGGGTGGAGGATCTCCAGCTGATTCCGAAGAAGGAGGTGAACGACGTGGACATCATCCGAACGTTTCTTGAGCGTCGGGTGCAGCCTCTCCAAGCGAGGGCGCATCCGATGTTTCTTTATTCTGGGCGCCGTGATCCGACGAGGGTTTTGGCTGAGAAAATGTCCGAGGGGGATCTCGACAGGGCCCTTCGTGCGCTGCTGAAGTTCAAAGCCAGAGAAGAAATCCCGGGGAAGTCGCTAACTCCTCCATTTTCTTCGACGTTGGCCGTACCGCAAGTGTAGATTTGTTTATGTAGTGCTTTTTGTCGGCTGTGTTTGTATATCCTTTGTTTGCTAACAAAGTTCCTTCTGATTTTGCAGAGCTTCAAAGTGCCGGGCATGGTACCGCCGTTGCCCGAAAGGTATCCGAATGCCCCGGATAATGAAGTGGTTGATTCCGTGTCCGAACTACCGTCGGCGCGATCTCCAGCGGAGGATGCCAACGAGTCGAGTGAGGACCATACACGGAAACGGTCACGGAGCTCCTGCGAGTCTTCGGATGCCTCGACTCCTCCGACTCCCAGAAATCCTCTGGGCCTTGAGCGTCATAGTGGCGGTCATGGAGGTTCTACTTCTCCTATTCCTGCCATTCCTGTGCGGGCTGTAGCGCCGCACCCGCCAGCGAAGCGGAAGAAGGAAGAGAAAAAGGAGGAGAAGAAGGAAGAAAAGAAGGAGGAGAAGAGAGCCCGAAGGTCTCCTCCTGTCTTTGACCTGAGCTCACTGGGCTCGTAAGTTTCTTTGCTGTACTATTGTCCTTTTTCCTTCATGATTATTGTGCTTGTGCTGATTGGTTCGTGTGCAGGCATTCCTCCCATGATTCCTCCAGTGGTGGTGCGCGGGAGATGATGGGGGAGTCGAAAATTGCGTCTCCTCCTCCTCAGACGGTGGCGACTTCGGGTGGCGTGCCTCCGGATCCTCCGTTACAGGAGGTGCAGGTGGTTGCGCCTCACAATTTCGAAGGCGGTCCTTCGGAGTCGCCATCAGAGCATGTAAGTTTTTCTGCTTCATGTCACGGGGGGAGCCCCCGAGTATCTTCGTGTGCGAATTTTGTTTTTACTCCTTTGTGTTGGGCGCAGCCCCCGAGTCCTTTTCTTACTGCTATCTTTTTCTTCAGCCTTTTGTGCAGGAGGCCAAGCGGCTGGTGCAGGAGCGCCTGGCGCTGGAGGCGAACCTTCGGCAGCTTCAAGGTATCTGTCTGCCTTTTAGCGCTTCTTTTATTTATCCTGGTTCTATTCTTTGACATTTGTTTGTTTTGAATGCAGAGGAGCATAACAAGTCTCTCCGTGAGGTTGACGCTCTCAAGAAGAGCCTTGGTCAATCGGAGCAGAAGGCCGGAGCCGCCGTTGGCGCGAAAGAACGCCTCGAGCTAGAGCTGACTAAGGCAGCCGAAGCGAAGGAGCGTCTGCAGCAGGAAGCCGCAGATCGTGAGGAGCAGCTGGCCACGGTTGCGGCTGCTCGTGAAAGAGAGGTGGCGGCGAAGCTCATGGCTGCTGCCAAGGCTATTTCGGGTGAGTGCTAGTTTTGTACTTGTTTATTTTTCTTCGGGTCTTCTTCTATGCGGCTTTTCTTCTTTTATCTCAGATGCCGCAGGCATCGAGTTCGACCGCGGTGCTCTGGAGCACGGGAGTGCTCTAGATGATGCTACTGTGGAAGGTCGAAGACCACTGCAGCACCGTCGTCAACTCCCTTGCCAAGGCGAAAGAAGTCCTTGGTCGTTTCTACAAGGAGCTTGTCCCGAAGGGCGCAGCCCTTGACGATGTGGATGCTCTGGCGGAGGCTCTGTCAGCCGAAGCGCCTGCGGCATACAAACGCAAGCAGAAGGGCATCGACGCGTCCGTCGGGCTGGCGATGGCCATGGCGGCTGGAGCGGAGCTGGATCTGCCCCAGATCACTTCTCGGATGCCGACGGCTGCGGATGGATCCGAGGAAGCTTTTGCTACCTATTCTGCTCGCTGCAAGCGATATGGGCCCAAGCTCATTGATTTGCTGTCTGAGTACGCACTGCGGCAGCAGGGCGGGGCCAAAGCTAGGCAGTCTGGCTCCGAGGCGACTCAGGGCCCTGCATCTTAGGCGTAGTAGACGTAGGATAGTTTGTAGTCTGTTTTTGTTGTAAATATCTTGAAGAACACCATCCTTGTGCCACGTAGTGGCCTTATATATTTAATGAATTCCTATGAGTTGTGCTCTATCCTTGGCTGAATGTCTGTGTTCCTTTCTTTTGCTGTTGCTCTAGGTTCCTTCGGGTGCTGACCCTGTTGACGCCCCATCCGCAATGCCGTTGCGTCCGTCCTTGGATGATTCCTCGTAGCTCACTTTCCTTCGGGATCGTGTGCATAGTTTGGAGAGGGAGTTGCTCGGGTTACGCGGTCATGCCGACGTTTGGAAGTCCAAGGCGGATCGTGGTGCAGCCAGAGAGGAGTACTTGATGGCGGAGCTGGTTCGGCTGTCCGAGCAGCTGCAATGTAAGTTGTTCTTTGGTCGAGCTGTAGCTCTGTTCTTCGGATGAGCCTGCTGGCCTTACTCTTATGTTGTCCGCTTGTTGAAGGTGCGAATCTTGCTCCGAGGGAAGAAAAGGAGCGTGTCGCTGTTCGGGTCAATTGCTTGACTCAACAGGACATGGAGGCCGGCGGCTTCTTCTGGATGGATCGTGATCGCGCCATAGCCCTGGCGACGGTGCAGTATCGTGTTCATCAAGTGTCGCGGGTGCTCCGCCAAGTGCAGACATCGCTTTCCTCGGTGCTGCACGTCATGTTCCCTTTGGATGGCGTGCCAACAAGCCTTGCGGGTCTTCTGTCGAAATTTCGGAATGTAAGCAATGTCAAGGAGTTGGTGCGGCAGCAGCTTGTCGCAGGAGTGAAAGCTGCGTTGTCTCTTGTGAGGATGCACCGGCCTGACGTGGATTTGGCTGCCGTGGCTGCTGCGCCACCTCTTCGCCCTGATGGTGGCGAGTGGGACATGCGTCCGCATTACGCGGCTGTAAGGCAGTATGCCGAACAGATTGTAGATTTGTTTGAGCAGCGTGCCCAGATTATTCTTCAACATAGGTAGTACCTGTAAAAAGAGAGAGATGTAAAATTTGTATATTTCGGCTGGGCGTGTTGTGCCCTTTGTTGTAAAGGTTTGTTTGTTTGTGAGCACGCAGTGCTTTAATTGGGTACATGTCCTTTTCGTTTGCCTGACGTTGTCAGCTACTCAGGTGTACACGCTTGGTCCTCAGTCGATGAAATCGTGAGGTGGGGGGAGCCCCCGAGTGCGTTTGTAGCATGTAGTACAGTTGCAGAAAATAGTGAACCAAAGTTTTGGGGCGAGACACTTAGCTTTATTTATATCGTAATGGAGGAGGTACATTGTTCGGCTGAGTGGCCTTGGCTGAAAGCCTTATTGAAAGTAAAAAAGGGGGTAGGTTGCTACGGATAGAATCGTCGCAGGTGCGAGATATTCCATGGGTTGGAGTATGCGACTCCAGACTCCACGTGCTTGAGGCGATAGGCGCCACCTGGGATGACTTCGGTGATGACGTAGGGTCCTTCCCATGGCGACTCGAATTTATTCGGTCGCTTTTGCTTGAGTCGCAAGACGAGGTCTCCTTCGACGAAGGACCTTGGGCGCAGCCGGCGGCTGTGGTAGTTGCGGAGACTCTGCTGGTACACCGATCGAGCTGCTGCTATATCCCGTGCTTCGTCGAGTGTATCGACAGCGTCTTCGAGTGCAGCCGTGGATTCGGCTTCACTGTAGGCGACGACCCGTGGGGCCTGGTGGCGTACTTCGGCTGGTAGCACGGCTTCGGCTCCGTGTACCATGAAGAACGGTGTGTAGCCGGTGGAGCTGTTTGGCGTAGTTCGTAAGCTCCACAGGACGGAGGGTAGCTCCTTCGTCCAGTTTCCAGCTTTTTGTTCGAGTGAGCTCATGAGGCGCTTCTTGATGCCGGCGCCGATTAGGCCGTTGGCCTTTTCCACTTGCCTGTTCGTTTGCGGGTGTGCCACTGAGGCATATGTGATGTTGATCCCAAGGCCTTCGCAGAAGTCCTGGAATTCTTCGGAGATGAAGTTCGATCCGTTGTCGGTGATGATGCTGTGTGGTACGCCGAACCTGTAGACAATGGACTCGAAGAACTTGACGACAGTTTTGCCTTTCTGGTTGGTGACCGGCATGGCCTCGATCCACTTGGTGAATTTGTCGACTGCAACCAGGAGGAAGACTTGTCCCCCATTCGAGGATTTTGGCAGTTTGCCGATCATGTCGAGGCCCCATTGAGCGAAAGGCCAGGCTATGGGTATGGGTCTGAGCTCGGACCCGGGTGCGTGCGGTTTGTCGGCGAACCGTTGGCATCCGTTGCATCTTCGGACGATGTCCTTTGCGTCGCTCATGGCTGTTGACCAGTAGAATCCTGCTCGTAGAGCTTTAGCGACAAGGGAGCGGCTGCCTGCGTGGTGGCCGCAGATGCCTTCGTGGATGTCTTGGAGTATGGCCTTGCCGTCGTCGATGGTGATGCACCGTTGAAGTACACCCGTGATGCTGCGCTTGTACAGCTCGCCGTTGATGATGGTGAAGGCTTTTGACCGGCGAGATATGCGCCGGGCGTCTGTTGGGCTGTCAGGCAATTCTCCGGTTATCAAGAACTGGAGGTATGGTCGCGTCCAAGCTTCCTCGACTGCCATGACCTGCATTAGGTTGACCATGGCTACCTCTGTGTCCATCTTTTTGGGTCCTTCGTGTCCTTCGGGTAGCGTAGCTCCCAAGTGCTCTGCTTCTTCGGGTGATCCCTTGGGGAATTTCCGCTTGATGGATGGCACGCAGATTTGTTCGAGGAACACACCTGGTGGCACCTTTGCGCAAGTGGAGCATGTTGGCGAGTCTATCGGCTTCCTCGTTGCTCTCTCTTCCAACGTGCCGAAGTTCGCAGCCGTCGAATTCTCCTTCGAGTGCGTTGTAGAGCGCGGGGTACGCGATCATGTTTTCGGCGTGTGCGTCACACTCATTCATCGTCTGCTGGACGACGAGCTTGGAGTCACCGTAGATGACCAGGCGCGTTGCGCCGCATATCTTTGCCATCCTCATGCCATGGATGAGGTCTTCGTATTCGGCTTCGTTGTTGGAGGCTCTGAATTTCATCCGAAGAACGTACTTCATCTTGTCACCTTGCGGGGAGGTCAGTATGACCCCTGCCCCTGCTCCGGCTTCGCGCTTGGAGCCGTCGAAATGCATTGTCCAGGATTGCGACATGTCTGGGGTGTCTGGCAGCTGCAGCTCCATCCAGTGTACCAGGAAGTCCGGAAGGACTTGAGATTTGATTGCGTGTCGCTTCTCGTAGACGATGTCCAAGGGTGATAGTTCGATGCCCCACAGAGCCACCCGTCCTGTGGCCTCTGGATTATTCAGGATGCTGTTCAGGGGTGCTTCGTTGACGACCATCACTTGGTGCTCCTGGAAGTAGTGGCTCAGCCGTCGAGCCGTCATGAATACGCCGTAGGCTAGCTTCTGGTAGTGAGGGTACCTTTGCTTTGTTGGTGTCAGTACCTCGCTGAGGTAGTAAATTGGGCGCTGGACCCCGTGGGTCTTGCCTTCTTTGGGTCGTTCGACCACGAGTACGGTGCTGACCACCTGATGTGTGGCTGCTATGTACAGTAGCAGGGGCTCGCGCTCCTTTGGCGTGACCAAAACGGGTGAGGTGGAGAGGAGCTGCTTGAGGCTTTCGAATGCGTCGTTGGCTTCTGGTGTCCACTCGAACTTGTCTACCTTGCGCAGCAGCTGGTAGAATGGTAGGGCCTTCTCGCCCATGCGGCTGATGAACCTGCTCAGTGCCGCTACTCGTCCTGCGAGCTGCTGGACGCCCTTGAGATTTTTCGGCTTCTCCATCGTCATGATGGCTCTGATTTTCTTCGGGTTCGCCTCAATCCCTCGTTGAGAGATGAAGTACCCGAGCAACTGACCTAATGGGACGCCGAAGGCGCACTTTTCGGGATTGAGCTTGATTCTGTAGCGATCAAGGTTGTCGAACGTCTCGCAGAGATCGTCGATAAGTGTCCTTGTCTCCCTGGTTTTTATTACTATGTCATCGACATAAACTTGGACGTTGCGACCGATATGGTCCTGGAGGCAGGCCTGCATGCATCGCTGGTACGTGGCACCCGCGTTCTTTAGCCCGAAGGGCATTGTGTTGTAACAGAATACTCCGAACGGTGTGATAAACACCGTTTTCTCCTGATCTTCGACTTTGAGCCGAATCTGGTTATAGCCTGAGTAGGCGTCGAGGAAGGAGAGTTTCTCGCAACCTGCGGTCGAATCGATAATCTGGTCGATCCGTGGAAGAGGGAAGTGGTCCTTTGGGCAATTCTTATTTAGTGACGTGAAGTCCACGCACATCCGCAGGATGTCCGTGTCCTTCTTCGGGACCATCACCGTGTTTGCAAGCCACTCACTTTCTTTGATTTCTCTGATGAAGTCTGCAGCGAGTAGTCTATTGATTTCCTTGCCGATAGCTTCGGCTCGTGGCTCCGACAGTCTTCGGATGGACTGCTTAACTGGCTTGGTGTCTAGAAAGACATTGAGTGCGTGCTCGGCGAATTCCCTGGGAACTCCTGGCATGTCCGCAGGACACCAGGCGAAGATTTCCCAGCGCTCACGGAGGAATTCGACGAGCGCGCCTTCCTATGCGGTGTTGATGTCATTGGCGATCAAGGCCGTCTTGGAGGCATCCGTCGGATGGACCTGTACTTTCTTGGTGTTGACGGTGGAGTCAAAGGACATGTCAGGTGCGTTTTGCCTTGTGACTGGGGGTAGCCCATTGTCCGTCACCTCGCGGAGCCTTACAAGCTCGTCTTGCATGCCGAAAGACTGGGAGATTTTGTTGAAATCCCTGTCGCATTGGTCCGATCGGGTGAAGCTCCCATGGACTATGATGACGCCCCTTGGTCCTGGCATCTTGAGTAGTAGGTATGCGTAGTGTGGGACGGCCAGGAACCTTGCGAATGCTACACGCCCCAGGATGGCGTGGTATTGTGACGACCAGTCCACCACTTCGAATTCGAGTCGCTCCTGCCGAAAGTTGTCCGGCTTCCCGAAGATGACGTCGAGCCCTATTTTGCCCAGGGGGAATATGCCCTTTCCTGGGACAATGCCGTGGAACGTTGTGTCAGATTGTTCCAGGCTGCATTGCGGGATCCGCATAGCTGCTAGGGTGCTTGCGAACATTAGGTTGATGCCGCTGCCGCCGTCCATGAAGACGCGACTCATCTCGAAGCCTCCGATCTGCGCCTCCAGCACCAGGGCAACATGACCTAGGCGAGGGATCTGGCAAGGGTGATCCGCGCGAGTGAACGTGATGCAGGACTCCGATCCGCTGAGGTACTCAGGGATTGCATGCGGAGTTGCCACGGCCAAGTTGATTTGTTGGGTGATTTTCTTCTGCACCCTGTTTGTGGGGCGTCCCTTCTGAATCATATTTAGTGCTCCCTTTGGTGGGAGCTATCCGACCCCGGCGTTGTTTTGCGCTGGTGCGACTGGTTGGTTTGGGCCTCCAATAGGTGGCGGTGGAGGAGCTCCGTGTGCTATTTCTCCTGGCGCGGGTGCGTTTCCGAACGCAGGGATTGGGGCTTGTTGCCTCATCTGCACCATGCTTTCGCTGAGTTTCTGGAACTCGCGGCAGTCCTTGAGCATGTGACTGGCTTTCTTTTTGCCATCTTGTTTGTCGATGTAGAAGTGGATGGTGCATGGACCCGAAAGTTTGTCGAATTCTGAGGGTCCGTTGTCGTGGTCACGGCGTTGCCACGACTGTGCTGGTCGTCCGTTGTCACGGACATTTCCTCCGCGGTATCCTCCGCTGTTGCGGCTGTTGTCGTTGCGGCGGTCGGCGTAGCCAGCCGCGACCATGTCGGTTCCGTCGCGGTCTTCGTAGACACGCGATCTCCTCTTGCTGCGGTGTTCTCGCCTTCGGCCGTAGTCGTCCTCTTCATCTGATTGCGCTCGCTGGATGCAATCTTCGCCGTCTGC
Organism: Avena sativa; assembly: GCA_916181665.1. Classification (NCBI taxonomy): domain Eukaryota; kingdom Viridiplantae; phylum Streptophyta; class Magnoliopsida; order Poales; family Poaceae; genus Avena; species Avena sativa. The sequence continues at coordinate 278,816,370 of OV702280.1, forward strand.
CCAACTGTTGGCAATTTCCATGAGGTGGTCGAGTGTCTTGGGCTTGACACGCCCAAGTTCTTCCTTGAAATCTTGGCGTTTGACGCCGTCTCTGAAGGCGTCGATGGCCCTCTCCTCGGAGATATGCGCTGCGGAGTTCTTGGTGGTAGACCAGCGTAATATGTACGAGCGAATAGATTCCCCCGTTCTCTGAGTGCAGGCTCGCAACTCTTCGATTGAGGCGGGCCTCTTGCTGGTGCCCTTGAAATTTTGGATGAAGCTGTAAGCTAGCTCCTCCCAACTTCGGATGGATCCTGATGATAGGCTGCTGAGCCAGACCCGTGCCGCGCCTGTGAGCTGCAGCTGGAGGCATTGCATGGCGGTTTCTTTGTTACCGTCGTGCAGCTTGACGGATGACAGATGATCGCTGAGCCAAGATTTTGGATCTTGCGTGCCGTTGAACTTCGGAGTATCCGAAGGAAGCTTGAAATTGCGTGGCATCTGTGTTCGCCGAACAGATCTGCTGAAGCATCGAGCTCCACAGAGTTCTCCTTCATCTTCATCCATCTCGGACTCGGACGAGCATGCGCGTTTGGCTCGCACTTTGTCGATTTTGCGCTGTGTAAGCGCGTCTCTAGCGTCGTAGTCGCGTTTATGGCGATGCGAGCTCTTCTTCCTTCGAGGAAGGTCGTGCTCCTCCTCCTCTTCGGATGAAGGGGTGGGGCTCCGGTCGCGCCTGACCGGAGCTTTCTTCTTTGGCTGCGCAGGAGCGTCTTCGTGGAGCGCAGCTCCGACGAGTCCGAGTCTGGTGAGTGCGGACTTATGCATGGCTCTTTTCGGGTCCCCTTCCGGAGGTTGGTGGGCCGCGAGATACGCAGTGGCTGCCAGGATCGCAGCTTGCGGTGTCTTCGGGATGATGTTGCCGTCGGCATCCATATCCATGAACGACGTGTGGAGAGTTCGGGTTACATCACGGCGTTCTTTGGGATCCATGTTCTCCACCCGCGAGCGGTGCTTGTTTCCCTGGTTTCCGTTCGTGCTAGAGCCGGGTGCCATGGCGGAGAGCGCAGCTCGTCGCGCGCTTGACTCGGAGGCTGCTTGCTTGCGTTTGTCGAGCGTCTCCTGCATCTTGACTTGCTTCTTGTTCTCCTCGATGAGGAGGTAGTGGTACGCCATCAGCAGGTCACGTGGTGAATCCACAGGCAGGACTATGTCGCCTGCGATGGCACGGCGTGCCTGGACCCATCCTTCTTTCCTAAGTTGGATGACGTGGCCGTTGTTTTCCCCTTCGGGTGGGGGGGACTGGCTTCTTCTGTTTCCGCCGTTTCCGCCCTGCGGGTTGGGGTTCGTGTTGGGAGGTGGGTTAGGCGTTTGTTGCTCCTGGATGACCGCGGCGCATAGGTAGCGCTCGTAGATCGGTTCGCTGCTACCGCAGCTTTCAGATCCGGAACCGTAGGTCCCTTCATCCGAAGGTGGATCGCACAGATCGGAGTTGCAGCTGCTGCTGTTGTAGAACTCATCTGTCGATGGTGACGTGCGTAGCACGGGGTGTGGAGCCCACGAGGCGGGCCTGATTGATGGCACGGGCACCCGCTCAGGAAGGCGGAGGGTGCCAGTTTGTCCCACCTGGAAGCAGAAGCTCCCGAACAAAATTTCGAGTCCGTCGCCTACGGTCTCGAAATCCTTCATGGTGGCCGGCGAGTGGGCGGTGAAGTCAAAAGTGCCGACGAGGAGGTGATTCTCCGTCGTCGCGGAGTTGTAGATCGGTCGGGTCGGAACCGTCACGATCGCACAATCAGCAGCCCCGATTCCCACATACGGCGCCAATTGACGAGGTTTAATCTCGTCAATGCCCATTGTTATGGACTTGGGTTTTGAAGAAGATGGGGATGCTGGAGATCGTGGCTCGGTTAACAGACAAGCAACCAGGGGACACGAGATTTACCCAGGTTCAGGCCCCCGGAGGGAAAACCCTACTCCTGCTTGTCTGCTCTTGATTACGGCGGAACCGAAGGTTACAGGGTGCGCAGATTCGATCTGGCGTGGAGGTGTGTGCGAAAGTATAAGTCGAGAGATCTAGGACGTGCCCTCCTGGCCTTTATAGAGACTTAGGCAGGTCCCGGGCATAGTCCTAGTCGGTTACAAGTCCTAGGGTTTTACCCCTTTGAATTTCCTATCTATGCTAGTCTTGCTCTCCAAGGATCCGAAGGCATCATGGGCCTTGGCCACCCGAAAATCTTCATGGGCCAGCGTATATCTGCTATGGGCCTTCCTTGGGCTGGACCAGGTATGCTGAAGTCACGTACCCGTAGGGTATAACCATGTCAACCGTACAACTGAAGAATGTGCAGCACGTTCCCTCCATCAATCTCGTTAGCGGATCGCTTTTATATCGAGATGGCTTTAAGTTGGTTTTTGAGTCCAATAAAGTTGTAATTTCTAAGTATGTACAATTTGTTGGAAAGGGTTATGAGTGCGGAGGTCTGTTCCGCTTGTCTTTGTCAGACTCATGTACTAAAGTTATTAATCATGTTTGCAATGATAATGAGTCCAATGTTTGGCATTCAAGACTCTGTCATATTAACTTTGGTTGCATGATGCATCTAGCCAATATGAGTTTAATTCCTAAATTTACCACTGTCAAAGGTTCTAAGTGCCAAGTTTGTGTGCAAGCAAAGCAACCCCGCAAGTCTCATACGGCTTCGGAACCGAGAAACTTAGCACCGCTAGAACTTATACATTCAGATCTTTGTGAGATGAATGGTGTGTTGACAAAAGGTGGAAAAAGATACTTTATGACGTTGATTGATGACTCCACTAGATACTGCTATGTTTATCTTCTGAAATCTAAAGATGAAGCTTTGAACTACTTCAAAATCTATAAAGCTGAGGCAGAAAACCAACTTGATCTTAAAATCAAATGGCTAAGGTCGGATCATGGTGGAGAGTACTTTTTAAACGAATTTGATTTATTCTGTATGGAACACGGTATTATACATGAGAGGACGCCTCCCTACTCACCTCAGTCAAATGGGATGCCCGAAAAAAAGAACCGTACTCTAACTGATTTGGTTAACGCCATGTTAGATACATCGGGTCTTTCCAAGGAATGGTGGGGGGAGGCGCTAATGACTGCGTGTCATGTCCTAAACCGTGTCTTGTAAAGGATAAAACCATGACTCCATTTGAGGAATGGAAAAATAAAAGGCTTAAACTCTCTTACTTACGAACTTGGGGTTGTTTGGCGAAAGTCAATATTCCAATACCCAAGAAGCGAAAGCTTGGACCAAAAACCGTTGATTGTGTATTTCTGGGATATGCTTTTCATAGCATTGGCTATATATTTTTGATAGTAAAATCTGAGATATCCGACATGCATGTTGGTACAATTATGGAGTCGAATGATGCGACTTTCTTTGAGGACATTTTTCCTATGAAAGGTATGTCTAGCTCATCAAATCAGGAGATGACTAGTTCATCTAGTCAGGAATTTTCTATAATTCCTAAACCCACTATGCCGATAGAACACTCTGATGATCCTGTGGAGGATGACAATGAAGCTCCCAAAAGGAGCAAGATACAAAGGACTGCAAAGTCATTTGGTGATGATTTCATTGTGTACCTTGTGGATGATACTCCCACTTCTATTTCAGAAGCCTATGCATCTCAAGATGCTAACTACTGGAAGGAAGCTGTCCGAAGCGAGATGGACTCCATATTAGCTAATGGTACTTGGGAAATCACTGATCTCCTTATGGGTGTAAACCTATAGGATGTAAATGGGTGTTCAAGAAAAAGCTTAGACATGATGGTACTATTGAAAAGTACAGGGCATGTCTTGTGGCCAAGGGTTATACCCAGAAAGAAGGTGAAGACTTTTTCGATACCTACTCACCTGTAGCCAGATTGATCACTATTCGAGTACTACTTTCCTTGGTTGCCTCACATGGTCTTCTCGTTCATCAAATGGACGTTAAGACAGCTTTTCTAAATGGAAAGCTAGATGAGGAAAATGGAGCATCCTGACGGATTTGTAGTAGATGGTCAAGAAGGAAAGGTATGTAAATTAGTGAAGTCTTTGTATGGTCTTAAGAAAGCTCCTAAATAGTGGCACGAGAAGTTTGAAAGAACTTTAACTGCTGAAGGCTTTGTTGTAAATGAAGCTGACAAATGTGTGTACTATCGCCATGGTGGGAGCGAGGGAGTTATTATGTGTCTCTACGTTGATGACATATTGATATTCGGGACCAACCTCGTTGTTATCAAGGAGTTCAAAGAGTTCCTATCTCGCTGCTTTATGATGAAGGACTTGGGATTGGCTGATGTAATTTTAAACATCAAGCTACTAAAGGATGACAATAGTGGGATTACACTGCTTCAGTCTCACTATGTGGAAAAGATATTGAGTCGCTTCGGGTATAGCGACTGCAATTCTTCTCCAACACCTTATGATCCAAGTGTGCTACTTCGAAAGAATCGAAGGACTGCTAAAGATCAATTGAGATATTCTCAAATTATTGGCTCGCTCATGTATTTAGCCAGCGCTACTAGACCTGACATCTCCTTTGTTTTAAGCAAACTGAGTCAATTTGTGTCAAATCCTGGAGATGATCATTGGCATGCTCTTGAAAGAGTTTTGCGCTATTTGAAAGGCACTGCGAGTTATGGTATTCACTATACTAGGTATCCACGGGTACTTGAGGGTTATAATGATTCAAACTGGATATCTGATGCTGATGATATTAAGGCTATAAGTGGTTATTTGTTTACACTTGGTGGTGGCGCTGTTTCCTGAAAGTCTTGCAAGCAGAATATCTTAACGAGGTCAACTATGGAAGCAGAACTCACAGCATTAGACACAGCCACTGTTGAAGCAGAGTGGCTTCGTGAGCTCTTGATGGACTTACCTATGGTTGAAAAACCAATACCCGCCATCCCGATGAACTGTGATAATCAAACTGTGATTGTCAAAGTAAATAGTTCTAAGGATAATATGAAGTCATTAAAGCATGTGAAGAGGAGATTGAAATCTGTCAGGAAACTGAGAAACTCCGGAATTATTGCGTTGGATTATATCCAAATATCTAAGAATCTGGCAGATCCCTTTACAAAGGGATTATCACACAATGTGATAGATAATGCATCGAGGGAGATGAGTTTGAGACCCACGCTATGAGTTGATCCAGGGCCAGTCCTGAGATTTCGGGGGCCCGGGGCGAAACTAAAATTTTGGGCCCCTTATTATAATTTTTTTGCATATATGAGATGATGAAAAATTAATATTATATGTATACTCCAACTATAATATTCATATAGAAATAAAAATGTTTACATGATACTTTAAAATTTCCTCGAACTTTTCTAGAAGCGAAGTCAGAAAATTACAATGAAACTTAAACCGGAAAAAGTTTAAAAACATGAGAAAACAATCACGATTACTGCTGGAACATAATTTTAGTATGGAAGAAAAATCGCAAGAGATAATTTTTTATAATAAGCAAAAACAATGTTGAGAGACATGAGGAACGAAGTCATAAAAAATATAAATCCAATTTAAACATGATAAAAGGTAAAAAATAAAATTGAAAGTAAAAGGCGTGAAAGAATATACCAAAGAAAAAAACAGAAAAAATGATGAAAGGGAATGAAACAGAAAGAAAATACGTAATGGAACTTATATAAGAAAAATAAAAAAATAAAGAAAAGAGACTTGTGTTGATATGTTGAAAGAACTCGTCTCGTATGTCTCTGATCAGTACTCCCTTCGTCCGTAAATAAATATACTTCTAGCTTTTAACTAAGTCAAACTTTATCAAATTTGATAAATTTTATAGATAAATATAGCAACATATATTACATCAAATTAATATGTTTTGAAACTAAATTTGAAAACATTTCTATTAGTACCAATTTAGTGTCATAAATGTTGTTATATTTTGCTATAAAGTTGATCAAACTTTACTAACTTTGACTTAGGACAAAACTAGAACTACACTTATTTGCAGACGCAGAGAGTATGCTGATACCTTTTTGAGTGGATGCAGGGTTCGATAGTCTGCAACACCCGAAGCTACATCCTCTAAACATTCCCAACCCACTACCGTTTTTTAGTGAAACTTTACTAGGAAATGCTCGCGCGTGACTCGGGAAGCGAACGGGGCAATTGATGAATCGATCATTGTCTGGGACTAGCCATTGGGAGTCGAGCGTTGCCCACAAGGCCAATAAAAAAATCTTTTTTATATGTATACTTGGTTTATAATTTTTTGTGCCCCTAATTGTTTTGGGCCTGGGGCGGCTGCCCCGCTGGTCCCCCAAGGGCCGGCCCTGAGTTGATCCCAGTGGCAACCCACTCTATGTGATCGGAGATCCCGTAAATTAGGATTGGGAGACAAGCTGTTGCTCAGCTGAGAGGAGAGTATCCCGATATTATATTATATTTACATCTCTATAAAGATGCAATACTCTCTTAATCTGCATGGCAGGATGATATTTATTTTAATGTGTTCCAAGTGGCTTTTTATAAGCGGAGATGTTGTCCCGCAGAACATCTCTTGAGGAACACACCTATATGAGTCTGAATGTCAAACGTCGTAGTCCGTGAGAGTTGAGTGCTCTCTAATAAACTCATAAAAGGGCCTGGAGTATGACGCATAAGATTCAAACCGCGGGGAAGCCGACGGTAGCCCTGTACCGTTCTAGATTTTGTGTGAAACTAGCGCGCAAAAAACTTGTAGTTTAATGCATAGTTCACTATTCAAGTTGCTAGCTAGTGTAGCATAAAGTTTAACGTGAAATTTCAACTTAACAGTCTCTACTACACACCGGTATACAAAACAATTTTCTGGAAGGAAAATGATGTAATGTGCCAATGAGACTTTATGGGGGATTGTTGGAATTTGGTGAGTTTTCGGCTATTGGCCCATTAGACAAATTCTGAAATTCTCTTTGGCCCACTTGTATATGGCAGCATATGGCTATGCTAGTGGTGCTAAAGTTGTCCCATATTGCTCGTTGAAGGGGAGTTGGACCACCTTATATAGTAGAGTATTGCACCACTCACTAAGGTGTGACAAGAAGAGTATCCCTCGCGCACTCCTCCTCCGACGCCGCCTGCCTCGCCTCGCCACGCCTCGTCACGACGCGCGCGCGCCACGTGTTGCGGGAATCTCGCCGAGCCAAGCCTTATTTTGCTGATTGGGAAAACTGATTATGAGTCATTAACGGACGCGTTAATTATAGACGTTTCCAGTTTTTATGGACGTGGCTGTTACCTACTCGTATGTGGGCTGAGCCCACGATCTTCCTAACCTGTACTATATAAGCGTCTGCGCTAAACATAATCGATGAATCAATCCAGACACACGCCTACCTCTAGAACCTTGCGCTGTCGCTTTCGTCTTCCCCATCCCGGCTTGCGGCGTGCACCGCAGATCGAGACAGTAGGCCTCCGGAACCCCGCCTCTCGTTAACCTGTACAAGTGAGGGGCGATCAAGTTTTTGGGGAGCGCTCAAGCGCGACTACTGGCAACCACGACGTCATCTGACGGCGAGTTCCCGAACGACGACTTCTTTCCAGACGTCAGCGACCTCTTCGACAACCTCAACATGGGCGACGCTACTGCGACTCCTGCGGCTGCTATTCAGGCTATATCGTATATGATCTCGATCTCTCTCTTTCGGATTATGCTAGAGTTTTTTGTTCTAGCGTTTGGTGTAGATGTGATAGGTTTATCTCCTATAGATGTAATCTGTTCATCTACTTTGTTGATTTGCATAATTGGTTTTAGTACCGTTTGTATGATCGTGCTTTATCAATTTATTATTTGGATTAAATCATATGTATTATTGCTTATATTTCCAACAAAGGGATCCCGACGAAGATCGACGCGAATGATCTCTGCCTGTTGCTGACTGGGTGTGATGGTGAGCATGGGGAGAAAACCAGGGAACCGCTGGCCGAGCAGACAACTTAGCACGGCGGCAGCCGGCGGCCACGAGAAGAAACTCTTCCGCGGGGCTTCATCCATAGCTGTAGGTTAAGAAAACTGTTAACGTAAAAAGATTGAAGTGCCCAAAGAATCAAAGGCTGGAATAGACTTTATACTACTCCATACGTTGGTAGTGTAAAAAAGACCCCATTCTTTACCCTTTTTCTAGCAGAGTGTCAACTGAGGAAAAAAAATCGACGTGTGTGATAGGAGGTAAGCTAGTGCGGCAGAGATGAAAGACCGATGACCTTCGCACTTGCGTATGCTGTTCTTTGTTCTCACTGTCCAAACTTGAAACTTGGTTGAGTGCAAGGTTAGTGGACATGGCAAGTCCAAGCAAGAGTTATATATATATCCATCACAAAAACCTGCATGACCGTGAGCAAGTTGGATCGGTCAATGTCAAACGCTGAAACACCCCCCTATATATGCAAGTAAAAGATGCAGCCACCACATGCTAATATAGTACTTATAGTAGCACAAATGGTATAGCAAGACTTCTCTCGAAATAAGATTTCGCCCCGTTTTATAAATAAAGCACACACGTTAGACTACAGCTGGACCAGACAACACAACGTCCAAAAGAAAACACACCACGATACACATTGTTGGGGCAGCAGCACACACACGCCCGAACTAAAAGCAAGGAAAAACAAAAAAGAAATGGAGACGGAGGCGGATCGACTAGATGATGAAGACCGCAACCACTGCGTCCTCCGAAGAATGTCCACCCAGCTCCTAGCCCCGACTCGTCAAGCACCAAATAGCACCCTCAATAGTGAAAGCGACCGCTGCTGCCTGGACCAGAAATTGGCCCCAGGATTTCCCTCGGCACACAGATGGGAGTGGGTGAAGGGTAGCCATGACGCCCTTCAGGAAGGGAGGCGCCACCCACGGGCGGCACCGCGTCGGTGTCGGTCGCGCCGACAAGCATTTATCCCCAAGACCCTATCCACAAGCCTCGGATGAGCCGTTGCACAGGAGACACGCGAGGGCGAGGCCTCGCCACCACCAAACTTGCCGCCCATGAGCACGCGCCATGCCAGTCCCGACTCCACCATCATCATCTCACCGAAATTACCGTCACGAGGTCTACAAGATGAGGCACACGTAGTTCGAGGCAGGGCCAGCAGAGCCGCGTCCGTGCGGGAGGGAACTGCCTCCACCGCCAAGGGCGATAGTCGACCGGACACGACCACAGGCACACCAGTTCATGTTAGGTCCGGCCGAGTCCAACAGACCCGTAAAGCCCCCACAGAGGCACACCAGTCCCACTATTAAGCTTCATGCACTAACCAACTATTTTAAAGACCAATCTAATAGAAAAAAGTTAGGACAATCTACTTATACAGTTCAATATTCCCCCTCATCGTGTGAGAGAAAGACAAGTCAACACGTGTAAACAGAGAGGTATGGCTCAAGAGGCCAACACGTAGACAAGTCAACCAGGACTCTAACTCGAGACCTTAGCCTCTAATATCATGTTAAACTTCATGCGCTAACCAACTATTCCAAAGACCGATCTAATGGAAAAGAGCTAGGAAAATCCACTTATACAGTTCAATGAGAGTCCGCCCGAGCCGAGAAGGAACCGTAAAGCCCGTAGTCACGCTGCAACAGACCGGACGAGGACACCGTTGAACCTACACAAACGTACAGAGCCACCATTCGCAGAGCAAGCATGGAGGAGGGCAAACCCGCCCGCCCGGCCCAGATGGAGCCCTAAGGGACCAGATCAATCTCGGCCAGATCCGCCCGCCACAGCCTGCCGCGCTGCCCCACAGCTAGCAGCTGCGCCGCCACGTCGCTTCGCTCGGCCGCCGCCTAACCTCCGCCGCCCAGATCACACCGCCACCGGAAGAGAGAGGCCTCGACCCCGCCGCCTCAACGCGGCAAGAGAAGAATCGTCATCGCCGGCGCCACATGGGCTGCGCCCGGCGAGCCCTGCCACCGGCGGCGACGGGGGAGAGGTGGAGAGGGAGGGCCTAGCGGGGAGCTCAACGGTGTCGACCCCGTCACCCTCCGAGGGAGGGGGAGGGGACGGGAGCGTTTTTTTTTGAAATCCCTGAATAATTGATGATACTCGTATACCAGGACTTCAACGGGCCTTAATGTAACACCCTCAGAATCGGCCCTATGCAAGTTTTTGCGAAACCCGCCAAACCCGCATAGAAACGATTCAAAGGTGCCCACCAGGCACTTTCGTGCGGGTGGAAAACGAAGTAATAACATTACACAACAGTCCTCGATGGGACCCACAGAACAGATATATAACAGCGACTCAATGAGTCAAGAATACAGACATAATATACAAAGATCCAAATCACCTTGAAAATGATAGAGCGTCCGACTACGGACAAGATGCAAATGGGGCTAAGAGCCCTGAAGAATAACCAATGGCGTCCATAACCCTGCCCAGGCCAAGCCGGAAGGGTAACCGCGCTAACGACGTCGATCTCAAAACCTTCTTAAACAAAAGGGGTGCCGACAAAGGGCAAAGGAAAAAGAGGAGCGTCAGTACTGAGGCCAGTACACGGCGAGGCTAGAATTCGGCGGTCCTCGCCTACATAGGTATGGTGGACTGAAGCGGCAGCGGCAACATGCACTAAACAACCTATAGAGACTCGATACAACTAGCGGCCATCAGAGAGGGGTAAGAAAAACCTATTCGGAACCAACCTGATACTACCACCAAACAAACCCACCCTGGTGTTTCCCCCTCGAGACCAAACGAGGAAGTCAACCGAGGAACTCACACAGTTGGCAGTTTTATTTAGTCGGTTATCGTTGCAGCAATTACTAGTCAAGTATAGATAATCATCCTGATGTAATAAGCAGTGGGCAAGTTTATTTAACCATTCCGTTGTAGTTGCGACACTTACTAGTCAGATCCAATTAGCATGAGATATCCCAAAACCCAGCAGTTGTTGGTACTTTTATTCAGCCATTCCGTTATAGTTGCAATACTTACTAATCAGATACAATGGTCGCAAGCGACAACCCAAACAAGCAATTGTTGGCAGTTTTATTTAGCCATTCCATTATAGTGAAGCTGATTACTAGTCATTATAAAGTCAAATTTATAGCTCTACTTTAGTTATAGTTGTCTATGATCGAGATACTGTGCTCCAAGTCGTCCATAACCGCGGACACGGCTTTCAGAAAGTTTTACCCTGCAGGGGTGCACAAATAGCAACACACACTCGATCAACCTCGGAAAAACCAAATCAAAACCCAACGAGGCTTTCACGATAAAGCAATCACAGGATTCAGAAATATTTCAGGGGGCCACCCCTTGGAGTACACCCGCAACGAAGTTAGCTGACTCCGAGACGGACCCGAGGTTTGGGTGGACGGCTGTAAACGACTGGGAACCCAAAACTGGGCTTGTCGATACCGCGAAATCGTGTCCCGATCCTAAACAGTATAGGTGCTCCTCGCACAATCGTAAATAAAGCAGTAAAGCATGGCATAAGTACATGATAGTAAATAAAACCTCAAACTAGTTTGTGGCCCCAAGAAATAAGACTGAATCAAGCTCTGGCTCAGAGGGGTCCCATAATCCTCCCGGATGTGGATAGCGCGAATATTCAAGGAACAGGTATCAAGTACTCGGGGTCCTACGGGACACAAGTGGACGGTTAACAACCAAATAACATCTATTGCCCACCTGTGCCTCTGCTTACCTACTTCAATTTTAGTTGTTAAACAGTAATTAAAGTAAACGATAATGAAAGCCATGATCATCTCCAACCTTAAACATGCGGCAACACTCCAACAACTGTGGTACTGGACGACACGCAACAGCACTTGAGCGAGCGACTACGACGCGCAGGACCAACTATCTACCAAACGACAGGTAATAGGATGTGTTCCAAGGCAATATGAGGCTGCAAGGGATACCACGGGTACGGAAACTAGAGCATCGCAACACAGATAGCAATAGATCAACAGGAGGGAATAAATACTATAAACGTAAGATAGGTAGAAAGGGGGAGATGCTCGCCTAAAAACATTGTCGAAGGTTCAACCGAAGATCGGGGCGAAGCTCACATGAACTCAACGGCCCAATCCGCGAAGAAGCAAAACACTAGAAGAAACACCGGATGCACTATTTAATACTACGGCAAAAGATCGGGCATGATGCGTGTATGATGTATGACATGGCAAAGGTGCCATGCGATTAGGTCATATTAAGCGGAACCGGGGTCCCGACAATTAATTAATAGGTTCATGTTGTTTAGATACCCTGCAATTTAAATGTTGTCTTAACATGGCAAAATATAGCACCGGTTCGCTACACAAATTTAAATGAGACCAATATAAGACTAGATTTGCTGCATATGGGCCCCATATTTAATTATGAGGTGAATCGGCATAAGGCCCCCAGCCCACATGATATGCATGCGAGATGAACAATAATATGCAACAAGTTTTATATAAAGCATTTATTAAAATAGGGGCTCGGGAAAAGGTTCACACATCTGGTTCGGAAGATCTTGGTTCTGGGGGTTCGGGGTTCGGTCTCAGGGTTCGACGGGAACAGGTGCGGATCAGGGCTACTGGTTCCGAGATGAAGGGCTTGACTTTCGGCGTCCTTCGGTTTCATGTCGACGTGCTCGGCGTCCACGATGGAGAACTCGGTGTATCCGTGTCGTGGTTCTTGTCGGGGTTCTCGGCTTAGGGCGCCGGGATCGGTCTCGGCGTTCGGGAAGGGGTACTTGTCACACCGGGGTTCGGTCTTCGGGGTTTGGACTCTGGTCGAAGTTCTTGGCGTTCCCTGACGAAGATCTTGGTGTGCCATCTCGATCACCTGTGGCCGGCATCGGGTTGGTCTTGTCCGTGAGGAGATCTTGGCGACGGAATCGAAGACTCCGGGAAGGAGATCTTGGAGCGACGCCGGGTTCGGTTGTCGTTGACGATCATGGGAGGTGTCGGCACCAGGTGGTCTTGATACGAAAAACACACAGGTACAACACAACCTGACGTGCAGCTAGACGAAAAAGACGGCAGGCTGCCTGGAAGCGACGGTTGGCAAACAACACAAAAAGAAACACGGGCAGAGAATCAATCGCTGCACCCTGAACCAGCAGGGAAAACGGGCTCCGGTTCGGCGATGACGTCAAGAGGGCGCCAGAGGACGAGGGAGCTGGCCCTGGTCGCGTGCGGGCTCGCAGGGCGCTGCAGACGGAAGGCGGGGGCCCGCTGGCCCGGCGACCGGAAATGAACGCGGTCGAGGAGGACGCACAGGACGCACAACTGCAGGGGAAAGCGGCCACGAGCGCGGCGGCGGACCGAGCGGCGACGACGCCGTCCTGCTGGGGGGTCGAGGAGGAGCCTCCGAGGGAAACGCAGCGGCGGCGGCCCGCGCTTGGGGAGACGGCGAGGTCGGGGAAGAGGAAGGCGGGGCCCCGGTAGGCCTAGGGCCGAGCGACGGGGACGGCACGGGGCAGCGGCCGGGTGCGGCGCAGGGAGGACCGGCCACGGCAGGTGCTCGGTGGATGCAGGCGGAGCGGCGGACGGGCGGTGACGACCGAAGGGGAGGGGCGGTCGCAGAGGAGGAGGGACGTGGTGGTGGTCGCGGTACCGCGCGCCGGCGGCGTCGGGTGGAGCCCCGGCGACGGGGAGGTGGCGTGGCATGCTCGGGAGGAGGCGACGGCCAGACGCGGTGCGGCGGCGCTCGGGTCCGAGCAGCGGCGCGGGGGCGCCGGAGCGGGGCTCGGCCGCGGGGAAGGAGGTTGGGGAAGGGCGGCCGCGCGCCGGAGCGGGCACGACGGCGGGGCTTGGTGGAGAGGCTCGCGGCGGCGGACGACGGAGGAGGAGGCGACCGACGAGGGCCGACGGTGGTGAAGCTCGAGGGAGGGGGGTGGTCGCCGGCGGGCGGAAGGCGGAGGGGCAGGACGCGGCGGCGGCCAAGCAGAGAGGAGGGCGACGTCGCTAGGGCGGCGGGGAGGAGGAGCAGAGGCGGTGGCCGGAGGGGAGGAAGAAGGGACGAGCGCGTTCGGTGGGGGAAGCGGTCGGGGTGGGCTCGCGTGGGGCGCCAGGGGGAGAGAGAGAGAACGGGGGAGGCGGCCAGGGGGAGTGGTGGGCCAGGCGGGGTCGGGTGGGACCCGCCCGGGGTGGGATCAGGCGGTCGGTGAGGGAGAGAGAGAGGTGGTAGGTGGGGCTGTGTGTGGGTGTGGGGCAGAGGAGAGAGGGAGTGGGGGGTGAGAGAGAGGATTGGTGAGGTGGCTGAGAGAGTGCTGAGGTGGAGGGACGGTGAGGTGGCAAGCTGGGGTTGGTGGGTAGACTAGGTTTGGGTAGGAATAGATTGGGGTTTGGGTTTTATTAGTTTGTAAAATATTTATGGTGTTGTCTTGTTTTAAATCTTTTTAGCAAAATAATTTTTAGGCAATTAATTTAACAGATAATTATAAGACTTGTTTTGAAATAAGAGAAGAGGTATTGTATCAGACAAAATAGTTTTTAGCTACAATATTCTGAGAGCCAAAGATGCATGATGATGACGATGCAATGCACAAAAACAACGCGATTTTCTAGTAGTGGTTTTGCGGGATGCCACACTTAACTAGTTTAGCTTGATCACTTCAAATCTGATGGGCACTTCTGCTTCGGTCCCCCGCCCCGTGTTGGCATCCATGCTTTATTTGCCCATTTATCACCTAGCAATTGGCCCTGAAGCCAACCTCCTTTCCCGCGTGGCCCCAGATCCACCCTGTATTACTCATTTGTCCATCTGCAAATACATACGCGTGTACTCCGTCTGTACAGGGAGACATGTGAGCGGTGCAATCCTAGACCGAGGCCTTCAACCGTATCGAGCTCACCTACCACGCCGTCAATCTCGTGATGGCCACCACGTCCCGCGCTGCGTCGAGTTCCTCGTCGGTGAACGGCCACTCTCCGGTACCGGCAAGCCCGACGACCGCATGGTCGGCTACTCAGGCGACACGGTCACCGCCGCTAACGACCACATCTTCAGGTATGATTGGTTGGTACCAGGTCCGAGTCAGCTCCCTGTTTCCAATTCAAGCCCCGTACATACAAATATCAGCTGATCGATCTGTATTTTAATTCATATCCCGTACGTATATATATCACGATCTGCCTTTTAATTCATGTCCCATACGTATACATACCAACTGATCGATTTGCCTTTTAATTCATGTCCCGTACACACTACAGGAATAGGAAGCTACGCCGACGGCCGGTCACTACGCCGACGGCCAAACGTCGGGATCATCGGCGTAGCCATCGTCCAGACCAGCCCCGCCAAGCAGCCGTCGGCCTATAATTGCCCTCGCGTATCCTATGCTGCGCCGACGGCTGCCCTCGGCGTAGCTATTTTTTCTTTTACCTCATTAAACTGTGAAAAATCATAACTAAATCATTATAATTCAGAAAAATACAAATAATATATCAAAATTTACAAAAAAATAAGAACTATCTATCTACACTCAAATATTATACATTTATAAATAAAAATTAAGTGAAACATAAAATATTATATATAGTTTAAAACAAGCATAAAAAAATTCAAAAACGATCGAAACAATGCGAAACCTCTGCGTGGTGTCATATTATATGACATAGTTACAAGAAAAAATATCAAACTTAGTATATTGATTATGTCTGAAAAAACCTTCACAAAATGATCTATCCCATTCGAGGTTTCTTGGCTTTTGGGTCAAATGACCAATGTTATGGCTAGAATCAAGGCATAGTGTGTGATAATGTGTCTATATTGTGCATACATGTGCATCATGGGATGATGAACAATGTTGCAGGAGGAAGTTTTCCTTTTCGTCGCACCAAAAAGCCATTTTCCATTTTCCGAACATAAAAAACAGAAGGTTTTGTGAAGCAACCACCAAATGGCTGATTCAAAATTCTACCACCACATTTTACAAAAAATACTAGACCATCTTATATGGACAATGTCCCAATAGGAGGATCTTAAACCTTTCCGTCCATCCCTGGTGAAAAACACAAATTCCTACCGAATCGATAGGAAGTGGGTCAGATATGAACTACAGGTACATGATCCGATGCTCATGTTTTTTTACAAAAATCATTTTTCAGTTCACAATATGCTATTTTATCAAAGATCCAATGCAAGTTTAGCGAGGCTCGGCCCCGAGCTAAGAATCTTCATGCCCGTCGTTCGACAAAGTTTGACGATAGTTTAAAACGGGCATAAAAAAATTCAAAAACGGTCGAAACAATGCGAAACCTTCGCGTGGTGTCATATTATGTGACAGAGTACAAGGAAAAATATCAAACTTGGTGTATTGATTATGTCTGAAAAAACCTTCACAAAATGACCTATCTCATTCGAGGTTTCTTGGCTTTCGGGTCAAATGACCAATGTTATGGCTAGAATCGAGGCATAGTTTGTGATATGTGCCCATATTATGCATACATGTGCATCATGGGATTGCGAACAATGTTACAGGAGGAAGTTTTCCTTTTCGTCACACCAAACTACCATTTTCCATTTTCCGAGCACAAAAAATGGATGGTTTTGTGAAGCAATCACCATTGGCTAATTCAAAATGCTACCACCATATTTTACAAAAATACTAGACCACCTTATATGGACAATATCCCAACAGGGGATTTTAAATCTTTCCGTCCACCCCTGGTGAAAAAGACAAATTCCTGCCGAATCGACAGAAAGGGGGTCAGATATGAACTACAGGTACATGATCCGATGCTCATGTTTTTTTACAAAGACCTTTGCCGAGGAGGCTACGCCGAGGGAAGCCGTCGGCGTACCATACGTCGAGGGCATTTTGGCCTTGCCGTCAGCGTAGCGCGCGCGTCCTATAGTGACATACACATATCAGCTGATCAATCTGCCCTTTTTTTTCCACTAAAGTCCGCGTATAATATACAACTATATAAGTGGACAATATGGGACTCTTCGGCCCGCCCACAACCCACCCACAATCCGTCCGCCAACTAACCCACCAAAACTTCCCTTTAGGGTGGGGGACCAAAGCAAGCCTCTCTGATGGGAGTTTAGTACACAACGACCCGACTTAATCGCTCTTTTCAATACGTAAATTAATCCAATGGAGAGATTAACAGAAGCAAGCCAAGTTATCAAGGATGTCTAATTTGGATAGATGGTGTGAGGTTTCAACCGAAAAATAGTTGTGCTCGACCAGATCAAAGTTCAAACAAACTACTAGTAGTATTATACTGCAGAAGTTCAAACAAGCGATTTGGGTTTTCACTCTTTGCACAACTTGTGCGTTTAGAAAAAGATGCAGCCTTGGGCTCTGACGGCGACGCTGGCAGCGCCACGCCCCCCGTTCGCGGCCGGCCAGCACCTCGGCTCTGCCTAGCCTCCTCGCCTCTCCGTCCCCCCCGCCCTCCTCTCATGGATGACCAGGTGCGCGGCAGGCGTTGGGCCGATGTCACAGCGGAGGAAGACGCGGCAGAAGAGGAGGCTCGCGAGCGGGAGAGGCTGACCTCTCCCCCGGCGCTCCATATGTTGGGGGATTTCCTCTCCTCGCCGGCTTGTCTGCGGCCATCTCGCTGGCGTGGCGGTAGGAGGACGTCGGCCGCTCCCCCGGCGACGCGCTCTGCGCCAGTTCGTCGGTGCCCCCCTTGTGCTGCGAGCCCGGTGGCTGCTGAGGCTAGGGACAGGCTGCTGGGGATCCTTGGGGTTCGCCCTGAGCCATCCCAGGCCCAGTCCCCGGCCCCGACGGCGGCCGCGACAGGCTCCCAGCCAGGGTCACCGGCAGCAGCGTGTGTCGCACCTTCCACGGAGAGCTCGCGTGAGGCTGGTCGCTTTGGGCCGATCGGTCAGGAAGGACCCATCATAGAATGGAGGGCCCATCCGACCATCCCCAGCTTCCGCCACGCGTGGGTCTCCAGGGAAAAGGCCCCGCGGCTGGGCCGGCCCCCTGGCGACTGGCGGTGGATACCCAAGGGGGCATCGGATCTAACCCTAGCTTATCGTGCCTCTGACGCCCAGGTGAGGAAGTTCCACCGCGCTGCCAGGACTGTGCGTTGGACCCAGCCGCCGCCGCCGCCCCTCCTCCGCTCCTTCTCCGAAGTATCCGCCATGAAGAGGCCCCACGAGCCCTCCCCCAACGCCCGCGCGCATCCCAGCCGCGTCAGGGGCCCTCGCCTCCCCCACCCCACGCCCCTGCCCTGGCGGCCGACCTCTATCGGCTCCCCTCCCGGCGGTCTCCCCAGCGGCCCCGTAGCTCCCCTGCTCGCGAGGAGCGGTCCGACTGCCGACAGGCGGAGGAGAGGCTACTCGGCCACAGCAGCTCGGTGCGGGAGGATCCCCTGCCTCCGGCGCGCGCCCCTCACCGTGCCCATGAGGCTGCGCGGCGTCCCGCCTCCCCTGTTGGCCGCCACACAGAGGCCTCCCTCCACCAGGCTCTGCTCCAGAACCCGCCCCCGCGGGCGCATGGTGGGAGCAGGGACTCCAGCGGTGACTGGCGCCGGGATAGGGACAGGGACCGAAGGCAGTCACCGCAGCGCTCGCCGAGACCGGAGGCGTCGGCCGCAGCCACCGCGGACCTACCCAAGAAGAAGAAGAAAAGTAAGAAGAAGAAGAGTGTCGCGGTGGCTTCTGGGCCGTCGAGACTATCTGAGGCTCGACCCCCCCCATGCCCCCCGATAGATGGAGTTCCTCGGCCAGTACATCGACGGGGGGTTCTATTACATCGATATCGGGGGGATTCAGCTGACGGTACCGGAGAACTTGGCGGTGGCCAAGGTGAAGCCCGGGACTGGCCCGTCGACCATCACCGCTGAGATGATTCAGGGGAAGCTGGTGACCATGATGCCTGGGGAATGGCAGGTGAGGCCGATCTCGAGCACGGAGTTTGATGTAGCCTTCCCTTCAGTGGAGGTTATGAGGCTCTGTGCTTGCAGCTCCGCCCTCACCCTGCCAGTCAGCCAGATCGCCCTCTACATCGAGCCATACCTCGGCCACTCCCTCGGCCTTCAAGCTCTCTGTGACGTGGATCAAGATTCTGGACTACCCCGAGGATCCCAAGCTCAGGACCCTGCCATTCCTGGAGCTCGTGGCGCAGGCGATTGGCAAGTTGGTGGAGGTGGACGAGGGCTCTCTGGGTGGCGGGGGACCGATCCGCATCAGGGACTTGTGCCCGGATCCCGCCTAGCTACCGGGGATCCTCACCACGATCTACTTCGGCGAGGACAGATGGCGCATGACGGTCGAGCTGGACGACTCCCCTCAGGCTTCGAGGTCCTCCCCGCCACCGCCAGCACCACCCTCGGGCAGCCCGGCCAGTAGAGAGGACGACTCCTCGGGGAGGATGATGATGACCCAGAGGAAGGGGTCCCGGAGGCTCGACTCCAGCCTCGCCACCGGCACCCTCTCCCACTGGAGGCCCGACCTCTCGGGCTCCTCTGGTGCCCCATCGGGAGATCTCTACGATCCCTCTGGACCTCTCCATCGCGCAATATGGATCCAACTTCAGCAAGGAGGCCGGGTTCACAGGACACATTGATGTGTCGGCTTCCTCAGGGGGCTTGCCTCCTAGCCACCCCGAGGAGGACCGGGACTCTGGGAGCGTGGGTCTGGAGGTCACGGCTCCGTCTTCCCCGCGCTCTCCGGGTGTGACCTGCTACACCCTATCCCCGGGCTCCTCTCCGTCCTCCCTGCAGACCTCCCCGACGACATTCCCGACCACCCCCGCCCAGGCAGGAGTGACCATCTCTTAGGCCGCCCTCAACACCCCAGTGGCTGGCCCCAAGCAGCGCCCGCAGCGCCCCACCCCGCAGCCGTTCTGCCATAGTGCACGCATTGCACGATCGAGGGGGATGGCCCCGGGCCCGGAGCCTTCGGTGCTGACGGTGGCGTTGCAGAGGGATGCTGCTCGGAACCTGGACCAAGTACTACTCCGCCCTCCCCTCCTCCGTGTTCCTCCCCTTCTTCTGGGTCTCGCTTCTCGATTTTAGCGGATTCGTCCCTGGACCACTTGGCGCAAGTGGCAGCAGATAGCGGCATCATCTTCAGGGGCGAGCGTGGTCCTCGCATGGAGCAAATCGCCGCGATTAGGGCTAAGGAGGTCTATGAGGGGACCTTGGCGGCGGCCCGTGCTCTGGAGGAGCACAGGCGGCCTGGCCCCCCCGACCCCACTGGACCCAGGCCCGCAGGGCCTAGGTCCGGGGGGAGGGAACGAACTCCTGGCCCCGAGAGCGGGGAGGCTTCCACGGCGGCCACTTCTTTGAGGAGGCCGCATGGGAGGCCTCCGAAGGCGTCGTCCAGGCCCTCGACCACTGGTAGGGCCCGATCCGTCCCCCGTAAGGGGACAACCCTGTCATAGTTTTTAAATGAATTTGCCCATAATTAGGTCATTCATTTGGAACATCAGGGGGTTCGGGAACGAGGGCCGGCAACGTCAGCTTAAGGAACACGTGCGATGAGAAGATGTGGATATCGTGGGGCTACAGGAGACCATCAGACATGACTTCCGCCCCTCGGAACTTGAGGGCCTGAGCCGACACAAGTTCGCTTGGAACTGGTTGCCGGCATCGGGACACTCGGGTGGTATCCTCCTTGGCGCCAAGGAGGAAACCTTCAAGGTGGAGGACATGGACCGTGGGGACTTCTCCGTGAGCATGTCTCTCACCCATAGACGCTCTGGTCTCCAGTGGGAGACCATTATTGTCTATGGCCCCGCGGACCATAGTAGATCCGCGACCTTCCTGGCGGAGCTTAAATCTAAGGTTGAGAGCTGCTCCATTCTAGTGGTTATGGCTGGGGACTTTAATCTGATCCGCTCACCAGAGGATAAAAGTTCGGGTAATGTGGATATTCCGAGGATGCGTATGTTCAACGATTGCATTGCGGACCTCGCTCTTAGAGAGGTCCATAGGGTTGGGGCTAGGTTCATTTGGACCAACAAGCAGGCGGCTCCGATCCAATCCATCTTGGAACGAGTCCTGGTCTCAGTGGAATGGGAAGTAGCATTCCCACTCTGCTCTCTCCGAGCACTTACTAGGATCGGATCGGATCACACCCCCTGCTGCTCTCCACCGGGGGCGACATTTCCCCTCGCCTGAATCGTTTCCACTTTGAGAACTTTTGGTTGTCCCAACCAGGATTTGTGGAGGCGGTAAAGACAAGATGGGAGGTTGCTGCGGCGTCCCCGCCGTGTAGGTTCTGTGCGGTCGACGTTTGGCATCACTGTGCCTTGATGGCCCGCCAATTCATGCGCGGTTGGGGGGCTAATCTGG
Source organism: Avena sativa (assembly GCA_916181665.1). Lineage (NCBI taxonomy): Eukaryota > Viridiplantae > Streptophyta > Magnoliopsida > Poales > Poaceae > Avena > Avena sativa. The sequence goes on from OV702280.1 coordinate 278,837,576, forward strand.
GCATGGCGATCCGACGCCAGAAGGAGTCCCTTCTTAGTGAGATCCAATCTCTAGACCGCACGGCGGACTCCCAGGGCCTCTCCGTTGCGGAATGGACGCATCGATATTCTCTGGAGGCGTCGCTACTGGACATCTATAAGGGAGAAGAAGTGTTCTGGAGGCAGAGGAGCCGGCAGAACTGGCTCCTCAAAGGGGATGCGAATACAGCTTACTTCAATGCGGTGGCTAATGGCCGCCACAGGAAGTGCTCGATCCCCTGCCTCTGGGACAATGGGCGGCTCCTGGAGGACCCCACAGAGCTGTCATCCCACATCTACTCCTACAAGGATCTCTTCTCGGAGGGCCCCCGCTCAGGGGCCGCACTGGCACCTGAATTCTGGGCAGAGGCCGACAGGGTCACGGCTGCCGAGAATGCCGAGCTCATGCTCCCTTTCCTTCCGAAATAGGTGGAGAGGGTGATTAGATAAATGAAAGCTATCTCGGCTCCGGGTCCTGATGGCTTGCCGGTGGTGTTCTTCCAGACCTTCTAGGGCTCCCTACAAAGCGTGATCATGCCAATGTTTCAAGAATTCTTCACGGGTACCCTCGTCATGGCCCGGCTGAACTTCGGTGTCATGACCTTGATCCCCAAAGTGGTGGGGGCCTCGGATATACGCCAGTTCCGGCCGATCACAGTGATCAATGTCATCCAACGCATCTTCGCCAAAGTCTGTGCTACCCGCCTTGCTCCGGTTATGGAACGCTTGACCCATCCCTATCAGTTCGCCTTTCTCAAGGGACGACTGATAAAGGATGGCATCCTGTCACTCCATGAGATTATCCATGAGGTGAAAACCAAGAGGACAAAGGGGGTCTTTCTGAAATTAGATTTTTAGAAGGCGTATGATCGCCTGGACTGGCGGTTCCTGCGGCAGGTGTTGATTAGGAGGGGGGTTGATGAGCTCTTTATTTCCTGGATCATGCAGTTCGTCATGTCAGGAAGTACCGCGATCAATATCAACGGAGAGGTGGTACCTTACTTCCGACCCTCATGCGGGGTGCGGCAAGGAGACCCAATCTCCCCCTCCTCTTCAATGCGGCTGTGGACACCCTGGCAGAGATCTTAGAGAAGGCTAAGGTGGCCGGTCACATCTCTGGCGTGGTTGGCCACCTTATTCCGGGGGGTGGCGTCACACACCTCCAATATGCGGATGATACGATGATCATGGTGGAAGGGTCAGACCGCGATATAGTCAACCTGAAGTTCCTTCTCCTCTGCTTTCAGGAGATGTCCGGCCTGAGGATTAACTTTGATAAGAGTGAGGTGATAGCATTGGGCTTCCCCCCCGAGGACCAGCTGAGGATAGCCGACAACCTCAATTGTCGCCTGACCTCTTTCCCCATAACCTATGTGGGGATGCCGGTCCGGGCTTCTAGGATTCTTATCAGAGACCTAGAGCCCTTAGTTGGCCGGGTTCGGGCCAAGTCCGAACCGTGGTGTGGGAGGTTCACTTCCAAAGGAAGCAAGACGGTCCTGATAGATGCCTATCTGTCCAGTTTGCCGATGTACATCATGGGGCTGTATCTCCTCCCGGAAGGAGTCCACGGCTCCTTTGACAAGGAGCTGTCCCGCTTCTTCTGGCAGGATCCTCACGGCCGCCAGAAATACCACATGTTGAAATGGGCGGACATCTGCACCCCCAAGTAGTTGGGGGGGGGGGGGGCGTTGGTATTTTAGCATCCCGCCAGTTCAACCTGGCTCTCATGCTGAAATGGGTGTGGCGCATTTTGAGAGGGGATGGGAGTCTTTGGCTTCAACTGTTGGAAGCCAAATACCTTCGCGGCCGCCCCCTCTTAGCGTGCGACCGCCGAGAGGGCTCACAATTCTGGCGATCCATTCAGGCCATCAAAGCCGAGATCCGGCGGGGGGTGACCTTCACCATTGGTAATGGAGAGGGCACACTCTTCTGGCTGGATCCTTGGCTGGATGGGGACCCCCTTAGGCTCTCCTACCCCCGCCTCTTCGCGGTTTGCGCGAATTCGGCGGTTTCGGTCGCGGAGGCTTCCCAGGCAGGGGCCTGGCCGTTGGCCTTCCGCCAGACCTTTGACCCCGTGGAGACATTGGAGTGGCACGCCCTTCGGGCGCGGCTTCCGGCGATCCTTTCCGGGGAGCCTGATGCGGCTTCCTGGAAGCTCACCCCAACTGGGCAGTTCTCGGTGAGCTCGGCCTACCGGGCCCTATTTAGAGGGCCCACCCTGGCCTGGTCTAAACATCTGTGGAAAGCCCCCCTACCCCTGAAGACGAAGATCTTCGTGTGGCAAATGCTCCGAGATCGCCTTCCTTCGGGGATCGAGTGCCTTCCTTCGGGGATCGAGGTGGCCTTGCGTCAGGGGCCGGGGGACGGGTTGTGTCCATTAGGTTTGATCCCGGAAACGGGAGCACACATAATGTTCACCTGTCCCGCGGCCCGATTCCTATGGAACTTTGTTCGAGAAGCCCTGAGCCCCGACTGGGACGCCCAAGATCTTGGACTATTCCTAAAATCCCGTGCTAACAGACCAAATAAGGGGCGTCGCCTCTTCTGGCTCGTGTTCGCGGCAATGATGTGGAACATGTGGACGATTCGTAATAAGATGGTGATTGAAAAGCTATTCCTCCTCCGTGCCACTGACTCGATCTTCAAACTCCTCGCCTTTTTGCAGCAGTGGTACCTGCTTTGTAGGCGCCAGGAAAAGGAGCAGCTGGACGCCATCCTCAGACGGCTGATTGAGGAGGCTCGTCGCATCGCTCCACCACCACCCCGCTCTTGAGCCTCGCCGGCTTGTTGCCCCCCCCCCCTCCCCCCCGCCGCTCGTTTGTATGTCTGTAGTTTTTGCTGGCTCACTGTGTGTTCGGGGTTGTTCTGCCCCTCAGGCTGCTGGTTGCTGTAATGTGTGGTACTCTATGAAACTTTGTATGAATGGTTGCTTTATTTATAAAGCTGGACGAAAGTCTATTTCGAAGAAGTTCAAACAAGCCAGTAGCCTACAATTCCTATACGGTCGTCGAGCGTCTCTAGATGCATATGTAGTTGCATACTCTGGCTAACTTCTAGCTGCTCCTTTTTAACCGCCGCGGGGTAAGGCTCATAAAGCTTTTCTGTCGACTTCTCCCTGTTGTGGGAGTCGGTTAAGAACAGTAATTGAGCTGTGCTGGCTGGCCGGCAAATCCCTGTCCGCCAGATCTTCATTTATTTTGTGCACACATGCAAATGCCGCCGTACGTCGCAGTCAGGTAATGCCCTTCTTTGCGCAGATAGTAATGCCCTGGATGATTTCCCTAAATAAACATGAATAGGGAGCTGACGTCTTGGTAATTTCTTTACCATCAGATAGCTTTCAACTGGGGTACAGTACTATTCCATTCGTTTCAAAATATAAGATGTTTTAGGTTTATAAAAAAAATGTATCTAGACTTTTTTAGTGTGTAGATTCATTTTTAATATGAGTAAACCTATATACAAAAATAAGTCTAAATATATTAACATTTTATATTTTAAAACAGAGGGAGTAGAAGATTCTAGAGTAGAAGGGTGAAGTGCCACGTAAACACTTTCAACTGGTCACTCTATTCTCCTCAAAGAAAATTCAGAAGCTGAAAGCAACTTCACAACCAACTGCTGTTTGGGTAGCATGTAGAGTGATGGTACGCCCAAGTCCTGGAGCCCTCTAGGGATCGAACCCTGACCAGTCTAGATGGTCGACTCGGTTTTTTTTATTAGTTATAAAAACATGACATATAAAATTTGCCAAGACCAATGTCATCTAAGTTTGACCAGTATTGTGTTAACATTTGCGTGTGTGTTTTCTACTACCTCATACTACTTGCGTAGAAAATAATAATCCGGTAATTCACTTGGCGCGTACGACTAGATGCTCTCATTGTACAAAACGTAATTCAAAATGTCAAAAAAGAAATGAAAGGAATCTTGGGTGTACATCTACATATTCTATGTGCACACATAATGTTTCATGGAAAAAGTAACTTTTTTGGCATGTGGGTAAAAAAAGATAATTTCATTACAACAAAATGATTTTTCATTAGACATGTTTTATTTTTGTGCCTATGCCACTACATGTATTTCCTGTTCATAAAATTTTTCAGGACATGTATAGAAAATATATTTTTGAAAATATTTCTTAAAATATTAAATTCGTAAGGGGGCTCCCTGTGAGCCAAAACGTCGTGTCAAACCACTTTCAAGTAGAAATTTTCCTCCCTTCATTTGGGTATGGCCCATATTCTCAAGTCTCAACTATGACGATACTCTCTAGCTAGACAACGAACTTGAGCTCCAAGAGTGGTACACTTGCAGCTCTAGATTAGTACACAATGAACTCTTGATTAGGAGAATCAGAGCTCTTAACAAGTATACTTCTGAAGTTTCGGTCCAAACTCTCTACTAGCACACCTAGGGCATTCTCAAAGTTCTTGACATGAAGCTCTCGACTAAGACACTCGATGGTTTCTACAACAAAATTTCAAAACTTGGCTACTCTTGATCTGGGATCCACGGTAAAGTCGAAGAATAACTAAATAAGATAAATCATGCATGTAGAGGATGTACGTATGTGCATGCAAGTTTGAAACAGAAATGCAAGTTAAATTATGTAACTTGTGCAAAAAAAATGACCAAGGAATAATACAAGGACCTAGAATGTCACCGTGCAAGTTTCCCTTTTTTTGTGTAGGTCACATATAGTTGCATGTTTTTCTTGAAATTTTGTTCAAGTATCAAGGCAATATATGTAAGTATGAGTGATTTATTTATGATTTTATTAAACTTAGAAATATGATTCTTGGGCCCATTTAAAATTTGGGCTTATGAGTACCAATGGAAAAACACAAAAAATATTTTCCTTGATCTCAATTCAGTAGGGAAAACACGGAAATATAATAGTTCATGTGGACCTCTTTTTCAAATGTATAGTCACGAGAACAAAGTTGAGGTCTTTAGTGCCATAATAATAATACTGTTCTAGTTATACCTGTTGATGTGGTTCGACTTTGTTTAATCATGTTCATTACAATTCGAACGAACCAAACAAGACAAAAATTGTTTCGATGACTTTTTTTTTTCAGGGAAGGCTACCATTGCAGCTTCATTGATATCAAATAATGGTTACATACATCATCTAGGAGACTTTGTAAAACGAAGCTGCGTGTTCATCGACCCAATTGCATAAGAACCTCGAATTAAAACAATTTCTAGCTTTATTAGTGCACCCACAGTGCGGCGCTAATTGGCGGGCGCTTAAAATCTCCTGGATCCCGCAGTTACTGCTTGCAGCAAGCGCCGGCTGCCTGGCATCTTTTTCAAACGGTCAGACTCAACTATATGTGTCCGATGCGGTGCTAGTAAAAAGCTGGGAACAACAACGGAACTGACAGAAACATCTGGGATTCCAATCCTAGCGCCTGCAAGTTAGCGCCCGCGCTGTGGGTGCTTCCTACATCAGGTAAACTCAATATGAATACAAAATATCTTGAAAAAACCTACTACCGCCGTTTCAAAGTTTATGGTTTATTTTTTATTTTTCAAATATCAAACTACGTAAAATTTGATCAAGTTCTTAGAAAAAATAATAACATTTAGAATACGAAATCTATGCTCTTTGATATATCATGAAACATATTTTCACATGATTTCTACATAATATAATAATTCTCGATAGTTTTTTTTTAAGTTTGACTAAATTTTTCGTAGCTTGACTTTTTTTTTAAAATATAGGGCTTAAACTGTTGATAAATAGAGCAATTTACCAAGCGAATTATCTATAATAAACGCTAGATAAAACATGATTAGAATAGTAGGCAAAATACTAATCATGTGAAATAGCGAAAACATATTAAGGCATGTAGCCAAACAAACTGTAAGACATAAAACTTTGGATATGATCAGAACAAGATTGAGACAGAAGATGTACACGGCAGTAGCTGAAGTGGAACCGTCGTTGGCCATGTCGTCGAGGAAGAGGGTGCTGATGTCGGGGAAGAAGTCCTCGTCGGGCAAGACGTCGCTATCTGTGAGGGAGTCCGTGACGAAGCCAGTAGTCGCGCTGATAGCGCTCCCCAAAAACCTTATCGCCCTTCTCCCGTACAGGACTCGAAGCAGCGGGGTCTCGGAGGCCTACTGTCCCGGCTCGCGGTGCACGCCGCAAGACGGGATGGGGAAGATGAAGGTAGCGCGGTGCTCTGGAACTGGAGGCGCAAGGGATGTGTGGCAGTGTAACTGAGAGGAGGCGCGACCTCTCTCTCTTATAGGGACAGAGGGGAAGGTAGACAGACTGCGCAGAAGATGAAACGAATGGACGGTAAATGAAGCGAACAGGCGGCAGTCCACCGGACAGCCTCCACTCAATTCGTATTCATTTAACTCGTATTAACAGTCCACTCAAAGCCAACGTTTCAGCTTCTGTACATCTGTTCATATACCATTCATGCGTGGCAAAATAAAGCTCGGCTCGGCGAGATTCCCGCAACCCGCGGCGCGCACGTGTCGTGACGTGACGAGGCGAGGCGAGGCGTGGCGAGGCGAGCGAGGAGGAGGAGCACGCGTGTGGAACTCTCTCCTTCTCCTTCTCATCCTTTTACCAAGTGATAGGAGAGCTCACCTTATAAGCTGGTCAAACTTTCACTCAACTAACAATGTGGGGCTAAACATTTGTCCCAGCTCTTGCCTTGCATGAATGGGCCAAATGGGCCTCTAGGATTTCAGCAATTTATTGGCATATAATAAATGGGCTGGGCCTATTTAGGCAAAAATTCCAACAATCCCCCACCAGATCCCAGAGGCACATGAAGTTTGCCTTTGGTTTCAAAACATTGTTTATATACCGGTACTGTAGTGGAGACTATTAAGTTGAACTTCCACCTAGAGCTTTATGTTATACTAGGCCGCAACTTGTACAGTGGACTATGCCTTGAAGTGCAAGTTTGCTGCGAACCTAGCTTCATAAAAAGTCTTGACCGATACTAGGCTACCGTGGGTCTTTCCCGCGGGTGGAGCTTATACGTCATACTCCATGACCTTTTCATGAGTTTATCAGAGAGCACCCTACTCTCATAGACTGCGACGTTTTAACAGTCAGACTCATATAGGTGTGTTTAAAAGATGTTCTGCAGGACAACATATTTGCTTAGGATAAGCCACTTAGAACACATTAAGATAATAAATCAACCTGCCATGCAGAATAGGAAAGTATTGCATCTTTATGGAGTGGTGTTTATTAAAGTAGGGATACTTTCCTATCAGCTAACCAACAGCTTGTCTCCCAATTCTAATTCACGGGATCTCCGATCACATAGAGTGGTTTACCACTGTGGAAAACTCATAGTGTGGGTCTCATACCCATCTCCTTCGATGCATTTTCTATCACATTGCGTGATAGTCCCTTTGTGAAGGGATCTGCCAGGTTCTTAGATGTTTGGATATAATCCAATGCAATAACTCCGGAGTTTCTCATTTTCCTAACAGATTTTAGTCTCCTCTTCACATGTCTTGAGGACTTCATATTATCCTTAGAACTGTTCACCTTAATAATTACAGTTTGATTATCACAGTTCATTGGAATTGCGGGTATAGGTTTTTCAACCACAGGTAAGTCCATCAAGAGTTCACGAAGCCACTCTGCTTCAACAGTGGCCGTGTCTAGTGCTGTGAGTTCTGCTTCCATAGTTGACCTCGTTAAGATGGTCTGCTTGCAAGACTTCCAAGAAACAGCGCCACCACCAAGTGTGAAAACATATCCACTTGTGGTCTTTATCTCGTCAGCATCAGATATCCAATTTGAATCACTATAACCCTCTAGTACCCTCGGGTACCCGGTATAGTGTATGCCATAGCTCGCAGTGCCTTTTAGATATCGCATAACTCTCTCAAGAGCATGCCAGTGATCATCTCCTGGATTTGAAACAAATCAACTGAGTTTGCTTACAGCAAAGGCGATGTCAGGCCTCGTGGCACTAGCTAAATACATAAGCGAGCCAATGATTTGAGAGTATCTTAGTTGATCTCTAGCATTTCCTCGATTCTTTCGAAGCAACACACTAGGATCATACGGTGTAGGAGAAAAATTGACGTCGCTATACCCGAAACGACTCAAGATCTTTTCCACATAGTGGGATTGAAGCAGTGTAATCCGACCATCATCATCTCTCAATAGTTTGATGTTCAGGATGACATCTTCTACTCCCAGATCCTTCATCTCAAAGGAACGAGATAAGAAATCTTTGACCTCCTTAATTGCATTAAGGTTGGTTCCGAAAATCAGTATGTCATCAACATACAAACAAAGGATGACTCCCTCACCCCAACCATGGCGATAGTATACACACTTGTCAGCTTCGTTTACAACAAAGCCTGCAGTGGTTAAGGTTTTATCAAATTTTTCGTGCCACTGCTTAGGTGCTTGTTTAAGACCATACAAAGACTTCAGTAGCTTGCACACTTTTATTTCTTGACCATTTACTACAAAACCATCTGGTTGATCCATATAAATTTCCTCATCCAACTCTCCATTTAGGAAAGCCGTCTTAACGTCCATTTGATGAACGAGAAGACCGTGTGAGGCAGCCAGAGAAAGTAGTACTCGAATGGTGGTCAACCTTGCTACAGGTGATTAAGTGTCAAAGAAGTCTTCACCTTCCTTTTGGGTATAACCCTTGGCCACTAGCCTTGCCTTGTACTTCTCAATAGTACCATCAGGCCTTAGTTTCTTCTTGAACACCCATTTACATCCTACAGGTTTGCACCCATAAGGACGATCAGTGATCTCCCATGTTTCATTAGCTAAGATGGAATTCATCTCACTATGAACAGCTTCCTTCCAGTAGTCAGCATCAGGAGATGCATAAGCTTCTGAAATGGAAGTGGGAGTGTCATCCACAAGGTACACAATGAAATCATCACCAAAAGACTTTGCAGTCCTTTGTCTCTTGCTCCTTTTAGGAATTTTATTATCATCCTCCTTAGGACTTTCAGAGTGTTCAATCGGAATGATAGGTTCAGAGAATATAGCAAATTCCTGATTAGATGAACTAGGTATCTCCGGATTTGATGAGTTAGGTTTATCCTTCATTGGAAAGATATCCTCAAAGAAAGTCGCATCAGTCGACTCCATGATTGTACCGACATGAATGTCAGGTACTTCAGATTTTATTATCAAGAATATATAACCAATGCTATGAAAAGCATAGCCCAGAAAAACACAATCAATGGTTTTTGGTCCAAGCTTGCGCTTCTTGGGGATTGGTACATTAACCTTTGCCAAACAACCCCAAGTACGTAAGTAAGGGGGTTTTAGTCTTTTCTTCTCCCATTCTTCGAATGGAGTAATTTCTTTGTTCTTTGTGGGAACTCGTTTTAGGACATGACACGCGGTCAATAGTGCCTCCCCCCACCATTCCTTAGAAAGACCCGATGTGTCTAACATGGCGTTAACCAAATCTGTTAGAGTACGGTTCTTTCTTTCCGCTACTCCATTTGACTGGGGTGAGTAGGGAGGCGTCCTCTCATGAATTATGCCATGTTCCGCACAAAAGGAATCAAACTCGTTGGAAAAATACTCTCCACCACGATCAGACCTAAGCCTCTTAATCTTTCGATCAAGTTGATTTTCTGCCTCAGCTTTATAGATTTTGAAGAAACTCAAAGCCTCATCTTTTGATTTCAGAAGATACACATGACAATATCTCGTAGAGTCATCGATCAAAGTCATGAAATATTTCTTTCCACCTTTTGTCAACACACCATTCATCTCACAAAGATCAGAATGTATGAGCTCTAGTGGTGTTAAATTTCTCACTTCTGCAGTCGTATGTGAGTTGCGAGGTTGTTTAGGTTGCACGCAGACTTGGCACTTAGATCCCTTAACAGTTGAGAAATCAGGGATTAAATTCATTTTGGCTAGCCGCGTCATACAACCAAAATTAATATGACAAAGACAAGAGTGCCAGACATTTGATTCAAAATTTGTGTAAATATGATTAACAACTTTATTACAAATGTCTGACAGTGATAAGCGGAACAAGCCTCCGCATTCATAGCCTTTACCAATAAAGGTTCCATACTTCGAAATTACAAATTTATTGGACTCGAATACAATCTTGTAGCCATCTCGACACAGAAGAGATCCGCTAACAAGATTTTTATTTATTGAGGGAACATGATGCACGTTCTTCAGGCGCACAGTCTTTCCCGAAGTGAATTTCAGATCGACCGTACCAACACCATGAACAGAAGCATGCGAGCCGTTCCCCATCAGCACGGTTTGAGTCCCTCTGACCTGATATGAAGAAAACATGGAAATATCAGAACAGACATGTACATTAGCGCCCGTGTCAATCCACCAATCAGGAGAATGACATAATGAAAGAACAGTAGGTAATATACCATACCCAACATCTTTCATCTCAACGTCGCCCATGACAACATTAGCAGTCTTGCTGCTCTTCCCATGCTGGCGCTTGTCAAAGCGGTTGGAACAAGCAGGAGCCCAATGATTAGGATCACCGCACACATGACAAGCACCTTTCCTCTTATCAGTCTTCTTCTTGAAGCTGGTGGACTGTGAGGCCTTGTTCTTTCCATCGAACTTTCCTTTGTCATCAAACTTGCGTTTGTTCTTGAACTTGTGAGGCTGGAAGTTCCTTTTCTGTACCAGGTTGGCATTAGAACCTCCCTCGGTACCTCGACCACGTGTGTCTTTTGCTCTCGCCTTCTCTTCCACATCAAGAGTCCCAATGAGATCCGTCATGGAGAACTCTTGTCTCTTGTGCTTCAGAGAAGTAGCAAAATTCCTCCATGACTGGGGAAGTTTGGCAATGATGCCTCCGGCAACAAACTTGTCCGGTAACACACAAGTGAAGTGCTCAAGCTCCCTGGCAAGTGACTATATCTCATGATCCTGCTCCACAATGGAGCGGTCATCAATCATCTTATAGTCATAGAATTGTTCCATGACATACAGTTCACTGCCAGCATCAGAGACTCCAAATTTTCTCTCGAGCGCATCCCACATATCTTTGCCATTGCTAAATGACAGATATGAATCGACAATATTGTCGCCAAGGATGCTGATCAAGGCAGCCTTGAAAGTGGTATCAAGTTTTTGGAACGCCTCTTCCTGAGCGGGATTAAGTTCTCCCTCAGGTGCGCCATAGATGGCGTTATAGCAGCTCATGGTCTGAAACCAGAGCACTGCTCTCGCACGCCATCGTATGTAATTCACACCTTCAAACACAGGTGGCTTCATAGAAGCAACAAAGCCACTTGGGACAAATTGCCTGAAATAAGGTTTTTGGATTGTTGATAAATAGAGCAATTTACCAAGCGAATTATCTATAATAAACACTAGATAAAACATGATTAGAATAGTAGGCAAAATACTAATCATGTGAAATAGCGAAAACATATTAAGGCATGTATCCAAACAAACTGCAAGGCATAAAACTTTGGATATGATTAGAACAAGATTGAGACAGAAGATGTACACGGCAGTAGCAGAAGTGGAACCGTCGTTGGCCATGTCGTCGAGGAAGAGGGTGCTGATGTCGGGGAAGAAGTCCTCGTTGGGGAAGACGTCGCTATCTATGAGGGAGTCCTTGACGAAGCCAGTAGTCGCGCTGATAGCGCTCCCCAAAAATCTTATCGCCCTTCTCCTGTACAGGACTCGAAGCAGCGGGGTCTCGGAGGCCTACTGTCCTGGCTCGCGGTGCACGCCGCAAGACGGGATGGGGAAGATGAAGGTAGCGCGGTGCTCTGGAACTAGAGGCGCAAGGGATGTGTGGCAGTGTAACTGAGAGGAGGCGCGACCTCTCTCTCTTATAGGCATAGAGGGGAAGGTAGACAGACTGCGCAGAAGATGAAACGAATGGACGGTAAATGAAGTGAACAGGCGGTAGTCCACCGGACAGCCTCCACTAATTCGTATTCATTTAACTCGTATTAACAGTCCACTCAAAGCAAACGTTTCAGCTTCTGTACATCTGTTCATATACCATTCATGCGTGGCAAAATAAAGCTCGGCTTGGCGAGATTCCCGCAACCCGCGGCGCGCGCGCGTCGTGACGTGACGAGGCGAGGCGAGGTGTGGCCAGGCGAGCGAGGAGGAGGAGAGCGCGTATGGAACTCTCTCCTTCTCCTTCTCATCCTTTTACCAAGTGATAGGAGAGCTCACCTTATAAGCTGGTCCAACTTTCACTCAACTAGCAATGTGGGACTAAACATTTGTCCCAGCTCTTGCCTTGCATGAATGGGCCAAATGGGCCTCTAGGATTTCAGGAATTTATTGGCATATAATAAATGGGCTGGGCTTATTTAGGCAAAAATTCCAACAATCCCCCACCAGATCCCAGAGGCACATAAAGTTTGCCTTTGGTTCCAAAACATTGTTTATATACAGGTACTTTAGTGAAGACTGTTAAGTTGAACTTCCACCTACAGCTTTATGTTATACTAGGCCGCAACTTGTAAAGTGGACTATGCCTTGAACTGCAAGTTTGCTGCGAACCTAGCTTCACAAAAAGTCTTGACCGATACTAGGCTACCGTGGGTCTTCCCCGCGGGTGGAGCTTATACGTCATACTCCATGACCTTTTCATGAGTTTATTAGAGAGCACCCTACTCTCATAGACTGCGACGTTTTAACAGTCAGACTCATATAGGTGTGTTCTTCAAAAGATGTTCTGCAGGACAACATATTTGCTTAGGATAAGCCACTTAGAACACATTAAGATATTAAATCAACCTGCCATGCAGAATAGGAAAGTATTGCATCTTTATGGAGTGGTGTTTATTAAAGTAGGGATACTTTCCTCTCAGCTAACCAACAGCTTGTCTCCCAATTCTAATTCACGGGATCTCCGATCACATAGAGTGGTTTACCACTGTGGAAAACTCATAGTGTGGGTCTCATACCCATCTCCTTCGATGCATTTTCTGTCACATTGCGTGATAGTCCCTTTGTGAAGGGATCTGCCAGGTTCTTAGATGTTTGGATATAATCCAATGCAATAACTCCGGAGTTTCTCATTTTCCTAACAGATTTTAGTCTCCTCTTCACATGTCTTGAGGACTTCATATTATCCTTAGAACTATTCACCTTAATAATTACAGTTTGATTATCACAGTTCATTGGAATTGCGGGTATAGGTTTTTCAACCACAGGTAAGTCCATCAAGAGTTCACGAAGCCACTCTGCTTCAACAGTGGCCGTGTCTAGTGCTGTGAGTTCTGCTTCCATCGTTGACCTCGTTAAGATGGTCTGCTTGCAAGACTTCCAAGAAACAGCGCCACCACCAAGTGTGAAAACATATCCACTTGTGGCCTTTATCTCGTCAGCATCAGATATCCAATTTGAATCACTATAACCCTCTAGTACCCTCGGGTACCCGGTATAGTGTATGCCATAGCTCGCAGTGCCTTTTAGATATCACATAACTCTCTCAAGAGCATGCCAGTGATCATCTCCTGGATTTGAAACAAATCGACTGGGTTTGCTTACAGCAAAGGCGATGTCAGGCCTCGTGGCACTAGCTAAATACAAAAGCGAGCCAATGATTTGAGAGTATCTTAGTTGATCTCTAGCATTTCCTCGATTCTTTCGAAGCAACACACTAGGATCATACGGTGTAGGAGAAAAATTGACGTCGCTATACCCGAAACGACTCAAGATATTTTCCACATAGTGGGATTGAAGCAGTGTAATCCCACCATCATCATCTCTCAATAGTTTGATGTTCAGGATGACATCTGCTACTCCCAGATCCTTCATCTCAAAGGAACGAGATAAGAAATCTTTGACCTCCTTAATTGCATTAAGGTTGGTTCCGAAAATCAGTATGTCATCAACATACAAACAAAGGATGACTCCCTCACCCCTACCATGGCGATAGTATACACACTTGTCAGCTTCGTTTACAACAAAGCCTGTAGCGGTTAAGGTTTTATCAAATTTTTCGTGCCACTGCTTATGTGCTTGTTTAAGACCATACAAAGACTTCAGTAGCTTGCGCACTTTTCTTTCTTGACCATTTACTACAAAACCATCTGGTTGATCCATATAAATTTCCTCATCCAACTCTCCATTTAGGAAAGCCGTCTTAACGTCCATTTGATGAACGAGAAGACCGTGTGAGGAAGCCAGAGAAAGTAGTACTCGAACGGTGCTCAACCTTGCTATAGGTGAGTAAGTGTCAAAGAAGTCTTCACCTTCCTTTTGGGTATAACCCTTGGCCACTAACCTTGCCTTGTACTTCTCAATAGTACCATCAGGCCTTAGTTTCTTCTTGAACACCCATTTACATCCTACATGTTTGCACCCATAAGGACGATCAGTGATCTCCCATGTTTCATTAGCTAAGATGGAATTCATCTCACTATGAACAACTTCCTTCCAGTAGTCAGCATCAGGAGATGCATAAGCTTCTGAAATGAAAGTGGGAGTGTCATCCACAAGGTACACAATGAAATCATCACCAAAAGACTTTGCAGTCCTTTGTCTCTTGCTCCTTTTAGGAATTATATTATCATCCTCCTTAGGACTTTCAGAGTGTTCAATCGGAATGATAGGTTCAGAGAATATAGCAAATTCCTGATTAGATGAACTAGGTATCTCCGGATTTGATGAGTTAGGTTTATCCTTCATTGGAAAGATATCCTCAAAGAAAGTCGCATCAGTCGACTCCATGATTGTACCGACATGAATGTCAGGTACTTCAGATTTTATTATCAAGAATCTATAACCAATGCTATGCTAAGCATAGCCCAGAAAAACACAATCAATGGTTTTTGGTCCAAGCTTTCGCTTCTTGGGGATTGGTACATTAACCTTTGCCAAACAACCCCAAGTACGTAAGTAAGAGAGTTTTAGTCTTTTCTTCTCCCATTCTTCGAATGGAGTAATTTCTTTGTTCTTTGTGGGAACTCGGTTTAGGACATGACACGCGGTCAATAGTGCCTCCCCAACCATTCCTTAGAAAGACCCGATGTGTCTAACATGGCGTTAACCAAATCTGTTAGAGTACGGTTCTTTCTTTCGGCTACTCCATTTGTCTGGGGTGAGTAGGGAGGCGTCCTCTCATGAATTATGCCATGTTCCGCACAAAAGGAATCAAACTCGTTGGAAAAATACTCTCCAACACGA
This sequence comes from Avena sativa, assembly GCA_916181665.1. Classification (NCBI taxonomy): domain Eukaryota; kingdom Viridiplantae; phylum Streptophyta; class Magnoliopsida; order Poales; family Poaceae; genus Avena; species Avena sativa. The sequence goes on from OV702280.1 coordinate 278,852,741, forward strand.
TCAGACCTAAGCCTCTTAATCTTTCGATCAAGTTGATTTTCTACCTCAGCTTTATAGATTTTGAAGAAACTCAAAGCCTCATCTTTTGATTTCAGAAGATACACATGACAATATCTCGTAGAGTCATCGATCAAACTCATGAAATATTTCTTTCCACCTTTTGTCAACACACCATTCATCTCACAAAGATCAGAATGTACGAGCTCTAGTGGTGTTAAATTTCTCACTTCTGCAGTCGTATGTGACTTGCGAGGTTGTTTAGCTTGCACGCAGACTTGGCACTTAGATCCCTTAACAGTTGAGAAATCAGGGATTAAATTCATTTTGGCTAGCCGCGTCATACAACCAAAATTAATATGACAAAGACGAGAGTGCCAGACATTTGATTCAAAATTTGTGTAAATATGATTAACAACTTTATTACAAATGTCTGACAGTGATAAGCGGAACAAGCATCCGCATTCATAGCCTTTACCAATAAAGGTTCCATACTTCGAAATTACAAATTTATTGGACTCGAATACAATCTTGTATCCATCTCGACACGGAAGAGATCCGCTAACAAGATTTTTATTTATTGAGGGAACATGATGCACGTTATTCAGGCGCACAGTCTTTCCCGAAGTGAACTTCAGATCGACCGTACCAACACCATGAACAGAAGCATGCGAGCCGTTCCCCATCAGCACGGTTTGAGTCCCTCTGACCTGATATGAAGAAAACATGAAAATATCAGAACAGACATGTACATTAGCGCCCGTGTCAATCCACCAATCAGGAGAATGACATAATGAAAGAACAGTAGGTAATATACCATACCCAACATCTTTCATCTCAACGTCGCCCATGACAACATTAGCAGTCTTGCTGTTCTTCCCATGCTGGCGCTTGTCAAAGCGGTTGGGACAAGCAGGAGCCCAATGATTAGGATCACCGCACACATGACAAGCACCTTTCCTCTTATCAGTCTTCTTCTTGAAGCTGGTGGACTGTGAGGCCTTGTTCTTTCCATCGAACTTTCCTTTGTCATCAAACTTGCCTTTGTTCTTGAACTTGTGAGGCTGGAAGTTCCTTTTCTGTACCAGGTTTGCATTAGAACCTCCCTCGGTACCTCGAGCACGTGTGTCTTTTGCTCTCGCCTTCTCTTCCACATCAAGAGTCCCAATGAGATCCGTCACGGAGAACTCTTGTCTCTTGTGCTTCAGAGAAGTAGCAAAATTCCTCCATGACTGGGGAAGTTTGGCAATGATGCCTCCGGCAACAAACTTGTCCGGTAACACACAAGTGAAGTGCTCAAGCTCCTTGGCAAGTGACTGTATCTCATGAGCCTGCTCCACAATGGAGCGGTCATCAATCATCTTATAGTCATAGAATTGTTCCATGACATACAGTTCACTGCCAGCATCAGAGACTCCAAATTTTCTCTCGAGCGCATCCCACGTATCTTTGCCATTGCTAAATGATAGATATGAATCGACAATATTGTCGCCAAGGATGCTGATCAAGGCAGCCTTGAAAGTGGTATCAAGTTTTTGGAACGCCTCTTCCTGAGCGGGATTAAGTTCTCCCTCAGGTGCGCCATAGATGGCGTTATAGCAGCTCATGGTCTGAAACCAGAGCACTGCTCTCGCACGCCATCGTTTGTAATTCACACCTTCAAACACAGGTGGCTTCATAGAAGCAACAAAGCCACTTGGGGCAAATTGCCTGAAATAAGGTTTTTGGATTGTTGATAAATAGAGCAATTTACCAAGCGAATTATCTATAATAAACGCTAGATAAAACATGATTAGAATAGTAGGAAAAATACTAATCATGTGAAATAGCGAAAACATATTAAGGCATGTAGCCAAACAAACTGCAAGGCATAAAACTTTGGATATGATCAGAACAAGATTGAGACAGAAGATGTACACGGCAGTAGCAGAAGTGGAACCGTCGTTGGCCATGTCGTCGAGGAAGAGGGTGCTGATGTCGGGGAAGACGTCGCTATCTGTGAGGGAGTCCGTGATGAAGCCAGTAGTCGCGCTGATAGCGCTCCCCAAAAACCTTATCGCCCTTCTCATGTACAGGACTCGAAGCAGCGGGGTCTCGGAGGCCTACTGTCCCGGCTCGCGGTGCACGCCGCAAGACGGGATGGGTAAGATGAAGGTAGCGCAGTGCTCTGGAACTGGAGGCGCAAGGGATGTGTGGCAGTGTAACTGAGAGGAGGCGCGACCTCTCTCTCTTATAGGCACAGAGGGGAAGGTAGACAGACTGCGCAGAAGATGAAACGAATGGACGGTAAATGAAGCGAACATGCGGCAGTCCACCGGACAGCTTCCACTCAATTCGTATTCATTTAACTCGTATTAACAGTCCACTCAAAGCAAACGTTTCAGCTTCTGTACATCTGTTCATATACCATTCATGCGTGGCAAAAGAAAGCTCGGCTCGGCGAGATTCCCGCAACCCGCAGCGCGCGCGCGTCGTGACGTGACGAGGCGAGGCGAGGCGAGGCGTGGCGAGGCGAGCGAGGAGGAGGAGCACGCGTGTGGAACTCTCTCCTTCTCCTTCTCATCCTTTTACCAAGTGATAGGAGAGCTCACCTTATAAGCTGGTCCAACTTTCACTCCACTAGCAATGTGGGACTAAATATTTGTCCCAGCTCTTGCCTTGCATGACTGGGCCAAATGGGCCTCTAGGATTTCAGGAATTTATTGGCATATAATAAATGGGCTGGGCCTATTTAGGCAAAAATTCCAACAATCCCCCACCAGATCCCAGAGGCACATGAAGTTTGCCTTTGGTTCCAAAACATTGTTTATATACCGGTAGTGTAGTGGAGACTGTTAAGTTGAACTTCCACCTAGAGCTTCATGTTATACTAGGCCGCAACTTGTACAGTTGACTATGCCTTGAACTGCAAGTTTGCTGCGAACCTAGCTTCACAAAAAGTCTTGACCGATACTAGGCTACCGTGGGTCTTCCCCGCGGGTGGAGCTTATACGTCATACTCCATGACCTTTTCATGAGTTTATTAGAGAGCACCCTACTCTCATAGACTGCGACGTTTTAACAGTCAGACTCATATAGGTGTGTTCTTCAAAAGATGTTCTGCAGGACAACATCTTTGCTTAGGATAAGCCACTTAGAACACATTAAGATAATAAATCAACCTGCCATGCAGAATAGGAAAGTATTGCATCTTTATGGAGTGGTGTTTATTAAAGTAGGGATACTTTCCTCTCAGCTAACCAACATCTTGTCTCCCAATTCTAATTCACGGGATCTCCGATCACATAGAGTGGTTTACCACTGTGGAAAACTCATAGTGTGGGTCTCATACCCATCTCCTTCGATGCATTTTCTATCACATTGCGTGATAGTCCCTTTGTGAAGGGATCTGCCAGGTTCTTAGATGTTTGGATATAATCCAATGCAATAACTCCGGAGTTTCTCATTTTCCTAACAGATTTTAGTCTCCTCTTCACATGTCTTGAGGACTTCATATTATCCTTAGAACTGTTCACCTTAATAATTACAGTTTGATTATCACAGTTCATTGGACTTGCGGGTATAGGTTTTTCAACCACAGGTAAGTCCATCAAGAGTTCACGAAGCCACTCTGCTTCAACAGTGGCCGTGTCTAGTGCTGTGAGTTCTGCTTCCATAGTTGACCTCGTTAAGATGGTCTTCTTGCAAGACTTCCAAGAAACAGCGCCACCACCAAGTGTGAAAACATATCCACTTGTGGCCTTTATCTCGTCAGCATCAGATATCCAATTTGAATCACTATAACCCTCTAGTAACCTCGGGTACCCGGTATAGTGTATGCCATAGCTCGCAGTGCCTTTTAGATATCGCATAACTCTCTCAAGAGCATGCCAGTGATCATCTCCTGGATTTGAAACAAATCGACTGAGTTTGCTTACAGCAAAGGCGATGTCAGGCCTCGTGGCACTAGCTAAATACATAAGAGAGCCAATGATTTGAGAGTATCTTAGTTGATCTCTAGCATTTCCTCGATTCTTTCGAAGCAACACGCTATGATCATACGGTGTAGGAGAAAAATTGACGTCGCTATACCCTAAACGACTCAAGATCTTTTCCACATAGTGGGATTGAAGCAGTGTAATCCCACCATCATCATCTCTCAATAGTTTGATGTTCAGGATGACATCTGCTACTCCCAGATCCTTCATCTCAAAGGAACGAGATAAGAAATCTTTGACCTCCTTAATTGCATTAAGGTTGGTTCCGAAAATCAGTATGTCATCAACATACAAACAAAGGATGACTCCCTCACCCCTACCATGGCGATAGTATACACACTTGTCAGCTTCGTTTACAACAAAGCCTGCAGCGGTTAAGGTTTTATCAAATTTTTCGTGCCACTGCTTAGGTGCTTGTTTAAGACCATACAAAGACTTCAGTAGCTTGCACACTTTTCTTTCTTGACCATTTACTACAAAACCATCTGGTTGATCCATATAAATTTCCTCATCCAACTCTCCATTTAGGAAAGCCGTCTTAACGTCCATTTGATGAATGAGAAGACCGTGTGAGGCAGCAAGAGAAAGTAGTACTCGAATGGTGGTCAACCTTGCTACATGTGAGTAAGTGTCAAAGAAGTCTTCACCTTCCTTTTGGGTATAACCCTTGGCCACTAGCCTTGTCTTGTACTTCTCAATAGTACCATCAGGCCTTAGTTTCTTCTTGAACACCCATTTACATCCTACAGGTTTGCACCCATAAGGACGATCAGTGATCTCCCATGTTTCATTAGCTAAGATGGAATTCATCTCACTATGAACAGCTTCCTTCCAGTAGTCAGCATCAGGAGATGCATAAGCTTCTGAAATGGAAGTGGGAGTGTCATCCACAAGGTACACAATGAAATCATCACCAAAAGACTTTGAAGTACTTTGTCTCTTGCTCCTTTTAGGAATTTTATTATCATCCTCCTTAGGACTTTCAGAGTGTTCAATCAGAATGATAGGTTCAGAGAATATAGCAAATTCCTGATTAGATGAACTAGGTATCTCCGGATTTGATGAGTTAGGTTTATCCTTCATTGGAAAGATATCATCAAAGAAAGTCGCATCAGTCGACTCCATGATTGTACCGACATGAATGTCAGGTACTTAAGATTTTATTATCAAGAATCTATAACCAATGCTATGAAAAGCATAGCCCAGAAAAACACAATCAATGGTTTTTGGTCCAAGCTTGCGCTTCTTGGGGATTGGTACATTAACCTTTGCCAAACAACCCCAAGTACGTAAGTAAGAGAGTTTTAGTCTTTTCTTCTCCCATTCTTCGAATGGAGTAATTTCTTTGTTCTTTGTGGGAACTCGGTTTAGGACATGACACGCGGTCAATAGTGCCTCCCCCCACCATTCCTTAGAAAGACCCGATGTGTCTAACATGGCGTTAACCAAATCTGTTAGAGTACGGTTCTTTCTTTCGGCTACTCCATTTGACTGGGGTGAGTAGGGAGGCGTCCTCTCATGAATTATGCCATGTTCCGCACAAAAGGAATCAAACTCGTTGGAAAAATACTCTTCACCACGATCAGACCTAAGCCTCTTAATCTTTCGATCAAGTTGATTTTCTGCCTCAGCTTTATAGATTTTGAAGAAACTCAAAGCCTCATCTTTTGATTTCAGAAGATACACATGACAATATCTCGTAGAGTCATCGATCAAAGTCATGAAATATTTCTTTCCACCTTTTGTCAACACACCATTCATCTCACAAAGATCAGAATGTGTGACCTCTAGTGGTGTTAAATTTCTCACTTCTGCAGTCGTATGTGACTTGCGAGGTTGTTTAGCTTGCACGCAGACTTGGCACTTAGATCCCTTAACAGTTGAGAAATCAGGGATTGAATTCATTTTGGCTAGCCGCGTCATACAACCAAAATTAATATGACAAAGACGAGAGTGCCAGACATTTGATTCAAAATTGGTGTAAATATGATTAACAACTTTATTACAAATGTCTGACAGTGATAAGCGGAACAAGCCTCCGCATTCATAGCCTTTACCAATAAAGGTTCCATACTTCGAAATTACAAATTTATTGGACTCGAATACAATCTTGTAGCCATCTCGACAAAGAAGAGATCCGCTAACAAGATTTTTATTTATTGAGGGAACATGATGCACATTCTTCAGGCGCACAGTCTTTCCCGAAGTGAACTTCAGATCGACCGTACCAACACCATGAACAGAAGCATGCGAGCCGTTCCCCATCAGTACGGTTTGAGTCCCTCTGACCTGATATGAAGAAAACATGGAAATATCAGAACAGACATGTACATTAGCGCCCGTGTCAATCCACCAATCAGGAGAATGACATAATGAAAGAACAGTAGGTAATATACCATACCCAACATATTTCATCTCAGCGTCGCCCATGACAACATTAGCAGTCTTGCTGCTCTTCCCATGCTGGCGCTTGTCAAAGAGGTTGGGACAAGCAGGAGCCCAATGATTAGGATCACCGCACACATGACAAGCACCTTTCCTCTTATCAGTCTTCTTCTTGAAGCTGGTGGACTGTGAGGCCTTGTTCTTTCCATCGAACTTTCCTTTGTCATCAAACTTGCCTTTGTTCTTGAACTTGTGAGGCTGGAAGTTCCTTTTCTGTACCAGGTTTGCATTAGAACCTCCCTCGGTACCTCGAGCACGTGTGTCTTTTGCTCTCGCCTTCTCTTCCACATCAAGAGTCCCAATGAGATCCGTCACGGAGAACTCTTGTCTCTTGTGCTTCAGAGAAGTAGCAAAATTCCTCCATGACTGGGGAAGTTTGGCAATGATGCCTCCGGCAACAAACTTGTCCGGTAACACACAAGTGAAGTGCTCAAGCTCCCTGGCAAGTGACTGTATCTCATGAGCCTGCTCCACAATGGAGCGGTCATCAATCATCTTATAGTCATAGAATTGTTCCATGACATACAGTTCACTGCCAGCATCAGAGACTCCAAATTTTCTCTCGAGCGCATCCCACATATCTTTGCCATTGCTAAATGACAGATATGAATCGACAATATTGTCGCCAAGGATGCTGATCAAGGCAGCCTTGAAAGTGGTATCAAGTTTTTGGAACGCCTCTTCCTGAGCGGGATTAAGTTTTCCCTCAGGTGCGCCATAGATGGCGTTATAGCAGCTCATGGTCTGAAACCAGAGCACTGCTCTCGCACGCCATCGTTTCTAATTCACACCTTCAAACACAGGTGGCTTCATAGAAGCAACAAAGCCACTTGGGGCAAATTGCCTGAAATAAGGTTTTTGGATTGTTGATAAATAGAGCAATTTACCAAGCGAATTATCTATAATAAACGCTAGATAAAACATGATTAGAATAGTAGGCAAAATACTAATCATGTGAAATAGCGAAAACATATTAAGGCATGTAGCCAAACAAACTGCAAGGCATAAAACTTTGGATATGATCAGAACAAGATTGAGACAGAAGATGTACACGACAGTAGCAGAAGTGGAACCGTCGTTGGCCATGTCGTCGAGGAAGAGGGTGTTGATGTCGGGGAAGAAGTCCTCGTCTGGGAAGACGTCGCTATCTGTGAGGGAGTCCGTGACGAAGCCAGTAGTCGCGCTGATAGCGCTCCCCAAAAACCTTATCGCCCTTCTCCTGTACAGGACTCGAAGCAGCGGGGTCTCGGAGGGCTACTGTCCCGGATCGCGGTGCACGCCGCAAGATGGGATGGGGAAGATGAAGGTAGCGCAGTGCTCTGGAACTGGAGGCGCAAGGGATGTGTGGCAGTGTAACTGAGAGGAGGCGCGACCTCTCTCTCTTATAGGCACAGAGGGGAAGGTAGACAGACTGCGCAGAAGATGAAACGAATGGACTGTAAATGAAGCGAACAGGCGGTAGTCCACCGGACAGCCTCCACTCAATTAACAGTCCACTCAAAGCAAACGTTTCAGCTTCTGTACATCTGTTCATATACCATTCATGCATGGCAAAATAAAGCTCGGCTCGGCGAGATTCCCGCAAGCCGCGGCGCGCGCGCGCGCGTCGTGACGTGACGTGACGTGACGTGACGAGGCGAGCGAGGAGGAGCGCGCGTGTGGAACTCTCTCCTTCTCCTTCTCATCCTTTTACCAAGTGATAGGAGAGCTCACCTTATAAGCTGGTCCAACTTTCACTCAACTAGCAATGTGGGACTAAACATTTGTCCCAGCTCTTGCCTTGCATGAATGGGCCAAATGTGCCTCTAGGATTTCAGGAATTTATTGGCATATAATAAATGGGCTGGGTCTATTTAGGCAAAAATTCCAACAATCCCCCACCAGATCCCAGAGGCACATGAAGTTTGCCTTTGGTTCCAAAACATTGTTTATATACCGGTACTGTAGTGGAGACTGTTAAGTTGAACTTCCATCTAGAGCTTTATGTTATACTAGGCCGCAACTTGTACAGTGGACTATGCCTTGGACTGCAAGTTTGCTGCGAACCTAGCTTCACAAAAAGTCTTGACCGATACTAGGATACCGTGGGTCTTCCCCGCGGGTGGAGCTTATACGTCATACTCCATGACCTTTTCATGAGTTTATTAGAGAGCACCCTACTCTCATAGACTGCGACGTTTTAACAGTCAGACTCATATAGGTGTGTTCTTCAAAATATGTTCTGCAGGACAACATCTTTGCTTAGGATAAGCCACTTAGAACACATTAAGATAATAAATCAACCTGCCATGCAGAATAGGAAAGTATTGCATCTTTATGGAGTGGTGTTTATTAAAGTAGGGATACTTTCCTCTCAGCTAACCAACAGCTTGTCTCCCAATTCTAATTCACGGGATCTCCGATCACATAGAGTGGTTTACCACTGTGGAAAACTCATAGTGTGGGTCTCATACCCATCTCCTTCGATGCATTTTCTATCACATTGCGTGATAGTCCCTTTGTGAAGGGATCTGCCAGGTTCTTAGATGTTTGGATATAATCCAATGCAATAACTCCGGAGTTTCTCATTTTCCTAACAGATTTTAGTCTCCTCTTCACATGTCTTGAGGACTTCATATTATCCTTAGAATTGTTCACCTTAATAATTACAGTTTGATTATCACAGTTCATTGGAATTGCGGGTATAGGTTTTTCAACCACAGGTAAGTCCATCAAGAGTTCACGAAGCCACTCTGCTTCAACAGTGGCCGTGTCTAGTGCTGTGAGTTCTGCTTCCATAGTTGACCTCGTTAAGATGGTCTCCTTGCAAGACTTCCAAGAAACAGCGCCACCACCAAGTGTGAAAACATATCCACTTGTGGCCTTTATCTCGTCAGCATCAGATATCCAATTTGAATCACTATAACCCTCTAGTACCCTCGGGTACCCGGTATAGTGTATGCCATAGCTCGTAGTGCCTTTTAGATATTGCATAACTCTCTCAAGAGCATGTCAGTGATCATCTCCTGGATTTGAAACAAATCGACTGACTTTTCTTACAGCAAAGGTGATGTCAGGCCTCGTGGCACTAGCTAAATACATAAGCGAGCCAATGATTTGAGAGTATCTTAGTTGATCTCTAGCATTTCCTCGATTCTTTCGAAGCAACACACTAGGATCATACGGTGTAGGAGAAAAATTGACGTCGCTATACCCGAAACGACTCAAGATATTTTCCACATAGTGGGATTGAAGCAGTGTAATCCCACCATCATCATCTCTCAATAGTTTGATGTTCAGGATGACATCTGCTACTCCCAGATCCTTCATCTCAAAGGAACGAGATAAGAAATCTTTGACCTCCTTAATTGCATTAAGGTTGGTTCCGAAAATCAGTATGTCATCAACATACAAACAAAGGATGACTCCCTCACCCCAACCATGGCGATAGTATACACACTTATCAGCTTCGTTTACAACAAAGCCTGCAGCGGTTAAGGTTTTATCAAATTTTTCGTGTCACTGCTTAGGTGCTTGTTTAAGACCATACAAATACTTCAGTAGCTTGCACACTTTTCTTTCTTTACCATTTACTACAAAACCATCTGGTTGATCCATATAAATTTCCTCATACAACTCTCCATTTAGGAAAGCCGTCTTAACGTCCATTTGATGAACAAGAAGACCGTGTGAGGCAGCCAGAGAAAGTAGTACTCGAATGGTGGGCAACCTTGCTACAGGTGAGTAAGTGTCAAAGAAGTCTTCACCTTACTTTTGGGTATAACCCTTGTCCACTATCCTTGCCTTGTACTTCTCAATAGTACCATCAGGCCTTAGTTTCTTCTTGAACACCCATTTACATCCTACAGGTTTGCACCCATAAGGACGATCAGTGATCTCCCATGTTTCATTAGCTAAGATGGAATTCATCTTACTATGAACAGCTTCCTTCCAGTAGTCAGCATCAGGAGATGCATAAGCTTCTGAAATGGAAGTGGGAGTGTCATCCACAAGGTACACAATGAAATCATCACCAAAAGACTTTGCAGTCCTTTGTCTCTTGCTCCTTTTAGGAATTTTATTATCATCCTCCTTAGGACTTTCAGAGTGTTCAATCGGAATGATAGGTTCAGAGAATATAGCAAATTCCTGATTAGATGAACTAGGTATCTCCGGATTTGATGAGTTAGGTTTATCCTTCATTGGAAAGATATCCTCAAAGAAAGTCGCATCAGTCGACTCCATGATTGTACCGACATGAATGTCAGGTACTTCAGATTTTATTATCAAGAATATATAACCAATGCTATGAAAAGCATAGCCCAGAAAAACACAATCAATGGTTTTTGGTCCAAGCTTGCGCTTCTTGGGGATTGGTACATTAACCTTTACCAAACAACCCCAAGTACGTAAGTAAGGGAGTTTTAGTCTTTTCTTCTCCCATTCTTCGAATGGAGTAATTTCTTTGTTCTTTGTGGGAACTCGTTTTAGGACATGACACGCGGTCAATAGTGCCTCCCCCCACCATTCCTTAGAAAGACCCGATGTGTCTAACATGGCGTTAACCAAATCTGTTAGAGTACGGTTCTTTCTTTCGGCTACTCCATTTGACTGGGGTGAGTAGGGAGGCGTCCTCTCATGAATTATGCCATGTTCCGCACAAAAGGAATCAAACTCGTTGGAAAAATACTCTCCACCACGATCAGACCTAAGCCTCTTAATCTTTCGATCAAGTTGATTTTCTGCCTCAGCTTTATAGATTTTGAAGAAACTCAAAGCCTCATCTTTTGATTTCAGAAGATACACATGACAATATCTCGTAGAGTCATCGATCAAAGTCATGAAATATTTCTTTCCACCTTTTGTCAACACACCATTCATCTCACAAAGATCAGAATGTATGAGCTCTAGTGGTGTTAAATTTCTCACTTCTGCAGTCGTATGTGACTTGCGAGGTTGTTTAGCTTGCACGCAGACTTGGCACTTAGATCCCTTAACAGTTGAGAAATCAGGGATTAAATTCATTTTGGCTAGCCGCGTCATACAACCAAAATTAATATGACAAAGACGAGAGTGCCAGACATTTGATTCAAAATTTGTGTAAATATGATTAACAACTTTATTACAAATGTCTGACAGTGATAAGCGGAACAAGCCTCCGCATTCATAGCCTTTACCAACAAAGGTTCCATACTTAAATTACAAATTTATTGGACTCGAATACAATCTTGTAGCCATCTCGACACAGAAGAGACCCGCTAACAAGATTTTTATTTATTGAGGGAACATGATGCACGTTCTTCAGGCGCACAGTCTTTCCCGAAGTGAACTTCAGATCGACCGTACCAACACCATGAACAGAAGCATGCGAGCCATTCCCCATCAGCACGGTTTGAGTCCCTCTGACCTGATATGAAGAAAACATGGAAATATCAGAACAAACATGTATATTAGCGCCCGTGTCAATCCACCAATCAGGAGAATGACATAATGAAAGAACAGTAGGTAATATACCATACCCAACATCTTTCATCTCAACGTCGCCCATGACAACATTAGCAGTCTTGCTTCTCTTCCCATGCTGGCGCTTGTCAAAGCGGTTGGGACAAGCAGGAGCCCAATGATTACGATCACCGCACACATGACAAGCACCTTTCCTCTTATCAGTCTTCTTCTTGAAGCTGGTGGACTGTGAGGCCTTGTTCTTTCCATCGAACTTTCCTTTGTCATCAAACTTGCCTTTGTTATTGAACTTGTGAGGCTGGAAGTTCCTTTTCTGTACCAGGTTGGCATTAGAACCTCCCTCGGTACCTCGAGCACGTGTGTCTTTTGCTCTCGCCTTCTCTTCCACATCAAGAGTCCCAATGAGATCCATCACGGAGAACTCTTATCTCTTGTGCTTCAGAGAAGTAGCAAAATTTCTCCATGACTGGGGAAGTTTGGCAATAATGCCTCCGGCAACAAACTTGTCCGGTAACACACAAGTGAAGTGCTCAAGCTCCCTGGCAAGTGACTGTATCTCATGAGCCTGCTCCACAATGGAGCGGTCATTAATCATCTTATAGTCATAGAATTGTTCCATGACATACAGTTCACTGCCAGCATCAGAGACTCCAAATTTTCTCTCAAGCGCATCCCACATATCTTTGCCATTGCTAAATGACAGATATGAATCGACAATATTGTCGCCAAGGATGCTGATCAAGGCAGCCTTGAAAGTGGTATCAAGTTTTTGGAACGCCTCTTCCTGAGCGGGATTAAGTTCTCCCTCAGGTGCGCCATAGATGGCGTTATAGCAGATCATGGTCTGAAACCAAAGCACTGCTCTCGCACGCCATCGTTTGTAATTCACACCTTCAAACACAGGTGGCTTCATAGAAGCAACAAAGCCACTTGGGGCAAATTGCCTGAAATAAGGTTTTTGGATTGTTGATGAATAGAGCAATTTACCAAGCGAATTATCTATAATAAACGCTAGATAAAACATGATTAGAATAGTAGGCAAAATACTAATCATGTGAAATAGCGAAAACATATTAAGGCATGTAGCCAAACAAACTGCAAGGCATAAAACTTTGGATATGATCAGAACAAGATTGAGACAGAAGATGTACACGGCAGTAGCAGAAGTGTGTCACATCCCAAGATTTTCCAAATCTTGTAATGTGAAAATAAATGAATAAAATAAAACCTTGTTTGATTTTCAGGGCCAGAAGAAACTTTTTGAATTCAAATGGAACTTCAAAACCTATTTGAATTAAATAAAACCCTAAAAGGATTTATAAAGATAAACATTTTAAATAAAGGAAAATAAAATATTTGGGAAATACTATTTCGGATCTTTTAAATAAAAAGATTCGGTTTTCAAAAGAAATAGAAGTTTATAAATAAATATTATTTTATAGAGCCAAATTAAAACTTAGCCAAGCTTTTTGAAATAAAACATTTTGTTTTGATAAAAAATTGAAAAGGATTATTTAAATAAAATTAGTAAGGATTTAATATCCAAGTTTTATTAATAAAGGTTTTACTATTTCCAAAATAACAAAACTTATTTATTTATTCAAAAATAAGTTTTCCAAGCATTTTGTATTTTCAAATAAAACCTACTGATTTGGATTTGAAAATAATTGGATTTCAAAATGGAGTTTTAAAATAAACATCAAATTCTATTTTGATTTAATAACAATAGTCTATTTATTTAATTAATAATGGACCTAAAATAAAATTATTATTTTTGGTTTTGGAATTTGGTTATGCTACTGAACAGAACCAAATTCATAGTGCCAGGTTTGGTGGTTGTTTGAATTGATTTGAACATCGTTTGTTTGTTTGAATTTCAAAACAGGAAATAATTATAGAAAAAGAAAAAAAAAAGCCAGCAGACAGAAAAAAAAATAGAGTTTGGACCTAGCCCAGCCGGCCAAGCCCACAAGGCCCAGAACCAACCTAGCTCCCCTCCCCGAAGAAAAACGATTCGTACTGAAATTCTAACCCGTGCAGAGACTGACTAGTGGACCTCCTCTCCTTCTCGCATCCTCACTGACGACTGGACCCCACTCTCCTGTTCATCCTCCTCACCCGCGCGACCTCCTCCCCCCAAACCTCGCTGCCGTTGCTGCCATTCAAAGCCGCGTTCAATTCACGAATAATGGCTGCGTTAATCTCGCCCCCGACCATGCGTACATAAGCACCTCTCCTCCCTCTGTCATTCCCCTCAAACGCCAACGCCACATCGCCACCAGGCTGCCTCGAATTGACCCTGCACCGCCGCTGTTCCGGCGAGCTCCTCCGGTGAAATCCAACAAACCACAGCCACCTCCTGTCTCCCCGACCTAGCTCACACCTTCCCCACTCCCTGGCGCATCTCCCAGTACCCTCTGTTCTACCGCGGGCGCCCCAGAGGGTCACCTTCGACAAGCTCCGACCTCGCCGCCGCTTCTGTCTTCAACTCTGGCAAGCACCCAGGTAGTTTCAGACCGCCCCTTCACACCTCGTTCACGCGCACAGCTTCGTCTTGATCCTGCGCGTCTAACCACGTCTTCGTTTTGTCTTGGGTGAACCACAGCACCGTCCCCGAGCACAACCAGAGCCGCCTGACGCCAGGAGCAACTCCGGCGAACGATTACCGCCACGACAGAACGCCCCTTGACCCAAGGAGACCACGTCGAGCTTCCCCAGCCTCCTGCGATCTCGGTGAGCCTACTCCCTCCCTCTCTCGCTTCCTGTTTCGCCAGCGCCGCCACTGTCTGACCGTCGCCGCCGCTAGCCACCGCCGGCGCCGCTCACATATGGTCAAACACGCTAGCACCGTAGGATCTCGATCCGACGCTTGCGATAGATCACTTAAGCCGCGAAGGGGTATGTTCTCTGGACCACACGATCTAATTATATCCAACGCACTGCAGAGCCCAATCCGACCGAACCGGTACCGTCCAATGAGATTGCGACGCGTGGCCAGGTCTGTTTATAACAGAATTTGGAAATCAGATTTAAGTTGCAATTTCAAACCTTTGTAACTTTCGATCCACACGTCCAAAATTTACAAATTTGATACCGTTGGAATCAGTGGAACAAACCCTAGCCAACCATGCCTTTGGTTTTGCAAATAGTATCTGTTAGCTTGTTGGTTTTTGCAGAAACTTTTGAATGCTTGTTAAGGCTAGAAAAATGATTCAAAAATGTTTTTGAGTTTGAAACCTTGGCAAAATAGTTTATGGTGAACTTACTGACCCTAGGAACCAACCCATAGTTTGGAAAATGAATTTGATAATGTCTAGGATGGATTAATTGATTTAACCCATTTCTAGCCAAATAAAAGAATGGTTTTGTTATGAAAATGTTTATGGAAAGAAAACTTTGAGAAAATGGGTTGGATCAAACCTACTGACCCAAAACACCAAGTTTTGAGAAACAACAACTTATTTGGTGAACCACATAGAGTTGTTGATATTATAAAAATGTTTTCCACCACATAAAATAATGAAGGGATTTAAAAATGGTTCATGGACAAAACCCTTTTGCAAATGACTTTGCCACTTTGGAAAATGACCAATTTGGAACTTACAAAGTTTAGAATCCTAGTGGAGACCATCTTTACAAATAGAACCATCTCTTGCATGCTCACATGCATGACTTAGATCCCATAGTTTTATGTGTGGGAATTGTTTGATTGATTATTTGGAATGCTAGTTGATTTGGTGTTTGCTTGATTGATTGTAGTGAAATTAGCAAAGTGTGAGACCAGCAAGATCAAGGAGTGAACCATCATTCCCTACCAAAAAGGCAAGTGACACTATCATCTAAAGTCCTACTATTTTCATTGTACTTAGTGGATTTTGAAAACATGCATGAAAAGATATTTCTATACTTATGCTATGCTAAATCCTAATAGGATTCCCTATACACTCCTTAGTGAAAATATTGTAGTTGATACATGCTTAGCCATGCTATATTTTGAAAAGAGATACATGTTGAGATTTTATGAAGTTGAGAAAAGGACTTGTGTTTTATATAATAAAACAAGGACTTAATGAACCACCTGGGTGGCCAAGGATACTTTGAGTTTTGGAGAAGGTGGCAACAAAAGGAACCATGTCTATGGCAATCACTTTGTGTTGTTCTCCAAAGGAAACCACCCAGGAAACTTAGGGATTGAACATGTTTCTCCAATTGTGGCTTTCGTGTGCAACCACATGCTAATATGGCTCTGGCTTAGTCAACTACATTGGGAAGACCCATGCATTGTCTTTAGATTACTGTACATGGGGATATGGAATGCTTCATGGGTGCTGAAGACAAGCTAGCAATGGTGTATGGGAGGACCCTTTGGAAAGACTTCGTCGCATTCTCAATCTGCCAGTACTCCATCTTGGTGAGTGCTAATCCAGTGGCCACTGGTGGCAAAAGGATGGGAATGTGACATGTGGGTAAAGTGTACTCCTTCTGCAGAAGATAATAAAATCTAAGTACTTAGCCGTGTCCCTGGTTATGGACAATACTGAGCAACTAAAGTTTGAAGCTATGGGAGATCTCGACATTCTAATTTCTAAAAGAAAACTTTTAAGGACTTGATGCACTTGGGGTTACCAAGGAGCACAAGAGATTTTGATAAAACTTGATGTACTTGGGGTTACCAAGGTACTCAAGAGTTGAAAACATGAACACTTGGGGTTACCAAGGAACTCATGAGATTTTGATAAAACTTGATGCACTTGGGGTTACCAAGGAGCTCAAGGGATTTTGACAAGGACTTGAACACTTGAGTTTCTACCAAGGAGTTCAAGGAACTTGGAAAAGGAGGTTTGACAAAGGAACAAAACCATTTTGAAAAGATAGGATAAATTTTGCTTTATGCAAATGAGCCTAAAACTCTACTTAGCCAAATATGCATGTAGTGATAGAATCCACTTATATTCTACAAAGTAGTGAAACTTGCCAATACAATTCAAATGTATTGACCCTTGTGGCTGTAACTTGTAATGTTGCAGGTTTGATTGATTCTAGTGAAGATTGTTTGATTAGGATTACAAAGTCTACAACCAACATCTGCCTGTGGCACTTTGAAGATGAAGGATCCATACTTATAGTTTTCCGCTGCAATGCAATGTAATAGCCAAATGAGCTATGTATGATGTAATAAAATTATGTTATTCCTGGTTATAAAGTTATGTTATGACCTTTGTTTCTTGATATTACATCTTAACTGTGGATGCTAGCTATTGATCCAGGGACTAGCATTGTAAACACAGGGGACACCACCTTATGTTGTTTGTAAGGTTGCGACACTCCCTCTACAGATGGTATCAGAGCATTGTGTTGCCTGTAGGATTTGTAAACCTAGGATTGGACAAAAACCCTTAGAAAATAGGAGTTGTATTTGTTCCAAAACTTATTTATAAAAACACTTGTATACTCTTTCCTCAACCATTTTGGTTTCAACTCTACATCTCCTCTATTTCAACTTGATGGAAAAACCTACCCCATGGCCAAAGACTACACCATGTGCAAAGGACTTCTTCAACTCTAATGACTTCAACTTCTTCAACTCTAATGACTTCAACTTCTTCAACTCTAATGACTTCAACATCTTCAGCACGTCCACCAAGAACTTCCAACTTGGATATCACTAAGGACTACAAGTGAGACAAGGAAATCTAGCTCAAGATTTAGAGACTGAGGGAATGCAAAATTTAGAAGAAGATCACATCACTAGAAGTTATTGTAATCAAGAGTTTTTCTCAAGGGAACAATGATCTCAAGTAAGAAGAAGCAACTAAGAAGGATGGAAAGATCACAAGTGAACCATATAGATGTACCACCATATTTTAGCTAAGTTAAACCCACCAACTTATGTGGTGTAAGAAAAAAAAATTGTTGCCTAAGTGAGTGCTTGAACTTTGTTGTTGAGTGAAATGTTTGGTTTGTGATTGCATGCACATTGTTTGTGTGAAATGTGATGTGTTTGATTAGAAAAATTTCCTCAGAAGTATCTTGCCTATTCTAATCTCCCTTCAACCCAAACAGATGACTACTCCAAAAGACTCCAAGGTTGATGACATCAACACCGACCAAGAGGACAGCATGAAAGAGCTCATAGCAACTCAGAACCAGTTGAACCAAGTGACAGCTCAATTCATAGCCAACTCCAGTGGAGAAGATCCAACATTGCAAGGATTTTTGGAAACTCAAGGCCAACTAATGATTAAGGTGACTGATCAAATGATCAAAATGGAAGAAAGCTATCCCAAAAGAGGTTTTGACAACAAGGATGACAGAAACATTATTCTAGATGGAGCACCAGCTTGCATTATTTGTGGAGACAAGGATCATACTTTCAGGGAGCATGGAGATCAATGCCCCAACTGTGAAGAGAAACATCATGTTGGACAATGTCCCACTTCTCAAGCTACTTGCTACCTATGTGAAGGAAACAACCATGTCCCTATCCAATGTCCCATATATATTCCATGGTGGAACAAAGGAAACAAGAAGGATCCAAGTATACCAAGAATGTTGATGGCAAAGGAAAAGGACCACTTATACCTCCAAACAAAACAACCCAATTCAAAGGATCAAAGAAACCCAAGAAGCAAAAGATTGACAAAAGCCATGTGCAATGTTATAAATGTAAGGAAATGGGACATTATTCTGGTGAATGCCCAGAGAACCCGAAGAATAAAGAGATTGGCCAAGTAGTGTGCAACAACTGCAAAGAGCTAGGCCACTATGTAGCAACTTGTCCACAAGAGCCACGTAAAGAACTCAAGGACATCCACTGTTTCAATTGCAAGAATCCAGGACATTATGCAAGCAACTGTCCAGAAAAGATGAAGAATAAGTTGAACAAGCCTATGGAGAAACTCAACCTTGGCCCATGAGTCAAGTGTGGAAACAAAGGACGCAATGCAAAAGTTTACTTAGAGAAGTTTTCCCAGGATCCCAAGAAGGACAATATGTAATTTTTGTTTGAGAATTTTTAAGGGTGGTAGTACCCTAGTTGTTTTGAATCTGCTTGTAACCCTAGCCTTCCCAAATCTCGGGACGAGATTTATTTTAAGGGTGGTAGCCTGTCACATCCCAAGATTTTCCAAATCTTGTAATGTGAAAATAAATGAATAAAATAAAACCTTGTTTGATTTTCAGGGCCAGAAGAAACTTTTTGAATTCAAATGGAACTTCAAAACCTATTTGAATTAAATAAAACCCTAAAAGGATTTATAAAGATAAACATTTTAAATAAAGGAAAATAAAATATTTTGGAAATACTATTTTGGATCTTTTAAATAAAAAGATTTGGTTTTCAAAAGAAATAGAAGTTTATAAATAAATATTATTTTATAGAGCCAAATTAAAACTTAGCCAAGCTTTTTGAAATAAAACATTTTGTTTTGATAAAAAATTGTAAAGGATTATTTAAATAAAATTAGTAAGGATTTAATATCCAAGTTTTATTAATAAAGGTTTTACTATTTCCAAAATAACAAAACTTATTTATTTATTCAAAAATAAGTTTTCCAAGCATTTTGTATTTTCAAATAAAACCTACTGATTTGGATTTGAAAATAATTGGATTTCAAAATGGAGTTTTAAAATAAACATCAAATTCTATTTTGATTTAATAACAATAGTCTATTTATTTAATTAATAATGGACCTAAAATAAAATTATTATTTTTGGTTTTGGAATTTGGTTATGCTACTGAACAGAACCAAATTCATAGTGCTAGGTTTGGTGGTTGTTTGAATTGATTTGAACATCGTTTGTTTGTTTGAATTTCAAAACAGGAAATAATTATAGAAAAAGAAAAAAAAGCCAGCAGACAGAAAAAAAATAGAGTTTGGACCTAGCCCAGCCGGCCAAGCCCACAAGGCCCAGAACCAACCCAGCTCCCCTCCCCGAAGAAAAACGATTCATACTCAAATTCTAACCCGTGCAGAGACTGACTGGTGGACCTCCTCTCCTTCTTGCATCCTCACTGACGACTGTACCCCACTCTCCTGTTCATCCTCCTCACCCGCGCGACCTCCTGCCCCCAAACCTCGCTGTCGTTGCTGCCATTCAAAACCGCGTTCAATTCACGAATAATGGCTGCGTTAATCTCGCCCCCGACCATGCATACATAAGCACCTCTCCTCCCTCTGTCATTCCCCTCAAACGCCAATGCCACATCGCCACCAGGTTGCCTCGAATTGACCCTGCACCGCCGCTGTTCCGGCGAGCTCCTCCGGTGAAATCCGACAAACCACAGCCACCTCCTGTCTCCCCGACCTAGCTCACACCTTCCCCACTCCCTGGCGCATCTCCCAGTACCCTCTGTTCTACCGCGGGCGCCCCAGAGGGTCACCTTCGACAAGCTCCGACCTCGCCGCCGCGTCTGTCTTCAAATCCGGCAAGCACCCAGGTAGTTTCAGACCGCCCCTTCACACCTCGTTCATGCGCACAGCTTCGTCTTGATCCTGCGCATCTAACCACGTCTTCGTTTTGTCTTGGGGTGAACCACAGCACCGTCCCCGAGCACAACCAGAGCCGCCTGACGCCAGGAGCAACTCCGGCGAACGATTACCGCCACGACAGAACGCCCCTTGACCCAAGGAGACCATGTCGAGCTTCCCCAGCCTCCTGCGATCTCGGTGAGCCTACTCCCTCCCTCTCTCGTTTCCTGTTTCGCCAGCGCCGCCACTGTCTGACCGTCGCCGGCGCTAGCCACCGCCGGCGCCGCTCATATATGGTCAAACACGGTAGCACCGTAGGATCTCGATCCGACGCTTGTGATAGATCACTTAAGCCGCGAAGGGGTACGTTCTCTGGACCACACGATCTAATTAGATCCAACGCACTGCAGAGCCCGATCCGACCGAACCGGTACCGTCCAATGAGATTGCGACGCGTGGCCAGGTCTGTTTATAACAGAATTTGGAAATCAGATTTAAGTTGTAATTTCAAACCTTTGTAACTTTCGATCCACACGTCCAAAATTTACAAATTTGATACCGTTGGAATCAGTGGAACAAACCCTAGCCAACCTTGCCTTTGGTTTTGCAAATAGTATCTGTTAGCTTGTTGGTTTTTGCAGAAACTTTTGAATGCTTGTTAAGTCTAGAAAAATGATTCAAAAATGTTTTTGAGTTTGAAACCTTGGCAAAATAGTTTATGGTGAACTTACTGACCCTAGGAACCAACCCATAGTTTGGAAAATGAATTTGATAATGTCTAGGATGGATTAATTGATTTAACCCATTTCTAGCCAAATAAAAGAATGGTTTTGTTATGAAAATGTTTATGGAAAGAAAACTTTGAGAAAATGGGTTGGATCAAACCTACTGACCCAAAACACCAAGTTTTGAGAAACAACAACTTATTTGGTGAACCACATAGAGTTGTTGATATTATAAAAATGTTTTCCACCACATAAAATAATGAAGAGATTTAAAAATGGTTCATGGACAAAACCCTTTTGCAAATGACTTTGCCACTTTGGAAAATGACCAATTTGGAACTTACAAAGTTTAGAAGCCTAGTGGAGACCATCTTTACAAAAAGAACCATCTCTTGCATGCTCACATGCATGACTTAGATCCCATAGTTTTATGTGTGGGAATTGTTTGATTGATTATTTGGAATGCTAGTTGATTTGGTGTTTGCTTGATTGATTGTAGTGAAATTAGCAAAGTGTGAGACCAGCAAGATCAAGGAGTGAACCATCATTCCCTACCAAAAAGGCAAGTGACACTATCATCTAAAGTCCTACTATTTTCATTATACTTAGTGGATTTTGAAAACATGCATGAAAAGATATTTCTATACTTATGCTATGCTAAATCCTAATAGGATTCCCTATACACTCCTTAGTGAAAATATTGTAGTTGATACATGCTTAGCCATGCTATATTTTGAAAAGAGATACATGTTGAGATTTTATGAAGTTGAGAAAAGGACTTGTGTTTTATATAATAAAACAATGACTTAATGAACCACCTGGGTGGCCAAGGATACTTTGAGTTTTGGAGAAGGTGGCAACAAAAGGAACCATGTCTATGGCAATCACTTTGTGTTGTGCTCCAAAGGAAACCACCCAGGAAACTTAGAGATTGAACATGTTTCTCCAATTGTGGCTTTCGTGTGCAACCACATGCTAATATGGCTCTGGCTTAGTCAACTACATTGGGAAGACCCATGCATTGTCTTTAGATTACTGGACATGGGGATCTGGAATGCTTCATGGGTGCTGAAGACAAGCTAGCAATGGTGTATGGGAGGACCCTTTGGAAAGACTTCGTCGCATTCTCAATCTGCCAGTACTCCATCTTGGTGAGTGCTAATCCAGTGGCCACTGGTGGCAAAAGGATGGGATTGTGACATGTGGGTAAAGTGTACTCCTTCTGCAGAAGATAATAAAATCTAAGTACTTAGCCGTGTCCCCGGTTATGGACAATACTGAGCAACTAAAGTTTGAAGCTATGGGAGATCTCGACATTCTAATTTCTAAAAGAAAACTTTTAAGGACTTGATGCACTTGGGGTTACCAAGGAGCACAAGAGATTTTGATAAAACTTGATGTACTTGGGGTTACCAAGGTACTCAAGAGTTGAAAACATGAACACTTGGGGTTACCAAGGAACTCATGAGATTTTGATAAAACTTGATGCACTTGGGGTTACCAAGGAGCTCAAGGGATTTTGACAAGGACTTGAACACTTGAGTTTCTACCAAGGAGTTCAAGGAACTTGGAAAAGGAGGTTTGATAAAGGACCAAAACCATTTTGAAAAGATAGGATAAATTTTGCTTTATGCAAATGAGCCTAAAACTCTACTTAGCCAAATATGCATGTAGTGATAGAATCCACTTATATTCTACAAAGTAGTGAAACTTGCCAATACAATTCAAATGTATTGACCCTTGTGGCTCTAACTTGTAATGTTGCAGGTTTGATTGATTCTAGTGAAGATTGTTTGATTAGGATTACAAAGTATACAACCAACATCTGCCTGTGGCACTTTGAAGATGAAGGATCCACACTTATAGTTTTCCGATGCAATGTAATGTAATAGCCAAATGAGCTATGTATGATGTAATAAAATTATGTTATTCCTGGTTATAAAGTTATGTTATGACCTTTGTTTCTTGATATTACATCTTAACTATGGATGCTAGCTATTGATCCAGGGACTAGCATTGTAAACACAGGGGACACCACCTTATGTTGTTTGTAAGGTTGGGACACTCCCTCTACAAAGTTGAACCGTCGTTGGCCATGTCGTCGAGGAAGAGGGTGCTGATGTCGGGGAAGAAGTCCTCGTCGGGGAAGACGTCGCTATCTATGAGGGAGTCCGTGACGAAGCCAGTAGTCGCGCTGATAGCGCTCCCTAAAAACCTTATCGCCCTTCTCCCGTACAGGACTCGAAGCAGCGGGGTCTCGGAGGCCTACTGTCCCGGCTCGCGGTGCACGCCGCAAGACGGGATGGGGAAGATGAAGGTAGCGGAGTGCTCTGGAACTGGAGGCGCAAGGGATGTGTGGCAGTGTAACTGAGAGGAGGCGCGACCTCTCTCTCTTATAGGCATAGAGGGGAAGGTAGACAGACTGCGCAAAAGATGAAATGAA
Organism: Avena sativa; assembly: GCA_916181665.1. Lineage (NCBI taxonomy): Eukaryota > Viridiplantae > Streptophyta > Magnoliopsida > Poales > Poaceae > Avena > Avena sativa. The sequence continues at coordinate 278,876,241 of OV702280.1, forward strand.
TGGACAGTAAATGAAGCAAACAGGCGGCAGTCCACCGGACAGCCTCCACTAAATTCGTATTCATTTAACTCGTATTAACAGTCCACTCAAAGCAAACGTTTCAGCTTCTGTACATCTGTTCATATACCATTCATGCGTGGCAAAATAAAGCTCGGCTCGACGAGATTCCCGCAACCCGCGGCGCGCGCGCGTCGTGACGTGACGTGACGTGACGAGGCGAGCGAGGAGGAGGAGTGCGCGTGTGGAACTCTCTCCTTCTCCTTCTCATCCTTTTACCAAGTGATAGGAGAGCTCACCTTATAAGCTGGTCCAACTTTCACTCAACTAGCAATGTGGGACTAAACATTTGTTCCAGCTCTTGCCTTGCATGAATGGGCCAAATGGGCCTCTAGGATTTCAGGAATTTATTGGCATATAATAAATGGGCTGGGCCTATTTAGGCAAAAATTCCAACAATCCCCCACCAGATCCCAGAGGCACATGAAGTTTGCCTTTGGTTCCAAAACATTGTTTATATAACGGTACTGTAGTGGAGACTGTTAAGTTGAACTTCCACCTAGAGCTTTATGTTATACTAGGCCGCAACTTGTACAGTGGACTATGCCTTGAACTGCAAGTTTGCTGCGAACCTAGCTTCACAAAAAGTCTTGACCGATACTAGGCTACCGTGGGTCTTCCCCGCGGGTGGAGCTTATACGTCATACTCCATGACCTTTTCATGAGTTTATTAGAGAGCACCCTACTCTCATAGACTGCGATGTTTTAACAGTCAGACTTATATAGGTGTGTTCTTCAAAAGATGTTCTGCAGGACAACATCTTTGCTTAGGATAAGCCACTTAGAACACATTAAGATAATAAATCAAACTGCCATGCAGAATAGGAAAGTATTGCATCTTTATGGAGTGGTGTTTATTAAAGTAGGGATACTTTCCTCTCAGCTAACCAACAGCTTGTCTCCTAATTCTAATTCACGGGATCTCCGATCACATAGAGTGGTTTACCACTGTGGAAAACTCATAGTGTGGGTCTCGTACCCATCTCCTTCGATGCATTTTCTATCACATTGCGTGATAGTCCCTTTGTGAAGGGATCTGCCAGGTTCTTAGATGTTTGGATATAATCCAATGCAATAACTCCGGAGTTTCTCATTTTCCTAACAGATTTTAGTCTCCTCTTCACATGTCTTGAGGACTTCATATTATCCTTAGAACTGTTCACCTTAATAATTACAGTTTGATTATCACAGTTCATTGGAATTGCGGGTATAGGTTTTTCAACCACAGGTAAGTCCATCAAGAGTTCACGAAGCCACTCTGCTTCAACAGTGGCCGTGTGTCTAGTGCTGTGAGTTCTGCTTCCATAGTTGACCTCGTTAAGATGGTCTGCTTGCAAGACTTCCAAGAAACAGCGCCACCACCAAGTGTGAAAACATATCCACTTGTGGCCTTTATCTCGTCAGCATCAGATTTCCAATTTGAATCACTATAACCCTCTAGTACCCTCGGGTACCCGGTATAGTGTATGCCATAGCTCGTAGTGCCTTTTAGATATCGCATAACTCTCTCAAGAGCATGCCAGTGATCATCTCCTGGATTTGAAACAAATCGACTGAGTTTGCTTACAGCAAAGGCGATGTCAGGCCTCGTGGCACTAGCTAAATACATAAGCGAGCCAATGATTTGAGAGTATCTTAGTTGATCTCTAGCATTTCCTCGATTCTTTCGAAGCAACACACTAGGATCATACGGTGTAGGAGAAAAATTGACGTCGCTATACCCGAAACGACTCAAGATATTTTCCACATAGTGGGATTGAAGCAGTGTAATCCCACCATCATCATCTCTCAATAGTTTGATGTTCAGGATGACATCTGCTACTCCCAGATCCTTCATCTCAAAGGAACGAGATAAGAAATCTTTGACCTCCTTAATTGCATTAAGGTTGGTTCCGAAAATCAGTATGTCATCAACATACAAACAAAGGATGACTCCCTCACCCCAACCATGGCGATAGTATACACACTTATCAGCTTCGTTTACAACAAAGCCTGCAGCGGTTAAGGTTTTATCAAATTTTTCGTGTCACTGCTTAGGTGCTTGTTTAAGACCATACAAATACTTCAGTAGCTTGCACACTTTTCTTTCTTTACCATTTACTACAAAACCATCTGGTTGATCCATATAAATTTCCTCATACAACTCTCCATTTAGGAAAGCCGTCTTAACGTCCATTTGATGAACAAGAAGACCGTGTGAGGCAGCCAGAGAAAGTAGTACTCGAATGGTGGGCAACCTTGCTACAGGTGAGTAAGTGTCAAAGAAGTCTTCACCTTACTTTTGGGTATAACCCTTGTCCACTATCCTTGCCTTGTACTTCTCAATAGTACCATCAGGCCTTAGTTTCTTCTTGAACACCCATTTACATCCTACAGGTTTGCACCCATAAGGACGATCAGTGATCTCCCATGTTTCATTAGCTAAGATGGAATTCATCTCACTATGAACAGCTTCCTTCCAGTAGTCAGCATCAGGAGATGCATAAGCTTCTGAAATGGAAGTGGGAGTGTCATCCACAAGGTACACAATGAAATCATCACCAAAAGACTTTGCAGTCCTTTGTCTCTTGCTCCTTTTAGGAATTTTATTATCATCCTCCTTAGGACTTTCAGAGTGTTCAATCGGAATGATAGGTTCATAGAATATAGCAAATTCCTGATTAGATGAACTAGGTATCTCCGGATTTGATGAGTTAGGTTTATCCTTCATTGGAAAGATATCCTCAAAGAAAGTCGCATCAGTCGACTCCATGATTGTACCGACATGAATGTCAGGTACTTCAGATTTTATTATCAAGAATCTATAACCAATGCTATGAAAAGCATAGCCCAGAAAAACACAATCAATGGTTTTTGGTCCAAGCTTGCGCTTCTTGGGGATTGGTACATTAACCTTTGCCAAACAACCCCAAGTACGTAAGTAAGAGAGTTTTAGTCTTTTATTCTCCCATTCTTCGAATGGAGTAATTTCTTTGTTCTTTGTGGGAACTCGGTTTAGGACATGACACGCGGTCAATAGTGCCTCCCCCCACCATTCCTTAGAAAGACCCGATGTGTCTAACATGGTGTTAACCAAATATGTTAGAGTACGGTTCTTTCTTTCGGCTACTCCATTTGACTGGGGTGAGTAGGGAGGCGTCCTCTCATGAATTATGCCATGTTCCGCACAAAAGGAATCAAAATCGTTGGAAAAATACTCTCCACCACGATCAGACCTAAGCCTCTTAATCTTTCGATCAAGTTGATTTTCTGCCTCAGCTTTATAGATTTTGAAGAAACTCAAAGCCTCATCTTTTGATTTCAGAAGATACACATGACAATATCTCGTAGAGTCATCGATCAAAGTCATGAAATATTTCTTTCCACGTTTTGTCAACACACCATTCATCTCACAAAGATCAGAATGTATGAGCTCTAGTGGTGTTAAATTTCTCACTTCTGCAGTCATATGTGAGTTGCGAGGTTGTTTAGGTTGCACGCAGACTTGGCACTTAGATCCCTTAACAGTTGAGAAATCAGGGATTAAATTCATTTTGGCTAGCCGCGTCATACAACCAAAATTAATATGACAAAGACGAGAGTGCCAGACATTTGATTTAAAATTTGTGTAAATATGATTAACAACTTTATTACAAATGTCTGACAGTGATAAGCGGAACAAGCCTCCGCATTCATAGCCTTTACCAATAAAGGTTCCATACTTCGAAATTACAAATTTATTGGACTCGAATACAATCTTGTAGCCATCTCGACACAGAAGAGATCCGCTAACAAGATTTTTATTTATTGAGGGAACATGATGCACGTTCTTCAGGCGCACAGTCTTTCCCGAAGTGAATTTCAGATTGACCGTACCAACACCATGAACAGAAGCATGCGAGCCGTTCCCCATCAGCACGGTTTGAGTCCCTCTAACCTGATATGAAGAAAACATGGAAATATCAGAACAGACATGTACATTAGCGCCCGTGTCAATCCACCAATCAGGAGAATGACATAATGAAAGAACAGTAGGTAATATACCATACCCAACATCTTTCATCTCAACGTCGCCCATGACAACATTAGCAGTCTTGCTGCTCTTCCCATGCGGGCGCTTGTCAAAGCGGTTGGAACAAGCAGGAGCCCAATGATTAGGATCACCGCACACATGACAAGCACCTTTCCTCTTATCAGTCTTCTTCTTGAAGCTGGTGGACTGTGAGGCCTTGTTCTTTCCATCGAACTTTGCTTTGTCATCAAACTTGCCTTTGTTCTTGAACTTGTGAGGCTGGAAGTTCCTTTTCTGTACCAGGTTGGCATTAGAACCTCCCTCGGTACCTCGACCACGTGTGTCTTTTGCTCTCGCCTTCTCTTCCACATCAAGAGTCCCAATGAGATCCGTCACGGAGAACTCTTGTCTCTTGTGCTTCAGAGAAGTAGCAAAATTCCTCCATGACTGGGGAAGTTTGGCAATGATGCCTCCGGCAACAAAATTGTCCGGTAACACACAAGTGAAGTGCTCAAGCTCCCTGGCAAGTGACTGTATCTCATGAGCCTGCTCCACAATGGAGCGGTCATCAATCATCTTATAGTCATAGAATTGTTCCATGACATACAGTTCACTGCCAGCATCAGAGACTCCAAATTTTCTCTCGAGCGCATCCCACATATCTTTGCCATTGCTAAATGTCAGATATGAATCGACAATATTGTCGCCAAGGATGCTGATCAAGGCAGCCTTGAAAGTGGTATCAAGTTTTTGGAACGCCTCTTCCTGAGCGGGATTAAGTTCTCCCTCAGGTGCGCCATAGATGGCGTTATAGCAGATCATGGTCTGAAACCAGAACACTGCTCTTGCACGCCATCGTTTGTAATTCACACCTTCAAACACAGGTGGCTTCATAGAAGCAACAAAGCCACTTGGGGCAAATTGCCTGAAATAAGGTTTTTGGATTGTTGATAAATAGAGCAATTTACCAAGCGAATTATCTATAATAAACGCTAGATAAAACATGATTAGAATAGTAGGCAAAATACTAATCATGTGAAATAGCGAAAACATATTAAGGCATGTAGCCAAACAAACTGCAAGGCATAAAACTTTGGATATGATCTGAACAAGATTGAGACAGAAGATGTACACGGCAGTAGCAGAAGTGGAACCGTCGTTGGCCATGTCGTCGAGAAAGAGGGTGCTGATGTCGGGGAAGAAGTCCTCGTCGGAGAAGACGTCGCTATCTGTGAGGGAGTCCGTGACGAAGCCAGTAGTCGCGCTGATAGCGTTCCCCAAAAACCTTATCGCCCTTCTCCCGTACAGGACTCGAAGCAGCGGGGTCTCGGAGGCCTACTGTCCCGGCTCGCGGTGCACGCCACAAGACGGGATGGGGAAGATGAAGGTAGCGCAGTGCTCTGGAACTGGAGGCGCAAGGGATGTGTGGCAGTGTAACTGAGAGGAGGCGCGACCTCTCTCTCTCTTATAGGCACAGAGGGGAAGGTAGATAGACTGCGCAGAAGATGAAACGAATGGACGGTAAATGAAGGGAACAGGCGGCAGTCCACCGGACAGCCTCCACTCAATTCGTATTCATTTAACTCGTATTAACAGTCCACTCAAAGCAAACGTTTCAGCTTCTGTACATCTGTTCATATACATTCATGCGTGGCAAAATAAAGCTCGGCTCGGCGAGATTCCCGCAACCCGCAACCCGCGGCGCGCGCGTGTCGTGACGAGGCGAGGAGGAGGAGCGCGCGTGTGGAACTCTCTCCTTCTCCTTCTCATCCTTTTACCAAGTGATAGGAGAGCTCACCTTATAAGCTGGTCCAACTTTCACTCAACTAGCAATGTGAGACTAAACATTTGTCCCAGCTCTTGCCTTGCATGAATGGGCCAAATGGGCCTCTATGATTTCAGAAATTTATTGGCATATAATAAATGGGTTGGGTCTATTTAGGCAAAAATTCCAACATAAACTTTAAAACGGAGGTAGCATTTTACTCCAATCGATAGCGGCTTATCTTTTGGTTCGGAAGACTAGACCTGGATTCTTGAGGTCATGGGAGACGTCCAGTGATGGCGGCTATGGTTTGACAATCTGCTGTATATTGCGTCATAGAGCCCAGCTCTCATTTCGTGCAGAATTATCAGAGAGTAAGTAAATCGTCTCAAAGACTTACTAGTACTATAGTAGCTTCGATGCAAAGCTATGCGAGTACGTACGCGTGTGTATCCAAATTAGTAAACCTAGCTAATAGCACGCGCGTACGCTGTTTCGCCGCGTTTGTTTTACTGGAACTTTTTTGCACGGCTGCAACGCAACTCGCATCCGATCCTGATGGAGATAGGTCGACGCAAGCAGGGCCAAATGTTGCTTTTGACGCAAGCAAAGCTATGTAATCACTTGCTATTATCTGGGAGGGTAGTACCTTGGATGCAAAGCTATGCGATTACGTACGCCTATCCAAATTAAACCCAACATACTATTTCCTCCGTCTAGAAATAAGTAAATTTAATTTGTCTAGATTCGTATATATTTTTACACTACAACGCGACTAGTTAAGTATAAATTTAGACAAATGCAAGTTAATTATTTAAGGTGTGCTTCAACATCCCCTCTCCTTCAAACATACCAAACTGAAAACAGAGGGACGTTCAGGATTGATCGATACCCTTTCATGATTTTGAACCCAAGGGTATCAGATAATCTTGGTTGTTTTGTGTTTTCAGTTTCATGAGGCCGAAATGAGTATAATTAATTTTAGCATGCTGTTTCGCCGCGTTTGACTTACCCGACCATTTTTGTCGACGCAAGCAGAGTCAGAGTTTCGTTTCGTTTGACCAACACCGACTAGTCAAATAATCCCTTCCCAGCCCAAGAGATGTATAAGTACCAACACAGCTCCCAGCCATCCTAACAAAGCTCGATCAGCCCTTTCTCCTAACAAACTCCCCCACCATTATTTGCCTCAGCTCAGCTCAAAGGGAGCCATCAACCGACAGCCACGATGACACGCGCCGGCTCCCGCAGCCCCTTGGCTCCCCGCCTCACGCTCCCGGCCACCGTCGTCGATGACACCGTGGTCGCCGCCGCCGTCCTCCTCGACAAGTGGCACCCGGAGGATTCCTCTTCCGCCGGCCGCTCGCTCTTCCTCGACTCCACCAGCCCGGACGAGGCCCACGGTTTCTTGCGCGCCACCAAGGACCTGCACCGCGCCATGCTCTCCTACGCCTCCGGTCTCACCACCCATGATGACCTCCACGGTGGGGGCCATGGCCTCATCCACGCGCAGGAGCTTCTCGACACCGCCATGCGCAGGCTCGACCTGGAGCTCCACACCCTCCTCGACTCCCTACCCAACGTCCTCCGTTTCACCCAAGACGACGACGACGACGCCAGCGATGACGACATCCGCCAGTGCACCGACGGCCTGAGACAAACTTGTGACCACCTCCGCGCGGTCGCGGAGGCCATGTTGGACACCGGGTACGGCAAGGAGTGCGTGTCCATCTTCAAGGCGCGCCGTAGCGCGTCCGTGGCCGCCGCACTGCAGCGGCTGCACGGCTCCTCGCCTTCCCTGCAGCAGGCCACGATCCAGAAGCTCGCCTGGGAACAGATCGACCCCAGGATGCAGTCCTGGCTCGCCGGCGCGCGCGCCGCGTTCGCGTCCGTCTTCGCCGGGGAGAGGGAGCTCTGTGACCGCGTCTTCACCGACGATAACGCGTGCGTCGGCGACGCCGTGTTCTCGGCCATCGCCGACGATCAAGCCATGAGGATCCTCGCGCTCGCTGAGGCCACCGTCGCGCGCGCAAAGCGCGCCCCAGAGCGGCTGTTCCGCGTGCTCGACGTCCACGACGCACTCACCGAGACCATCATCCCGGCAAGCGTCGCCGCGTTCGGGGACACGTCGGAGGTCACGGCCAGGGCCGTCACGCTCGCGGTGACCAAGGTCAGCGACGCGGCGCGGGGCATGGTCGCCAGCTTCGAGGCTGCCATCGAGAAGGAGCCGGCCAAGGCCACGATGCCAGGCGGAGAGGTGCACCCGCTCACCCGCTATGTCATGAACTACCTCGTCTTCCTCGCCGAGTACGACAACGCGCTGGCTCGCATATACTCCGCGGAGCAGTTCACGGACACGTCGTCGTTCGTGGGCTCCGGAAGCGGTGGCACCGCCGGCTCGTCGTCGTCCGGGGGCTCCGTAAGTGGTGGCACCGCCGGCTCGTCATCGTCCATGGGCTCTGGAAACGGTGGCACCGCCGGCTCGTCGTCGTCCGCTTCCTCGTCGTCGGCGACGCTGAGGACGCTGAGCCTGTGGTCGAACCCGATCAAGTGGCTAGTGACCGTGCTGATGCGGAAGCTGGAAGCCAAGGCCGGGAACTACCGGGAGGCGGCGCAGGGCTACCTGTTCCGGGCGAACAACACGCACTACATGGCGAAGAAAGTGAGGCGCAGCTCGAAGCTGGAGGCGCTCCTCGGGGATGAGTGGGCGGAAGCGCAGATTGCCAAGGCGCGCGGGTACGTGGACGTGTATGTACGAAGACGGCCTGCTCGGAGGCCAAGCGTAACACACACACAACGATAGCTTAATGAAAGTTGAAAAAACGAGTGTACATGATACTTACCGCGGGAAATAATTTCTATTTCCTATCAAAATCCCGCTTTTGATACAAATCGTTCTAATTTTGCTACAAAACGTCCCGTTTTTGCTATGTTCAAACTCAGAAAATAGAATAAAGACTATCCCTCGTCGAAGACCTCGTCGGAGACACTATAGCAAAAAATATTAACCGGAGACTCGTCGGATACTTTGTAGCAAAAAAATTATGATAATGTAGCAAAATAGGAGAACAATTGTAGCAAATAATTTATGTTATTATAGCAAAAAATCGACTTCGCCGGAGTATCGCCGAAGTACCGGCCGGAATTTATAGCAAAAATTTATATAAAAAATTTGGTAGCATTTGGAAAACATGGATATAGCAAAAACGAAATGAATACATAGAAAATTATAAACAAGTATGTAGCAAAATCAGATCCCTCGCTTCGCCCAAAAAAGATAGCAAAAGTCGTTATCGTCGGTAGCAACATCGTCAACCCAAGGTAGCATTATCGGTCACCATATGTAGCAACTCTAGACCTCATAGCTAGCAAAACCCGTAGTCAAACGACACGGGGAGCAACACGATCCTCCACGGGTAGCAACGGCGGTCGCCGCCGGAAACAACTCCGGACACCGTGGGTAGCACAGCCGCCGCGGGGAACAACCCTGGTGCCGTTGTGAGCAGGTGTGCTGCTGAGGCCTCTCACGGCCACCCCTTGTAGCAGGCTGGGCCACCTCTTGAAGAGGAGGCCGCCCCTTGTAGCAGGCTCGGCCACAGCCATGGCTGCACCTTGATTTTTTGGCCAGAGGACGAAGCACGAGCAAGTCGAGCGACGACCCTTTGTTGCCACCAGATCTACACGCCGGGACCTCCCTATAGCGCCACCGAAACTCCATGGTTGCTGGCATGGCCGCCTCCCCCTCGAGATGGAGAACGCCAGGGAGATCGGTGAACGCGGCGGCGAGATGGGGAGCAGGGAGGTGTCGGGCGAGATGGGGAGCAGTGAGGCGTCGGGCGAGATGGGAAGCATGGCTGGGTCGCGGATTTTGCCTAGATGGTGGAGAAGCGGAGGCGCGGTGTGTCGACGGGAGCCTTGTTTCTCGCTCCGGGAGGAAGAAGAAAAGATAAGGTAAGAGACGGGAGATTAGGTGGGGCCCGTGGCCATGTGTCAAACGGTCGGAGACGTGCGAGAGCGAAGTCTCGCGTCGTGGGTGCGGAACTTACCGGCGGGGAAGAACGTGACGGTGCAGGTGTCTGGGGTGCCGGAGAGATGAAGGGAACATAGGCAGGAGCACGGGAAGGCAAGCTCGGCTTCGGCTTGTGGAGAAACTCGTGGCTGGAGAGGGATGTGGACGGCGCCGTCGCAGACAACATCTACCACAGACAAAATGGGCGAGAGGCAATGGGAGAAGGCAGCAGGCAGGGCATCAACAAGCGGGCTGAGGGGCGTCCACGAGTCAAACAAGAGAGAGGTGGAAACCCCATTCCCAGGGGCCACCCGAGTGATGGAACGGTATAGCGGGATCAAAGACTGAAAGCCACACCACGAAGGAGTAGAAGGATGTGGATTGTCACACAGGTAGCTACGACGGACCCAGCGCGTCCAGGGGGTATCATGCCCAGAAAAAAGTGAGTGGAGGTTTTGAGGAGCAGGCAAGTATTCTGGAGAGCGAAGTCGATGACGCCGAGGCCATATTCAGACCGCAGCCGGCAGACCAGGTCCCACGCCACCTGACAGTCACCACCAGAGCATGAGGTGGCAGCCTTCCAAAGCATAACATGCCTGGGACGGTCCATTTTTGCAAGGGTGCCTTTGGGCAGTGGCAACACGGTCATGGCGAGCAAGGGGATCACGGAGAGGACGTCAGTGGCAAGGGTCAAATGGCCGCCGATGGGGATTAGCGTAGTGCGCCACCCCGGGATCTGGTTTGATATGCGAGTGGCGAGGAACTCGAGGGTGGCCGCAGGAAGCTTCTGGTCCGACAGAGGAAGCCCGAGGTATGTCTGAGGAAAGACCGAGATGGGGCATCCCAGAATGCTGGCGAGGCTGGCGGCATCAGCAGGTGGCACATGAATGGGTACGAAGGTGCTCTTGTGGAAGTTAATGCATAGGCCCGTGGCAAGGGAGAAGGTGTCCAAGATGGTGCGCAACCGCTGCATCTGGGAGGCTTCCGCGCGAAGAATAATCAGTGTGTCGTCCGCATACTAGACCATAGGGCACGGCAGTGTTGGGGTTCGTAGCATGGAAAACAAAAATTTTCTATCGCATACAAACAAACAAGCCAAGATCTATCTACTAGATTGTAGCAACGAGTCGATGGAATAACTCACCCTCGAAGATTCCAAAGTGTTTAACGAGAGCAGATTCTCGTGGGTGATGTAGTCGTACTCTTTCCGATCTCAAGATCGCGTAGACGATCCTTCCGGCGCCGCGTTCCCGCAGCGCTCCCGCAGCGCTCCCGCAGTCGGTCACACGTTCGGTACTCGACGAAGACCTTCCTCTCCCTTGTTCCAGCAGGCAGCGGAGGTTGTAGCACTCTCCTCGCGATTCCGGCAGCACAACGGCGTGGTACCGGAGGTAGAGGGGAAATCCCGCAGGGCTTCGCCTTAAGCCGGTGCGAGTATGGTGGAGCTTATGAGAGAGGCTATTAGTGGTCTAGTAATTAGACACACCAATTAGAAGGCTCTAAACCAATTAGAAGGCTCTAAACCAATTAGAAGGCTCTAAACCGAATAGCTCTAAACCGGGGTCTAGATCTAGGGTTTAGTTTAGAGGATAGGAAACTTGTGTGTGTAGGAGGGGAGGCCCTGCCCCTCCCTTTATAGGTGGGAGGGCCGGCGGCCAAGGGGAGGAGTCCCTCCCCAAGTCGGCCTTGGGAGGCGCGCCGGCCAAGGGGACTCCTCCCCCAAGTCGGTCTCCACCTCCTCCTCTTTTCCCACTTCCCAAAACTGCCGTTTGACTTTCAAACTAGCCGTTTGACTTTTCAATTTAGGATTTAAATAAATCCTTTATTTGGGACAGCAAGAACACTTAGTACATGATGCAATCATTCCAATATGCAATGACACACTCATGTACCCTTCCCCCTCCGGAGTGCCGGACATTCCGGGACCTTCTAGAATGTTCCCGATGAAAACACCGGAACCATTCCCCAACTCCAAAACGGGACTTTCCTTATATGAATCTTATTCTCCGGACCATTCCGGATCACCTCGTGATATCCCGGATCCCATCCGAGTCTCCGAACAACATTCGGTCTCTTTCTCATAATACCATAACTACTCAAACAACGTCGAATCCTTAAGTGTGTCTCCCTACGGTTCGTGAATTATGCGGACATGATCGAGACACTTCTCCGAACAATAACCAATAGAGGAATCTGGAAATTCATATGGCTCCCACATATTTCTACGATTACTTTGCGATCGAATGAACCACTTACATACGATACCAATTTCCCTTTGTCTCACGATATGTTACTTATCCGAGGTTATGATCGTCGGTATCTCTGCATACCTAGTTCATCCTCGTTACTGATAAGTACTCTTTTCTCGTTCCCGTGATATGTGATCCCTTGTGACCAAGTCACATGCTTGCAAGCTAATTGGATGACATTTCACCGAGAGGGCCCAGAGAATATCTATCCGTCATGTGGATGGACAAATCCCACTCTTGATCCATGTGTTTCAACCAATACTTTCCGAACACTCAATGCCACCTTTATAGCCACCCTGTTACGGTGTGGTGTTTGATGACATCAAAGCATCCATCCAGCAAAGGTGATATGCATGATCTCATGGTCGAAGGAATTAGGTTACTATGTATCAGAAAGCATATAGCAATTGAACTATTGAAATGACTTGATCTTTATGCTACGCTTGTCTATAGGAGTATGTCCACCATATCATTCTCCTAACGATATGATCTTGTTGTTGATAACATCTCAATGTTCATGACAAAGAAACCACATCATCAATCAACCAACAAGCTAGTGAAGTATAGAGGCTATACTAGGGACTTCAAATTAAGTTTACAAATCACACAAGTATTAATGGTTTCCTTGTTAATACTATTATAGCATGAATGCAAACATTTATCATAAACACAAAGATACATAATAATAACTATATTTATTATTGCCTCTAGGGCATATCTCCAACAGTCTCCCACTTGCACTAGAGTCATCTAATCTAGATTACATGGTAATATACCGAACACCCATGGCAGTTTGGTGTTGGTCATGTTTTGCCCTCGGGAGAGGTTTAGTCAACGGATCCGCCACATTCAGATCTGTGTGTACTTTGCAAATCTTTATATCCCCATCCTGGATATGTTCTCGAATAGCGTGAAAACGCAGCTTGATATGCTTCAGCTTCTTGTGTGACCTTGGTTCTTGCGCATTGGCTATGGCGCCCATGTTATCACAGTAGATAGACATTGGGTCCAGCGCACTTGGAACCACACCCAGCTCTGTAATGAACTCTTTCATCCATATCGCTTCTTGTGAAGCCTCCGAAGCAGCCATGTATTCCGATTCAGTTGAAGATCTCGCCACAACGCTTTGCTTTGCACTCCTCCAGCTAACTGCTACACCATTCAAAATAAATACGTATCCAGATTGTGATTTAGAATCATCCGGATCGGTGTTCCAACTAGCATCGGTGTAACCATTAACAACGAGCTGTTCATCACCTCCATAAGAAAGAACCATATCCTTAGTTCTTCTCAAGTACTTAAGGATGTTTTTGACCGCTGTCCAATGATCCACTCCTGGATCACTTTGATATCTGCTAGTTAAACTAACAGCATATGCAATGTCGGGTCTAGTACATAGCATGGCATACATTAGAGATCCTATGGCTGAGGCATAGGGAGTCTTACTCATTCTTTCTCTATCTTCTGCCGATGTCGGACTTTGAGTTTTACTCAAGGTCGTATTGGGCAACATGGGCAAGAACCCTTTCTTGCTATCTTCCATTCCAAACCTCTTTAGAACTTTGTCCAAATATGTACTTTGTGACAATGATATTTGGCGTTTCGATCTATCTCTATAAATCTTTATGCCTAATATGTAAGCTGCTTCGCCAAGATCCTTCATTGAAAAACTTTTATTCAAATACTCTTTGACACTATTAAGAAGGTCTACATCATTCCCAATCAACAATATGTCATCCACATACAGTATTAAGAATGCTACAGAGCTCCCACTCACTTTCTTGTAAATACAAGCTTCTCCATAAGTTTGTATAAAACCAAAACTTTTGATTACCTTATCAAAATGTTGATTCCAACTTCGGGATGCTTGCTTCAATCCATAGATGGACCGTTGAAGCTTGCATACCTTGTTAGCATCTTTAGGATCGACAAAACCTTTGGGTTGTATCATATACAACTCTTCATCAATGTCTCCATTGAGGAATGCTGTTTTGACATCCATCTGCCATATCTCATAATCATAATATGCAGCGATTGCTAACATAATCCTCACAGACTTTAGCTTCGCTACCGGTGAGAAAGTCTCATCGTAGTCAACTCCTTGAATTTGTCGAAACCCTTTTGCGACAAGTCGAGCTTTATAGACAGTAACATTACCATCAGCATCTGTTTTCTTCTTGAAAATCCATTTGTTCTCGACAGCCTTCCGGCCATCCGGTAAGTCCACCAAAGTCCATACTTGGTTTTCGTACATGGATCCAATATCGGATTTCATGGCTTCTTGCCATTTATTGGAATCTGGGCTCATCATCGCTTCCTCATATGTCTCGGGGTCATCGGTGTTGTCCACCAACATGACATTCATAACGGAATCATACCAATCTGGAGTGGTACGAGTTCTCGTTGACCTCCGAGGCTCTGTAGCAACTTCAACCGAAGTTTCATGATCACTATCATTAGCTTCCTCTCTTATTGGTGCAGGCACCACAGGAACTTCTTCCGGTGCTGCGCTACTCGCAATTTCGAGAGAAGGTTCGACAACCTCGTCAAGTTCTACTTTCCTTCCAGTCACTTCTTTAGAGAGAAATTCCTTCTCTAAAAAGGATCCATTCTTGGCAACGAAGATTTTGCCTTCGGATCTATGATAGAAGGTATACCCAATAGTTTCCTTCGGGTATCCTATGAAGACGCATTTTTCCGCTTTGGGTTCAAGCTTGTCCGGCTGTAACTTCTTTACATAGGCTTCGCATCCCCAAACTTTAAGGAACGACAATTTAGGTTTCTTCCCAAACCATAATTCATACGGTGTCGTTTCAACGGATTTAGACGGTGCCCTATTTAAAGTGAATGCGGCTGTTTCTAATGCATAACCCCAAAATGATAGTGGTAAATCTGTAAGTGACATCATAGAACGAACCATATCTAAGAGAGTTCGATTACGACGTTCAGACACACCATTACGCTGTGGTGTTCCCGGCGGTGTCAACTGCGAAAGTATTCCACATTTCCTTAAATGCTCGCCAAACTCGTAACTTAGATATTCACCTCCACGATCAGAACGTAGAAATTTAATCTTCTTGTTACGTTGATTCTCTACCTCACTTTGAAACTCCTTAAACTTCTCGAAAGTTTCGGACTTATGTTTCATGAAATAGATATACCCATATCTACTCAAGTCATCCGTGAAGGTAAGAACATAACGATAACCACTGCGCGATGCTACACTCATTGGACCACACACATCGGTATGTATGATTTCCAATAAGTCTGTAGCTCGCTCCATCATACCAGAAAATGGAGTCTTAGTCATTTTACCCATCAGACATGCCTCGCATCTTTCAAGTGATTCAAAATCAAGTGATTCAAGAAGTCCATCGGAATGGAGTTTCTTCATACGCTTCACTCCAATGTGACCAAGACGACAGTGCCACATATAGGTCAAATTATCGCTTGATTTCAAACGTTTAGCCTCAATGTTATTAATATGTGTATTTCTACTATCGAGATTCAATATGAATAGACCATCTATCAAAGGTGCATGTGCATAAAACACATTACTCATATAAATCGAACAACCATTATTCTCGGATTTAAACAAGTAACTGTCTCGCAATAAACAAGATCCTGAGATAATGTTCATGCTTAATGCAGGCACCAAATAACAATTATTTAAGTATAAAACTAATCCCGATGGTAGATGAAGAGGTAGCGTGCCGACCGCGATCACATCAACCTTTGATCCGTTTCCTACGCGCATCGTCACCTCGTTCTTCACTAGCTTCCGTTTATTCTGCAGCTCCTGTTTCGAGTTACATATATGAGCAACCGAACCAGTATCAAATACCCAGGCACTACTACGAGTACTAGTGAGATACACATCAATAACATGTATATCAGATATACCTTTCTTCTTGATGTTGCCGTTCTTCAAATCCGCCAAGTACCTTGGGCAATTCCGCTTCCAGTGACCTTCTCCCTTGCAGTAAAAGCACTCAGTTTCAGGTTTAGGTCCAGCCTTGGTCTTCTTCGTTGGCGTGGTAACTTTCTTACCACCCTTCTTGAAGTGTCCCTTTTGCTTAGACTTGCCTTTCTTGAATTTGGTGGTCTTATTGACCATCAACACTTGGTGCTCTTTCTTGATCTCCACTTCTGCAGATTTTAACATAGCAAATAGTTCTGGCAACTCTTTGTTCATGTTCTGCATGTTGTAGTTCATCACAAAGTTCTTGTAACTTGGTGGTAGTGATTGGAGGATGCGGTAAACTCCCAAAGTATTAGGAATCACTATACCCAAACTTTGAAGTTTATTTGCGTGCCCAGACATCTTAAGCACATGCTCACTGACGGAGCTACCCTCTTCCATCTTGCAGTTAAAGAACTTTTCAGAAGCTTCATAACTTTCAATTGCCGCATGAGTCTCAAAGATTAATTTGAGATCCTCGACAATATCATATGGATCTGACTCTTCAAACCTTTTCTGAAGCTCCGATTCTAAACCATACAAGATAGCACACTGAACTATGGAGTACTGATTCTTCCGAGCAAGGTAAACATTCTTTACTTCATCGGTAGCATCAGCTGCAGGTGGGTCACCTAGCGGTGCATCCAGCACATAGGTCAAATTACCAGCTGTGAGGACAATCCTCAAATTTCGGAACCAATCCGCGAAGTTGCTTCCATTGTTTTTCAACTTTTCTTTCTCTAGGAACGCATTAAAATTGATGGTAGGGGCTGCCATTGATCTACAACATATTTGCAATAGTTTAGACTAAGTTTATGACAAATTGAGTTCAAATTAATTAATGAAATTAAACTAGGTGAACTCCCACTCAAAACAACATCCCTCACATTGTTTTAGTGATCACACGAACCAAATCCACTACATCAACACCGATCATCACGAGAGCTGATATAGTTTTAATGGCGAACAATCATCATGTTCATCATATCTACTATATGATTCATGCTTTGCCTTTCGGCGATCCGTGTTCCTGAGGCCATGTCTGTACATGCTAGGCTCGTCAAGATCAAACCTTAGCTACCGCATAAGCAAATCTGGCTTGCTTACGTTGTATTCACCCGCGAAATCAAAGACACCCGATCATCACGTGGTGCTTTGAAGCAGCAAGCTTTGGCAACGGTGCATACTAAGGGTGAACACTTTAGAACTTGAAATTTATGTGCATGAGGGATCATCTTATAATGCTACCGTCGTCTACTAAGCAATACAAGATGCATAAAGGATTAACATCACATGCAATTCATAATATGTGATATGATATGGCCTTTCTTCTTTGTGCTTCCGATCTCCATCTTCAAGCACGAATATGATCTCCATCATCACCGGCATAGCATCAAGGTCAATGACGCTTCTCCATGGTTGTCGTCCACCAGATTCAACTATTACAACTATTTTGAATAGACACGCAGGTCTTAACAGAAATTAAAGACAACCATATGGCTCCTGCCGGTTGCCAACTTACAATAAGGAACATTGCATACATCAAATATAATCACAATCATGGCCATATCACATCACTGCACACCCCTGCAAAACAAAGTTAGACGCCTCTACTTTCTTTGCATATTTTACGTGGTTTGGGGCTTTCAATAAGTGTCGTTCTAACTTACGAACAAGAACCACAACATTGATACTAGCATTGTTGATTACCCGTTGTAAATTGTATCTTAACTATGCTAGGAGAAACAGGCACCCGCAAAGCCACTTATGCAATACAAGTTGCATGTCAAACGTGGAGCAAGTCTCATGAACGATGTCATGTAAGGTTAGCCCGGGCCGCTTCATCCCAACATACCGCAAGATGCAAAGTACACAAAAAGCAATCTACAATAAAAGCATCAATGCCCACAATGACCATTGTGTTCTACTCGTGCAACAGATCTACATATAGACACGGCTCTGATACCACTGTTGGGGTTCGTAGCATGGAAAACAAAAATTTTCTATCGCATACAAACAAACAAGCCAAGATCTATCTACTAGATTGTAGCAACGAGTCGATGGAATAACTCACCCTCGAAGATTCCAAAGTGTTTAACGAGAGCAGATTCTCGTGGGTGATGTAGTCGTACTCTTTCCGATCTCAAGATCGCGTAGACGATCCTTCCGGCGCCGCGTTCCCGCAGCGCTCCCGCAGTCGGTCACACGTTCGGTACTCGACGAAGACCTTCCTCTCCCTTGTTCCAGCAGGCAGCGGAGGTTGTAGCACTCTCCTCGCGATTCCGGCAGCACAACGGCGTGGTACCGGAGGTAGAGGGGAAATCCCGCAGGGCTTCGCCTTAAGCCGGTGCGAGTATGGTGGAGCTTATGAGAGAGGCTATTAGTGGTCTAGTAATTAGACACACCAATTAGAAGGCTCTAAACCAATTAGAAGGCTCTAAACCAATTAGAAGGCTCTAAACCGAATAGCTCTAAACCGGGGTCTAGATCTAGGGTTTAGTTTAGAGGATAGGAAACTTGTGTGTGTAGGAGGGGAGGCCCTGCCCCTCCCTTTATAGGTGGGAGGGCCGGCGGCCAAGGGGAGGAGTCCCTCCCCAAGTCGGCCTTGGGAGGCGCGCCGGCCAAGGGGACTCCTCCCCCAAGTCGGTCTCCACCTCCTCCTCTTTTCCCACTTCCCAAAACTGCCGTTTGACTTTCAAACTAGCCGTTTGACTTTTCAATTTAGGATTTAAATAAATCCTTTATTTGGGACAGCAAGAACACTTAGTACATGATGCAATCATTCCAATATGCAATGACACACTCATGTACCCTTCCCCCTCCGGAGTGCCGGACATTCCGGGACCTTCTAGAATGTTCCCGATGAAAACACCGGAACCATTCCCCAACTCCAAAACGGGACTTTCCTTATATGAATCTTATTCTCCGGACCATTCCGGATCACCTCGTGATATCCCGGATCCCATCCGAGTCTCCGAACAACATTCGGTCTCTTTCTCATAATACCATAACTACTCAAACAACGTCGAATCCTTAAGTGTGTCTCCCTACGGTTCGTGAATTATGCGGACATGATCGAGACACTTCTCCGAACAATAACCAATAGAGGAATCTGGAAATTCATATGGCTCCCACATATTTCTACGATTACTTTGCGATCGAATGAACCACTTACATACGATACCAATTTCCCTTTGTCTCACGATATGTTACTTATCCGAGGTTATGATCGTCGGTATCTCTGCATACCTAGTTCATCCTCGTTACTGATAAGTACTCTTTTCTCGTTCCCGTGATATGTGATCCCTTGTGACCAAGTCACATGCTTGCAAGCTAATTGGATGACATTTCACCGAGAGGGCCCAGAGAATATCTATCCGTCATGTGGATGGACAAATCCCACTCTTGATCCATGTGTTTCAACCAATACTTTCCGAACACTCAATGCCACCTTTATAGCCACCCTGTTACGGTGTGGTGTTTGATGACATCAAAGCATCCATCCAGCAAAGGTGATATGCATGATCTCATGGTCGAAGGAATTAGGTTACTATGTATCAGAAAGCATATAGCAATTGAACTATTGAAATGACTTGATCTTTATGCTACGCTTGTCTATAGGAGTATGTCCACCATATCATTCTCCTAACGATATGATCTTGTTGTTGATAACATCTCAATGTTCATGACAAAGAAACCACATCATCAATCAACCAACAAGCTAGTGAAGTATAGAGGCTATACTAGGGACTTCAAATTAAGTTTACAAATCACACAAGTATTAATGGTTTCCTTGTTAATACTATTATAGCATGAATGCAAACATTTATCATAAACACAAAGAT
This sequence comes from Avena sativa, assembly GCA_916181665.1. NCBI lineage: Eukaryota > Viridiplantae > Streptophyta > Magnoliopsida > Poales > Poaceae > Avena > Avena sativa. The sequence continues at coordinate 278,896,118 of OV702280.1, forward strand.
ACATAATAATAACTATATTTATTATTGCCTCTAGGGCATATCTCCAACAGGCAGGTCATCCACAAGGGGATGCAACAGGCGGTCATTCCCCTCGTCCTCAACTAGAAGGCAGCGAAGGAGCTCCCCCACGGCCAAGAACAGGTAGGGGGACAACGGGTCACCTTGACGCAACCCATTTCGGCAGCTGATCCAGCGGCCCGGGACACCATTCAGAAGCACTGTCGCTTTACTGGTGGACAGGATTAAGGAGACCCAACCGTGAAAACCAGCCCCAATGCCGCGGGCATCGAGAATTGCGTCCAGAGCTTCCCAGTTGACAGAGTTGAAAGCTTTCCTGAAGTCTAGTTTTAGCATGACGGCCGACACCTTATGGACGTGACATCTTTGAATAAGGTCCATGGCGTACAGGAAGTTGTCCGTGAGAGTCCGCCCTTTGATGAAGCCTGATTGCTCAAAGGCGACGAGTAATTCAATGAAGGATTATAGTCGAGTGGTGAGTATCCATGTGACAAGCTTCATAAGACAGTTCTGGAGCGAGATGGGGCGAAAACCGTCTGTTGTGCGGACATCAACTTTCTTAGGAAGTAGAGCAATGTAGGCTTGGTTGACACCATCCAGGAGGGCCGTAGCGGCCTGGAAGTTGCGGAGGAAGCACAGAACGTCCTCGCACACCACGCCCCAGAAGTTATGATAGAAATCAGGACCAAAATCATCAGGGCCTGGGCTGCTGTCCAATCGCATAGCAAAAAGGGCGTTGCGGGCCTCCTCTTCGAAGAACGGGGCGTCCAGAGCATTGAGGCCGGGAATTCTAGGGAGGACGCGGCTGAGATCGAATCTCCAGACAGGGGTGGTAGAGGTCCCCAAGTGCTCCGAGTAGAAGCGGTGCAGGATCTTAGTTTTGTCAGTGTGGTTAAAGAGCACCCTGTCTCCATCATGCAGTACCTTGATCTGAATGCCCCAAAGACGCGCCGAGGTGCAAGCGTGGAAGAATTTGGTGTTGTCTTCACCAAGGCGGCAAAGTTTGTATTGCTTCCAGTACAGATTTAGGCATCTGTAAGCAACAGAGAGGCGGTTCCGATCCATGCCTCGAAGCATGTTCTCGGGCGCGAAGAGCGTGCGAAATTCTTCCACAAGGTCGAGGATCTCGATCACCTGTCGACAATTGGAAATAAGCTCAGCATGCCGCTTCCTGTCACGGGCCCATTTCTTAGAGGCCGCACGGGCCCATTTTAGGGACCGGGAGAGGCGAGCGGTGGCGCATCTGTGACGACGGTTCTGCGGACGAGCCTAGACCGACTTGATCAAGGCCATGTACTCCGGAGAGACGGCCCATGCCCGTTCAAAATGGAAAATCTGGGATGCCGGGGTGCGGGAGGAGGCACTGAGAAGCAGGGGCACATGGTCCGAGGTGGTGCGCAGTGATGGCGCCCAGCACTTGTCGTGGAACGCTTCATCGGAAACCCCAAGAGCAAGGTATGAAGCAGCATAGCAGCAAGTTTCCCTCAGTAAGAAACTGAGGTTATCGAACCAGTAGGAGGAAGGAAACATCACACAGGTGTTGCTAGAAACGCGGAGACATGCACAACACAAACTCAAAACTTTGCCCCAAAGAATCAGTGAGGTTGTCAAGCTCACCAGTTTGCTGTAACAAAGGATTAAATATATGGTGTGGAAGATAATGGTTTGCAGCAAGTAAACAAGTAACAGTGGAAGATGTATTAATGGTAAAGATTGGACCGGGGTCCATAGTTCACTAGAGGTGCTCTCCTTATATAAACAACATGGCATGAAGGGTAAACAAATTACAGCAGGGCAATTGACAGGAACTGAGCAAGGCATAACAATGCAATTACTAGTCAGAAATATCCTATGAGATTCGATTGGGCAATACAACAATATACGTAGACCGCCATCCAACTGCATCTATGACTAGAAGTCCACCTTCAGGTTATCATCCAAACCCCCTCCAGTATTAAGTTGCAAGCAACAGACAACTGCTTTAAGCAAAGTGTGTAAGGTAAACAGTCCACATGTTCCATGAACAAGAGACCGTTGTTTTCTCCCTAGTAGCAACAACATATCTACAACCGAAGAGATTATTGTCACTTCCCTTGGAAACTAGAGGCATGAACCCACTATCGAGCATAAATACCCCCACTTGGAGTCACTAGCAACTACTTGGCCAAGATAGCTACTAACAACGGAGAGCATGCAAGATCACAAACAACACAGACATGATAGAATTAAAAAGAAAAAACCATTAATCAAACTAACATAATAATCTCAATATCCATCAGATCCCCGTAAACACAACATGCATGATTACAAATAGATTAGATCTTGATCATGAACGGAGCTCACAAGATCTATACATGAAAGCACAAAGGAGGAGATACAACCATCTAGCTAATACATGGACCCATAGTCCAAGGTGGAACTACTCACGCATGATACCAAAGAGAAGGCCTCCGGGATGATCTCCCCTCCGGCAGGGTGCCGGGAAGAACTTTAGACCCCCCGATCTAGGGAAGATGGTGGCGGCGGCTACAGACGGTTTCGTGGATATTTGATCGGGTGCTTCTTATAGGCGAAGGGGGAGGCCGAGTCGGCGACTTGGGGCCCCACACCCCTCCCAGGCATGGGGCAGGGCCCACCCGCGCCTAGGGGGGTCTGGGCGCCCTAGCCCGCCTCTTCCGCTCCCCTCTGGACTTCTTGTTTCCCACGGAAAGTAATTGACTTTGACGTTTGTCCCGTCCAATTCCGATAATATTTCTTTACTAACTTTTCTGAAACCAAAAAACAGCAGAAAACAGGCAACTGGCACTGTGGCAATTTGTTAATAGGTTAGTACCAGAAAACATGTAAAAATCACCTCAAAGTGTAGACAATCAAAGCAAAGTAGATACTAAACAAGCATGAAGCATCAAAAATTATAGATACGTTTCCGACATATCACGCAGCATGGAGACCAGCGAGGAGTTGAAGAGTTTCATCCCCCATGCAAGATTGATGAGAGCCCGGTCCAGCCTCATAAGCGTGGGAATGTCGCGTCCATTGGTCCAGGTGAACCGCCGATCTAGCAGGGGAAGTTCTTGAAGTTCCAAATCATCGATGTGGTCGTTCAGCTCCTCCGCTGATCGAACATCGAAATTATCATTGCTCCGCTCATCTGCAGACCAGGCAATGTTGAAGTCTCCGATCACTAGCCAGGGGACGTCGTGAGGAGTGACGATGGAGCGCAGCTCCTCGAGGAAGGTCGTACGTCGAGCATGGTCGCATGGAGTGTACACATTTGTGATCTCGAAGCGCATACTGTCAGTGGCGAGTTCGAAGGTTGACGTCAAGCAGAAGTCAAGAGTGAAGTCTCCAATATGAGTAACCACGCGGGGGTCCCAGGCTGTGATCATGCCTGCGGACGCGCCGATCGAGGGAATGAAGGAGAACGAAGAGAAGCCAGGGGGAGGAATGACGCGTCCTTAGCGGAGGACACCGACTCGAGCTTGGACTCCTGGAGGCAGACGACATGCAGGGGCTGGGCCGACAGGTTCATTTTTACATCGGTGCACTTGTTAGGATCGTTCAGACCCATGTTCCACGAGCCGATGTTAAGTTGTCACTGCCGGTTTAGAGCCATAGAGTACAAGCAAGGCGACTAGACGTGCTAACCCTAGAAAAAGAAGCAGGACCCAGACTATACAAGGTGTTGCAGGTACACCCAGAAGCAAAGGCAGCAGCATAGACGCCGCGCCAGTGAGACCATCTGTTTATAAAATAGTCAGTCTCAACGCAGAAGTACAACTAGGTAGACAGCACTAACTCTAACCGAAGAACGAACACGCAGAGAGAGAGAGCAATGGGAGACTCGTCATGGGGCACCGGCATGCACCCTTCCAGCATTCTCCAGACTGCGGACGTCCTCCTGGGGAAGCTGGCACTCCTTGATACGTCGTAAACGTATCTATAATTTCTGATGTTCCATGCTTGTTTAGTATCAACTTGGTTATGTTTTTCTACACTTTGAGGTATTTTTATACACTTTCTAGAACTAACCCATTGACAAGATGCCACAGTGTCATTTGCCTGTTTTCTTCTATTTTTGGTTCCAGAAAGGCAGAAAATCATTATTCTCGGCATTGGACGGGACAAAAGACAAAGTCATTATTTTCCCGGAGCAACACGGAACCACGAAGCAGAGCCGGAGGGGGGCCACAGGGTGGCCGCACCCCTTAGGCATGGGCAAGCCCTGGAGGCTCCCATATGGGGTGTGGGCCCCCTGTCCCTCCACCGACCTTTCCTCCTGCGCCTATAAGAATCCCCCCGGGAGAAAACCCTAAAATATCCAGAAGAAATCCACGAAAACCTCCATAGCGCCGCTGCCACCGAAGGGGAGATTCGGGGGACAGAAAGTCTCCGTTCCGGCACCCGGTCAGGACGGGGAAGTGCCCCCGGAGCCATCTCCATCGATCTCCATCACCATCTCCATCACCGTTGCTGATTCCCATGATGAGGAGGGAGTAGTTCTTCCTCGAGGCTAAGGGCTCTACCGGTAGCTATGTGTTCATATCTCTCTATGCATGATCTTGTGGTCATGAGCTTTGTAATCAAGTAGATCTACCTTGCTACTCAAGTGCTTCATTAGATCTCTGCTCTCCCCATGTGTGTGAAAGTGACAGTGTGCATGCCATGGTGGCACTTAGGCTTGAGTCTACATAAATACTCTTTGTGCTTTAATAGATCTATGCTTTTTCCCACGTGTGTGAAAGTGACAGCATGCATACCGTGTGTGGCACTTTGGCTAGATTGAATATTTGTTATGAGTTATATTTGGAGTTGGATGTCTCTATGAAATTGTGGTGTTTGTTAGAACCATCTAGCGCTCAAGGTGACAGTGTGGGGTTATCTAGATTGGGGAAGGCGGACTTTGAGGAGTGCGGTTATATCCCTACTGATGATTAGAGTGTCCAACCGGAGAGTAGTTAAGAGCAGTATCATGAAGTGAGGATATTTATATGAGAGAGTGTTCACTAGTGAAAGTATGATCCCTAGGCCTTGTTTCTAAACATTGAAACACCGTTTGCATCTAGATCTATTGCATGTTTGCTTGCTTCCATCTTTGTTCCGTTTGCCGGGGAGGTTTTGGGCTTTTACCTTTCCTCCACGCCATCAGCTCTTTTATGGAACCGTTACCCCACGTCAAAAACAAGTGAGAAGCTCTTTTCTGGCACCGTTACCGCTTGTATTTCACTATCTCTTCGCCGAACTAGTGCACCTATACACCTGACAAGTGTATTGGGTGTGTTGGGGACACAAGAGACTTATTGTATCTTGATTGCAGGGTTGCTTGAGAGGGATACCTTTGACCACTTCCTCCCTGAGTTCGATAAACCTTGGGTGATCCACTTAAGGGAAACTTGCTGCTGTTCTACAAACCTCTGCACTTGGAGGCCCAACAAGTGTCTACAAGAATAGAAGTGTGTAGACATCAAGCTCTTTTCTGGCGCCATTGCCGGGAGGTAAGGTAAAAGGTACTCACGTCCTCCGGTGTGAGTGCTCGAAGTTATTTCCTTTAGATTATGCAGTTTTGTCTTTTTGTTTCTTGTTTTCACTAGTTAGGCTTAATGGAAAACAACAACAAAATTAGAGAGCTTCATAGTGTTTATCTTGAGTTAGGACATGAAGTGTTTGAAGAGAAAATTAAAAAACCTATGGAGCTTTATTTGCATGCTAATAGCAATGTTATTAGTATGAACTTTTTGAACACCATTGATGCTAATGCTATGGAAAAGTCTAAGCTTCGGGAAGCTAGTTTTGATGAAAATGATCTTTTTAGTCCCCCAGCTTTGGAAGATAGCTATTCTATTGCTTATGATGATACCGAACCTCCAATATATGATGATTACAATGATGAGTATGATATTTTCAGTCCACCTACTACTGAGGAGGAAATTAATTGTGATTACAATATGCCTCCTATATTTGATGATTATGGTGATGATAATAATAGTGATGGCTATTTTGTTGAATTTGCTCCCACTACAATTAGTAAGAATGACTATGCTTATGTGGAGAGTAATAATCATTTTATGTATGTGGATCCTGATAAGAATGTTTTATGTGATACTTATATTGTTAATTTTGTTCATGTTGCTACTAAAAGTTATTACGTGAGAGGGAAACATGGTTTTATGCATATCAAAAATATTATGTTTCCCCTCTTTACGTTGAAAATTTTAAAGTTGCATTTGTTTTGCTTTCCTATGCTTGTTGCTTTGTGCTTTCATGACTTGTTTCTTTACAAGATTGCTATGCATAAGAAGTGGGTTGGACTTAAATGTCTTTTGAATTTGCTTCTTGATTCTCTCTTTTACTTTAATTCATATTTCTTATGTGAGCATCTTTTCAAACTATCAAGCCTAACTTAAAGGCATTAAAAAAAGTACTTGTTGGGAGATAACCCAAGAGTTTTCTTGAGTATTGGAAGTTATTAATTCTGTAATGACCTCTCCTTATCATTTTTTGTTTGTTTTTTGTACCAAGAATGACCTCTAATGAGAGGAAAGTAAGATTTGGGGAGTTGCTGTCTCGAAATAGATTTCTATCCTCCATCATAAAAATTCGTGAGGAGTCTCTGTAACTCGGATTGAGCTCAAAATTTACGAATAAATCCCCCAGTATGTTATATAACTTTCATTAGTTCAACACTTTTTGATTTGAGCAACAGAAGAATTTCAAAAAAATCGGTTTCTACCTGCTGGTCTGTTTTGACAGATTTCTGCCATTGTTTGCATTTGCTTCTTATTGATTCCTTTTTGAGTTCTCTTTTGTGGAATTGAGCTTTTATAAGGAGTTGCTATAGTAGCTTGTGTTTTTAGTAAATTTTTTTGTTATTCCAAAGCTTTGCCTAAGGGTCTAATATCTTTTGAATACACTAATGTTGCTAATGAAGATTGTGTGAAGTTTTGTATGAAGGAAAATTTTCAGGTGTAGAGAAAGAATGATGTAATGAGATGAAGAATGGAAAAAACTCAAGATTGGGGATGCCACCCCGGTGTCACCCCAAGAAATATCCAAGAGGTACAACCGTCAAAGCTTGGGGATGCCCAAGGCATCCCCTTCTTCATCAATAAAAGGCTCAGGTCTTTCTAGACACTTTGTTTTTATTGTTTCATACACAGTTGTGTTGTTCTTGGAGTGTCTTAGTTTTTGTATTTGGTTTTCATTTGCTTAGTTTGCTTGAGTAAGTTGGTTGGTTACACCAAACTTCTTTTGGAGAGAGACACACTCTGTTTCCATTGCCTAGAACACTCTAGTTTTTACTCTTATTGTTTTGTGAGTGTTCACTTTTGCTAGCACTGCATTCAGCCTTAGTTTTCTTCTGCTTTCAGCTTAGAACTTTTTAGTTCTTCTTTGTGGATTTGTGAGACAATATCACTGGTATTTATTGATTATTATCTTTGTGAGTTGTTTCAAATAAGTCGATTGGTGTCGGAAAACAGTAGGAAGCTTTATGCTTAAGTGGTACAAAAGGGAGCTTGCTTTGACTGTGACTTAGACTTTATCATGTCATGCTAGATGTTATTTTGACCTTATGCTTAGTGATTATTGCTGTAGCATGACTTGTTCCAAACAATTGAGATTGCTTAGTGTGCCTTGAAGGAATCATGCGTTGTTTTATCATACAAAAGCATAGTATTGTGATATTCTCCTTTGATGCTTTGTCTGGGTTGAATTGGCACATGCTCACACCATGTTGTGACTATACAAGTCACCATAGCCTCTATGATCATTTAGTCCTTGACTTGTAGTACCACTCTATACTTTGATTAGTAATGCTTTGTTGCTTTGCATGATTATGGCCATTTTGCTCTCTTAGTTGGTTGCTCCCAGTCTTTTGCTAGCCTCCACTTGTATGAGTAAGATCTACTCATACTTCCAATTCCCAAGAAACCAAGTTATTCCAAAGTTTTCACTATAAATTCCTATGCATGGTGTGTTACACCATTCTAAGTATATTCTTGTTTTTCATCTATCTTCCAATTAAAAAGTATTTTGTTATGTGAAAACTTAGTGATTAAAGCCCTCACAAACTTGATGGCACACTTTATATTCTTTGACCATAATAAACTTGAACTATTGTGTCATCTATGTTGTATATGCTTGCACTTATACGTTGGAATTAGCAGAACCGTGCTGCAATGGGGAACGTTTCCAACATTGCACTTGTACTTTGTACTCAGTTGATATCATGCTATTTTGTCTATGGATGTCACCGGTGTGAAATAAAGAGGGAACTTGTAAGTCCATGGAGTTTGCATCCTGTGTTAGAGAAACGCCTGGGCCGCTAGCCTAAGCCATGACTAATCATGGTGGAAACTTACAGCATCACCATTATGAATCTATGAAGCATTCTTCTTATATAAAAGAGACACATTGAGAAAAGAGGAAAGAGATAAAAAAGCACCATATTCCCATGGTACATAAGAAGATTGCTGAGATGCTCATTGTCTGCTTGCCTTGTCATTTTGGTTATGGGATAGCTCCTGTACCATGTGCAAGGGGTACCCCGTTGGCGGTTCGCAATGATATGCAAATACTTACAATGACAAGAACTTACATGTGACTAAAGTTGAGTAGCATGAGGTGTGGCCCTCGTATTCAAGGGACTTGAGATTGCCAACTTATACTTCATCAAGCATATACTCCATCTTTGTTCACTTTAACCTTAATCACTTGAAGATGCTTATGATAGGGGCAATGAGGGCTGAAAGATAACAAGTACCATAATTGTTGGAAGCTCTTTTTGAAACTTGAAATCCCTGCTTCCTTTACAAAAGTCCTTTCTTCCACCATTATATTGAGTCTCCACCTTCTACCTTTAGGCACCATTAAGAGAGCATAGTTGTCATTCTGTGTGCAGTGTCCCAAAACTTATTGATTGATGCATATTGTGATATTACTTGTTCTTGTGCTATTTGTATCTAGTCACTCTTATGAACTTTGAAGGTGTCCTATGCATCTATTTGCTACTCTATGAGGGACAAGCTGATTGCCACTATGCTATGTTTTCTGTATGTGAAACAAACAAACGTTTTTCAATGCATGTTATTCATGATATTTGTTTGTAACATTTCATGTTGCAGCATAGTTACTTTGTCTTATTGTTAGAACTCCATCTTTCATGCACATGTTTAGAGTTCTTTGATCCCAGCTTTCAATGCTTGCAAATGGTTTGATCTTGATTTTGATGGTGCATGTCACCTCCAAAATTATTCTTTTTATCACTTACCTACTCGAGGACGAGCAGGAGTTAAGCTTGGGGATGCTTGATACGTCGTAAACGTATCTATAATTTTTGATGTTCCATGCTTGTTTAGTATCAACTTGGTTATGTTTTGTCTACACTTTGAGGTATTTTTATACACTTTCTAGAACTAACCTATTGACAAGATGCCACAGTGACAGTTGCCTGTTTTCTTCTGTTTTTGGTTCCAGAAAGGCACAAAATCAATATTCTCGGAATTGGACGGGACAAAAGACAAAGTCATTATTTTTCCCGGAGCAACACGGTACCACGAAGCAGAGCCAGAGGGGGGCCATAGGGTGGCTGCACCCCCCTAGGCGCGGGCAAGCCCTGGAGGCGCCCATAGGGGGTGTGGGCCCCCTGGCCCTCCACAGACCTTTCCTCCTACGCCTATAAGAAGCCCCTGGGGAGAAAACCCTAAAACATCCAGAAGAAATCCACGAAAACCTCCATAGCGGCGCTGCCACCGAAGGGAAGATTCGGGGAATAGAAAGTCTCTGTTCCGGCACCCTGCCGGGACGGGGAAGTGCCCCCGGAGCCATCTCAATCGATCTCCATCACCGTTACTGATTCCCATGGTGAGGAGGGAGTAGTTCTTCCTCGAGGCTAAGGGTTGTACCGTTAGCTATGTGTTCATCTCTCTCTCTATGCATGATCTTGTGGTCATGAGCTTTGTAATCAAGTAGATCTACCTTGATACTCAAGTGCTTCATTAGATCTTTGCTCTCTCCATGTGTCTGAAAGTGAAAGCATGCACGCCATGGTGGCACTTAGGCTTGAGTCTACATAAATACTCTTTATGCTATAATAGATCTATGCTTTTCCCCATGTGTGTGAAAGTGACAACATGCATACCGTGTGTGGCACTTTGGGTAGATTGAATATTTGTTATGATTTATATTTGGAGTTGGATGTCTCTATGAAATTGTGGCGTTTGTTGGAACCATCTAGCGCTCAAGGTGACAGTGTGGGGTTATCTAGATTGGGGAAGGCGGACTTTGAGGAGTGTTGTTATAGCCCTACCGATGATTAGAGTGTCCAACCGGAGAGTAGTTAAGAGTAGTATCATGAAGTGAGGATATTTATATGAGAGAGTGTTCACTAGTGAAAGTATGATCCCTAGGCCTTGTTTCTAAACATTGAAACACCGTTTGCATCTAGATCTGTTGCATGTTTGCTTGCTTCCATATTTGTTCCGTTTGCCGGGGAGGTTTTGGGCTTTTACCTTTCCTCCATGCCATCAGCTCTTTTCTGGCATCGTTGCCCCACGTCAACAACAAGTCAGAAGCTCTTTTCTGGCACCGTTACCGCTTGTATTTCACTATCTCTTCGCCGAACTAGTGCACCTATACACCTGACAAGTGTATTGGGTGTGTTGGGGACACAAGAGACTTCTTGTATCTTGATTGCAGGGTTGCTTGAGAGGGATACCTTTGACCACTTCCTCCCTGAGTTCCATAAACCTTGGGTGATCCACTTAAGGGAAACTTGTTGTTGTTCTACAAACCTCTACACTTGGAGGCCCAACAACTGTCTAAAAGAATAGAAGTGCGTAGACATCAAGCTCTTTTCTGGCGCCGTTGCCGGGAGGTAAGGTAAAAGGTACTCACGTCCTCCGGTGTGAGTGTTCGAAGTTATTTCCTTTAGATTCTGCAGTTTTGTATTTTTGTTTGTTGTTTTCACTAGTTAGGCTTAATGGAAAACAACAACAAAATTAGAGAGCTTTATAGTGTTTATCTTGAGTTAGGACATGAAGTGTTTGAAGAGAAAATTAAAAAACCTATTGTTTTCATGCTAATAGCAATTTTATTAGTATGAACTTTTTGAACACCATTGTTGCTGGCCCTAGACACCTTGAGACGCATCGCGCCGTCCATCACCATCTCGAAGCACGCCCGCGTCTGTGTGCGGATACGTGCACTGGCGCGAGTCGGGCCCCTCCGCTTGGCGCCCAGCACAGGGGGAGGATCAGAAGTGACGGCGGGCTCCTGCGCGGGGGTAGGGGTCACCTGCATCTGGGCCACCCCATGCACGGATAGGGAAGCGCCACGGCTGGCATGCACGTGCACCAACGGGTCGGGGCAGACAGTCACAAGGGCAAGCACACGTATGGAGACCACGGTCGCGATGCCGCGGGCGTCGACAACGTCCTGGATGACGCCGATTGTGCTAGTGTCAAGGTTGAGGTGAGGCATCCCGCGCGGTCCGTGGACCTCGACTCCAGCCAGCGCGCGAGGAACACGGAAGTAGCCCACCTCGCCAGCGCCACCCTAGAGAAGAAGGTGAAAGACGAGGGGGCAGGACCCCAGTTCCATGGCCACCGGGCGCAGAACCCCGCAGATGTCTAGCATGAACCCACCCGCAGCATTGTCGAGTGGAGCCACCGTAGACGCGCTGACAGCCGGGAGGTACATGGGCATGGTGCGGAAGTCGCCGGAGAGGTGGCGGAAAAGCGGGGGTGCGCGTGAGGTGCTGGGCCCCGAGCCGTGTCCTCCCAGGCCGCCTCCACCAGAGGCGCCACCGCCGCCGCCAGGGGCACCGCCAGGCGGGCCACCCAGGCCACCATCGTGTGGTCCACCAGGGCCTCCACCATTGCCGCCACCGCCACCACCAGGACCACCACCACCAGGGCCGAACGGAGTGGGAGGCGTGACGCCCCCAAAGAGTGGCCACTGCCGCACCCGCCGGACGTCAACGATGGTGACCACGCCATCCGAGTTGGTGACCTCGAGTTCAGCGGGGATGTCGCCCTCGTTGACGAACTTGCAGACGATGAGGACGGAGATGAAGTGGCGACCGGACAGGGTGATGTTGGCGATCTCCATAGGGTTTCCAAACCCTCCAACCGATGCTTCGATGTGTGGCCGACACCAGTGCTTCATCGGGAAGCCAACCAGCGAGAGCGACGTGAAGCCGAAGTGCGTGACCTGGCTGCGGTTGGGATCCTCCTCGTGGCGCTCGAAGTAGACGAAGTGCTTGTCGACGGAGAATGGGCTCTCATTGATGGGGAACTCGCGGCTCTCTGTGGAGCGGAAGACGACGAGGTGGGAACCCTCTGGACCGGCGACGGGAACTGCCTCCATTCCTGCCGGGATCTCCTCGTAGAGATACGCAAGGACGATCAGCCCTGGCGAAGAAGCTTCCGGTCTACGTACGCGTACCCAAGGTGGGAAAACATGCGCATGTACACCAGCGACATGAAGACAGTGAGGTGGGCGGGGTGGGACGGAGCATCAGAGGCGTTGGCGCTGCTGCTGCCCCTCACGGCAAAACCGAACGGGGAGACGGGGGAGGTGGGGATGTATGAGGACGGTGAAGGGAATATGCCCTGAGAGGCAATAATAAAGTGTTTATTATGTGTATTCCAAGTATATGATAGATGTTTATTTTGCATGCTATAATTGTATTATTACGGAAACGTTAATGCATGTGTGTTTAATAAACAAACAGAAAGTTCCTAGTTATGCCTCTCTCATAAACTAGCTCGTTGATTAACAAGATGATCAAGGTTTCCTGATCATGGACATTGGATGTTGTTAATAACGGGATAACAACATTAGTGTAATGGTGTGATGAACATTCATCCGAAGTATAGCATTACGATCAAAGTCATTGAGTTTATATTGCTATAACAACTTACGAAGTGATCCTAATCCTTAGACCATGAGATCATGTCAATCACTAACACCGGAAGAGTTTCTTGATAACATCAAACGTCACACCGTAACAGGGTGATTATAAAGATGGATTCAGAACTAATAAAGTGTTATGTTGAGGCTCATGGATCGAGAGTGGAATTTGTTCATCCCGATGACGGATAGATATACTCTGGGCCCTCTCGGTGATATCACATTGATTAGCTTGCAAGCAAGTGATTTGATCACTAGAATGTTATATCACAGGAACGAGAAAAGAGTGCATGTCGGTAACGAGATCAAACTAGGTATGGAGATACCGATGATCGAATCTCGGACATGTAATATATCGTGAAACAAAGGGATTAAGATACTAGCGTAAAAGGTTCCGACGATCACAAGAAAGTCATCGTTGAATGTGTGGGAGTCAGTATGGGTCTCCAGATCCCGCTTCTGATTATTGATCCGAGAGGGGTCTCGATCATGTTCGCATTATTCACGAACCGTAGGGTGACACACTTAAGAGACACCGACATCCAATTGGAGCAAATGTTTCATGCCGAAAAAATGAACAAGCGCAGGAATTTATTTCACTAGATACCGAAACAGGTTTTCGGGTGAAATTGCATAAAGTGGTTATGCATGTGAAATAGAATTCTATCAAGGGGTTATTTGTGAATGTTTGTCATTAAAGTAATTGACAAAATTCTGAATAAAATAAAAGAGTTTTATTTAATGAGAGTTTGCATTAAATTTGGTGGAAATTTAATGGGAATTTGAGTGGACTTTTGAGTGGAGGGAATTTAAAGGAGATTTGTGAGTGGAGTGTCCACCCACATGAAGAGGGGAGGGCAAGGGGGCAGCCCCATGCGCCGGCCACCCCCTTGGGGTTCCCCCCTCCTCCTATAAAAGGAGCCCTCCTCCTCACTTGTCTCTCACACCTCCTCGTGAAGGATCTCTCTCCCCCTCTAGAATTTATTCCCCATGGTCTCGGACTAGCGAGATACATGTTCCCGGTGGCTATTCGGCAAGAAAGAGTTGTGCTTCTGCTGCATCGCTGGAGCGAGGAGGCGGAGGTTGCTCGGTGCCTCGAACGTGTGTGCGAGCACGGATGCGCTGCTGATTTGCGGCGCTAGGACTTCCTCTCGATCTTGAGATCGGCAAGAGATCGTCTACATCAACCACGAGTTGAACTCCTTAAGCTTTGTCGGTCTTCAAGGGTATGTTCTCTACGGATATACATTCGCCCGTTGTTTGTATCTAGTAGATAGATCTTGGTATATAGTTCACATCGTAGGAAAATTTTTGTTTTCTATGCTGCGAACCCTACAGTGGTATCAGAGCCGGATCTATGCGTAGATACTCTACACGGGTAGTACACATATGAGTATGTGGGCGATGATGATCATGTTGTTGCTCCTTTGTTGTAATTTTGGATATTGGTGGCATAGTGGGATGAAGCGGCCCGGACAAACTTTACATGTCCTCGCACATGAGACCTGTTCCACGCTTGACATGCAACTAGTTTGCATAAGTGGCTAGCGGGTGTCTGTCTCTCCTACTATAGTCAATATCTATTTTGCAAGCGAGTTGTCAACAATTTGATTATCCTCGTTGTGGTTCATGTTCATAGGTAAGAACGGTTCTATCTCGAAAGCCCTAAGCCACGTAAAACTTGCAATGGATAAATTAGAGGAGTCTAGTTTAGATTGTTGCTGGGCTAGTGTTATGATATGGTAGTGTTGTAAGTAGAAGTATAAGATGATACTCTTACAACACACATAGCGTGTAAAATCCATAGACCTTGGATTTACACATATAGGTATGATAGTGATCATACCACGATGCACATGATAGAGATCATCTACGGGAACCATATAATTTCACTAATAAACATATGATGTTTGATAGCATCTTATATTGCTTGTTTAGCGCTTTGTTAGCATAATAAGATGACCACTCATTTAAATATCAAGATAAGAATGCGTTCTTCCTTTAGTATGCACCGATTATGTTTTCGTCGCTCCAAGACATCACGTGATGATCGGGTGTTCTTGGATCCATGACCATATTTCGGGTGTAAAATAGTTACACACGCGAATACTAAGGTTCTAACTTGGCGAGCCTAGCATGTACAGACATGGCCTCGGAACACGGACCGAAAGGTTAAGCATGAGTCATATAGTTGATATGATTCCCATTTGATGCTCGCCTTTGAAGCTATACCGACTCACGTGATGATCGGACTTGGTGTAGTGGATTTGGTTCATGTAATCACCAAAAAGGCACGAGGGATGTCGTTTTTGAGTGGGAGTTCATTCGTAATATAGATTAGTTGAACTCAATCTATCATACACTTAGTCTAAACTTTACAAATTCTGTTGTAGATGGCACCACCTGCTTTTAATTTCAATGTGTTCATGGAGAAAGAGAAACTAGCAACGAACGGTAGCAACTTTACCGAATGGGCCATGAATTTGAGGATTCTCCTCTCTGCTGCACAAAAGCAATATGTGCTAGAAGCGCCGTTAGGCCCCCCACCTTTAGATGATGCCCCTGACGAGGAGAAGAATGTCTATCAGACTCGTCAGGAGGACCACAACTTAGTTCATTGCGGCATATTGTATGGGCTAGAGCCGGAACTTCGAAAGCGTTTCGAAAACGGCAATGCATTTGATACAATGGGTGAGTTGAAAATTATTTTCAACACACATGCTGCTGTAGAGAGCTACAACGCTTCAGAAAAGTTCTTTAGCTGCATGATGGAAGAGCACAGCTCCGTTAGTGAGCATGTACTCAAGATGTCGGGTTACGCCGATAAGCTTGTGTCCTTGGGAATATCGATTCCCATTGACTTAGGCATCCATCGTGTTCTGAAGTCTCTGCCACCTAGCTATAAGAGCTTCGTGATGAACTATAATATGCAAGGCATGAAGAAGTCTCTCCCCGAGCTTCTGTCAATGCTTAAAACTGCAGAAGTGGAGATCAAAAGGAACATCAAGTGTTGATGATCAATAGGAACACTGGTTTCAAGAAAGACAAGAAGGGAAAACGGAAGGGAAGTAAGGGCGGCAAGCCTGTTTGCCTACGCCTGAAAAGAAACCCCGAGTTGGACCTAAGTCTGATTCCGAGTGCTACTATTGTAAGGGGACTGGCCACTGGAAGCGCAACTGCCCCAAGTATCTGGCAGACAAGAAGGCCGGCAAGGCAAACAAAGGTATATATGATATACATGTTATTGATGTGTACTTGACTAGTGCTCGCAGTAGCACCTGGGTATTTGATACCGGTTCAGTTGCTAATATTTGTAACTCGAATCAGGGGCTGCGGAACAAGCGACCGCTAGCAAGGGGTGGGGTCAAGATGCGTGTCGGCAATGGGTCAAGCGTTGATGTGATCGCCGTCGGAACGCTGCCTCTCCACTTACCGTCGAGATTAGTTATAAACTTGAATAAATGTTATCTGGTGCCTGCACTGAGCATGAACATTGTATCTGGATCGTGTTTGATGCAAAGTGGTTATTCATTTAAATCCGAGAACAATGGTTGTTCCATTTATATGAATGAAATCTTTTATGGTCATGCACCAATGATGAATGGTTTATTTCTATTAGATCTCGATGATAATGTTACACATATTCATAATGTTGATGCTAAAAGGATTAAACTTAATGATGATATATCCGCATATATGTGGCACTGCCGTCTAGGTCATATTGGCGTTAAACGCATGAAGAAGCTCCATTCGGATGGACTTTTGGAATCACTTGATTATGAATCATTTGATACATGTGAGCCATGCCTTATGGGCAAGATGACTAGAACGCCGTTTTCCGGTTCAATGGAACGGGCGACAGATTTATTGGAAATCATACATTCTGATGTATGTGGTCCAATGAGTGTGTCGGCGCGAGGTGGATATCGTTATTTTGTTACTTTCACGGATGATTTGAGTAGATACGGTTATATCTACTTGATGAAACACAAGTCTGAAACCTTTGAAAAGTTCAAGGAATTTCAGAATGAAGTGAAAAATCATCGTAATAGAAAGATCAAATTTCTACGGTCCGACCGTGGAGGTGAGTATCTAAGTTACGAGTTTAGCACTCACATGAAAGAGTGTGGAATTGTTTCACAACTCACACCTGCCGGAACACCACAGCGAAATGGTGTGTCGGAACGTCGTAATCGTACTTTATTAGATATGATTCGATCTATGATGTCTCTGACGGACTTGCCGTTGTCATTTTGGGGTTATGCACTAGAAACTGCTGCATTCACTTTAAATCGGGCACAATGTAAATCCGTTGAAAAGACACCGTATGAATTGTGGTTTGGAAACAAACCTAAGCTGTCATTTCTTAAAGTTTGGGGATGCGATGTTTATGTGAAGAAACTTCAACCGGATAAACTCGAACCCAAAGCGGAAAAATGCGTCTTCATAGGATACCCTAAAGAAACTATTGGGTATTCCTTCTATCACAGATCCGAGGGCAAGGTTTTTGTTGCCAAGAATGGATCCTTTCTAGAGAAAGAGTTTCTCGCGAAAGGTGTGAGTAGTCGGAAGGTAGAACTCGAAGAGGTTGTGGAACCTTCTCTTCAAAGTATGGCGAGTAGCGCAGCGCCGGAAGTTGTTTCGGAGTTGGCTCCACCTGTTGAAAAGGGAACTAATGATAATGATATGAAACTCCGAAAGAGAGTACTACCGAACCTCGCAGGTCAAACAGGACGCGTGCAGCTCCCGAGCTGTACGGAAATCCTGTCATGAATTTCATGGTTGATGAAAATGATGACCCTGCAACGTATGAAGAAGCGATGATGAGCCCGGATTCCAACAAATGGTTAGAAGCCATGAAATCCGAGATGGAATCCATGTATGAAAATCAAGTTTGGAACTTCGTGGAATTACCTCACGACCGAAAGGCCGTGGAGAACAAATGGATTTTCAAAAGGAAAACTGATGCTGATGGTAATGTGACCATCTATAAAGCTCGACTTGTCGCAAAGGGGTTTCGACAAATTCAAGGAGTTGACTACGATGAGACTTTCTCTCCCGTAGCGATGCTAAAGTCAGTTAGGATTATGTTAGCAATTGCTACATATTTCGATTATGAGATATGGCAGATGGATGTCAAAACCGCGTTTCTCAATGGTAATATTGAAGAAGAGTTGTATATGATACAACCAAAGGGTTTTGTCGATCCTAAGGATGCTAACAAGGTGTGCAAGCTTCAGCGATCCATCTATGGATTGAAGCAAGCATCACGAAGTTGGAATCTCCGCTTTGATGAGGTGATCAAAGAGTTTGGATTTGTCCAAACTTATGGAGAAGCTTGTATTTACAAGAAAGTGAGTGGGAGCAATGTGGCATTTCTGATATTATATGTGGATGACATATTATTGATCGGAAATGATATAGATCTTTTAAACAGTGTTAAAAGTTATCTAAACAGCAAATTTTCAATGAAGGACCTAGGTGAAGCGTCATACATATTAGGCATAAAGATCTATAGAGATAGATCTAGGTGCCTAATAGGGCTATCGCAAAGTACATACCTTGATAAGATTTTAAAGAAGTTTAAAATGGACGGAAGTAAGAAGGGGTTCTTACCTATGTTGCAAGGCAAGACATTGAGTAAGACTCAAAGTCCGGCTTCGGCGGAAGAAAGAGAGATAATGGACAAAGTCCCCTATGCTTCAGCCATAGGCTCTATAATGTACGCCATGCTATGTACAATACCGGATGTGGCACATGATATTAGTTTGACTAGTAGGTACCAATCGGATCCAGGTTCGGAACACTGGATAGCGGTCAACAATATCCTTAAGTACTTACGAAGAACTAAGGATATGTTTCTTGTATACGGAGGTGAAGAAGAGCTCGTCGCTAAGTGTTATGTTGACGCTAGCTTTGATACCGATCCGGATGACTCTAAGTCTCAATCCGGATACGTATTTCTCATGAATGACGGAGCGGTTAGTTGGAGGAGATCCAAACAACCTGTGATAGCGGGATCAACAACGGAGGCCGAATATGTTGCTGCTTCAGAAGCGGCTCAGGAAGCAGTTTGGATGAAGGAGTTCATATCCGAACTTGGAGTGGTGGCAAACGCGTTGGACCCAATGGTGATCTATTGTGACAACAATGGTGCCATTGCCAATGCCAAAGAGCCAAGGTCTCACAAGCATTCCAAGCATATTAAGCGCCGGTTTCACTCCATCCGCGAGCATGTCAAGGATGGAGATATAAAGATTTGTAAAGTACATACGGATCTCAATGTAGCAGATCCGTTGACTAAAACTCTCCCTAGAGCAAAACATGATCAACACCAGAACTCAATGGGTGTTAGATTTATCACTATGTAACTAGATTATTGTCTCTAGTGCAAGTGGGAGACTGAAGGGAATATGCCCTGAGAGGCAATAATAAAGTGTTTATTATGTGTATTCCAAGTATATGATAGATGTTTATTTTGCATGCTACAATTGTATTAATACGGAAACGTTAATACATGTGTGTTTAATAAACAAACAGAAAGTTCCTAGTTATGCCTCTCTCATAAACTAGCTCGTTGATTAACAAGATGATCAAGGTTTCCTGATCATGGACATTGGATGTTGTTAATAACGGGATCACAACATTAGTGTAATGGTGTGATGAACATTCATCCGAAGTATAGCATTACGATCAAAGTCATTGAGTTTATATTGCTATAACAACTTACGAAGTGATCCTAATCCTTAGACCATGAGATCATGTCAATCACTAACACCGGAAGAGTTTCTTGATAACATCAAACGTCACACCGTAACAGGGTGATTATAAAGATGGATTCAGAACTAATAAAGTGTTATGTTGAGGCTCATGGATCGAGAGTGGAATTTGTTCATCCCGATGACGGATAGATATACTCTGGGCCCTCTCGGTGATATCACATTGATTAGCTTGCAAGCAAGTGATTTGATCACTAGAATGTTATATCACAGGAACGCGAAAAGAGTGCATGTCGGTAACGAGATCAAACTAGGTATGGAGATACCGATGATCGAATCTCGGACATGTAATATATCGTGAAACAAAGGGATTAAGATACTAGCATAAAAGGTTCCGACGATCACAAGAAAGTCATCGTTGAATGTGTGGGAGTCAGTATGGGTCTCCAGATCCCGCTTCTGATTATTGATCCGAGAGGGGTCTCGATCATGTCCGCATTATTCACGAACCGTAGGGTGACACACTTAAGAGACACCGACATCCAATTGGAGCAAATGTTTCATGCCGAAAGAATGAACAAAGCGCAGGAATTTATTTCACTAGATACCGAAACAGGTTTTCGGGTGAAATTGCATAAAGTGGTTATGCATGTGAAATAGAATTCTAGCAAGGGGTTATTTGTGAATGTTTGTCATTAAAGTAATTGACAAAATTCTGAATAAAATAAAAGAGTTTTATTTAATGAGAGTTTGCATTAAATTTGGTGGAAATTTAATGGGAATTTGAGTGGACTTTTGAGTGGAGGGAATTTAAAGGAGATTTGTGAGTGGAGTGTCCACCCACATGAAGAGGGGAGGGCAAGGGGGCAGCCCCATGCGCCGGCCATCCCCTTGGGGTTCCCCCCTCCTCCTATAAAAGGAGCCCCCCCTCCTCACTTGTCTCTCACACCTCCTCGTGAAGGATCTCTCTCCCCCTCTAGAAGTTATTCCCCATGGTCTCGGACTAGCGAGATACATGTTCCCGGTGGCTATTCGGCAAGAAAGAGTTGTGCTTCCGCTGCATCGCTGGAGCGAGGAGGCGGAGGTTGCTCGGTGCCTCGAACGTGTGTGCGAGCACGGATGCGCTGCTGATTTGCGGCGCTAGGACTTCCTCTCGATCTTGAGATCGGCAAGAGATCGTCTACATCAACCACGAGTTGAACTCGTTAAGCTTTGGCGGTCTTCAAGGGTATGTTCTCTACGGATATACATCCGCCCGTTGTTTGTATCTAGTAGATAGATCTTGGTATATAGTTCACATCGCAGGAAAATTTTTGTTTTCTATGCTGCGAACCCTACAGACGGTTGCTGCAGGGAGGCGGTGGGGCGACGTGGGTGGGCACGGGTGTGGATTGGCCAGGGGGATAGGGATAGGACACGAAGGGTAAGGGGGTGACGGGGTACTAGGCGTTGGTGGGGTGGCGGCGTGGTAGCGGAGTGATGTGGGAGTTAGGGTTAGAACGGCGCGACGCCATGGCTAGCGCGCGACGAGGGCACGAGCTAGCGACGTGGCCGGAGGTGGAGCAGGAAACGCAGGTGATGGGGTCTCTACACTCGCGAAGGACGTGAAGCCTAGAGAGGCACTTATAGCACCAGCGTCTACGCCTCGCCGAGGATAAGAAGAAGGATTGGGAGTGCCATAGAAGGAGTGGTGGGGCCAACGACGTGGCAGCATGGTGCGGGGGTGGAGTTGACCCAGGACTCCTCCTCACAATATCCGCCCAGGAGGGGGCCGTGCGATTCTAATCTGAGGGAGGGGAGGTGGTGGGGCGAGCGGGCGGCAGGGTCATGCGAGGTAGAAAAGGTAAAACGGTGGACCGCCTCGCAGGGGAGGGGTCAGGGTGTTGACACGGGATGGCGCACGCGTCAGCGGGGAGGGGGGCTTTACACACATAGGGGCGGGCTGGGTGGTTGAGCAGGGTCATGGACGGGCATGGGCATAGTCAGCGAGCCCACGGGCCGGGGGAGAGAAGGGGTGGCCCGCGCCACGTCGACGCGGCCGACAGAAAAAATGGGTGTCAGACCGTCGAGATAGAGCGAGGGGCAAGTCAATAAACCTAGGGTCAACGACAACTTGGTGGGTCCCGGAATTTTGTTGTCTATTTTTAGAACTAAACTATCATGCATGTCATGTGTCAATTACACATGTTGGTCCACACATGAATCAGTAGACCAGGTCCCATAGAATTATTCGCCACATACCACCCCGTCGTTCGCATCCCGAGCTTTTCCAATGGCAAGCCGTATTTCAACCGATCCACTTTGGAAAGAGACCCGAAAAACTTTCAGCCGCCGGCTCCTGACCTAGTCGCCGCCTCTCTCCCATCTCCTCCATAGATAGGTTCTCCCTCTTCCGTCCGGCCTCACCGGTGTCAGCAGAGGTGGAAACCCGATCTATGGACGGATTTTTTAGTAAAAATAGTGTTTTCAGAGATTAGATTAACGTTTTTTTGGTCTCTTTGTCAATGAAGATCGACGAGATTTTCTTCTCGGAGTTAATGACAGTGTTGTAAGATAATTCATAGGTACTGTCTTTCAGATCTTACTTCGTCAAGTCGATTTTGGAGTTTTTTTATGGTTGCCGCGAGAATTATCCTCATTATATTTTTCCCGTCTGCTACGTCCTCGACGATGGTGGTTCATATTATCGGTTCGCCAATGACGTCGACCGGGCCGTTCGGTTACTTTTGATTGGAATACTGGTGTTGGTACTCTTGCTGATGTTGATTGATTACTCTAATGGTTGTCCATGTGCACACAGCTTTGGCAATGCGGCTCAAATTAAAATTACGGGAGAATCCTCATTAGTTTGGTATCTGTCAGTTCTTGGCTGCCTTTAGAAAAGTTCAATATGGCGTCTTGAAAAAAGAAAGAGTTTAAAGACCTTGATGTTTTACTAGTTTCTTTTAGATTTTATTTATAATCGTTGAAGATGGCCTATGTATCTCTACCATATACTATATGATACTATGAATATATCGTGGTATTGATTGTAAAAAAAAGAAAAGCGGTAATTCAAGATTCTTATCATTCATTTTTGCAATTTCAAAATGTACCACCTAGTACACAATCACACCCCACCATGTGCTCAACTTCCCCATCCCGTCTTGTCGCCTCTCCCTCCCTGTCAAACATGGCCATCACTTCCTCTAGCATCCTGATCGAGGCATGCCGGCCAAGGCTACCCCTCCTGTCTAGCAAGCAGCTGGTGGCCTCCCCTAAGCAGAGATGCTGTCGGCGATGCCACAAATGATGCCAGACGGTGGGGGTGATGTCGACAATAAGAAAATCCTGACCAAGCACTCTGGAACTAGGCTTGGAAGACCTGGATACATGGCAACCCTAGATGTGTTAAACATATTGATGTTTGTTGGATTGTTGTATCTGGAAATTTTCTTTGTTCTTGGAATGATTGTTATGCAATGGTTGTAACTGATCAATTTGAATTTAAAATAACTCTTAAATTTGTCCAAGTCCAGTTATTGTACTAGAATAATTTGTTATAGGTCCAAAACGTTATGCTTACACTAGTAGGAAACTGCTTATAGCAGTCATTTTCTGTGGCGTCTAAAGTAAAATGGGCACCACTTCTGCAAGGCAAAATAGTTGCGACGCTCGGGAAAAAGCGAATGCCTCCACTATAACTTAGTCATGGCGTTCAGGACACTGAGAATACAAAGACATTGGAATGGATTTCATCACAGGGTTACCAATAACCCATAAACACAAAGACATGATTTGGGTAATTGTTGATCAACTTACCAAAAGTGCTCATTGCATACTAGTAAATCAAAACGACAATGCCAAGAAGTTGGTGGGAATTTATGTTAAATAAGTTGTCAGCAAACATGGAGTTCCCAACAGATAATAACAGATAAAGGATTTGTATTCACTTCAGCATTTTGGAAACAATTGCATGAGGCTTTGGGATCAAAATTATACTTCAGTATCATCTAGAGACACTATAAGAAAATTTGACTTTTAGAATGGACGATTTTTGTGGTTGAAGGCTCGTTTTCCATGGTTGAAAATCCTTCTACGATGGATGCTCTTCATGGTAAAAGCCCCGTGACAAATGAATCTATCATATTTTTTTCCGTAGCGGATCGCACCCTTCAGCCACGAAAATTTGGTCCTTCGTAGATCTATTTGCCAGCCGTGTTGACCGCTGACGTCATGTAACTGCCATGTGGAAAACTCCTTTAACGACATGTTACCATCGTTAACGGTCAACTAAGGCATGCTAATTATTATGTGAGCCTACCCATTATAAGAGCCCAATAGAAAGATAATCTGTTACGGTTTCGCACTACATTGTTTGAAATGAACCCATTAGTGTAGCTGGCTGCGGCCCATAAACATTCGGGCACGTTACTATTTCGGTGTAAAGAAGACCTGGCTCAGCCTACGCCACCTCATCCCGATACTGTTCTGGCCTTTTATTCTTTTGGTCTTTTACTGTTCTGTCCATTTATTCTTCTGGTCTTTTACTGTTTTAGGATTTTACTGTTACTGTTCTAGTCTTTTACTGTTCAGGCCTTTTAATGATCAGACACATACGTTTGCAGGACTTTCGCCGCTTATGCGGCCTGCCATGATTCTGGCATTTTACTGTTTAATGAGTTCGTTTGTTGGTCGACATATTTGCGTATTTTACAATTATGGAAAAATTCTTGCTTAAAATGGTCTATTAATATTTCAGCCTGCTAATGGCCGCGCAAGAATCAACATATTACATCAACATGAAAATTTTGAAATTTATTACAAAACAGAATTTCAACAGAAACAAGATGAAGCATTAGAGAGACATCGCCAGTTTGGGTTGGAACAGGTTTTTTTGCTATGGAGCTTACATCGCCATACAAGTAACAAATGACTTACAATTGACATCTGCAGAATAAATTATCAAGTACACGGTCAGTCCAATCTTGTCGGTCTTTCAGTTCATGTATTTGTTCGCGTGTAATCGTGATTTTTGCATCTGTTTTTTTTGTTTTTTGTTTAATTAAATCAATTATTTGGAGTGTAGCTATAACACCTCTTTATGCTGAAAAAAACAGGAACAATGGGACGATGCAAGCAATAACCACTGTGACTGCTGCATTGTGAAATGACCTCAATACTTAACGTAGGAGTTATCCCTTCTACCTCTCCATAGCTTCATGTGCAGCCTGAAACAAAGAAAACAACTCAGCACAACATACCAGCTAACTGACAGCCATCTTATATGTAAAATAATTCTAATTCATTATTGGCCATGAACAATCAATGATGTGCCTCGTACATCTCTTTTTTGGAATAATAGGAACAATCGATGTCCTAGACCGATGCGAGCATGTCCCTGTATGACATCCGCTCCGTGGAACAAACACTATAGATTATTTGCAGGCTAAGCAACGAAGCATGTGAAAAAACACTATGTTTTTTGTCAAAGAATTTGAAAATCGGCATTGTCCTAATATAACAAATCAATCAACACATGTGTCTCATGCAGACTAACTAAACTAGTGTGGCAATATAGTGAATCAAGCAACTAATGATATCACTTCATAATGGAAACATAACAAAAAGAGGTATGTAGGATTCCTTGAGCTGCTTAGAAATGTCCAGGACAACAAGCATTAACCTATAATATAAAATATCGTTTAGAAATGGTCTATACTATGAACTAGCAAGATTAGTATGCAGTTTGAGAAACTATGGTTGGATCTCCAACCACGGAAGGTCGCATTATTTTAATCATCGCCGAACTATGATAGTATCTTAGAAAAATAACCAATAGATCAAGTGTGTGTCTTAAATAGACTACCGGCATCATTTCAGAGAAACAAATATCAAACATTGTGCTTTTTAGTAGACAGATCATTCGAATATTTTGATCCTCAGGCTAGTAAATAAAAAAGAAATAAAAAGATGAGTCATTTGCTGCCAAAAAAATAGTTGTATGCATCCAAAAAGTAGCAGAAACCTTCTTTGTCCAATAACTGCTGATAGTATCATTATACATATAACCAGGCAACTAAGAAAATCGAGTAGAAAAATAAGAAAATGATACATTGTGCATATTGCAAGGTTAATGAAGTATTTAAACAATGTATGGCTGGTATGAAGTGGCAGATCAAATTAAGCAGAATTTGACATTCTTTTGATAAAAGCACTTTGTGGACCATATAGAGTAGCTAGCAAGGAAATGAAGCAATCATACGCCGTGTGCATCATATAAACCTCTAGATTATTTGAAAAAAAAGATATACAACATATATAATATCAAGTAAAGGTGTACGACTTCTGCTATCCATATTATATCGATAGGAACCACGAAAGAATATCGCATTGTTGTAATCACACTTCAACTAAAAATGCAAAGGACTCATAACCAATTGAACCATCTAGTGTTTAATATTAAACTAGCAAGATCATCTAATCATGTATAGATAAAATCCAGCAGACATGAGTCGGAAAATATGTAGAATGTCTCATGTTTCTTAGTAATCAAATATTGTATTTCTTATATAAATTTCCATTGTTTTAGTTAAGAAAATCATGACATTGCTTTAATCATGAGGAAACTAAAAATCAAATTGGCAATAGAATCTATATGTGCATCATGTAGAGTAGATAGTGAGGTAATGAATTAAGCAATCAAACACTAGGTGCACGATAGACTTCTAGATCATAGTAAGATGGTTATAATACATATATACAGTACATGGTATCATATAAAGCTTAATTATGCTTTTTATATCCAGAGAGAACATTGCTGCTTCTCTTAATCAAAAAAATACACTCTATATATATTATTATATTTTACTAGGTTAGTTATTTCGAGAGTATCATCAGTTGTATGACGCAGCCATGCTAACAATATATATTACATAATACTAGCTATGACACTCTCACTATGAGTAGTCTAGGTAGAACTCTCTCTGTTTCAAAATATCAAATGTTATGGCTTTTGTGAAACGAATGTATCTATACCCCCTTTAGTGTTGGTAGAGTAAGTTGGACTAGTATTATTATATGTATTTTTACTAGTCTAAGTTACTCCCCACCAATACCAAGTAACTTAGAGTAGTCTCTACATATAACACTATATTATGTTACTACCTCCAGAGTGCATATAAGCTCTAATATTATAGTAGAATATAAGTTAACATAAAAATGGATATATTGCAATCACCACCACCTAATCATGGTCTAGTTAACGTATATATAGATAGATAGATGATCATTAGTCAAATATAGCAAAAAATATATCGCTACCATGATTGCAAATTGAATTATAAATCAAGGGATTTAAGTTTGGTATTTCTGTAGTACCGTTAAAGGTCATCTTGTTCTAATCATTGTCCAACTCATGTGGTGTCGATAATAGACAATGTGACTACCTCCAGAGTGCATACAAACTCTTAAATATAGCATAAAAATACTATAATAGAATAAATTAGCATAAAAGTGGATATACTTAAATTATCACCACCTAATCATAGTCTAGTTATCACATAGATAGGTAGATTTGATGATGAGTCAAATATAGCTAATAATAGATCATCACCATGATTGATTAAGAAAATTGAATTATAAATTGAGATATTTACATTTGGTCTTTGTTACATAGCAACAAAATATAAGATAAAAGTGAATATACTTAAATCACAACCACATAATCATGATCTAGTTAACGTATAGATAGATAGATAGACGAACATAAGTCAATTATAGAAAGAATAGATCATCACCATGATCGAGTGAGCATATTAAATTATAATAGAGGTATTTACGTTTGGTATTTGTCCAGTCTTGTTTAAGGTCAACCTTGTTCTAATCATTAGCCGACTCATATGGTGTCTCGTACAAACAAGCATCTAACACTAAGCACATCTCGACAAAAATAAGGGACTTACTATTTCTCTTTGTGCAGTATTGTTGAAGGACATCCTGTTGTCAGTTCGTTCATTGGAGACATCCACCGCATCGAGTACTTAGATAGACGACGCATGTAATTTATTGTGCTTCTCTGCATATAGGTTCTGGACACTCATTAACATAAAATAGGTTTGCATTCAGCACTACAAAGCAACAGATACTTACAAGATTATAGGGGTGATTCACTCGACGATTCTCCGTGTTCCCTATGCGAGGAAATAATATCAGATAGTGGTTGTTATTGTTTACAAAGAACTAGTAGACATATAATCACTTGTGAACACGTAGATCAGGGAATGGTGAAATATAAACAAAAAATTTAATAACATAAAGTTTGCCATGGGGACAAAATAGAATGCAGTTATAGTCACTCCTTAGCTTGAACAAGAGAGAAATTATAATGGTTTAACTTGTGAAATAGGATTGCAAAAAATATGCAAATTGCCATTAAATTTTCCATGATCTATAGAGCAACAAGATATTTGATTAACATTAGGACTAACAAGATAGACATTATAATGGTATACCTCGTGAACTTATAGAGCAGGGAATGCAAACACATATGAAAGTGACTTAAAATACCATGAACTACATAATAGAAGGTAGATGCTGCAGCTATAGAAATTATAATTAACAAACTTGAATTTATAGAGCAGGGCATGCAAATAACCATGTTAAGTGCCTTCAAACTTGCCATGTGATACTACATCCAATCCAAAAAATAAGTCATATAAATTTTCACAAGTCAATTGACACAAAATTCAACCAAGTTTGTAGCACATATAAGGAACATCTACCATGCCAAACCAATGCCACTCGATACATCGGGACATTTTTTCATAGTCGCAAATGCCACAAATTAACCCTTAATATATTTTTCTATCTACTTGCTCAAAGTTATCATTGTTTGACTTCAAAAAGTATAGACCTTCTTTTACGGAAACAATGTAGTACATAATAGGAGGCAGCTACTGTCAGAGCTTAATTGAAATGAGATATAAATAATAATGGCATAACTTGTAGAGGGAATGAAAAACCAACAAGTTCAATGACATAGAATTCGCAATAAATTACATAAAAGAAGGCATTTACTGTGGTTGCTTAGTACAAACCAGATTGAAATTAAAATAGCATAAATTCTAAACTTGTAGAGTGATACGTTGGAAACGTATGTATAATTTTTGATGTTCCATGCTTGTTTAGTATCTACTTTGATTTACTTGTCCACACTTTGGGGTGCTTTTTACATGTTTTCTGGTACTAACCTACTAACAAGTTGCAACAGTGCCAGATGCCTATTTTCTGTTGTTTTTGGTTTCAGAAAAGTTAGTAAAGAAATATTCTCGAAATTGGACGGGACAAACGACAAAGTCAATTACTTTCCGTGGGTAACAAGAAGTCCATAGGAGAGCCCAGGAGGCCAGCCAGGGGGGACCGACCCACCCTAGGCGCGGGTGGGCCCTAGCCCGCGCCTAGATAGGGTTTGCCTGCCCTGGCCGCCGCCTCGGTCTCCCCCTTCGCCTATAAGAAGCCCCCAATGCAGAAACCCTGAGTATCCGATCAAATCTCCATGAAATAGTCTGTAGCCGCCGCAACCATCGTCCCTAGATCGAGGGGATCTGTAGTTCTTACCGGCACCCTACTGGAGGGGAGATCATCCCGGAGGCCTTCTCTCCGGTATGATGCGTGAGTAGTTCCACCTTGGACTATGAGTCCATGTAGTATCTAGATAGTTGTATCTCCTCCTTTGTGCTTTCATGTATAGATCTTGTGAGCTCCGTTCATGATCAAGATCTAATCTATTTGTAATCATGCATGTTGTGTTTGCGGGGATCCGATGGATATTGAGATTATTATGTTGGTTTGATTAATGGTTTTGTATTTATGATTATATCATGTCTGTGTTGTTTGTGATCTTGCATGATCTCTATTGTTAGTAGCTATCTTGGCCAATTAGTTGCTAGTGACTCTAAGAGGGGGTATTTATGCTCGATAGTGGGTTCATGCCTCTAGTTTCCAAGGGAAGTGACAATAATCACTTTGGTTGTAGATGTGTTGTTGCTACTAGGGAGAAGACAACGGTCTCTTGTTCATGGAACATGTGGACTGTTTACGTTACACACTTTGCTTAAAGCAGTTGTCTATTGCTTGCAACTTAACTGGAGGGGGTTCGAATAATAACCTGAAGGTGGACTTCTAGTCATAGATGCAGTTGGATGGCGGTCTATGTATCTTGTTGTATTGCCCAATCAACCTCATAGGATCTTTCTGACTAGTAATTGCATTGTTATGCATTTCTCAGTTCCTGTCAATTGCCCTGCTGTAATTTGTTTACCCTTCATGCCATGTTGTTTATCTAAGGAGAGCACCTCTAGTGAACTATGGACCCCGGTCCAATCTTCCATTGATACATCTTCGACTGTTACTTGTTTACTTGCTGCAAACAATTACCTTCCACACCATACATTTAATCCTTTGTTACAGCAAACCGTTGATCTTGACAACCTCACTGTTCGTTGGGGGCATAGTTTTTTGAGTTTGTATTGTGCAGGTCTCCATGTTGTTTGCAACACCTGTGTGACGTTTCCTTCCTCCTTCTGGTTCGATAATCTCAGTCTCAACTAAGGGAAAACTTGCGCTTGCTCTTCACACCCTGCGCTTGGGGTTACCAACAAAGTGCCATGTCGAGCACCATCAAGTCTTTCTGGCGTCGTTGCTGGGGAGGCTAAGGACGTCTTCACTAGGGGAGTCCTTCACTTCCTTTATCTTTACTTTGTTTTTAGTTTGCTTTGTTTCTTTTGTTTGGTTTTGTTTGACTCTTTTCAAAAAATCAAAAAAATAGTCTAGTTTGTTTGCTTTCTTTATTCAAAAACACAAAAAAATTAGTTCCTACTCTAGTTGCTGGCCTGTTATTGCCTTGCTTTGCCATGCTTTCTATCAATGGATGGTTTCTTTGAAACTAGTTCTTATTGTCAAGGTGGGTTCATGCAAGAACAAAAGTATTATCATAAGGAACACCATTTGTCACAAAAAGGGAAACACTTATGTGAACAAATTGATAAGTTGAATACTATTGCTAGAGACGTGTGCTCTACTTATAATGTTACCTATTGTTTTGATAAAGGTTGTTGTTGTAGGAGGTATAAACACCTCCCTTTTCAATGTGAGTATAATGATAATGTTACCATATCTTCCTATGTTAAAGGAGATTATGACTTTTATGATGTGGAGCAAATTGAGGAATTTATTGCTTTCAAGGGTGCTTTTGAACTTGCTAGTTTGCTTGAAAATACTGATGATGCACCTTATTAATATGAGGTTTATGAGATACTTAAATTTTGCTTTGATAATTACAAGGATGCAAATGGATATATTCTTGAATATTTTAATAGATGCTTTCCACAAATGGAAGAGACTAATGCCTTGTAGGAGCCTATGGAAGAAGAAATAGTTGAAACTTGATATCATTAGATGAAAAAGAGGAGGAGAGTGATGAACAAAAGAAGGAAGAATGGATTATCTGCCCATGCCTAACTTCTAATGAGAGTAACTCTTTATCCCTTACATTATTTGATTGTCCCCCATGCTTACCAAAGAAGGATGATTGTTATGTTGCTATGGATCCTTTTGAAATATCTACTTTGGGTAAAACCTGTGAAGGTTTTAATCCCACTATTTTTGAGCTTGATAGAAATTATGTGTTTGTAGATCATGAAAATCATGCTTTATGTGATAGCTATATTGTTGAGTTTATTCATGATGCTACTGAAAATTATTACGAGAGAGTAAAAGATGGTTGTAGAAGTTTTCATGGTACTGAAACACCTCCTTTTGAAAGTTTTGAAGTTACTCTAGTTTTATCCTCCTATGCTTGTCACTTTGTTCTTTGTGAATTTATTTGTGTACAAGATTCCGATGCATAGGAAGAGGGGTAGACTTAAATGTGTTTTGAATTTGCTTCTTGATGCTCTCTTTGACTTCAATTCATATTTCTTATGTGAGCATCTTTCATATTTCTTATGTGAGCATCTTCTCAAGCTTCTTGTGCCTAACTTAAAGGCGTTAAAGAAAATTACTTTTTGGGAGATAACCCAAGAGTTTCCTTGAGTCTTGGAAGTTATTACTTCAATAATGACCTATTCTTATCTTTTTTGTTTGCTTTTTGTGCCAAGAATGACCTCTAATGAGAGGGAAGTAAGATTTAGAGAGTTGCTGTCCCGAA
Organism: Avena sativa; assembly: GCA_916181665.1. Taxonomy (NCBI): domain Eukaryota; kingdom Viridiplantae; phylum Streptophyta; class Magnoliopsida; order Poales; family Poaceae; genus Avena; species Avena sativa. Next base: position 278,927,954 of record OV702280.1, read on the forward strand.
ACAGATTTCTGTCCTCCACCAAAAAAATTTGGGAGGAGGCTCTATAACTCGGGTTGAGCTTAAAATTTACGAATAAATCCCCCAGTATGTGAGCTAACGTTCGTTAGTTCAACACTTTTTTATTTGAGCAACATAAGATGTTCAAAAAAATCGGTTTCTACCTGCTGGTCTGTTTTGACAAATTTCTGCCATTATTTGCATTTCCTTCTTATTGATTCCTTTTTGAGTTATCTTCAGGTAAATTGAGATTTTTGAAGGATTTACTATAGTATCTTGTGTTTTTAGTGAAAATCCTTGCTATTCCAAAGTTTTGCCAGTGGTCTAATATCTTTTGAATACACTAATGTTGCTAATGAAGATTGTGTGAAGTTTTGTATGAAGAAAAAATTTAGGTGTAGAGAGAGAATGATGCAATGAGAAGAAGAATGGACAAAAGCTCAAGCTTGGGGATGCCACCACGGTTTCACCCCAAGAAATATCCAAGAGGTACAAGTGTCAAAGCTTGGGGATGCCCAAGGCATCCCCTTCTTCATCAATAAAAATCTCAGGTCTGTCTAGACACTTTGTTTTTATTGTTTTATGCACAGTTGTGTTGTTCTTGGAGCGTCTTAGTTTTCGTTTGCTTTGCTTAGTTTTTTAATTTTTATTAAGTAGTTTGGACCCCCCGTTCTCGATGTGTTGTTTTTCAAATAAGGTTGATTGGTGTTTGGAAAGGAGTAGTAAGTTCTTGCTTGAAGTGCAAGAGGAGCTTGCATTGACTGTGACTAAGACTTTAGCATGACATGCTAGGTGTTGTTTTACCATTATGATTAGTGATTATTTCTGTAGCATGTCTTGTTCCAAACAATTGGGATTGCTTAGTGTGCCTTGAAGAAATTATGCGTTGTTTTAGCATGCAAAAGCATAGTATTGTGGTATTCTCCTTTGATGCTTTGCTTGGGTTGACTTAGCACATTCTCACACCATGTTATGACTCTCACAAGTCACCATTAGCCTCTATGATCATTTCGTCCTTGACTTGTAGTACCACTCTTTGCTTTGATTAGTATGCTTTGTTGCACTACATGATTTTGGCCATTATTGCTCTCTTAGTTGGTTGCTCCCAGTCTTTTGCTAGCCTCCACTTGTATGAGTAAGTTCCACTCATGCTTCCAACTCCCAAGAAACCAAGTTATTCTAAAGTGTCCACTATAAATTCCTATGCATGGTGTGTTACACCATTCCAAGTATATTCTTGTTTTCAACTATCTTCCAATTAAAAACTATTTTGTTATGTGAAAACTTAGTGATTAAAGCCCTCACGAACTTGATGGCACACTTTATTCTTTGACCCTAATAAACTTGAACCATTGTGACAACTCTGTTGTATATGCTTGCACTTATAAGTTGTAGTTAGCAAAATCGTGCCATCACGGGGAACGTTTTCAATATTGCACTTGTACCTTGTTGTACTCAGTTGATATCATGTTATTTTGTCTATGGATGTCACCGGTGTGAAATAAAGAGGGGACTTGTAAGTCCATGGAGTTTGTATTCTGTGTTATAGAAACGCCTGGGCCACTAGCCTAAGCCATGCCTAATCATGGTGGAAACTTGCAGCATCATCACAATGAGCTATCTATGAAGCATCCTGAATAAAAAGCTATGTATATGGTAAATAAAAAGATTGCTGAGATGCTCATTGCCTGCTTGCCTTGTCATTTTTGTTATGGGAAAGCTCTTCTACCATGTGCAAGGGGTACCCCGTTGGCGGTTCTCAATGATATGCAAATACTTACAGTGACAAGAACTTACCTGGACCCAAAGTTGAGTATGCATGAGGTGTGGCCCTCGTATTCAAGGGACATGAGATTGCCAACTTATACTTCGTCAAGCATATACTCCAGCTTTGCCACTTTAACCTTAACCACTTCAAGATGCTTATGATAGGGGAAATGAGGGCTGAAAGCTAACAAGTACCATAATTTTTGGAAGCTCTTTTTGAAACTTGTAATCCCTGCTTCATTTTACAAAAAGGCCTTTCTTCCACCACTATTGAGTCTCCACCTTCTACCTTTAGGCACCATTAAGAGAGCATAGTTGTCATTCTATGTGCAGTGTTCCAAAGCTTATTAATTGATGCATATTGTGTTATTACTTGTTCTCGTGCTACTTGTTTCTAGTCACCCTTGTGAACTTTGTAGGTGTCCTATGCATATATTGCTACTCTATGAGGGACAAGCTGATTGCCACTATGCTATGTTTTCTGCATGTGAAACAAACAAACGTTTTTCACTGCATGTTATTCATGATCTTTGTTTGTAGCCTTTCGTGTTTCATGCATAGTTACTATGTCCTATTGTTAGAACTCCATCTTTCATGCACATGTTTCGAGTTCTTTGATCCCAGCTTTCAATGCTTGCAAATGGTTGGATCTTTGTTGTGAGGGTGCATGCCACCTCAAAAATTATTCTGTTTATCACTTACCTACTCGAGGACGAGCAGGAGTTAAGCTTGGGGATGTTGATACGGTGGAAATGTATCTATAATTTTAGATGCTCCATGCTTGTTTAATATCTACTTTTCTTTACTTGTCCACACTTTGAGGTGCTTTTTACATGTTTTCTGGTACTAACCTACTAACTAGTTGCAATAGTGCCAGATGCCTATTTTCTGCTGTTTTTGGTTTCAGAAAAGTTAGTAAAGAAATATTCTCGGAATTGGACGGTATAAAGGACAAAGTCAATTACTTTCCGTGGGGAACAAGAAGTCCAGAGGAGAGCCCGGGAGGCTAGCCAGGGGGCCCAGACCCATCCTAGGCACGGGTGGGCTCTAGCCCGCGCCTAGCTAGGGTTTGCCTGCCCTGGCCGCTGCTTCGGTCTCCCCCTTCGCCTATAAGAAGCCCCCGTTGCAGAAACCCTGAGTACCCGATAAAATCTCCATGAAACCGTCTATAGCCGCCGCCACCATCGTCCCTAGATCAGGGGGATATGAAGTTCTTCCCGGCACCCTGCTAGAGGGGAGATCATCTCGGAGGCCTTCTCTCCGGTATGATGCGTGAGTAGTTCCACATTGGACTACGGGTCCATGTAGTAGCTAGATGGTTGTATCTCCTCCTTTGTGCTTTCATGTATAGATCTTGTGAGCTCTGTTCATGATCAAGATCTAATCTATTTGTAATCATGCATGTTGTGTTTGCGGGGATCCGATGGATATTGAGATTATTATGTTGGTTTGATTAACAGTTTTCTCTTTTTGATTCTATCATGTCTGTGTTGTTTGTGATCTTGCATGCTCTCCGTTGTTAGTAGCTATCTTGGCCAAGTAGTTGCTAGTGACTCCAAGAGGGGGTATTTATGATCGATAGTGGGTTCATGCCTCTAGTTTCCAAGTGAAGTGACAATAATCTCTTCGGTTGTAGATGTGTTGTTGCTACTAGAGAGAAAACGACGGTCTTTTGTTCATGGAACATGTGGAATGATTACCTTACACACTTTGCTTAAAGCAGTTGTCTGTTGCTTGCAACTTAAGTGGAGGGGGTTCGGATGATAACCTGAAGGTGGACTTCTAGTCATAGATGTAGTTGGATGTGTTGGAATTATGCCCTAGAGGCAATAATAAAGATGTTATTATTATAATTCTTGTTCATGATAATGTTTATATTCCATGCTAGAATTGTATTAAGCGGAAACTTTAATACTTGTGTGGTTTGTGAACAACACCGTGTCCCTAGTACGCCTCTATGGACTAGCTCATTGATCAATGATGGGTAAGGTTTCCTAACCATAGACATGAGTTGTCAATTGATAATGAGATCATATCATTGGGAGAATGATATGATGGACAGACCCAAACTAAGCGAAGCAATTAGATCGTGTCATCATGTTCGTCTTTTCGAAGCTTTTCTTATGTCAAATATTGTATTCCTTAGACCATGAGATAATACAACTCCCTGGTATCGGAAGAAAGCTTTGAGGTCATCAAACGTCATCCTATGAGAGGGTGATCATAAAGGTGTCTCTCAGGTGATCGGAAAGTATCTGTTGGGTTGTATGTATCGAGATGGGATTTGTCCCTACCAAGTCGAAGAGATATACTTTGGGCCCACTCGGTAATCGATATCAACACCGCTTGTAAGCATGTGGTTAAGGAGTTAATCACAAAGTGATATTGGATTACGGAACGAGTAAAGTACTTGTTGTGAACGAGATTGAACTAGGTATGACGGTACCGACGATCGAATCTCGAGCAAGTAAAATATCGCGAGACGAAGAGAATATATATATGGGATTTATTGAATCCTGGCATCGTGGTTCATCCGATATGATCATAGATGAATGTGTGGGAGTCAATATGGGTTTCCAGACCCCGCTGTTGATTATTGATAGAAGATCATGTCTGCATATTCTCGAACCCGCAGGGTCACACACTTAACGTGTCTCGACGCTAGGATAGATTGTATAATTGGTTTATGAGTTTTTGTTCGGAGTCTCAGATGGGATCCGGGACATCACGAGAGGTTCCGGAGTGGTCCGGAGAATAAGATTCATATAAGGCAGTGCAGTTTTTGGAGTTCGGAATTGTTCCGGGTTAATCGGTATTGTACCGGAAGCTTATAGAACCTTCCGGAAGGGGACCAACGTGGCCCCACCTTCCGAGAGGGGGCATGGGCCTATGAGGGAGTGCCCTGTCCGCATTGGTCCAGGGGCACAAGGCCCCATAGGGCCCAGCCGGCCAAGAGAGGTTTAAACTCTAGATAGAGCTTCTAGAAAGGGGGGTTTCCTTGCCCCCCACTCCTCCTCCTTTGGGGCCGCCGTTTTGGCTTGGGGGAGGGGCTAGGGCTGCGCCCACCCCTCTATATATAGAGGGATGGGGGCGCACCAACCCCACACACCTTCCCCTCCAACCCTAGCCGCCCTGCTGCCCTTCCTCTCTCCCTCCCGACTGTTTGTAGGCGAAGCCCTGCTGCAGAAATTCTCCACCATATACACCACGCCGTCGTGTTGTAGATCCAATCCGTCTCTCCACCATACTTGCTGGTCCGAGGAAGGAGGAGACGTCGAGGTGCCGCACGTGTGCATCTCACGGAGGCACCGCCACTTGTGGTGCTAGATCGGATCGGATCGTGAGGAGGACAAGCGAGTACGACTACATCACCCACGTTCCGACGAACGTTCCGCTGTGCGAATCTTCAAGGGTATGAAGATCTAATCCAATCTCTCTCGTTGTTTGCATCTCCTAGATTAGATCTTGGCTTTCCCTCTGTTCGCATCCGTAGAAAATTTTGATTTACTATGCCGCGAAACCCTTCAGTGGTATCAGAGCCAGGTCTATGTGTAGATGTGTTTCACGAGTAGAACGCAACATGGTTGTTGCGGGCGTTGATGTTTTCTGTTGCAAGTCTCTTGTTTGTGTTCTTCTTATGATGCGGGATAGTGAGATTGAAGCGGTCCAGGCCAAACTTACGCGACGTCGTTCGCGAGACCGGCTCCACACTTGACGTGTGGCTTGTTCCACACATGCGGCTGGTGGATGTCAGTTTCTCTCACTATAGTTGTCATGGGATTAACACCGGAGTTTGGCAACCATAATATCACCGTTGTGGCTTTCCGTAGGTAAGAATCGTTCTTAGCATCTACTCCCATAAGCCACGTAAAACATGCAACAACAAAGTAGAGGCGTCTAACTTGTTTTTGCAGGGAGTGTTTTTTGTGATATGGTATGGCCCAAGATGTGATGTGTATAATGTATGCGATGATCATGTTTTGTAATGTTTTACGACTTGCATGTCGATGAGTACACAACCGACAGGAGCCATATGGTTGTCTTTATAATTGTGTATGACCTGTGTGTCAACTTCTTATGCGCCATGTAATAGTTTCACTTTATCGCTAAGTAGTTAGCAATAGTTGTAGTTGCTATTCGTGGTGGAGGCAATCATGGTGGAGTGATGGAGATCATGCCGGAACGCACAAGATGGAGATCATTGCGCGAAGATTGGCTATACCATGTCACATAAAGTTATATGCATGTGATGTTTATCCTTTTATGTATCTTATTATGCTTAGATCGCAACGGTAGCATTATAAGATAATTCCTCACTTAAAGATCAAGATAAAACTGTGTTCTCCCCAAGTATGCACCGTTGCGAAAGTTCGTCGTGTCCAAGCATCACGTGATGATCGGGTGCTATAGACTCTACGCTCACATACAACGGGTGCAAGCCAGTTTTGCACACGCGGAAATACTTGGGTTTTACTTGACGAGCCTAGCATGTACAGACATGGCCTCAGAACACAAGAACCGAAAGGTTAAGCATGAGTCATATGAATGATATGATCGACACTTCGTTGTCCACCATTGAAACCACATCTCTTCTCTTGATGATCGGATTAGGTGTGGTGAATTTGGATCATGTTCACTAAACAACTTGAGGGATGTTGAATTTAGTGGGAGTTCATCTAGTAATTTGATTAAGTTGAACTATTTATCATGAACATAGTCTAAGTTGTACTTGCAAATACTGTAGATCACATGGCCAAGTCCAACTTCAACGTCAACGTTTTTGCTGAGAAGGAAAATCTTAGAAACAATGGGTCTAACTTCACCAATTGGTTCCGCAATCTAAGAATCATTCTCTCTGGCGGTCAAAAGGACTATGGCCTTGGGAAAGCGTTAGGTGACCCCCCTGCTGCAACTGCGCCGGCTGATAAGAAAGTTGTCTATCAGTCGCGCAAAGATGATTATGGTGTGATTAAGAGCACCATGTTTTTTGCTATGGAACCGGAACTTCAAAATCGTTTTGAAGACTATCCCGGGCCCTTTGAGATTCTCGAAGAGCTGAAAACCATGTTTCAGACTCAGGCCCGTTCTGAGAGATATGAGATCTCTGAGAAGTTCTTTAACTGCAAGATGGAGGAAGGGAGTTCCGTTAGTGAGCACGCCATTAAGATGACGGGCTACACTCAACGCCTTGAGCAACTGGAATGCACGATTCCAGAGGAGGTCAATATTGACAGGGTTCTGCAATCACTCCCTCCCAGCTACAAAAGTTTTGTAGTGACTCATAATCAGATTGGTTCCACTGATACGATCACCGAGCTCTTCGCAAAGCTGAAGGCCGCGGAAGTGGACATCAAAAAGGATAATCATGTGTTGATGGTCAACAAGCCCACCTTTAAGAAAGGTAAGGGAGCAAAGAAGCCCTTCAAGAAGGGCGGCGGCAAGCGCACTGCCCCTGCTGAGAAGAAGCTCAAGTTTGGTCCTAAGCCGGACACTGAGTGCTTCTATTGCAAGGCCAAGGGTCACTGGAAGCGCAACTGTCCGAAGTACTTAGCGGACAAGAAGGCTGGCACCATCAAAGGTATATTTGATATACATGTTATTGATGTTTTACTTACTAGCCCTCGTTGTAGTGCCTGGGTATTTGATACTGGTTCAGTTGCTAATATTTGTAACTCGAAACAGGAGCTACGGAATAGACGACGGCTTGCGAGGGATGAGGTGACGATGCGTGTTGGCAACGGATCAAGAGTTGATGTGATGGCCGTCGGCACGCTCTCCTTAGTTTTACCTTCGGGATTAGTTTTAAACCTTAATAAATGTTATTATGTGCATGCGTTGAGCATGAACATTATTTCTGGATCGTGTTTATTGCAAGACGGTTATTCATTTAAATCGGAGAATAATGGTTGTTCTATTTATATGAGTAACATCTTTTATGGTCATGCACCTATTGTGAATGGTTTATTTCTTCTAAATCTCGAAAGGGATGAAACACACATCCATAACATTGAGGCTAAGTGATGCAAAGTAGATAGTGATAATACTACTTATTTGTGGCACTGTCGTCTAGGTCATATTGGTGTAAAGCGCATGAAGAAACTCCATTCTGATGGACTTTTGGAGTCTCTTGATTTTGAATCATTTGACACATGCGAACCATGCCTCATGGGCAAGATGATCAAAACCCCGTTCTCCGGTATGATGGAGCGAGCAACGGACTTGTTGGAAATCATACATACCGATGTGTGCGGACCGATGAGTGTTTCGACGCGCGGTGGATATCGCTATTTTCTCACTTTTAACGATGACTTAAGTAGATATGGGTATATCTATCTAATGAAACATAAATCTGAAACATTTGAAAAGTTCAAAGAATTTCAGAATGAAGTGGAGAACCATCGTAACAGAAAGATTAAGTTTCTACGATCCGATCGTGGAGGTGAATATTTGAGTTATGATTTTCTCACGCATCTTAAAGCAAGCGGAATTGTTTCGCAACTCACGCCACCCGGAACACCACAGCGCAATGGTGTGTCTGAACGCCGGAATCGAACTCTATTAGATATGGTCCGATCAATGATGTCTCTTACTGATTTGTCGTTATCATTTTGGGATTATGCATTAGAAACCGCTGCATTCACTTTAAATAGGGCTCCATCTAAATCCGTTGAGACGACACCGTATGAACTGTGGTTTGGTGCTAAACCTAAGTTGTCGTTTCTTAAAGTTTGGGGATGCGAAGCTTACGTCAAGAAGTTGATGCCGGACAATCTCAAACCCAAAGCGGAGAAATGCATCTTCATAGGATACCCTAAGGAAACTATTGGGTATACCTTCTATCACAGAACCGAAGGCAAAGTGTTTGTCGCAAAGAACGGTTCCTTTCTTGAGAAGGAGTTTCTCTCGAAAGAAGTGAGTGGGAGGAAAGTAGAGCTAGACGAGGTTATTGAACCTTCTCTTGAGTTGGAGAGTAGCGCAGCACCTGAAATTGTTCCAGTGCCACCTGCGCCAACAATAGAGGAAGCTAATGACAAGGATCATGAAGCTCCGGACGATGCTGCTACTGAACGTCGCAGGTCGACAAGGTCGCGTGCCCCTCCTGAGTGGTACGGCAACCCTGTCTTGACTGTCTTGTTAGTAGAAGACAGTGAACCTACGAACTATGAGGAAGCGATGATGAGCCCAGACTCTGAGAAATGGCTAGAAGCCATGAAATCCGAATTGGGATCCATGAGCGAAAACCAAGTATGGACTTTGGTGGACCCTCCTAGCGACCGAAAGGCTGTTGAGTGCAAATGGATCTTCAAGAAGAAAACGGACGCGGATGGTAATGTTACCGTCTATAAAGCACGGCTTGTCGCGAAAGGTTTTCGACAAGTTCAAGGTGTTGACTACGATGAGACTTTCTCTCCCGTAGCGATGTTTAAGTCCATTCGGATTTTATTAGCAATTGCTGCGTTTCATGATTATGAAATATGGCAGATGGAAGTCAAGACTGCGTTCCTCAATGGCGACATTGATGAAGAGTTGTATATGATGCAACCCGAAGGTTTTGTCGATCCTAAGGATGCTGATAAAGTATGCAAACTTCAGCGTTCCATATATGGACTGAAGCAAGCATCTCGGAGTTGGAACCTTCGTTTTGATCAAGTGATCAAGAGCTTTGGATTTGTTCCAAATTGCTATGAAGCTTGTATCTACAAGAAAGTGAGTGGGAGCTCGGTGACATTTATGGTACTATATGTGGATGACATATTGATTATTGGAAATGACATTAACATGCTTAACGATGTGAAGAGTTATTTGAACAAGTGTTTTTCAATGAAAGACCTAGGTGAAGCTGCTTATATATTGGGCATCAAGATCTATAAAGATAGACAAAGACGCCTGATAGCTTTAAGCCAGAGTACATACCTAGACAAAGTTCTGAAAAGGTTCAGAATGGATAAGGCAAAGAAAGGTTCAGTGCCTATGTTGTCAGGTATGATATTGAGCAAGGCTCAGTGTCCAGCTACGGTAAATGATAGGGAAGCTATGAGCAAAGTGCCTTATGCCTCGGCCATAGGTTCTATCATGTATGCCATGTTGTGTACTAGACCGGATGTGTCCAATGCTCTTAGTTTGACGAACATATATCAAAGTGATCCAGGAGTGGAACACTGGACAGCCGTGAAGAACATCCTAAAGTACCTAAATAGGACTAAAGAAATGTTCTTAGTCTATGGGGGTGATGAACAGCTAGTCGTAAAAGGTTACGTCGATGCTAGTTTCGACACCGACAAGGATGATTCTAAATCTCAGACAGGATACGTGTATATTTTGAATGGAGGAGCTGTGAGCTGGAGAAGCTGCAAGCAAAGCGTGATCGCGGGATCTACAGTAGAAGCGGAATACATGGTTGCTGCAGAAGCGTCAAGTGAAGGAGTTTGGATCAGAATCTTCATCACTGAGCTTGGTGTGGTTCCAAGTGCATTGGACCCACTGGAGATATTGTGTGACAACACTAGCGCCATAGCACTCGCTAAGGAACCAAGATATCATCCAAAGACCAAGCATATCAACCGCAAGTTTCATATAATCCGAGATTATATAGCAGATGGAGATCTGAAGATTAGCAAAGTACATACAGATCTGAATGTCGCAGATCCATTGACTAAACCTCTTCCACGTGTAAAACATGATCAGCACCTCAGTGCCATGGGCGTGAGATTGTTGCCAGATGTAAACTAGATTATTGACTCTAGTGCAAGTGGGAGACTGTTGGAATTATGCCCTAGAGGCAATAATAAAGATGTTATTATTATAATTCTTGTTCATGATAATGTTTATATTCCATGCTAGAATTGTATTAAGCGGAAACTTTAATACTTGTGTGGTTTGTGAACAACACCGTGTCCCTAGTACGCCTCTATGGACTAGCTCATTGATCAATGATGGTTAAGGTTTCCTAACCATAGACATGAGTTGTCAATTGATAATGAGATCATATCATTAGGAGAATGATATGATGGACAGACCCAAACTGTAAGATCCCTCCTTTGTAAAGGAAAAGGATCCCTGTGATTGCAATGCTAGTCCCTGGATCATTGCTAGCATCCACAGTTTAAGATGAAGTACACAGATACAAAGGTCATTTATTACATCCATTCCAGAGATAAAACATAGTCTTTTACAACTCAAGGCCACAGGCCTAATACAAGAGTTTTGGAATAAGTAAATAAACATAAGTCTTCATCTTCATGTTCCACAGGCAAGCATGTTGAGTGTAGACTCATGACACCTAATCATCATCGGAGTAACCTGCAACATCACAAGTTACAGCCACAGTGGGTCAATACTTGGAATAGTATTGGCAAGTGATACCTTATTAAATTTTAAGTGGACTATATTACTATATGCATTTTGGCTAAGTGTAGCTTGGCTTGCTTTGCTCAAAATAGGTTTTTCCTATTAGTTGAAATCACTAAGTTTTTCTTTGTCAAAACATTTCCCAAGAAACCACCAATAGACATTGGGGTCCTTCACCCTTGTTCACCCACAAGTTTTATTTAGAAGTTGGAGTGATGAGATTCTTGATAGCTTCCATGTCTTGATGCTCAAGTTGTCCATTGCCATGGACTTGGCTAAGTACTTAGATTTTCCATCTGCAGAGGTTGTGCACTTTCCCCACCAGACTTGGTTTCCCAAGACAGGACCTTTCAGAAGCTTTCCCTTAGCCAAATGGACGCATTCCAACCTATCATCCCACTACCACCAACTGTCCAAATGACTAAGTTCTAGCAACCTATATGATCAAGGCAGAGCCCATATTGCCAAGTGGCTGCACTATAAGCTTCTCAACACTTGGCCTCCAAAATCCCTTTGTGCCTGGGTGGCATACCACAAGTGAGATACACAAGGTAAACCATGTCCATGGGACTTGTGTAACCACTCAACCAAAAACCACCATTCAAGTCCCATTCCACCCAGGAGGTTCGTTGACTTAGTTGTTTTATTAAGAAAAACAGTCCAAAGACTTAGAAATATTTTCATCATAGCATGTAGATACTTTACCAACCCTTGTTTGCTACTAGCTAGGCTAAGCATGGCATAGTAACTTAACTTAGGAAATTTCCTAGCAATTCTACAACTACTTAGGATTTCCCAACATATCATTTGGCAAAAATAACAACATGCAATACTTAGCAAAAGAAATTCTAATGCTTGTACAAAATATAGGGATGGAAATATTCATGAAGTACCACTTGCCTTGGTAATGGGGAGAGTAGCACTCTTCACAATCACAATCACTAGCACCAAAATCTACACAAAGATTATAACCACAATCACATACAATTCATATACAAACAAAAATATGTATGCATGCATGCAAGAATGCTAAGTGATGATTTTAAAGTCCAACCAAGCAAGTGCAAGATACTTAAACACAACTAAGTCAAAAACTTGCCAATCCAAGTTTATTTTGCTCTAAAACAAAATCCTAAACAAATCCTACACTCAATATAGTCCTAAACAAGTTTCTGCATAAAAAGTCATTTTAACAGAAACTTTTTACTAAACACATTGCATAAACAGAAAGGGCTTGCCTCCCTGATTCCAACGATATAAAATTTGCAAAAATCTAATGTGGGTATCAAAAGTTATAGCCATTTCAAAACTGAATCTAAATCTGTTTTCAAATCTGTTTTTGATTCAAATCCTAGCCACGTGTCTTAACGCTACTGGCGCGTACCGGTCCGGTCGGATCGAGCTCTGCGGGCCGTAGGATCTAAGTCAGATCCGGTGGCTCAGATGCGCGCTTACCTCTTCGCTTAAGTTCTAATTTCAGCCGCAGGATCTGCATCTAACGATCCTAATCGCTTTGACCAAATACAAGCGGCGCTAGCGGCGGCGACTGGCGGCGGCGCGTCTGTCAGCGGCGGCGCTGGCGTTCTAGGTTGCCCGGGGAAGAAAGGGTGTGCTTACCAGAACCGCAGGGGGCTGCTGATGCTCAAGGTGGCGATGGCTTGGGAAGGGGCGCACAGGTACGGTCGCTGGGGCTCGCCAGAGTTGCGGGCGGCGTCTGTCACTTGGAGTCGAGGTTGTTTCCGAGGTGTGGCGTCACCCTAGCACGAACCAGAGGGGTCAGGAGATGCACAAGATGAAGGCGAACATTCCCGTATCAAACAGGGGGCAAGGGGCGCTCGGGTTTTACCTCAATTGATCACCGGAGTCGAGCGGCAGCGCAGTCGGTTGCAGGCACGAACGGGAACGAGGGCCTGGGTCACGAGAATGCAAACGAAGGGTATCAGGAGGTGCACAAGATCAAGTTGGGAACGATTGTTTGAACCAGAGAGAGGGGGGCGGTCGAGGCTCACCGGAATTAGTCGCCGGAGTCGTCGGTACTGCGGAGTTTCGAAGTCAAATGCGCACAGCCTGGTGGCGGAGTGAGCGAGGAGAGTGGGGGAAAATGACCGCGGTGGGGTGTGGTTTAAATAGGCTCAAGCGCGACAAGAAACGCTTGCGGCATCAAGGCTAATTACACCGCGCCATTACCAGCATCGACAGCAGCGGCGACGTGGTTTGCGGGCGGGTTTTGGGGAAGAAGGTGTGACGTGGAGAGGGCCACCAGTCAGCGAGTGCTACGGAGAGGGGGTGGGGTCCGTGTGTCAGCGTCAATGCGGGTGTGTCTGCGCGTGCGTGTGAGCGAGAGAGTGGCCGGGTGGGCTTAGCTGGGCCGGTTCTGCTGCTGGGCTAGATTAGGGCGCCTGGCCTTTTTCTTTTCTTTTACCCTTTTCTTTTTCTGTTTTGATTTTCAGGAATAGTTTTCAAATGAATTCAAGTACCATTTGAATTCAAATCAATTTGATATTTTTGCAGTGTGCAATAGTCTCAAATATAGGCCTAAAACCATGTGGTTACTTTGCAAAGGCTTGGTCACTTTTGGAGAAACAAAATATCAAGAGCTTTGCACTTGATTTGCAAATGTTTGAAAAATGGTTTTTGAACCATTTTCATTTTGTAAAGCTTGGTTCAAATTCCACACTCAATCCATTCAACAAAGGAGACAAACAACCTAGTTTTAAAAACATTCAAACTCTCAAATGGGGATGGCCATTTGATATAAGTTTGCTCACATAAAATGATAGCATGAAGTGCTTCTGTTTTTCTGAATTGAGTTTTGAAATTTGATCTCAATTCTATATGCATGCATGAATGATATGCAAACTTTGAAATCATGATTTTTGGGATGTTACAAATCTAACCCCCTTAAGGTGAATCTCACCCTCGAGATTCGGATTGGCTAGCAAATAGGTGAGGGTGGTCTTTCCGAAGATCATCTTCTCTTTCCCATGTTGCTTCCTCTTCGGAATGATGATTCCACTGTACTTTGCAAAACTTGATAGTCTTTGTCCTTGTGACCCTTTATGCAGTCTCAAGAATCTTGATAGGTTTTTCTTCATATGTGAGGTCACTTTCTAGTTGCACTTCTTCCAAAGGTATGGTATCCTTCAAAGAATTTTCTTCCATTTCTGGGTGACATTTCTTAAGCTGACTCACATGAAATACATTATGGACTGCTGACAAAGATTCTGGCAGTTCAATTTCATAAGCAACTTCTCCTTTGCGACTCAGAACCTTGAATGGCCCAACATATCTTGGTGCCAACTTTCCTTTGCCTCCGAATATTTTCACTCCACGGAGTGGTGATACTCTAAGATAAGCTCTATCACCAACTTCGTAGGTGACTTCTCTACGCTTAGGATCTGCGTAGCTTTTCTGTCGGGACTGTGCTATCTTCAACCTGTCCTTAACCAATTTGACCTTCTCTTCGACTTCTTTGATAAGATCTGGCCCAAATAAACTTCTTTCTCCCACACCATTCCATAATAGTGGGGTGGTACATTTTCTTTCGTAGAGAAACTCAAACGGTGCCATCTCAATGCTGGCTTGATAGCTGTTGTTATAAGAAAATTCTGCGTAAGGCAGACTTTCATCCCAACTGGCTCCATAGTCTAGGGCACATGCCCTCAACATGTCTTCCAGAATTTGATTAGTCCTTTCTGTTTGTCCATCGGTTTGAGGATGAAAAGCAGTACTGAATTCCAACCTCGTTCCCAATGATTCATGTAGCTGTCTCCAAAAATGGGAAGTGAATTGAGTTCCCCTATCAGACACAATACTCTTGGGCACACCATGAAGACATACAATTCTACTCATGTAGATCTTGGCTAACTTGGCACTTGTATAAGTTGTCTTCACGGGTATGAAATGAGCCACTTTAGTTAGGCGATCCACTACTACCCATATGGAATCATATCCTGATCTGGTCCTTGGTAATCCGGTAATGAAATCCATACCAATCTTATCCCACTTCCAATCAGGAATAGGTAGTGGTTGAAGCAAACCTGCTGGTTTCTTATGCTCCGCTTTTACCCTACTACACACATCACACAAAGCAATATGTTCGGCGATGTCTCTCTTGAGATTGTTCCACCAAAATCTTTCTTTCATGTCCATGTACATTTTGGTGTTACCCGGATGAATAGAATACGGAGAGTTGTGTGCTTCCTGCAAAATCAGTTTCCGTAACTCCGGATCTTGTGGAACACAGATACGTTTCCCATGCCATAAAGTACCCTGTTCGTCTTCATGGAAATTTTTAGCTTTCCCTTGGCCAATCTTTTCCTTAATCTCATCAATTTCCTTATCAGTCTTCTGAGTTTCTCGGATCTTGTCCAACAAAGTGGGTTGAACATCCAAAGACATGAGATGTCCTTCAGGCACAATCTCCAATCTGAGTTTTCTGAATTGGGTACACAAATCATCTGGCAATTCTCCTTTGGTAAGGCCATTTACAAATACCTTACGACTTAGAGCATCTGCTACAACATTTGCATTACCGGGGTGGTATTGCAAACTTAAGTCATAATCCTTGATAAGATCTAACCATCTTCTTTGTCTCATATTGATTTCCTTTTGGGTGAAAATATACTTCAAACTTTTATGATCCGTGAACACTTCACAACGCTTTCCCAAAAGGTAATGTCTCCATGTTTTGAGTGCATGGACGACAGAGGCTAACTCCAAATCATGAGTAGGGTAGTTTACTTCATGAGTTTTGAGTTGTCTCGAGGCATAAGCTACAACTTTACCGTCTTGCATAAGTACTGCACCCAAACCTTGATGAGATGCATCACAATATACTTGGAAATCCTTTTCCAAATCTGGCAGACATAGAACTGGTGCCGTCACAAGTCCCTTCTTCAATTCTTGAAAGCTGACTTCACAACCTTCAGACCAAGCAAAATTTTTGTCTTTCTTTAACAACTCAGTCATAGGTTTAGCAACCTTTGAGAAATTCTCAATGAACCTTCTGTAGTAACCTACTAAGCCAAGGAAACTACGAACTTCTTTCACGTTCTTGGGAGATTCCCATTCTGTCACAGCTGAAACCTTAGCAGGATCAACTGCCACACCATCTTTTGTCATAACATGACCAAGAAAACCAACTTCCTCTAACCAGAACTCACACTTGCTGAATTTGGCATAAAGTTTATGCTCTCTTAACTTCTCAAGTATCAAACGCAAATGTCCTTCATGTTCTTCTTTGCTCTTGGAGTATACTAAGATGTCATCGATGAAAACGACAACAAACTTGTCAAGGAATTCCATAAACACTTTGTTCATCATATTCATGAAGTAGGCTGGAGCATTGGTCAAGCCAAAAGGCATTACGGTATACTCATACAATCCATACCTTGTGGTGAATGCTGTTTTAGGTATGTCTTGCTCTCTTATCTTGAGTTGAAAATAGCCTGACCTTAGATCAATCTTTGAGAACACACATGCTCCTTCAAGCTGATCAAATAAGTCATTGATTCTAGGCAAAGGATATTTGTTCTTGATAGTTACCTTGTTGAGTGAACGGTAATCTATGCATAACCTTTGACTTCTGTCTTTCTTCTTCACAAACAAGACTGGGGCTCCCCAAGATGAGGAACTGGGTTGAATAAATCCTTTCTGCAACTGTTCTCCTAGTTGCTTCTTGAGTTCTTTCAGTTCATCCACTGACATTTTATATGGCCTCTTTGCTATTGGTCCAGAACCTGGTACCAAATCTATCAGAAACTCCACATCTCTTTCTGGTGGCATTCCCGGCAATTCTTCCGGAAACACATCCGGATACTCACTCACAATTGGCACACTGTCCATGCTAACCCCCTTAAGAGAATTAAGCATACTCCTTTTTGCTTCAAAGCTGGTCTTGAATCTGATCCTTTTATTTTCCGGAGTTGTGACTGAGACAGTATGGCTGGCACAATCTATCACTCCTTTGTACTTAGTCATCCAGTCCATTCCCAGAATGACGTCCAATCCTTGGGAGTTTAGTATTATCAAGTTAACGGGAAACTTATACTTCCCGAATTCTATGACTAGGTCATGGCATCCTGAATTCACTATCATTTCTCCACCAGGAGAACTTACTTTTATAGGACACCCAATAGTTTCTACCGGTAGTTCATTTCTTTCAACAAATGCTCTTGATATGAATGAATGAGATGCACCAGTATCAAAGAGTACAAATGCTGGAATGGAATTGAGTCTGAACTTACCAGCAACAGCATCAGGCTCCTCATAGACATCCTCCACATTGATGTGGTTCACCTGTCCTTTCTGGAAAGGATTGGGCTTGACAGGTCCTTCAACTTTCTTTTCGGGGCACTCATTTGCATAGTGTCCCATCTTCTTGCATTTGAAGCATTCAACCTGACCGATGTCTCTCTTAGCAGGCTGACTTCCACTCCCACTACCATTTCCACTGTGGTGGCTATTATGTCCACCCTTGTGGTTCTTGTACTTGTCATTGTCATGACTGCGGTGATGCTTGTTGTCATGACGGTTGTGGTTGTGGTGCTTGTTGAATTTCCCATGTTTGTGGGATCCTGAGCTTCCACTGTCATCATAGTGAGATCGTTTGTGAGACGATCCCGAGCGGTGCTTGTCGGAGTGATTTATCTTTCTACTCTCGACTTGTTTCATTTTGTTCTCCAATATAGCAGCCTTTTCACAGAGCGACTGATAAGTGGGAACATATTCCACAACCAGCTACAGATTCAGCTCATCATTCAAGCCTTCTAGAAATTTTTCCTTTCTCTTGGCATCTGTGTCAACCTCATCTGGTGCATAACGCGCCAGATTGTTGAACTCTTCAATGTATTCAGCCACGCTGCGGTGGCGCTGCTTCAGATTGTGGAACTCTTTCTTTTTCAGGCTCATTATTCCTGATGAGATATGAGCAGTGCGAAAGCCATCCTCAAAGATAGCCCAAGTCACCTCATCTATAGGAGTGATGATTTGGAAGTTGTCCCACCAAGTGGCGGCTGGCCCTTCCAGCAGATGTGCTGCAAATCTGACCTTTTTAGCATCCGTGCAGCCCACGGTTACTAAGTCCTTGTTTACAGAACGTAGCCAATCATTGGCCACCATGGGATCAGTTGTCCCCGAGAACTTAGCTGGCCTCAATCGCAGAAATCTGGTGAGCATATCAAATCCCGGAGGGTTGTTGTTGTTATTGTTGTTGTTATTGGGGTTGTTGTTGTTGTTGTTTTGGTTCTGAATGAATGTTGTCATCATCTGCATGAGCTGTGTTTGAGCATTCATCATTTGCTGCATTTCTGGGGTGATGTTGTTGTTGTTGTTGTTGGGGTTGGGGTTTGCGCGACGGGGAGGCATCTGTGGTTTGTTCAAATAGAGATAAGAATGAGATACCCATAGATGTTTTTATGCACATTACATCACATAAGCAAACACAAGCATGCAACAGAAGATAAAAGTTCAACAACCAGATAACAAGTTCTCAAAGTAAAACACACAAGTGGCAAGCCATCCACATGTCGGATGGTCCAATAACAAGTTCACAATAACAAGTACGGTAATAAAAGATAAACAAGTAGTCAAGTCTACTCATCAGCATCAATCTCCTCCTCGACAAAGGTAAGACCTGCGTTCTCCATCGCGGTCTTGTTCTCCTCAATAGTGGTGGTCAAGGACTCAATCTTGGCCTTGAGAGCCCTCTTCTGGGAACGAAGCCTCTCTATCACCATCTGCTGCTACTCTAGCTCGAAGTCCTTGGACTTCAGTTCTTCAGTCATGTCCCGGATCTTCTTGTTCCTATCCTGGACACGTTTCTCCTGACTCTTGAACTTCCGGTCCTGGGTCTCGACCTTCGCCTCCATTTCCTTGACTATCTCGTCCTGCTGTGCGAAAAGCTTGTCCTTCTCGCGAAGCTGCACCTGGAGCTCGTCATTACTGAGCATGACATTGGTCCTGTCCGTGTCCACGTGCCTAATGAGAGACTCTAAGTCCTGAAGATACAGACGTATCGTCTCTTCTGCGTCCCTCGAGTCGTCCTCGAAGTCGATGGACTCTCCATCCTCATCACGTCTTCCGAAGACGTGGAAGTGGGTGCCTCTAACCTGTCGGGAGTGCCGGCCTAGCAGACGTCCTATCAGGTCCTGCATGACTACCTCCATGCCTCTCTCCCGGTCATCGTGCATAAGCTTGAAGACGATGGCCTCCGTAGTAGGCTCTGTCTGGCATCCGGGCTGGTTCACCTTGAAGCCCCAGAGGTCCTTCCTCTCGAACTTGGTGAGTGGATGCACCATGATGGTGGGAAGAGGGAGATTGAGCAAAGTGGTAAGCTCAACGATACGAGGACCAAAGCGGGTAACCTGGAACTCCTCAACAGTGCTGATGGTAATAGGCATCTATTTATAAGATAGAAAAGTTAGAACAACACTATTTAAGATAAAACAAAGACAAACATCACATACATATCCTTGGAACACAAAATCGCACAAGTCATGCATACATGAATCCATTACATCAACCAAGGTCCAAACTTATTTAAGGTATCATTTTGGAAAATAAGGTGATAGGTGGTGGTCCAACTATCGAAGTACGTTTACAATCCTATCTCACTGGATCTGTTGGCTAACACAATGTTCCTAGAGGCAATCAGCCTATCTTGCTCACATGATTCCATCACTAAGTCTATAATATCTCCTCTTAAGGTTTGGTTGGTGGCTTCCAACTCTTTGGTATGTTCCTTCTCTTTCTCTAAGTCTTTTTAGAGGTTGAGCATTCTGCACTTGACTCTAGCACTAAGTTCTTTGATAGTCCTCCAAGCTGCTTCTCTTGCTGACTCAAAGAATGTGGTATGCACCACAGTGTTGGTGTACATGCAGAATCCTCTTTCTTTGTGGTTGTCTTCCTTGCTTTTGTATAAGTGAAGTTGCACCCACCAGTACTCAACTCCTTCATCCATCACTGGAAAGCCTTTGTACACAGCTGCACCATGTATTTCCATTGCCACCATGAGGTCCTTGAGAATTTTGGGAAACTCAGTCTCACACTCCAAGGTCATGGTCATGAGTGGTCCTTTCTTTACGACTTCGTTGATGGAGTTCATCTACAAATAGAGATGAGAATGAGAAGATTAGAAAAGTTTACGAGAAGAATAGACAAGTGTAGAAGTAGTTGAAAATTTTTCCTTAGTGGTTTCCAATCCTAGGGTCATAATCCTACAGGCAACACAGTGCTCTGATACCATCTGTAAGATCCCTCCTTTGTAAAGGAAAAGGATCCCTGTGATTGCAATGCTAGTCCCTGGATCATTGCTAGCATCCACAGTTTAAGATGAAGTACACAGATACAAATGTCATTTATTACATCCATTCCAGAGATAAAACATAGTCTTTTACAACTCAAGGCCACAGGCCTAATACAAGAGTTTTGGAATAAGTAAATAAACATAAGTCTTCATCTTCATGTGCCACAGGCAAGCATGTTGAGTGTAGACTCATGACACCTAATCATCATCGGAGTAACCTGCAACATCACAAGTTACAGCCACAGTGGGTCAATACTTTGGAATAGTATTGGCAAGTGATACCTTATTAAATTTTAAGTGGACTATATTACTATATGCATTTTGGCTAAGTGTAGCTTGGCTTGCTTTGCTCAAAATAGGTTTTTCCTATTAGTTGAAATCACTAAGTTTTTCTTTGTCAAAACATTTCCCAAGAAACCACCAATAGACATTGGGTTCCTTCACCCTTGTTCACCCACAAGTTTTATTTAGAAGTTGGAGTGATGAGATTCTTGATAGCTTCCATGTCTTGATGCTTAAGTTGTCCATTGCCATGGACTTGGCTAAGTACTTAGATTTTCCATCTGCAGAGGTTGTGCACTTTCCCCACCAGACTTGGTTTCCCAAGACAGGACCTTTTAGAAGCTTTCCCTTAGCCAAATGGATGCGTTCCAACCTATCATCCCACTACCACCAACTGTCCAAATGACTAAGTTCTAGCAACCTATATGATCAAGGCAGAGCCCATATTGCCAAGTGGCTGCACTATAAGCTTCTCAACACTTGGCCTACAAAATCTCTTTGTGCCTGGGTGGCATACCACAAGTGAGATACACAAGGTAAACCATGTCCATGGGCCTTGTGTAACCACTCAACCAAAAACCACCATTCAAGTCCCATTCCACCCAGGAGGTTCATTGACTTAGTTGTTTTATTAAGAAAAACAGTCCAAAGACTTAGAAATATTTTCATCATAGCATGTAGATACTTTACCAACCCTTGTTTGCTACTAGCTAGGCTAAGCATGGCATAGTAACTTAACTTAGGAAATTTCCTAGCAATTCTACAATTCTACAACTACTTAGGATTTCCCAACATAGCATTTGGCAAAAATAACAACATGCAATACTTAGCAAAAAAAATTCTAATGCTTGTACAAAATATAGGGATGGAAATATTCATGAAGTACCACTTGCCTTGGTAATGGGGAGAGTAGCACTCTTCACAATCACAATCACTAGCACCAAAATCTACACAAAGATTATAACCACAATCACATACAATTCATATACAAACAAAAATATGTATGCATGCATGCAAGAATGCTAAGTGATGATTTTAAAGTCCAACCAAGCAAGTGCAAGATACTTAAACACAACTAAGTCAAAAACTTGCCAATCCAAGTTTATTTTGCTCTAAAACAAAATCCTAAACAAATCCTACACTCAATATAGTCCTAAACAAGTTTCTGCATAAAAAGTCATTTTAACAGAAACTTTTTACTAAACACATTGCATAAACAGAAAGGGCTTGTCTCCCTGATTCCAACGATATAAAATTTGCAAAAATCTAACGTGGGAATCAAAAGTTATAGCCATTTCAAAACTGAATCTAAATCTGTTTTCAAATCTATTTTTGATTCAAATCCTAGCCACGTGTCTTAACGCTACTGGCGCGTACCGGTTCGGTCGGATCGAGCTCTGCGGGCCGTAGGATCTAAGTCAGATCTGGTGGCTCAGATGAGCGCTTACCTCTTCGCTTAAGTTCTAATTTCAGTCGCAGGATCTGCATCTAACGATCCTAATCGCTTTGACCAAATACAAGCGGTGCTAGCGGCGGCTACTGGCGGCGGCGCGTCTGTCAGCGGCAGCGCTGGCGTTCTAGGTTGCCCGGGGAAGAAAGGGTGTGCTTACCAGAACCGCAGGGGGCTGCTGATGCTCAAGGTGGCGATGGCTTGGGAAGGGGTGCACAGGTACGGTCGCTGGGGCTCGTCGGAGTTGCGGGCGGCGTCTGTCACTTGGAGTCGAGGTTGTTGCCGAGGTGTGGCGTCGCCCTAGCATGAACCAGAGGGGTCAGGAGATGCACAAGACGAAGGCGAACATTCCCGTATGAAAGAGGGGGCAAGGGGCGCTCGGGTTTTACCTCAATTGATCGCCGGAGTCGAGCGGCGGCGCAGTCGGTTGCAGGCACGAACGGGAACGACGGCCTGGGTCACGAGAATGCAAACGAAGGGTATCAGGAGGTGCGCAAGATCAAGTTGGGCACGATTGTTTGAACCAGAGAGAGGGGGGCGGTCGAGGCTCACCGGAATTAGTCGCCGGAGTCGTCGGTACTGCGGAGTTTTGAAGTCAAAAGCGCGCAGCCTGGTGGCGGAGTGAGCGAGGAGAGTGGGGGAAAATGACCGCGGTGGGGTGTGGTTTAAATAGGCTCAAGTGCGACAAGAAACGCTTGCAGCATCAAGGCTAATTACGCCGCGCCATTACCGGCATCGACAGCAGCGGCGACGTGGTTTGCGGGCGGGTTTTGGGGAAGAAGGTGTGACGTGGAGAGGGCCACCAGTCAGCGAGTGCTACGGAGAGGGGGTGGGGTCCGTGTGTCAGCGTCAATGCGAGTGTGTCTGCGCGTGCGTGTGAGCGAGAGAGTGGATGGGTGGGCTTAGCTGGGCCGGTTCTGCTGCTGGGCTAGATTAGGGCGCCTGGCCTTTTTCTTTTCTTTTACCCTTTTCTTTTTCTGTTTTGATTTTCAGGAATAGTTTTCAAATGAATTCAAGTCCCATTTGAATTCAAATCAATTTGATATTTTTGCAGTGTGCAATAGTCTCAAATATAGGCCTAAAACCATGTGGTTACTTTGCAAAGGCTTGGTCACTTTTGGAGAAACAAAATATCAAGAGCTTTGTACTTGATTTGCAAATGTTTGAAAAATGGTTTTTGAACCATTTTCATTTTGTAAAGCTTGGTTCAAATTCCACACTCAATCCATTCAACAAAGGAGACAAACAACCTAGTTTTAAAAACATTCAAACTCTCAAATGGGGATGGCCATTTGATATAAGTTTGCTCACATAAAATGATAGCACTAAGTGCTTCTGTTTTTCTGAAATGAGTTTTGAAATTTGATCTCAATTCTATATGCATGCATGAATGATATGCAAACTTTGAAATCATGATTTTAGGGATGTTACACAAACTAAGCAAAGCAATTAGATCGTGTCATCGTGTCCGTCTTTGCGAAGCTTTTCTTATGTGAAATATTGTATTCCTTAGACCATGAGATAATACAACTCCCTAGTATCGGAAGAAAGCTTTGAGGTCATCAAACGTCATCCTATGAGAGGGTGATCATAAAGGTGTCTCTCAGGTGATCGGAAAGTATCTGTTGGGTTGTATGTATCGAGATGGGATTTCTCCCTCCCAAGTCGGAGAGATATACTTCGGGCCCACTCGGTAATCGATATCAACACCGCTTGCAAGCATGTGGTTAAGGAGTTAATCACAAAGTGATATCGGATTACGGAACGAGTAAAGTACTTGCTGTGAACGAGATTGAACTAGGTATGACGGTACCGACGATCGAATCTCGGGAAAGTAAAATATCGCGAGACGAAGGGAATATATATATGGGATTGATTGAATCCTGGCATCGTGGTTCATCTGATATGATCATCGATGAATGTGTGGGAGTCAATATGGGTTTCCAGACCTCGCTGTTGATTATTGATAGAAGATCATGTCTGCATATTCTCGAACCCGCAGGGTCACACACTTAATATCGACGCTAGGATAGATTGGATAATTGGTTTATGAGTTTTTGTTCGGAGTCTCGGATGGGATCCGGGATATCACGAGAGGTTCCGGAGTGGTCCGGAGAATAAGATTCATATAAGGCAGTGCAGTTTTTGGAGTTCGGAATTGTTCCGGGTTAATCGGTATTGTACCGGAAGCTTCTAGAACCTTCCGGAAGGGGACCAACGTGGCCCCACCTTCCGGGAGGGGGCATGGGCCTATGAGGGAGTTCCCTGGCCGCATTGGGCCAGGGGCACAAGGCCCCATAGGGCCCAGCCAGCCAAGAGAGGTTTAAACTCTAGATAGAGCTTCTAGAAAGGGGGGTTTCCTTGCCCCCCACTCCTCCTCCTTTGGGGCCGCCGTTTTGGCTTGGGGGAGGGGCTAGGGCTGCGCCACCCCTCTATATATAGAGGGCTGGGGGCGCACCAACCCCACACACCTTCCCCTCCAACCCTAGCCGCCCTGCTGCCCTTCCTCTCTCCCTCCCGACTGTTTGTAGGCGAAGCCCTGCTGCAGAAATTCTCCACCATATACACCACGCCGTCGTGTTGTAGATCCAATCCGTCTCTCCACCATACTTGCTGGTCCGAGGAAGGAGGAGACGTCGAGGTGCCGCACGTGTGCATCTCACGGAGGCACCGCCACTTGTGGTGCTAGATCGGATCGGATCGTGAGGAGGAGAAGCGAGTATGACTACATCACCCACGTTCCGACGAACGTTCCGCTGTGCGAATCTTCAAGGGTATGAAGATCTAATCCAATCTCTCTCGTTGTTTGCATCTCCTAGATTAGATCTTGGCTTTCCCTCTGTTCGCATCCGTAGAAAATTTTGATTTACTATGCCGCGAAACCCTTCAGGATGGCGGTCTATGTATCTTGTTGTATTGCCCAATCAACCTCATAGGATCTTTCTGACTAGTAATTGCATTGTTATGCCTTGCTCAGTTCCTGTCAATTTTCCTGCTGTAATTTGTTTACCCTTCATGTCATGTTATTTATCTAAGGAGAGCACCTCTAGTGAACTATGGACCATGGTCCAATATTTACCATTGATACATCTTCCACTGTTACTTGTTTACTTGCTACAAACCATTACCTTCCACACCATACATTTAATCCTTTGTTACAGCAAACCGGTGAGCTTGACAACCTCACTTTTTGTTGGGGCAAAGTCTTGAGTTTGTGTTGTGCAGGTCTCCACATTGTTTGCAACACCTGTGTGACGTTTCCTTCCTCCTTCTGGTTCGATAACCTCGGTCTCAACTGAGGGAAAACTTGTTGCTTTCTCTTCACACCCTGCGCTTGGGGTTACCAACAAAGTTCCACGTCGAGCACCATCATAGAGCAGAGAATGTGAACCTACATATTTAATGGCTTAAAACTACCAATGAACTCCAAAATTACACAGTCAGTGTTGTAGCAATGAACAAAGCAAATGCACATTATGATGACATAACTTGCAAACTTGTAGAACTGGTAGAAAGCTTTAGATGTTCAATGAATTAAGATTTTCCATGAACTGCATAACGGCAATGAACTCCAATAATATCAGTTTTGTACTACCAAAATTGTTTATATATTAAGAGTAATTGTTGACCAAAGAAAAAACACGCAAAACAAGGGCGCCTTATTCCTTTAAATAGAGAGAGTAGTTTAACGCCTGGATTTAACATAGACTACACCGAATTTATTAAGGGTGAGTCAGATATCAGTTAAGCCATTATTGAGGTAGGAATTTATCACGAATATAGAAATGCAGTTCACTATCGCAGGCTTATACCTACTATATTGAAACAAACAAGAAGATATGGTTTACCTAGGTCACGGCGTCATCTACTCATACATGACGTCTTTGCAGGTCACGTCAAGGACGCTGACTGTGCCTAGTAGTGGTGGGTCATGCTGAAGCAGATAGATTACAGCGGCATCAGTGAAGTAGATTTGTGGAGGTTTTTGATGGGTTTGGCTTGCTTGACAAGATGTCCGATGAAGGAGACCCGGTGTAGTGCACGGCGTCGTCAGTGAAGCAGATCTATTACGACCGATTATAGACTCAAAGCGCTGCATAAGAGCATCGGTGAAGCAAATCTAGTGTAGTGGATTATTGAGTTCGTGAAGTAGATCGAATGCTGCGCACACTAGCGTAGGTGAAGCAGGTCAGGTGCTGCGGACGAGGGATTCAACGAACTAGGTTCGGTAAGGTGGACGTCGGCTGATCCGGTAGATTGTTGAGGAGTATATGGTATTGAGATTTTGCGTGTAGGCCAACGGAGTTCAATGGTGGAGGATACGGAGGTGATATAGTGGGTTTGGGGTGGCATGTGGGCTAGCGAAGTGCGGCGGGGATGTGCCGGTGCGGTGGTGCAAGAGATAGAGGTGAGATAGGGGGTGGCGTGTTGTAGTGACCTCGGATCGATAAGGATCCTAAGTCCCTGTGATTAACATGCTAGTCCCTTGATCATTATCTAGCACTCACAGTCGATGAAATATCATGTAAAACACAAAGTCTTTATTACACGGAGAATCCAGAGTATGAATTTATTACAAAAATTGCTTAGCATTATGCTAGCTCAAATAACAGCGGAAACATAAAAGCAGCATGAGTCCATCAACGCCCAGGCTTATCAAGTGTAGACCCGCGATCCCTACGCACCTTTCAATCTTCGGATTCTGCACATAAGACGTGCAGCCAACAAGTTGGGTCAATACTTTGAATGTATTGGCAAATTACACCAAGGAGAGAAAAGACTATCTCTACATGCAAGGCTGGTGTAGACTGTAGAGTTCATTTGCTCAAAGCTAGTTTTCTTAAGTAGAGAGAAAAGGAGAGGATTGTCCTACTTTGTAAACATTTGCTTAGATAAAATAAGGTCGAGTGGCACACGAGGATATTACGCACCAAGTGTCCAACAACCAAACACTTGGATATTACGCACCAAGTTCCCAAATTCCCACCCATTAGCGATATTACGCACGCCATGGGGTTTCAAAACTTTGTTTTTAGAAAAGAGAGAGGAAGATCCTTCAGAGGCTCCATCCTTCAGACGCTCATTGTTGTTCTGTTACCGTGAACACGGCTGATCGATCAGATTGCAATACTTAGCAAAAACAGGGGTAACCTATTAGGATGGGAAATCCTAAGTATAGAGCTACTCATGGCATACTACAAAAAAACATCGCACTTGCAAAATAATACTAAGAAAAAATTCTACTAGAATATCCTACACATGCATACTACAGAATTTTGAAGATCACATGCATAGAATCAAACTGGGACAAAATTATGAACAAGTGATGTAACTTTCCTTGATCCGAGCAGCACTCTACACAATAGCACTCCTTAGCGCACTCCGAGCAATCTAACGAATCACAAACATAGATCTGATCACAACTTGCTCAAAGCATATCACAAAGAAAATCATGCATGCATGCAACATGGTATTTTATGCAAGGTTGGTTCTTCTAATTTGATCGAGGTAGCAAGTTCGTGTTGTGATAGTGTAAAGGTGTCACTAGGATTGATTTCCCCAAGGGTTTAGATCTAATAGAGTCACTAAAACAAATCCTAGGATTATAAGGAGATCAAACCATCTAATTATCCCCAAACTAGATCTAATGATCTTAAGCAAAGCTGTATAATTTTGTCCAGTAGGCATTATGGAAACAAGGTCATTGCAACAAGAATCAATTAAAATAGAATTTTAATTATTTTTCTATAGAATAAATACTCCAATCTAGTGATTAAAATCTACACCTAAAACATTACTGTAAACCTGGGATTTTATTACAGATTTGGATTCTACATAAAATTAGGAATCCAACGGTATATTACAATCTAAATTTGGACAAATATTCGATTTTATATGATTTTCGCAAGATTGAATCTAAATTTGCAAACAAATCTGAACTACACTTAAATTCTTGCCAAGTGTCAGCGTCTGATTGGCTCCAGCTAGGTGACGCAGCGCTGGCGCGTGCGTGCTGACGCGCGCGGCCACGTGGCACGCCGCTATTCGCCGATAACCCTTCGGTATTCTTCTAATCCTACGCGTTCAACCTCAATCCGACGGTCAGGAGGGGCAGCGGCGACTTACAAGGTGTGACGGCGGCGCGGGGCGGCGGTGGTGTCGGCGATGATGGCTGGCGGCGCTCCGATGTTTCCCTGGGACAGCGGCGAGGTCGTCGAGGTTCGCCTGGCCCTTGCGGTCACGCTAGCCTCCTCGGACGATCCCCTTGCCTCCTCCTCCGGCCGCGGTGCTCCGATGCCTCCTCGCTCCTGGCGGCGCTCCGACGAGCAATTGGCGGCGCCTCGGCAGGGTTTGCGCTAGGGTTTTCAGGGGAAACGATAGCGGGGGGGTCGGCTTATATATCCCCAAGTCTTGGGGAAGGGGCGGCCGAATCCCGTTCGAATCGGACTCTCCCGACGCGGCGGCGTGCGTGTCCGCCATGGACTCTGGGAAGGTGGCGATGGGAGCGGTCCCACGTGTTAGTGGCGGAGGGAGAAAGTGGGCTGGCGCGGGCGAGGGTGGTTAGCTGCCGCGCGGCGCGGGTGGGCTGGCGCTGCGGCTGGGTGGGCTGGCGAGCCGGCCCAGCTAGGTTTGCTGCTGGCCGTTTTTTTTCTTTTTAGCATTTTTCCTTTTTCTGTTTTAGTAAACCTAAATAACTTTTGCAACCTAAAACCAAACTTGATAAAAATTGTTTCTAAATTTTTATAAAATTAAGGTGGTCAACATAGGGCCATAGTTTAATGTTTTACAAGGTTTTTTTAGAAGGGTCAAACTTGACCACTATAATAATGCTTACAAATGGTAAAACACTATTAGGGTTTTGCTAGGTTTAGGTGTTTAGGATTTGTTGTAAAAACTTATTTGTAGAATGCAATGATGCAAGGATGATGCATGGAACTAATAACATCCTAATATAGAATCTGGGATGTTACACGTGTAGGTCGGCGAAGGGCGGCGGGGATATTTCGGTGCGATGGAGCAAGAGCTGAAAGTGCGATAGGGGGTTGGGTGGTGTGTAGGCTGGTGAAGCATGACAGGTATACTCTGGTGCAGTGGTGCAAGAGCCGGAGGTGAGATATGTGTTAGGGTTTTTTGGAGTGCTATGGGGAAAATGACGTTGGTGGAAGGTGACTATCTAGCTTGAGAATTGTGGGGACCAAGGGAGAAAAAATACAAATGATACTGACACCCCAACATTAATAGTTAGGCCATTGTCAGGGCTAGCAAAGGAATTCCGTACCACTAAACCTTGGGGCATGACCACTCGAAATATTTCGGTGGAGGCGAGGCAGGAGAATTTGGCGCTCTAGGGTTTTGAATTTGTCTATACATTACAAAAGATATAGAAAAATAATATCCTAGTGGGAGTAGCTATAGTCCAAGGACAAGAAAAAATAGTTTATTGCAATGACCTAGCCTTTGTAGGTATGGAGTATTTCCAGATCCATTTCTGCAAAAATAAGGTCCCTGCCTTCGTCTTAATTACATACACATGTTATTACCCACTATAAAGGTAGTAACATGAACTAGTAATACTATGTCAATACACACTGTGACCAGCCTAAGAGATAACCTCTCTAATAGATAACTATCTCTTACATGCATGCATGTGATTGGGCTACAAGAAATTGTTTTTTGTCTATACCTACATGCACAAGTGCTATTCTAGCTAATACTAGTAGTACCTGAGTACTACTCGTCGGTAACTACAGTTATCATATGATACTGTGCTAAGAGACTCCCATTGTTGTGATCATCAACATAAAGTATGATGTAGATATGGTCATTACCTTGGTTGTTCGGTTTGAAATCCAAGAATGTTCATACTCATTGACAACTAAGCTTAAATTCGTTTAGATTTTATAACTTATTTTCGGGTTAAATTTTACACGGGTGGTGGGAGTACATTTTACACCAAGGACCTAAAAAGATAAAATTACATCAAGGTACATACATTTAACACAAAGGACCCTAAAATAATTAAGCAAGGAAAATAAATGGATCCGGCTCCTTCTCGATAGAGAAGCTGATCAAGCCATACTCTTCATACTGCTTCCTCTCTTGATTGTTTTCAAAATATGGCATGATTTTTTGGCATGCAAATTCTTAGATATAGGATCATCAACATAAAGTATGATGTAGATATGGCCATGACCTTGGTCATTCGACTTGAAATCCAAGAATGTTCATACTCATTGACAACTAAGCTTAAATTCGTTTAGATTTTACCACTTACTCTTAGATTAAAATTTTACATGGGCGATGATAGTACATTTTACACCAAGGGCCTAAAAAGATAAAATTACATCGAGGTCCATACATTTAGTACAAAGGACCCTAAAATAACTAAGCAAGGAAAACATCTCGGTTCGGCTCCTCGAGAGAGGAGTTGATCGAGCCATACTCTTCATACTACTTCCTCTTCAATTGTTTTCAAAATATGGCCAGATTTGTCAGCATGAAAATTCTTTGATATGGGATCATCAACATAAAGTATGATGTAGATATGGCTATGACCTTGGTCATTCGGTTTGATATCCAAGAATGTTCATACTCATTGAAAAATAAGCTTAAATTCGTTTATATTTTACCACTTAATTTTAGGTTAGAATTGTACACGGGTGGTAGGAGTACATTTTACACCAAGGACCTAAAAATAGAAAATTACATCGAGGTCCATACATTTAGAACAACGGTCCCTAAAATAATTAATAAAGGAAAATAGCCAGGTTCGGCTCCTTCCGAGAGAGTAGCAAATTGAGCCATACTCTTCATGCTACTTCCTCTTTTGATTGTTTTCAAAATATGGCCAGATTTGTCGTCATGCAAATTATTGGATATGGGATCATCAAAATAAAGTATGATGTAGATATGGCCATGACCTTGGTCGTTTGGCTTGAAATCCAAGAAGGTTCATACTCATTGACAACTAAGCTTAAATTCGATTAGATTTTACCACTTACTTTTATGTTAAAATTTTACATGGGTGGTGGGAGTACATTTTACACTAAGGACCTAAAAAGTATAAAAATTGTATCGAGTTCCATACATTTAGCACAAAGGGCCCTAAAATTAATAAAGAAAAATTGTTGGGTCTGGCTCCTTCTCCAGAGAGCAGCGGACCGAGCCATACTCTTCATGATACTTTCTCTTTGATTGTTTTCAAAATCTGGCGAGGTTTGTTGGCATGCAAATTCTTGAATTTGGAATCATCAACATTAAATATGATGTTTGATTGTTTTAAATACACACTACAAGAAATGTTTCTTTTCGCAACGACTGGGCCCGTCGGTTGTCGTAGAAAGACGCGTCTTCCGCGACGAAAATCTCTGCTCGACCGTGGCCGATGCAAAAAAAATCCGGTTTCACGCCCCTCTACTATGGCGAAACCGCTAAAACCATGGAGGAAGCTCGACGGGCGCGTGGCAGAAGTAAGATTGCCACTTCCTCGCAAGATGTTGACTCGTCGATGTATTTTTTTGCGTGTGGGTCCTGGACATCAGTGACTCTAGCGGACCAAACTTGTCGGTCGCGCCTCCTTGATTTGAACTCGATAACATTGTTTGATGCCTCTTTCGTTTAGTTACGTTGCTGGGTCCCGCATGTCTGCCTCACATTAGAGGAATCGTGTGTATGCTGGAATCTTTTTCCTTTCCTATTCCGAACTTGATAGCGTCGCTCATGCATCTGCCATTTAATCAGGCTGCTGTGTCCCACGTGTCATCCTCACACTAGAAGAAACGTGTGCATGATGGATTTTTTTTCCTTGGATCGTGCCTCCCTGATATAAACTCGATAACGTTGCTTGATCTATCTGCCGTTAATCACGATGCTGCCTTCCACATGCCAACCTCTCATTACAAGAATCGTGTGTAAGATGGAATTTTTTCCTTCGCTCCTTCTACCCTATTTCGAACTTGATAGTGCTGCTAGATGCATCTACAGTTTAATCACACAGATGGGACCCACATGTCATCCTCTCATCAGAAGAAACATGTGCATGATAAAAATATTCCTTGGCTCGTGCCTCCCTGATATGAACTCGATAATGTTGCTCGAACTTGATTGCACTGCCCTTTAATCAAGTATCTAGGCCCACATGTCATCCTCTCATTAGAAGAAATGTGTATATGATGGATTTTTTGCCCTCGGTCGCGCTACCCTGTTCCGAACCTGATAGCCCTGCCAGATGCATAATCACGCAGTTGGGCCCCACGTGTCATACTCGCATTAGAAGAAACGTGTGTACGATGGAATTTTTGCCCCGGTCGCGCCTCCGTGTTAACTTGATAGCATTACTCGCTGCATCGGACATTTATTCAAGCTGGTGGGTCCCATATGCTAGCCTCACATTAGAAGAATCGTGCCTTCTCTAGTGCTACCCTATTCTAACTAGATAACGTTGCTTGACGCATCTGCCATTTGGTCACACTCCGGAGTCCCACATGTCATCATTTCATTAGAAGAATGTGTGCATGTTGGACCTTTTTTTTCTCGCTCGCGCCTCCGTGTTTTGAACTTGGCAACATTGCTCGATGTGTCAGACGTTTATACAGGCTGGTGGTTCCACGCGCCAGCCTCTCATTAGAAGAAACATGTGCATGCTAGACTTTTTTCACGCTCGCGCCTCCGTGTTTCAAACTTGGCAACGTTTCTTGATGCATCAACCATTTATATAGGCTGGTGGTCCCGGATGTCAGCCTCTCATTGGAAGATACATGTGCATGCTGGACTTTTTTCTCGCTCGAGCCTTCCTCTTTGGAACTTGGCAACGTTGCTTGATGTGGCACACGTGTATAAGGCCTCGCTGGTGGGTCCCACATGTCAATATCTTTTTTTAAATGACATGTCAATATCTCTATAAATAAAACATGTGTATGACGGAATTTTTTTGGCTGCGTCTAGTGTTTTGACCTTGGCAACATAGCTAGATGTGGTAGTCCTGTATGGTCTTGCTGCTGGAGCCCACATATCAGGCTCTCTGGTATGTCCTGGTTAGTGGGTCCCTGATGCCAGCCTCTCTGTACAAGTACTTAACTTATTTTTTTCAAACCCGCACATTAAGAGGGACGATGCATGCTGGTGGGTCCGTCATGACAGCCTCTCCGTCAAGGAATACTTGCTAGAAAAAAATTAACAAGGATGCTGTAGGCTGGTGGGTCCGCCATATCAGCCTCTCCGTAAAGAAATATTGGTAGAAGAAAATTAAGAGGGACGCTGCAGGCTGGTGGATCCGCCATGTCAGCCTCTCTGCAAAGAAATATTTGTAGAAGAAAATTAAGAGGGACGCTGCAGGCTGGTGGGTCTACCATGTCAGCCTCTCCGTAAAGCAATATTGCTAGAAGAAAATTAGGAGGGACGCTGCATGCTGGTGGGTCCGCCATGTCAGCCTCTCCGCAAAGAAATTTTTCTAAAATAAAATTAAGGGGGACGCTGCAGGCTGGTGGGTCCGCCATGTCAGCCTCTCCGTAAAGCAATATTGCTAGAAGAAAATTAAAAGCGACCCTGCAGGATGGTGGGTCCATCGTGTCAGCCTCTTTGTAAAGTACTATTGCTAGAAAAAATATTGTAAACCCAAAAAAATATTTTTCAAGCACAGAGGATTCAAACTCAAGAAATCACACATATAACCGTCTGAGTTGCCACTAGAACAAAGATATCAAAAGATACTAGCTTTCATATTGTTGTTATTAAACTCTGTATTCTGCTGTGGATCCGCCAGATTCAGAACAAAGACCTCACTGATAGAGGGAGAAAACGCGATAATTCTTTTGACAGATATATTCATGTAAAAATATAAAATACAGAGCCACACACCGCGTGCGCCAGAATTGGTATTCAATGACTTTATTTGGTGAAATCACACTCATCACTGTCCAAAACACAACCAACGGTTCCGACAAAACACAGGCAAAAGCTCTAGTGTAAACAACCCAGCACAAAAATAGAACTTTTCACAAATTCAGTAGCATTTGAATGATTCAGCAGTATAGAATAAGATAGATAAAATAGATAGATTCATAGTTCATATTCAGCAACACTTGACCAGTTCAGCAGCATTTCAAAATGACTGATTTAGCAATACAAACACTGAAATTCAATAGCAGTACAAATGACTGATTTAGCAATACATACACTGATATTCAATAGAAGTACAACAAAGGGAACCAGACCTCACCGACGGAGTTGGAAAAGGCGATAATTCTTTTGTTTTGATAGATATATTCATGTAAAATATCTAAATAACCAGAGAAACACACCGCGTGCACAAAAACTGCACTGGTATCCAATGACTTCACTTGGTGAAATCACGATGTATCTTTACCCTCTCTGCATGTCATCACTATCCAAAACACAACCAACGGTTCTGATGAAACACAGGAAAAAGCTCTAGTGCAAGCAGCCCAACAGCAGCGACAAAACTTTTCACAAATTCAGTAGCATTTGAATGATTCAGTAGTATAGAACTGGACAAAGAAAATATCAATAGATTCCTAGTTCATATTCAACAGCACTTGACCAATTCAGCAACATTTCAAAATGACTGATTCAGCAATACAAGCACTGAAATTCAATAGCAGTATAGATGGAACCAGTTCTTACTTTAGCTCTCTAAAAACCGTGCCAAAAATCTGTTTGCCCTTTTCTCCAAACACGCTCAAATCACTAGAGCAAGAAAAATTGATGATCAATTCTGCTTTTGTGTGCAACCTCCTCCTCACATGTTAATATGGAACACAATCATTGTCATAATAGTTGGTCTTGGTCATATAGGAACCATCATATATATACAAATATACCATACCAGAATGTACTAGTCATAGCTCCAATCCAGCAAAAGGTTATCATAGTTTTACCACCCATATATGATGAGTGGAGATAAGACAACCACATAATTAATTACGATAGCATGCGACCAAAGAACTAAACAACTAGGAACTGCATGACCAGACTGTTGCATTCAGGGCAGCGAGATACATCGACCTTGACCATTCTTCCAATGGTAAGTTTGGCAGCTTTCTGGAACTTGGTCCACTTAGAAGTAGCTAACACACGCCCATCAGTCCAGTTAATGGCGTATCATCCCTCTACTAGCACTCCTTCGCTCTGCATCATGAAGAATTTGTTGCCCTTTCGTCTGGCCTCAAGTTGCTTTATGGCACTCGTAGGCAATTTCTGAGTCAAAGCAAGAGATAGACGCATAATTAATAAGAGCAATGAACTGAATCATTTGAAACTTGAGGAGACATTGAGAGTAGTTTATCTTCCGCCATTCACAAACATAATCTGGTGCGTCCTTGAGATGACACATGTGTAGGATATGATCTGACAAGGAGCTTGCTCCGGTGCCTGTGTTGGGGCTGGTGCAGTAGCTGGTGCTGGTGCAGGAATAGAGACTGGTGCACGAGATGGTGTCGCTGCTTGTCCTGGGGCTAGTGCCGGTGCAGGAGTTGGTGCCGATGCAGTTAATTGAAGAGGGGCTAGTGCAAGATCCAGAACCGGTGCCGGCGCTGGCGCGAGCAGCTTGATGCTAGATTTCTTCTGATGGGTAGGTAAGCTGACTGCAGGGATGATATAGGCACGTGAGATGTGTGAAAGCAAAATGTCTCTTATACTCCAACAATTACTCACAAGACAGTGATCAGAGGATGTGATGAGTATACAAGCAAATTAAGTTACTACTACCTCCAATCTTTCTCCTTCGGTTAACAGGTGTCGGAGCAGGAACTAGGTCATGTGCTGGTGCGGGTTCCGGTGCCGGTGCCAGCATATTGATGCTGGTTACCTTCTGGGGGGAGGTAAGGGGACTGCAGGAGTGGTCAGAGGGTCATATGATATGTGTACAAGCAGAATGGGTTCTTACACTCCTAGATAGTGATCAGAGTATACAAGCAAATTAACTTACTACCTCTATTCTTTCTCCTACTTAGGTCAATGGGTGCCATTGCAGGAACTAGGGTCGGTGCCGGTGCCAGCAGGTTGATGTTGTCACCCTTCTGGAAGCGTACTACACAAATGGTAAGATTCATACAATTAAAAAGACAATGGTGCAGAACAGTTAGTCGCAAGAAAGTCATGAGAGGTTGTGATGAGTACAGAAACAAATTAATTAGTAGTACCTATGTTCTTGGACCTTTGGTCTATAGGTGTATGATGGCTTACAAGTATCTGCCCACTAGGCTTGCTAAAATCGAGTGCTACCTCGTCCCCCTGCTTCATACCATTCTCACAGACATACTTGGACCAACCTCGACCACCCAAATAGGTGGTGTCCATCGTTAGTGAGACATCCACATCATATAGTTGCCGCAAGCCTTTTGGGTCCTCAGTATACAGAGTTAGAAACTTGTCATTTCCGAACAGCTTGCTTATAATGGGGCGAGCAACACAAGGGACAACCTTCATGAGAAAATTGATAGACAAGTAAGACGACAACAAGAAAAGTGAGATACAAGATATTACATCAATTCATTCTAAACCGCTTAGAATTCATACCTGATACCATGGGTACCCTTCGCGAAGGGTGGCCATGCACCATTTTTCTTCCATCTGCCTTTGGAAGGGCATATAAGGCCCCCTTTCAATCCACAAGCTTGACAAGAGGACGGTAGAAGAAAGGGTTGAGAAGCTGGTGCGTGGTACTGAATGAAATTAAGTGGAAAGGTTAAATTATGTAAATATCATGTAAATCTAATAATATCAGAAAAAATCATTGCCTAAAAAGCAAACAACTTTGATGTTTGTGAACTTCTGATGAGCGTAAAGATAAGTATAACTGATAACAATAACACGGAAAATCATAACATGTGAAACTATGGATTTCCAAATTATACTCACTTTTTAGAGAGGTCAGTGCCAACCTGGGTACTATTTTGCGCTTCCTTGTTGTGTATACAATGTCCGCTTTTGATGGGGGGATGGGAAATATACTAGCCTCTACAGCAACCTCAGCCTCCGCAGCGGCACCTTCAATCTGAGTAAATAGCAACAGAGCTTAATAGTTCAATATAGTACATAGTAGTCATATACATATGACTATGTATGAGACAGTCAGACAGATCCAGATCTGGATTCACATAAACATAGTGCCAGACTTAATAAAATTACACATGTTTCTGAACATATGATAAGCATGCATGACACCAAGAGGATAATAATTAAATCAGAACGCACAATGGTAAGTGGATTAAGAAAAATATCCTTCTCTTTACACTGGGCGCTCCCAGCTAGGCAGTGGCCTGATACGTCCAAAACGTATCTACTTTCCCGAATACTTTTGCTATTTTTTCTCCTCTAAACTTGTGTGATTTGGATACAACTAACACGGACTGACGCTGTTTTCAGCAGAATTACCTTGATCTAGTTTTTGTGCAGAAAATCAACTATCAGGAA
Organism: Avena sativa; assembly: GCA_916181665.1. Classification (NCBI taxonomy): domain Eukaryota; kingdom Viridiplantae; phylum Streptophyta; class Magnoliopsida; order Poales; family Poaceae; genus Avena; species Avena sativa. The sequence goes on from OV702280.1 coordinate 278,965,537, forward strand.
AAATCCTAGAAAATATGCCAAAAATATATTTCACCAGAAGATCCACGGAGTCAGAAGATGAAATAGAGTGGAGGCCTAGGGGGGGCACACCCCTGCCAGGCGCGGGTGGGCCCTCCCGCGCCTAGGGGGTGCGGCCACCCCAAGCACCCCCTCGGTCTCCCTCTACGTCTATAAGTTACCCCTTGACCTAAAACTGAGGGGGGTTCGACGTTTTTCAGAAGAGAGTTCCGTTGTGCCGCCACCACCAGAGACAAGATTCAGAACCAGAAACTCCGATCTGGCACCCTGCCGAGACGGGGAATTTGGGGAGGATCATTGCCATCGTCATCACCAACGCCTCTCCATCAACCATCGATGTTTCCCTCATACATGAGTGAGTAATCCCCCGCTGTAGGCTATGGGAATGGTAGGGATTGGATGAGTTCTATCATGTAATCGAATAAGATTGTTAGGGCGTACTGCCTAGTATCTCTATTAGTGCTATTTGACATTGTTGCAACGTGTTGTGCTTAATGCTTGTCACTAGGGCCCGAGTGCCATGATCTCAGATCTGAACTTATTATTGAATCATTATGATAGTATTGTTTGTGATCTTATCTGCAAGTTGTGTACATATATCATTGTCCGGATCCAAAGGCCCCGAAGTGACAGAAATTGGGACAACAGGAGGGGATGGCTGTTGTGTGAGGATCACATGTGTTCACGGAGTGTTAATGCCTTACTCCGGTTTCTATTAAAAGGAGCACCTTAATTGCCAGTAGTTCCCTAGAGGCCCCGCTGCCACGGGCTGGCTGGACAGAAGATGTTGTGCAAGTTCTCATTATGAGAACGTATGACTATATATGGAGCACATGCCTAGGATTGTTTAGTACTTGGATGCTTGTTATTATTTATCTGCAATGCCCTAGATCTTGAAGTTACATGTTTAGACTCGTCCATGCAACGCCCATCCATCCATCCCTATGCCTACCGCACTCGAATCCTACTATTACCGTTACTGTTACTATTGCTCTTGTTCTACTGTTGCTGTTGTTACTACAAACTGTTGCTACTGATAAACTTCTGTGAGCAAGAACTATTTCCAGGTGTAGCTGAATTGACAACTCAGTTGTTAAGGCTTGCAAGTATTCTTTGGCTCCCCTTGTGTTGAATCAATAAATTGGGTAATACTACCCGCGAAGACTGTTGAGATCCCCTATACTTGTGGGTCATCAAGACTATTTTCTAGCATCGTTGCCGGGGAGCATATCTTTATTTGTAAGTTCACTTGGATCTATTATTGTTCACTACTAATCCTTTCATCATGGGGAAGTCTCATGATTGAAAGTTCCCTATTTTACCATCCACTACAAGAAGAGGTACAGTCCTAAACACCTCTACTGCTCTTGATTCACCGTCTGTTATAAGTAAGCTTGTCACACCACCACCACATACTCATGCTACACACACTGCTACTACTGCTGAGTCTGAAACTGCTTTTGATACTCATGATGTTACTTCTACTATGCTTGATGCGAGTGGTTCATTAGGTCCTTTCCTAGATGCTACTATGGCTAGTCTAGGAAATACCAAAACTCCTAGTGAAGACACTATTACACATGTTAGCTCACCTGAGTCTAGAGAGAGTTATGATATTAATGATGGCTACATTGAGTTTACTGATGATTTTATTGAAGAGTGCCGAAACACACATGGTACTAGTGCTATTAAGACTCTCTTTGCTAGACGCACCATTATTGCTAAGCTGTCCTCTGATCCCAAGTTTGCCACTTCTCCCATAGATATTAAAGATAAAGATTATGTTTTCTCTCTCGATTTATCCAATTTAGATATTGTTGAGAAAGAACCTTTCTGTGGGACTAAAAATGAGAGTGTTGTGGATCATATGAATGAGCTTTCTACTATGAGTGCTTTATTCTCTGATGATTTTAATATGCGCAAGTACTTTGTTACTTAGATCTTACCTTTTTTCAGTAAAAGGAGAAGCTAGGGCTTTGTTTAATAGATTACCTCATGGTTCCATTGATAGCCCAGATTGCTTGATTGCTTCTTTCTTCCAGAAGTATTTTCCTCCTAGTGCTAGACATGCTGCTTTGCAGAGACGTTTTGATTTTAAATAGGGAGAAGAAGAGAAATTGCCTGAGTCATGGACAAGGTTCTGTGCCTTGATTCATGCACATCATGGATGTCCATTACCTAAGAATGAGCTTATTGATATTTATTATAATGGACTATATGATGATTCTAGGACATACCTAGATAGCTTTTGCTGATTCTGTTTTCAGGAAAAGAACTCCTACAGATGCTGAAGAATTAATGGCTAAGATAAGCAAGAATTATGATGATTGGACTTCAACTGAGCTGAATACACCTGAGCCTATTACTCCTAAACAAGTTTTACCTAAACCAGTTCCAATACCAACACCAAATAAGAGGGGAGTTATTGCATTAAATGATGAAGTGATGAAGAAATGTCTAAAGAAGAAAGGTATTAGAGATGAAGATGTGAAGAATATACCTCCTATAGAAGAATTATGTAAGTCAATCCCCCACGCATGTACTATTGAGGTACACTCTCTCCAACACTTTGATGAAGGTGATATTCCTTATGGTAATCCTCCTGATCAATGTTTAGAGGAACTTGACATTTTTATTGTTAAGCAAGGTAATTTTAATAAACAAGTTCAGAATTATTTATTGGAAAACTCTAGAGCTATCAAGGAGTTGAAAGATATTGTGGAAAGAACTTCTAATGATATTAAAATGCTTTGTAAACACTTTCAAATGGTTCAAACCCAACTTGATCAACTTTCTAAGGTACAAAAGGATATGCTAGTTAATGGCTCAGGAGATAAACATGCTTATGGAATTAGAACTAGGAGTGGTATAGCTACTCAAGATCCTTTATATCTTGAAGGACACCCTAAAATAATTGAGCAGGATTCTCAACAAGGGGAGAGTAGTGGTAGTCCTCGTAAGAGAAAGAAAAAGAAACATAAGATAGTTGAGGAACCACTTAAACCTGCTGTAGATCCTAATAGTATATCTGTCTCTAATGCTGAAACTGAGAGTGGTAATGATAAAAATGATGCTCCTGATAAGGAGGAAGTTGAGGAAGAACCTGAGAAGCACACTAAGAACACTAGGTACACTAAGGAAAACTTTGTTGCTAATAAATATGGTAAAGAGAGAGAACCTTGGGTGCAGAAACCTATGCCTTTTCCAAGTAAGAAACACAAGTCAAAGGAGGAAGAACACTACAACAAGTTCTGTGAGTGGATGAAACCTTTATTTTTGCAAATTCCTTTGACTGATGCTATTAAGTTGCCTCCTTATTCAAACTATATGAATGATATTGTCTCTAATAAAAGGAAGATTCCTAATGAGGAGATTTCTACTTTTCTTGCTAATTATTCCTTCAATGGTAAGGTTCCAAAGAAACTTGGTGATCCAGGTATACCAACTATTCCTTGCTCTATTAAGAATAATTATGTTAGAACTGCTTTATGTGATTTGGGAGCTGGAGTTAATGTTATGCCTTTTTCTCTCTATAAGAGACTCCAGCTAGAAAAGTTGATACCAACTGATATATCTTTGCAAATGGTTGATAAGTCAACTACTATTCCTGTTGGTATATGTGAGGATGTTCCTGTTCAAGTGGCTCATAATTGCTTGGTTTTAACTGATTTTGTTGTGCTTGAAATGCCTGAAGATGATAATATGTCTATTATTCTTGGGAGACCTTTTATTAATACTGCAGGTGGTGTCATTAATTGTAATCAAGGAAAAGTAACTTTCAATATTAATGACAAAGAGCATACTGTCTATTTCCCCAAGAAGGTTGCTAAGAGTTATTGCCTGAATTCCATTGAAAATATTGAGAGCATCAAGGTTGGACAAATATATTGTCCCATTGTACAAGAAATTTTTGAAACTATTATGATTGGGACCATTGCTATAAAGCTTGAGGTAACATAATCACTTTGTGGAATGCAAAGTTTTGTTTCATATAAGATTGTTTTGGTAACAAGACTTGACCAACCTTGTTAACAAAAGGATTTTAATGAACAAAATAATGTTTCCACCGTGGTTATATTTGCTTTCCTTCACTTTTCTCCTTCCTAGCCTTTGCTTTTGCTCTTGTTAGCTAGTTGTTTGCTTGTGAGAGTGTCTTAGAACTTCTGTAGTTTGGCTTTTGTTTGCTTTTGCTTCTTCTGAAAAAACTGTTTCTGCGAGAAAATCAATTTTCATACCCTGAAAATTGGCCAAAAATAAAGTTCCCCAAAAAATTTCAGAAAATTCAAAATAAATTTTTCCTTGAAAAAGGGGTAGAGGGACACCTGGAGTGACCCAGGGGCCACCCCAGGCGCCCACACCCTAGGTAAGCGCGACCTTCCTATGGGTGGCACCTAGGAGGGTGTGGCCCACCTAGGACCCTCCCAGGTGCCTCCTCAAAGCCATCTTCTTTCTCTCTCCCGAAAAACACCGGAAAACTTTATCAATCTCGAGTTCTTGCTGTTCTTGATCGTGATTTTCTATCTCCTTGCTCAGCCCATCTTTGCTGCTGATTTTTGGAGGGATTTCTTCTTGAAATAAAGAGGTCATGGACAACCACACATTTGGTGAAATATTTGAGAGTGACGCACCTAGAAGGGCAAGGCCTTCGAGATCATCCTCACGTTCTAGGCCCTCATACAATGAGGATCTCATTACTCCGTGATTTGGTGATGACGGAGATGAGGGGGATGCGCACCCCTCCACCTTTCCTTGCCAAACCTTCTTGCGGACTGCTGTGATTCTTGACAATTTTACGACCTTGGTTTGGAGGGATGGACTAACAAGCTATATGCAGGATGAGAGCGTGCAATATGCTACGCTCACTAAAACATTTGTGGAGAGATTTTCTTTTACTAACAGCATGTTCAAGCCAGCCGTGTCTTTCAAAATTTATGGCAGGTCTTATAATTTGACATTGAAATTTTTTTGTGAGACCTTGGGACTTGGTACAGCTGGGTTGGCGAAAGAGATTCCAGCTCAACCCACTGATTTGTTGGATCTCTAACGCAGGATAACCAATGATGATGACCGTAGATCTCAACGGGGAAAGATAAAAAAAAATTCAACTCCTAGCCATCAGGTACTTCGCTTACTATCTTGCCTCTAGTGTTCTTGGTAGGGAGAACACTAGTAATATTTCCAACTATAAATTGGCCTTCATAGCTGTTGCGCTCAACAATGAAACTAGGTACAATCTTGGTTCTCTCATTGCTCGTTGTTTAGCTGCTAAGGGACCCATTTATGGGGGGATTATTGCTACACGTGTTGCTGCTGCCTTGGACCTTGTTGTTGATCCAAATGATACAGTCTTGGCTCCTCAGAGGCTTGATCTTGCCACCATGAAGGCACATCACTTTGTCACCACTAGCTCTACCCTTGAGAACTTGGTTTATAGAATGTTGTTTATTGACGGGAAAGAGAGAGAGATCCCTCTCCCCCAAACCACTTTGTTCAGTATGGGACCTTTGTCATGCTCCAAGGTGGAGATGGATGATAAGCTGCGCGTACTTGGCTTCCATGGACGCTATCAGGGGGAAGCGCCCTCATACGACCCCTCTGTGTACTACACAGGGGAAGCCTCGAGCTCATACCAGGACGAGGGAGCCTCCTCGACGTACTATAGAGGTGCACCTTCTTGGGCACCATGGGATTGAGCCCCACTTAGGCCAAAAGCCTAATCTTGGGGGGAGGTACACCGACATCACACTCATCTATATATCATGTTTCGTCGGTTCTTTGTATATCCATTGTTTGGCTTTCTTTTTGGTTTCTATTGCCGCTTTCTCAAAACGCAAAAATACCAAAAATATTTTCGTTGTTTCTCTTGGTTTGTTTCTTTGCTTTGGTTTACCTTAAAAGAAAAATCCAAAAATATTTTGCTTTGTTTGCTTCTTGTTTGGTTTGCTTTTTCTTTGTTTGGTTTTGCTTTCTTTTAAAAAAATCGAAAACACCAAAAATATTTGTTGTTCTTCTTTGGTATTGTGAGTTCTTTGTAGGGTTCAGCTATCCAAGAGATTTTGGTTTCATGTTATTATTCAAGTCACATAAGTGAAGGGCAACAATGAATATTAAGACAACTTGAGGAGTGGTAAGAGGCTGGTAACGAACTCTATTTATTTTCGTTTTTTTACATATACTCATCATTGTGAGCATGCTTAGCCTGTTCGTGTAAGGTGTATGTTATTATGAATGCTTAGTAATTCTTGCTTCCTTGTGATTAGCTCCAGCTTGCTAATAGTTTGTAGCATGTCATATGAATATTCGCTTGCATTTTTTATTCATATTTTGGTATGATATTGTGGTATCCTCCTCTGAAGTTTCATGTGAATCGAATTGGCACATGCTCATGCATGCATATGACTAAACAATAGCCAGTAAGCCTCGATGATTTATTTTGCCTCAGAGTTCTAGTATCACTTTCATGCCATATTTAGTCATGTTTTGTTGCAAGCATGATTATGACAGTTATTTCTCTCTCGTTTTTCGCTCCCTCTCTATTGCTAGCCTTCACTTGCACTAAGTATGAGCTCTACTTGTGCTTCCAACTCCTCAAAACCAATATTGCCAACAATGTCCACCATACCTACATATTAGCATCATTTGCTACTTCAGTGCATATTCTATATGCCTTGTTTCTTCCAAATAAAATGTTTTTCTGTTTTGAGAAAGTTAGTTAGTAAAGCTCTCACGAACTTGATGGTACACTTTATTCCTTGCACTTAATAATCCTGAACCATTGTGAACTGTCCATGAAAGTTATATGCTTGCAAATTATATGCTGGAAGTCAGCAGAATCGTGCTGTCACGGGGAACGCTTTCAACACTTTTTGGATACATATCCAGTTGATACCTTGCTCTTTTGTTTGTGGATGTCGTCGGTGTGAAATAAAAAGGGAGCTTGTGAGTTCATGGAGTCTATACATTGTGTTAGAGAAACGCCTGGGCCGCTAGCCTAAGCCATGCCTAATCATGGTGGAAACTTGCAGCATCACCATAATAAGCATTCATGAAGCATCTTCAATAAAAAGCTATGCACATAGTAAATAAAAAGATCGCTGGGATGCTCATTGTCTGCTTGCCTTGTCATTTTGATCACGGGATAGCTCATGTATCATGTGCAAGGGGTACCCCGTTAGTGGTTCTCTATGATATGCGTGTATTTACAATGACAAGAACTTACAGGTAACCAAAGTTGAGTAGCATGCAGAGCGGCCCTCGTACTGAAGGGACTTGGGATTTCTAGTTTATGGTTTGTCAAGCATATAACTCAGATTGGACATCACTTTCACCTTAACCACATAAAGATGCCTATGATAGGGGCAATGAGATATCAAAGCTAATGAGTACCTTTCTTTCAGCATTTGGAAGCCTTTCAAACTTTTCAAAACCTTTTCACAACCTTGTTGAGTCACCACTTATTCTATGAGCACCTTCTTGAGAGCATAGTTGTCATTCTTGTGTTTGTCTCAAAACTTGGTTAATTATGTCATGACTTTAATGCTTGTATCTCTGATATCTTTACTTCTCGTCTTCATGTGAACTTTAGAGCTGCCTTGGCATTTAAATTGTGCTCTACAAACAAAGGCAAGAGAGATACCACTCTATCATACCTTATTATGAGCATTGCAATGTTGCTTATGTTCATGTTTCATGCTACTTATTATTATTGAGTTGGTTTCTCTTCATAGCTTGCAATGACTATTGAGTAGACTTAGTTGCATACTCGTTATTATGAATGGTTTAAGCATCTACTCCTGCTGAGAATATATACATCATGTGAAGCAAATGTATTCGTGAAAGTTCTTTTATCGCACTTAGTTTTCAACTGGATTGCTTGAGGACAAGCAATAAGCTAAGCTTGGGGGAGTTGATACGTCCAAAACGTATCTGTGGCACCCGAGATTCATGGTCCGAGAATACCCGTTATGCATACAATTCACGTTTCCATCACGTTCCCATGATCAGTGATCTGTGAGCATAACCGACTAGTATCATTACAACATCCATATAGTAATGAGTACAAACTTACAAAGTGGCCATTACGGCGAATACATCACAAATAGCGGAAGTCTTCAGCGCAGAGCCCATGCCTTAACCTACAGGTAACTGACTGGGAAGATGGCCTAGCTCGCATAGACGTCAACACATTCGTTCCTTCTTAACATCTGCAATCTGGCCAAGTAAAGAGCCAGGGACAATGCCGGTGAGTACTTTGAACGTACTCGCAAACCACCGAGACAGGGGTAATAAGATAATGCATATTTGGCTATGGCGAGAAAAGCTCTACACTTTAGTTGTTTTTTAAAGACCTAACAATAGCATCTATATATCTTTGTTGAAAAAGAGTTTTTAGAAAGTATGCCTCCATTTAGAAAATACGGACATCTCCACATCCTTGTTAAAAATATTTTTAAACAGTTTTGTTGTAAAACCCTTTTTAAACGTCTTCGACCATTTCTGGTCAAAACCAAACTCGTGCTTATCTTTCCCCGTGACCGAGTCACATCCTTTATTTCATCACAACTTAACCGAAGGGTCATCCTAGCACTTGCCATTCCAACCGTCCTTGACCATGGACACGGCTATTCGAATAGATTAGACTCTGCAGAGTTTGTGCACTTTACCCACAAGAATCAATACATCCGCCGGGATAAAACCACGGCCTGCTACACACGGTAGACAGGGGCTCGGATAATCAAACCTAGACTTTTCATTTGTCCATCCCTAGCAACGGCGGCTTTTCCTTTTGGGTTGTTCTCTCCGGTACGAGTATGGGGTACGACGACCCTGTTCCTTCCTCCCGTACGAAGACCGAAGTCTGGCAGATAGAAATAGTGACAATCTTCCATCCGTACTACCTAAAAGCATACCGTCCGCGAGAGACCCAATTGTTGCACCAGTGCCTTGTCCTACAGACAGCCTGGATTTCAGGGGATTTCTCCCCTTTAGCGAGTACGAGAAGCCCCGACTAAGGATCACAAACTACGAGCTAAGCCCCAACGTTTGGGGTAATGTGGTTGCATGGGTAAAATTGTTCCGGACATTGGCTTAGAACATCCCTTCTCTTTCTCTTGCTTAACTTTCTCTTCATCCACCTCATATCTTCTTTTAGTAAAACTTCCACCCGGAAATGATGCCTCTTTCCAAGGGTTTTATTTTGGAACTCTGTAGTGGGGTAAAACCCAAAATAGTTTTATCTTTGAAAAATCCATGGGTTCCAAGAGGAAAGATGCTAATCATCTTAACCTCGATCTAAAGGGGGTAAAGTAGGGGTAAAAAGGGTAGGTATCCTAATTTACACTCATCCATAACTTGGAGGAGCCAAGTTACTCACGCACTTTTATTTGAAAACAACCATGCCTGTGATCATGCAATTTATAAATGAGATATTAAATAGTTGATAAACAGAAGTAGGTTAATATAGGAGTTCAGGAATGATCCCTTCCGGTTGTCCCAATTATTGTCACTTTGGGGCCTTTGGATCCGGACAATGATATGTGTACACAACTTGCAGATAAGATCACAAACAATACTATCATAATGATTCAATAATAAGTTCAGATCTGAGATCATGGCACTCGGGCCCTAATGACAAGCATTAAGCACAACAAGTTGCAACAAAGTCAAATAGCACTAATAGAGATACTAGGCACTATGCCCTAACAATCTTATTCGATGACATGATAGAACTCATCCAATCCCTACCATCCCTAATCCTACAGCGGGGGATTACTCACTCATGGATGAGAGAAACATCGATGGTTGATGGAGATGAGTTGGTGATGACGATGGCGATGATCCTCTCCAAATTCCCCGTCCCGGCAGGGTGCCAGAACAGAGTTTCAGGATCCGAATCTTGGTTTCTGGTGGCAGCGGCGGAGCGGAACTCTTTCTGGAAAACTATCGAACCCCCCTCGGTTTTTAGGTCGAAAGGCAACTTATAGGCGCAGAGGGAGGCCGAGGAGGTGCCTGGGGTGGCTGCACCCCCCCTCCCCAGGCGCGGCTAGTGGTGGGCCCGCACTTGGCATGGGTGTGGGACCCCCAGGCCCCTTCTCCGTCTCGTCTTCTGGCTCCGTGGATCTTCTGGTGAAATATAATTTTTGGCATATTTTTCGGGATTTTTCCTGATAGGTGATTTTCTGCACAAAAACAAGACACCAAGGTAATTCTGCTAAAAACAGCGTCAGTCCGTGTTAGTTGCATCCAAATCACACAAGTTTAGAGGAGAAACAATAGCAAAGTGTTCGAGAAAGTAGATACGTTTTGGACGTATCAACTCCCCCAAGCTTAGCTTATTGCTTGTCCTCAAGCAATTTAGTTGAAAACTGAGTACGATAAAAGAACTTTCACGAACACATTGCTTCATATGATGTATATATTCTCAGCACATGATTAGATGCTTAGAAAATTCATAATAAAGAGTATGCAACTAAGTCTACTCAATAGTCATTGCAAGCTATGAAGAGAAACCAACTCAATAATAATAAGTAGCATGAAACATAAACATAAGCAACATTGCAATGATCATAATAAGGTATGATAGAGTGGTATCTCGCTTTCCTTTGTTTGAGGAGCACAATATAAATGCCAAGGAACCTCTGAAGTTCACATGAAGACTAGAGATAAAGATATCAGAGATACAAGCATCAAAGTCGTGACATAATTAACCAAGTTTTGGAACAAACACAAGAATGAAAACTATGATCTCAAGAGGGTGCTCATAGAATAAGTGGTGACTCAAGAAGATTGTGAAAACAGTTTTGAAAAGTTTGAAAGGCTTCCCAATGCTGAAAGGAAGGTACTCATTAGCTTTGAGTTCTCATTGCCCCTATCATAGGCATCTTCATATGGTTAAGGTGAAAGTGAGGTCCACTCTGAATCATATGCTTGTCAGACCATAGACTGGAAATCCCAAGTCCCTTGAGTACTAGGGCTGCTCCACATACTACTCAACTTTGGTCACCTAAAAGTTCTTGTCATTGTAAATACATGCATATCATAGAGAACGGCCAATGGGGTACCCCTTGCACATGATACAGGAGCTATCCCATGATCAAAATGACAAGGCAATCAGACAATGAGCATCTTAGTGATCTTTTTATTTACTATGTGTATAGCTTTTTATTGAGGATGCTTCATAAATTCTCATTATGGTGATGTTGCAAGTTTCCACCATGATTAGGCATGGCTTAGGCTAGCGGCCCAGTCGTTTCTCTAACACAATATATAGACTCCATGAACTCACAACCTCCCCTTTTATTTCACATCGTCGACATCCGCAAACAAAAGAGCAAGGAATCAACTGGATGAGATATCCAAAAAGTGTTGAATGCGTTCCCCGTGACAGCACGGTCCTGCTGACTCCCAGGATATAATTTGCAAGCATATAACTTTCATGGACAGGTCACAATGGTTCAGGATTATTAAGCGCAAGGAATAAAGTGTGCCATCAAGTTCGTGAGAGCTTTACTAACTAACTTTCTCAAAACAGACAAACATTTTATTTTGGAATAAAACACGGCATATAGAATATTCGCTGAAGTAGCAAATGATGCTAATAGGTAGGTATGGTGGACACAGTTGGCAATATTGGTTTTGGGGAGTTGGAAGCACAGGTAGAGCACATACTCGGTGCAAGTGAAGGCTAGCAATAGAGAGGGAGCGACAAACAAGAGAGCAATAGTTGTCATAATCATGCTTGTAACAAAACATGACTAATTATGGCATGAAAGTGATATAAGAACTCTGAGGCAAAATAAATCATCGAGTCTTATTGACTATTGATTAGTCATATGCATGTGTGAGCATGTGCCAAGTCGATTCACATGAACAGTCAGAGGAGGATACCATAATATCGTACCAAAGTATGAATAAAATAATGCAAGCAAACATTCATATGACATGCTACAAACTATTAGAAAGCTGGAGCTAATCATAGACAAGCAAGAACTACTAAGCATCCATAATGACATACACCTTACACAAACAGGCTATGCATGCTCACAATGAAGAGTATATGTACAAGAATGAAACAAATAGAGTTCGTTACCAGCCTCTTACCACACCTCAAGTTGTGTTTATCTTCATTATTGCCCTTCACTTGTGTGACTTGAATAATAACATGAAACCAAAATCCACTCAGGACGGATGAACCCTACAAAGAACTCACAAAACCAAAGAAGAACAACAAATATTTTTGGTGTTTTCGATTTTTTTAAAGAAAGCAAACAAAGCAAAACCAAACAAAGAAAAACAATCAAAGCAAAATATTTTTGGATTTTTTCTTTTAAGGCAAACCAAAGCAAAGAAACAAAGAAACAAACCAATAGAAACAACGAAAATATTTTTGGTATTTTTGTGTTTTTGAGAAAGAAGCAACAAAAACCAAAAGAAAGCGAAACAATGGATATACAAAGAACCGACCGAACATGATATATATATGAGTGTGATGTCGGTGTACCTCCGCCCAAGCTTAGGCTTTTGGCCTAAGTGGGGCTCAATCCCATGGTGTCCAAGAGGATGCACCTCCGTAGTAAGTCGAGGAAGCTCCCTCGTCCTGGTATGAGCTCGAGGCCTCCCCTGTGTAATACACAGAGGGGTCGTATGCTGGTGCTTCCTCCTGATAGTGCTCGTGGAAGTTAAGAGAGCGCAGCTTGTCATCCATCTCCGCCTTGGAGCATGACAAAGGTCCCTGAGAAATACTCAACAAAGTGGTTTCGGGTAGAGGGATCTCTCTCTCTCTCTTCCCCGTCAATAAACATCATTCTATAAACCAAGTTCTCAAGGGTAGAGCCAGTGGTGACAAAGTGGTGCGCCGTCATGGCAGCAAGATCAAGCCTCCGAGGAGCCAAAACTGTATCATGTGGATCAACAACAATGTTCAAGGCAGCAGCAACACGAGTAGAAATAATTCCCCCATAAATGGGTCCCTTAGCAGCTAAGCGACGAGCAACGAGAGAGCCAAGATTATACTTATCTTCATTGTTTAGCGCAACAGCTAAGAATGCCAATTGATAGTTAGAAATATTACTAGTGTTCTCCCTACCAAGAACATTGGTGGCAATATAATAGGCAAAGTACCTGATGGGTGGGAGTTGAATATTCTTTATCTTCCCTCACTAAGCTCTACGGTCATCATCATTGGTTATTCCTCAGTAAAGCTCCAACAAATCAGCGGGAAGAGCTGGAATCTTCTTTGATGACCCAGTTGTACCAAGTCCTAGGGCCTTGCAAAATTGTTTCAAAGTCATAGAATGAGCCCTACCATAAATTTTGAAAGACACAGCAGGCTTGAACACGCTGTTAGTAAAAGAAAAACTTTCCAGAAATGTTTTAGTGAGCAAATTGTGCGCTCTCATCCTGCATGTAACTTGTTAGTCCAGCCTTCCGAACCAAAGTCATAAAATCATTAAGAATCCCAGCAGCCCGCAAGAAAGTTTGGCAAGGAAAGGTGGAGGGGTGCGCATCCCCTTCATCTCCCTCGTCACCAAATCGCGGAGTAATGAGATCCTCATTGTATGAGGCTCTAGTACTGGTGGATGACCTTGTAAGCCTTTCCCTTCTAGGTGCATCACTCTCAAATATTTCACCAAATGTATGGTTGTCCATGACCTTTCTTTAGTTCTGAAATTTTTGGACAAACATTAAACCAAGTGATTTCTAAGTTGATAAATAATGAGCAACTACTATTGGAACTTGCTAGAGGACTACACATGCATTACAATAAAGTTTCTAAGCATAGAACAAGCATGAAAGCTCAAACAACCTGACACCTATAGCAGCAAAATACTCAAGATACAATCTACCAATCACAAATCTAATTGGACAAGTGGAGGAGGTACATACCAAGGAGCAAACCCTTCAAAAATCAGCACTTGAGATGGGCTGAACAAGGAGATTGAAAATCGTGAGCAAGAACAGCAAGAACTCGAGCTTGAGAAAGTTTTCCGCTGTTTTTCGGGAGAGAGAAAGAAGGTGGCTTTGAGGAGGCAGCCTGGAGGGACCCAGGTGGGCCAACCCCCCCTAGGCGCCACCCCCTGGTAGGCCGCGCCTACCATGGGTGTGGTGGCCTGGGGTGGCCCCTGGGTCACTTCAGGTGTCTCTCTTCCCCCTTTTTTTTGAGGAAAATTTTATTTTGAATTTTCTAGGATTTTTCAGGAAACTTTATTTTTGGCCAATTTTCAGGGTATGAAAATTTATTTTCTCGTAGAAACAGTTTTTCAGAAGAAGCAAAAGCAAACCAAAAGCCAAACTACAGCATCTCTAAGAAACTCTAACAAGCAAACAACTAACAAAACCAAAGCTAGCAAAAGAAAGGCAAAAACTAGGAAGGAGAAAAGTAAAGAAAGCAAGTATAACCACAGTGGAAACATTATTTTGTTCATTAAAATCCTTTTGTTAACAAGGTTGATCAAGTCTTGTTACCAAAACAATCTTATATGAAGCAAAATTTTGCAATCCACAAGGTGATTATGTTACCTCATACTTGATAGAACTGGTCCCAATCATAATAGTTTCATAATTTTCTTATGGAATGGGACAATATATTTCTCCAACCTCGATGCTCTCAATATTTTCAATGGAATTCAGGCAATAGCTCTTAACAACCTTCTTGGGGAAATAGATAGTATGCTCTTTGTCATCAATATTGAATGTTACTTTCCCTTGATTGCAATTCATGATAGCACCCGCAGTATTAAGAAAAGGTCTCCCAAGAATAATAGACATATTATCATCTTCAGGAATTTCAAGCACAACAAAATCAGTTAAAACCATGCAATTATGAGCAAATTGAACAGGAACATCCTCACATATACCAACAGGAATAGTAGTTGACTTATCAGCCATTTGCAAAGATATATTAGTTGGTATCAACTTTTCTAGCTGGAGTCTCTTGTAGAGATAAAAAGGCATAACACTAACTCCATCTCCCAAATCACATATAGTAGTTCTAACATAATTATTCTTAATAGAGCAAGGAATAGTTGGTATACCTGGATCCCCAAGTTTCTTTGGAACCTTACCATTGAAGGAATAATTAGCAAGTAGAGTAGAAATCTCCTCATTAGGAATCTTCCTTTTTTTAGAGACAATATCCTTCATATACTTTGAATAAGGAGGCAACTTAATAGCATCATTCAAAGGAATTTGTAAAAATAAAGGTTTCATCCACTCACAAAACTTGTTGCAGTGTTCTTCCTCCATTGACTTGTGTTTCTTACCTGGAAAAGGCATAGGCTTATGCACCCAAGGTTCTCTCTCTTTATCATGTTTATTAGAAATAAAATCTTCCTTTGTGTACCTAGTGTTCTTAGTGTGCTTCTCATGTTCTTCCTCACCTTCCTCCTTATCAGGAGACTCATTTTTATCATTACCACTCTCAGTTTCAGCATCAGAGACAGATATACTATTAGGATCTATAGCAGATTCAAGTGGTCCTCAACTACTTTATATTTCTTTTTCTTTCTCTTACGAGGGCTACCACTACTCTCACCTTGTTGAGAATCTTGCTCAATTATTTTAGGGTGTCTTCAGGATATAAAGGATCTTGAGTAGCTATACCACTCCTAGTTCTAATTCCATAATCATGTTTATCTCCTGAAGCATTAACTAGCATATCCTTTTGTACCTTAGCAAGTTGATCAAGTTGGGTTTGAACCATTTGAAAGTGTTTAAAAAGAATTTTAATATCCACAATATCCTTGAACTCATTAATAGTTCTAGAGTTTTCAAATAAATGATTCTGAACTTGTTTATTAAAATGACCTTGTTCTAGAGTTCCTCTAAGCATTGATCAGGAGGCTTACCATAAGGAATATCACCTTCATCAAAGTGTTGGAGAGAGTGTACCTCAATAGTGGATGAGTGGGGAATTGGCTTACATAATTCTTCTATAGGAGGTAGATTCTTCACATCTTCAGCTCTAATACCTTTCTCCTTTAGACACTTCTTAGTTTCCTTCATCACTTCATAATTTAATGCAATAACTCCCCTCTTATTTGTTGTTGGTGTTGGAATTGGTTTAGGCATAACTGGTTCAGGAGTAATAGGCTCGGGTGTATTTAGCTCAGTTGAAGTCCAATCATCATAGTTTTTGCTTATCTTGGCCATTAATTCTTTAGCATCTGTAGGAGTTCTTTTCCTAAAAACACAATCAGCAAATCTATCTAGGTATGTCCTAGAATCATCAGTTAGTCCATTATAATAAATATCAAGAAGCTCATTCTTAGGTAATGGACATCCAGGATGTGCATGAATCAAGGCACAAAACCTTGTCCATGACTCAGGCAATTTCTCTTCTTCTCCCTCTTTAAAATCAAAAAGTCTCTGCAAAGCAGCATGTCTATCACTGGGAGGAAAATACTTCTGGAAGAAAGAAGCAATCAAGCAATCAGGGCTATCAATGGAACCGGGAGGTAATCTATTAAACCAAGCCCTAGCTTCTCCTTTTAGTGAAGAAGGGAAGATCTTAGTAACAAAGTACTTGCGCATCTTAAAATCATCAAAGAATAAATCACTCATAGTAGAAAGCTCATTCATATGAGCCACAACACTCTCATTTTCAGTCCCACAGAAAGGTTCTTTCTCAACAATATCTAAATAAGATAAATCAAGAGAGAAATCATAATCTTTATCTTTAATATCTATGGGAGAAGTGGCAAACTTAGGATCAGAGGACAACTTAGGCATAATAGTACGTCTAGCAAGGAGACTTTTAATAGCACTAAAACCATGTGTGTTTCGGCAATCTTCAAAAAAATCATCAGTGAACTCAATGTAACCATCATTAATATCATAACTCTCACTAGCCTCAGGTGAGCTAACAGGTATAATAGTGTCTTCACTAGGAGTTTTGGTATTTCCTAGACTAGCCATAGTAGCATCTAGAAAAGGACCTAATGAACCACTCACATCAAGCACAGTAGAAGTAACATCATGAGTATCAAAAGCAGTTTCAGACTCAGCAGTAGTAGCAGTGTGTAGCATGTGTATGTGGTGGTGGTGTAACAAGCTTACTTATAACAGACGGTGAATCAAGAGCAGTAGAGGTGTTTAGGACTGTACCTCTTCTTGTAGTGGATGGTAAAATAGGGAACTTTCCATCACAAGACTTCCCCATGATGAAAGGAGTAGAAGTGAACAATAATAGATCCAAGTGAACTTACCATCACGAGACTTCCGGCAATGGCGCCAGAAAATAGTCGTGATGACCCACAAGTATAGGGGATCGCAACGGTCCTCACGGGTAGTATTACCCAATTTATTGATTCGACACAAGGGGAGCCAAAGAATACTTGCAAGCCTTAACAAATGAGTTATCAGTTCAGCTACACCTGGAAATAGTTCTTGCTCACAGAAGTTTATGAGTAGCAACATTTTGTAGTAGCAACAGCAAAGCAACGGCAACAGTAAAACAGTAGCAATAGTAACAGTAACGGTAATAGTGGGATTCGAGTGCGGTACGCATAGGGATGGATGGACGGGTGTTGCATGGACGAGTCTAAACATGTAACTTCAATATCTAGGGAATTGCAGATAAATAATAACAAGCATCCAAGTACTAAACAATCCTAGGCATGTGCTCCATATATAGTCATACGTGCTCGCAATGAGAACTTTCACAACATCTTTTGTCCAGCCAGCCCATGGCAGCGGGGCCTCTAGGGAACTACTGGCAATTAAGGTGCTCCTTTTAATAGAGCACCGGAGCAAAGCATTAACACTCCATGAACACATGTGATCCTCACACCACATCCATCCCCTCCGGTTGTCCCAATTATTGTCACTTTGGGGCCTTTGGATCCGGACAATGATATGTGCACACAACTTGCAGATAAGATCACAAACAATACTATCATAATGATTCAATAATAAGTTCAGATCTGAGATCATGGCACTCGGGCCCTAGTGGCAAGCATTAAGCACAACAAGTTGCAACAAAGTCAAATAGCACTAATAGAGATACTAGGCACTATGCCCTAATTATCTTATTCGATTACATGATAGAACTCATCCAATCCCTACCATCCCCAAGCCTGCAGCGGGGGATTACTCACTCATGGATGAGAGAAACATCGGTGGTTGATGGAGATGCGTTGGTGATGACGATGGCGATGATACTCTCCAAATTTCCCGTCCCGACAGGGTGCCAGAACGGAGTTTCTGGATCTGAATCTTGGTTTCTGGTGGCGGCAGCAGAGCAGAACTCTTTCTGAAAAACTATCGAACCCCCTCGGTTTTTAGGTCGAAAGGCAACTTATAGGCGGAGAGGGAGGCCGAGGGGGTGCCTGGGGTGGCTGCACACCCCCCCAGGCGCGACCAGTGGTGTGCCCGCGCTTGGCATGGGTGTGGGCCCCCTAGGACCCTTCTCCGTCTCGTCTTCTCGCTCCGTGGATCTTCTGATGAAATATAATTTTTGGTATATTTTCCAGGATTTTTCCTGATAGTTTATTTTCTGCACAAAAACAAGGCACCGAGGTTATTCTGCTGAAAAGAGCGTCAATCCTTGTTAGTTGTATCCAAATCACACAAGTTTAGAGGGGAAACAATAGCAAAGTGTTCGAGAAAGTAGATACATTTTGGACGTATCACCAGGCGGTGGTTTCAACCTCCATAACTCTCAGAGATAGATAAAATCTCCCTAAAATCTATTGTAAATTCCCCTGGAGAACGAGCGATTCAGTTGGTTTGCAAGAGTGTTTATAATTATGAAACTCTCACGCGGTCTAAAACTATAATCGACACAACTCTCGCACGGCTAGCGATTCACTTTCAAATTAAAAAAAACTATACAACTCTTAATGTACAAGAGTGTTTATAATTGACACAACTCTTGAACACTTTCAAATTAAAAAGTATATACAACTCTTAATGTAAAAGAGTGTTTATAATTGACACAACTCTTGAACACTTTCAAATTTAGAAAAAATATACAGCTCTTAATGTAAAAGAATGTTTATAATTAACACAACTCTTGAACACTTTCAAATAAAGAAAACCATACAACTCTTAATGTAAAAGAGTGTTTATAATTGACACAACTCTTGAACACTTTCAAATTGAAAAAATTATACAACTCTTAATGTAAAATAGTGTTTATAATTGACACTACTCTTGAACACTTTCAAATTAAAAAAATTATACAACTCTTAATCTACAAGAGTGTTTATAATTGACACAACTCTTGAACAATTTCAAATTAAAAAAATATATAACTCTTAATGTAAAAGAGTGTTTATAATTGACACAACTCTTGAACACTTTCAAATTTAAAAAAATTATACAACTCTTAATGTAAA
Organism: Avena sativa; assembly: GCA_916181665.1. Lineage (NCBI taxonomy): Eukaryota > Viridiplantae > Streptophyta > Magnoliopsida > Poales > Poaceae > Avena > Avena sativa. The sequence continues at coordinate 278,984,892 of OV702280.1, forward strand.
AGAGTGTTTATAATTGACACTACTCTTGAACACTTTCAAATTGAAAATTTTTACAAGTCTTAATGTAAAATAGTGTTTATAATTGACACTACTCTTGAACACTTTCAAATTGAAAAATTATACAACTCCTAATGTAAAAGAGTGTTTATAATTTACACTACTCTTGAATAATTTCAAATTGAAAAATTATACTACTCTTAATGTAAAGGAAAAGGGTGTTTACCTTTGAACACTATGAAATCGCACTTAATGCGTGATAATGATGTGCTAAGAAAATCTTGAGAGATTATCATTTTCATAGAATGTAGGGATGTAATGCATAAACTTGCATATGGCAAAAATTATACACCTTTGAACTCTTTGAAATCGCACTTAGGACATGGAGTGAAATATAATGCAAAAATTATACACCTTTGAACACTTCCCCTTCAAATTATATTCAAAATCATTTGTTTATGGAGTTAAAGCATCGGTGGCAAACTCGTTATTTTGCATGGATAGAGGGTGACCCCCGACAGATATAGGAGTTATCATGTCCACTAGATCACAGAGGATCAACGGTTGGTGGGTAGGATCCGTGTGACAACTGTCTCGACCAATCAGAGTGTAGCAGCCAAGATGAGCACATGTGTTACAGTTTTTCACTAAGAGGGAGGGGAAAACTGAGTAGAACTTAAAAACCAAGGGCAAAACTGACAAGGGGGTTCAAATATAAAACAAAAAGAGATTTAAAAAATGGAAAATGCTTATTTTATACAATAAAATATATATTGGCATACATCAAACTATTTGAAATTCAAATATACATCAGTTTGACAATTATTGCCTCATTCAGACAAATTATGTTTTGGGGAGAGGTTAGAGTAGAAATCCATGAACCTTCATAGATAGTAGGTGATTTGAGAAGTGGTGATTTAGGTTAAAACTTGATTTATATACATTTCTTATGGTGGCACGTCACATAATAAGACTCCCTGGGTAGATGCCACTATGTTTTGATCTTTTTGAATTTGTTGTGCATAAAATGACTCAATTAGCTAGCTAAAACCCATTCGTTGACTCTCTATTGACCAGCCACCGGAGGGTAAAAGTGAGTATATTGCACACGACAGTGTTAGTACGAGAGGGCAAAACTGAGTACAACCAAACTGCCAGTGCTACACTCGAGGGTATAACTAAGCACAACTAAGTGGCTAAGGTTAGACACGGGAGGGAAAACGTGACGCACGGTATGCGTGTCGTGGTGCATGGGGCGGTAGTGGACGCGTGTGGCCGTGCACGGTGCAGTAGCGCACGTGGTTACGCGGTGCACAGTGGTGCAAAGAAACGCCTCCTCCCTTCACCTTTATAGAGACCTCCTCACTCTCACTCATCACTCACTCACTCGCTCCCTCACTCACGCAACAATCTCCATTGTCCCATCACCTTATGCAAACCCCCAAGAAAACCCCAACCACGCTGGCGATGGAGGAGAACGGCGTGGTGGCCATCATCGCCTCCAAGGAGGCCGTCGAGGAGGCCCCCGTCCCTGTACTGGCCCCCGTCGAGGCATTGAAGGAAGCTGCCATCCCGGTCCAGACCCCCGTCTCCGCTTTCTCCATAGTTGCTGGCAAGGAGGCCCCCGTCCCCGTACAGGCCCCTGCTGTTCTCCTGCAGATCTCGCACGACTGGGACCCCTACGGGGACAACGATTACATCAGGCCGGAGAACCCCTTCGACACCAGCTTAGCCGACCCATGGTCGGAGGTAACTAGGGTTTTATCCCCTTCCTATGTTCTTCCTCCATTCCCATAGTTGGATGCAAGATCATGGGTACAATAGCTAATCGGTGGATGCTAGGTATTTTTACAGTAGCTAATCCTCTTGTGTTAGATCTCGTATTTCGATGAATGCCCCTAGTTGGGATCAGTACTAGCACCGATCTATAGTTGGGATCAGCACCAGCATCGATCTGTAGTTGGGATCAGTATTCGATTTGGTTTTAGATTTGGGGATTGGGAAATAATCAGGGGATCTCAATTGGTCAATTTATGCAAGTAATCAATCCTGATAATCACAGCATCTCAATCATGTCCTTATTGCATGCTACTGTTTTTTGTAATAGGTGGACAGCAGCGACGTCTGCAGCAACGACGTGTCCATGGACAGCAAGACTCATCAGGTGTTGAGGAAGATGAAGTCCAGCCAGTTCAACGGCTTCTTCGCCAGCGATGTCTACAGGTGCCCCTTCTGCACCAGGAGCCTCGTCATCGACTTCAACTCCATCATGATGCATGCCGAGAACGTGAAGACATGCGGCCCGTCAAAGAATGCCAATGCCTTTAGATCCCAGCCCAAGGCACTCGGTTTTCACCTCCACAACCTCTAGAAGGTGGCCATCGAGGAGGGTCGCATGCCCCCGATAAAGCCCAAGGCGCCCAAGGTCAAGGGACTGGGCAGCAGGAAGTGGAGGAAGCGCCACAGGGAAGAGGTGGAGGCCCTCCTAGCACAGGCCATGAGGGGCCACTGATCCTGTGCTGATGCTGCTGTAAAGCAGCTTCTTTTGTTTTGTTGTATGTGTTGAACTTGTAAGCTGCTGTTGTTGAGCAGCCTAATTATTGAACCTGGTTTAAGTATCGTACTATATAATCCTTTATTAGCTGATTTATCTACATCTGCTCTGTTCATTTACGTATTTATGGTGATGTTTAAATTTGCTGCCAGATTGGGAAAATACGAGGGCCAAAAGGAACCATGAATGAAGAGAGAAGCTGCTCTAGATTCGCTTCCTTTTTGGGCAAAAATAACAACTCTTAGCGACATAAAGGGGAAAAGGCGCTCTTAAAAAGGCCAATCATAAAAATAGCAAAAAAGAAATCTTCCAATTTAGGCGACAGGGCGCACGTAACTACCATATGCGCCCCACATGGTCCCACACCACATCCCTCAAAACGCGTTCCCAACAAGCCGACCCCACACCATGGGGGGTCCTACTACGAGACCTGACCTTACGTGTCCCCATCTGTCATCACGTAATAGGGGTGGGTCCTACTTGTCAGCACATAACGGCGAGGGTCCACTATGGGACCCACCTGAATGCGGCCCCACTTTTCAGCACGTAATAGCGAGGGTCCACTAATGGGACCTGACGGAGAGCGAGTTTCAGACTAATGTGAGAGTTCCATAATAGGAGCTAGAAAAAAGTGAGGAAAAACTAAGTGGGTGGGGAAAAGTGAGTACAGCTAACGAACCAGGGGCACGAAAATAGAAATCCCAATACTAAAACCCTAAACCCCTCAACCCATAATTAAACCCTAACCAAGTAGGTATCATGCACTTATAAATACAAATTCGAGATACTTTCATTAAATTGCATTAAAAACATTATGTTCCACAAATATAAGCATAAATCTTGAACATTATTCAAAATTCCCTAAACCCTACACCCCTAAACCCCTAATTAAACGAGCCTGACTAATTATCAGGCACCTATATATCAACATATGACATATACTTTCATTAAATTACGCTAACACCATTCCATTCCACGAATCTAAGCATAAAGCTTGAACATTATTATTAAAAATGCCCTAAAACTGAAACCTTAAACCCTATAGCCCTAAACCCCTAAATGACCCTGACCAGACTAGTATATATCTCACCCACTTATGGATCAACACTAGAGATATACTTTTATTAAATTATGATAAAGCCATTCATTTCCATGAATCTAAGCATAACGCCGAAACATTATTGAAAATGCCATAAAACCTAAACCTTAAACCCTTTAACCCTAAACCTTGACAAAGCAGGATAGGTATCATGCATTTATAGATCAAAATTTGAGATACTTTCATTACATGTCTCTAACGCCTTTCTATTTCACGAATATCGGCATATAGCTCGAACATTATTGGAAATTCACTAAACCCTACCCTCCCCAAAATGTAAACACTAAGCCATATATACCCCTAAACATTAAAAACCCTAAACCCTCAACCCATAACCCCGATTAATAAGGTACCATGCACTACTTATAGATAAAATTCGACATACTTTCATTATTAAATTGTTGTTAAGTCATTCTATTCCATGAATATAAGCATAAAGCTCGAACTTCATTGAAAATTTCCGAAACACTAAAAAACCTTCGAAAACCTAAACCCACAACTCCTAAATTCCCTAAACACCAAACAACCCCCAACCTAAACCCTCGAACCCTAAATACTAAAATCCTAAACCCTAAACCACTCAACCCATAATTAAACCCTAACCAAGTAGTTATACCATGCACTCATAGATCCAAATTCTAGACACTTTCATTAAATTGCGGTAAAAACATTATGTTCCACAATATAAGCATAAAGCTTGAACATTATTCAAAATTACCTAAACCCTAAACCCCTAATTAAATGACCCTGACTAATTAAGCAGGTATATCACTGATGGCTGTGACATATAGCAATCCACGTCCACACTTAAACTAGATATTAGTCATACTTTTGATAAAATATCTCTCTAAATCCTGCCATTAATGCCTAATGATCAAAGGGGTATGCAATCATGTCTTTCTATTTTTCCCTGCGCAGATAATGATGTTTGATGACAGGAATCACAACATTAAAGTAAAAGATACGATATTTCCAACAACTCAAAGAAACCAGGAGTCGTGAAGTGGAGGAAGAAGCTTTAATGACCAACTATATGATGGGAATAAAATTCCGACCGTATAGTTGCCATCAACACCGCTAGGTCAAACAAAACAATTTTCGTGAAGGGACCCCTATATAAAGAGGCCTCGGGCGACGAGAAAACTCGCTCGCTTCGCCCCCGATGACACCCAGCAATCAGAAACCACAACACCGGGGGGATAGATCTAGATCTAATGTCTAAACCCTTCTCCACCACCATAGCCATATTCCTCCACTTGTAATAGTAGATCTCATCTCCAATTGGCGACATTGTAAGACTATTACTATCAATCTCATGATTTCCATTATTATGTTTATGATTGTTGATTTCATCTCTATGTGTGAGTAATTCTCCTTGGGCTAAGGGATTTGGCCTAGCCATGTAGCTTTGTGCATGTTATTTATCATAGATGGGATCATGTATTAGTTTGTATGACATGATGATTATTGTACCCTGTCTTGCCTCAATTTAAGGACTTTTCAGGTACCCAAGACCCCAAGGATTGATCCAGGTATAGGGAGTGTGAATAATGACTAATATGTAGGATGGGAACCCAAGTGACAGAAATGGTAGTACAGTTGTATGTGAGGGATTTACTTGGGATTAACGGTGACATCACTATGCATATCATTAGTTCTCTTTCTTCTATGGATGAGACTAGTAGGTTACTGCTATAAGCGGTTGCGGAGGCAATAGCAATTATGGATGCACTGCCCACATATAATTATCTTGCTCTAACAATTACATGCATAATTTATTATTATATTTTGTTCCCATCAGATGTTTTGCACAGCTACAGGTTAAACCGAAAGCCATAGGCCCTCTCTCTCCATCATCAAAAACAACAAAATATCGCAAACTCTTAGTCTAGTAAAACACAAAAAGTATTCTGAAACTTCTGAAGGTTCATTAAAGTAACCTTACTAAGCTTTCTGCTTCCCGAGGATTCGATAACCTAGGTCTACTAAGGAAAAAGAGCTATACTACATCCATAATCCGGATCGAAGGTATCAACCCATTTTCTGGCGCCATTGTCGGGGAAGCAATAGCTACCCTAGTGAGGTAGGAACCTTGCTAGTTTTAATTCTTGTTTTTAATTTTGTTAGTTTGCTTTCAGTATTTATTTGAAAAACCAAAAAAATAGTTAGTCTTTATATTCTTGTTTTTACTATCATAAGTTTTTATTTAAGAAAACCTAAAAACATAGGAAATATGGATAAAAAGAAACTTGGGGAGTTTGCAACTCCCAACAATGATTATTTGCGTACTCCTATTACCCAGCCAGCAATTACTGTTGAGGACTATGAAATTAAGCCCCACTATTTAAGTTTGGTTCAACAGAATCAATTTGGAGGCTCTTCTATTGAGGACGCAAGTGTCACATCCCAAGATTTTCCAAATCTTGTAATGTGAAAATAAATAAATGAAATAAAATTTGTTTGATTTTCAGAGCCAGAAGAAACTTTTTGAATTCAATTGGAACTTCAAACCCATTTGAATTAAAATAAAATCCCAAAGGGAATTAAAGAGTTAAACATTTAATAAAAGGAAATTAAACTATTTTGGAATTACTATTTTGGATCTTTTAATAAAAGATTTGGTTTTCAAAAGAAAAGGTTGATTCATAAATAAAGATTATTTTATAAAGCCAAATTAAACCTTGGCCAAGCTTTGGAATTAAAACATTTTGTTTTGGATAAAAAAAAGCAAAGGATTATTTAAATAAATTAATAAGGATTTAATAACCAATTTTATTTGAATAAAAGGTTTTACCATTTTAAATGAAACATCAAAACTAATTAAATTATTTTAAATAAATTTTCCAAATATTTTATATTCTCAAGTAAAACCTACTGAAGTGTTTTGACTTTATTTTAGATTTCAAAATAAATATTTTTAAATAAAATAAATCCTAGTTGATTTAATAATGAAGGTCTATTGTATTTAATTATTAATGGACCCTAAAATAAAAGGTTGTTTTATTTTAAACAAGTTTCCAAGTATCCACTAATTCCAAATAAAACCTACTGATTTGGTTTTGAAAATATTTGGATTTCAAATGAAGATTTTATTAAATAAATCAAACCCTATTTAATTAAATAACTAAAGGTCCATTTTATTTAATTAATGAATGGATCCTAAAATAAATAAAAATATTATTTTTATTTTGGAAATTTGGTTTATGATGATAAACAGAACCAAAAACACAATACAAAGTTTAGTGATTGTTTGAATTGCTTGAATTGTTTGAATTGTTTGATAAATTCAAATAGAAATTGAAATTAGAAAAAGAAAAACATCCAGGAACAAAAAAAATGAAACAACAGCCAGCCCAGTCGGCCAAGCCCACAAGCCCAGTACCAGCCCAGTCTTTCTCCCTCTCCACGAAACGTTTTTCACTTAAAATCTCACCCGCAAGGACACTGACTGGTGGACCACAACTCCCTCTCCCTTTCTCACCGACCAGAGGACCCCACCGCCACGTCTCTCTTCTTCCCCACCCGCAGACGACGCCCTCCCCTCGCCGGCCGTTATAGACGGAATAACTCTGGCATAATTCGTCTTAATCGCACGTTGAATCAGCCCCTTGACCACGCAGGATAACTCGCCTGTCCCTCCTCTCCGTTTCCCCTCTGTCACCCCGTAGTAGCACGCCCCAGGCCGCCCCAATTCCTCCCCGAGCACCTCTGCCTCCGACGACCTCCCTTGCCAATTCCGGCCAGCCCACGCCACCTCTTGCCCCCTCGAGCTCGCAGCTGTGATCACCATCACCCTGCGAACCTTTCTGCAGCCGCAACTCGCTCGCGCGTGCCTCACAGCGTCGGCAACGACAAACAACAGCCGCCGCCGCCGTCTGGCATCTCCGACGACCTCCCTCTGGTAAACCAGACTACCCTGACCCCTCTCGTTCACGCACACACATTCGCCGTATCTTTGCGCATCTGACCGTGCATCTTGTTTGTCTCCGAGTGATCCCTAGCGCTGTCCTCGACGACGACTGAGCAAGGCCGAGGCACAGCTCCACTCCGGCGAGCAATCCAGCCCGCTCCAGTGCGCCCCCTTACAGACCGCAAGCGAGTTGAGTCTCAGCGTCACTCCACGAACTCGGTGAGCATTCCCTTTTCCCCTATCGCTTCTTATTTCGCCGGCGCCGCCACCGTCTGGCCGCTTCGCCGCCAACCACCGCCGCCAGCGCCGCCACTTTGTGGTTGATTGGATCAGGACCGTTCGATTTAGATCAGACGCGTAGAAACAGATGACTTAAACGAAGGGGTAAGATAGATCCTGAGCCGCTCGATCTAATTTAAATCCAACGCCCCACAGCGACCAATCCGTGCGAACCGGTACTGGCGAATAGGATCAAGCCACGTGGCCAGGTTCTGATTAAAACAGATTTTGAAACCAGATTTAAATACCATTTTGAAACCCTTGTAACTTTCAAACCACACGTCCAAAAATTACAAATTTTATATCAATGGATTCAGTGGAACAAGCCCTAGCCAGCCATGCCCTTGGTTTAGTAAATAGTATCTGTTAATTTACTTGTTTTTGCAGATTCATTTGTGTGCTTGTTAAGATTAGAAAAATTGTTTAAAAATGATTTTTAGGGTTAAAACTTTTGCAAAATGGTTTGTTGTGACCTTACTGACCCTAGGAACCAACCCATGATTTGGAAAATGGATTTGGAAAAAATTTAGAATGGATTAATTGGTTTATTCCATTTCTAGCTAAATAGAATTATTGTTTTGTTTATAAAAAAATGGTTGAGTAAAAACTTTGGAGAAAATGTTTTGGACCAAACCTACTGACCATAAACACCAAGTTTTGAGAAACAACAACTTATTAGGTGAAACCACTTAAGGTTGTGACATTGAGAAAAATGTTTTTCACCACATAAAATGATACTTTGTTTTAAAAATAGTTCATGGACAAAACCCTTTTGCTAATGACTTTGCCACTTGAAAAAATGACCATTAGGTGTTTTCAAATGTTTATGACCCATTAGGAACCACTTTTTCAAACAAAACAAAGCTTGGCATGCTTGCATGCATTACTTTGACTTTGTTATTTTATGTGTGTTGTTTTGCTTGATTGGTAGATTGAGTTTGTGCCTTGCTTGATTGATTTGTAGTGACTTGAAGAGTGTGAATGTTGCAAGGACAAGGAGTGAACCTATACTCTACCAAAAAGGCAAGTGATGCTTCATACTTTCTATCCCATTACTTTCACTATGCATTAGTGATTTTGCTAAGTAAAACTTGCATGGAATTTTGCTAAGTATAAACCTTGCTATAGGAAAACTAGTAGATGAAACCTTAGTGGAAATATTCCTAAGTTAAGATTCCTACTACTATCAAGCTTAGCCTAGCTAATAGAAAACATGGGTGGAAAATATATTCACACTATGGAAAAATCTCTAAGTCTGAGGACTTATGTTTTTGTTTAATAAAACCACTAAGTCAATGAATCCCCTGGGTGGAATGGAAGGATTGGTTTATGTTGAGTGGTTACACAAGGCCATGGACTTGGCTTGTGTATCACACTTGTGGTATGCCACCCAGGAACAAAGAGATTTGAGATGTCAAATGTTGAGAAGCTTCAAGTGCAACCACTTGGCAAAATGGGCTCTGCCTTGATCATATAAGTAGCTAGAACTTAGTCTTTTGGACAGTTGGTGGTAGAAGGGATTGATAGGTTGGAACGCGTCCATTTGACTAAGGAAAGGCTTCTAAAAGGTCCTGTCTTGGGAAACCAAGTCTGGTGGGGAAAGTGCACAACCTCTGCAGATGTAAAATCTAAGTACTTAGCCATGTCCCTGGTAAAGGACAATTTGAGCATCAAGACATGGAAGCAATCAAGAATCTCATCATTCAAATTTCTAAGTTAAAATATTGTGGTTTGAACAAGGGTTGTTTGAAATCTTCAATCTTTGATTGAGAGATGCCTTGGTTAAAGGATCTTCAATCTTTGATTGAGAAAATGATTTTATCAAAGCAAAAACTTAGTATTTTCAAATGTTAAGGAAAAATCTATTTTGAGCAATGCAAGCCTCAACTCCACCTAGCCAAATGCATATAGATGATAGACTCCACTATACTATTATAGTATCACTTGCCAATACAATTCAAATGTATTGACCCTTTGTGGCTGTAACTTGTATGTTGCAGGTTTGATTGTTTTTAGTGAAGATTGATTGATTAGGATTACAAAGTCTACAACCAACATCTGCCTGTGGCACTTTGAAGATGAAGGACCCCATGCTTATAGTTATTCCGCTGCAATGTAATGTAATAGCCAAATGAGCTATGAAAGATGTAATAAAAATTATGTTATTCCTGGTTATAAAGTTATATTATGACCTTTGTTTCTTGATATTACATCTTAACTGTGGATGCTAGCTATTGATCCAGGGACTAGCATTGTAAACACAGGGGACACCACCTTATATTGTATTAAGGTTGGGCCACTCCCTCTACAGATGGTATCAGAGCATTGTGTTGCCTGTAGGATTTGTAAACCCTAGGATTGGACAAAAACCCTTAGAAAAATAGGAGTTGTTCTTATTCCAAAACTTATTTACAAAAACACTTGTAAACTCTTTCCTCAACCATTTTGGTTTCAACTCTACCTCTCTTCTACTTCAACTTGATGGAAAAGCCTACCCCATGACCAAAGACTACACCATGTGCAAAGGACTTCTTCAACTTCTTCAACTCTAATGACTTCAACATCTCCAGCATATTCACCAAGGACTTCCAACTTGGATACCACTAAGGACTACAAGTGAAACAAGGAAATCTTGCTCAAGATTTAGATACTGAGGGAATGCAAAAGTTAGAAGGAGCCTACATCACTTGAAGTATTGTGACCAAAAGTTTTTCCAAGGAAACCAAGATCTCATGCAAGAAGAATCAACCAAGAAGGAAGGAAAGATCACAAGTGAACCATGTAGATGGACCACCATTTATAGTTAAGTCAAACACACCAACTTATGTGGAGTAACAAAAATATTTTTTTGCCTAAAAATGTGCTTGAACTTTGTTGTTTGAGTGAAAAGTTGTTTGTGAATGCTTGCACATTGGTTGTGTGAATTGTGATGTGTGTGATTAGAAATATTTCCTTAGAAATATCTTGCCTATTCTAATCTCCCTTCAAACCCAAACAGATGACTACTCCAAGAAACTCCAACGTCAAGGTTGATGACAACCACAACCAAGAGGACAACATGAGAGAACTTATAGTAACCCAAAACTAGTTGAGCCAAGAGACAACTCAGCTATTAGCCAACAACAATGGACTAGACCCAGCCATACAAAGGATTTTGAAACTTCAGTCCCAATTGTTGCAAGGAATGGTTACTCAAATGATCAACATGGGAGAAAACTTTTCCCAAAGAGCTAATGACAACAAGGATGACAAAGAAGCTAATCTAGAAGGAATCCAAGCCAGCAATAGTTTTAGAGACAAAGATCATACATCCAAGGAACATGAAGATCACTGCCCCAAGAAGAGAGAAAGATCTCCCACCTATGAAGAACATGAACTAGAAGAACTCCTAGCTTTGGAGAGACCCAAAAAGAAGAAGAAATGCCCCAACCCTAACAAGAAGGATATTACTCAAGTGCAATGTTACAATTGCAAAGAGATGGGACACTATGCCAATGAATGTCCAGAAAAGATGAAGAACAAGTTAAACAAGTCTATGAAGGATCTCAACCTTGGCCCATGAGTCAAGCATGGAAACAAACGACTCAATGCAAATGTTTGCTTAGAGAAGTTTTCCCAGGATTCCAATAAGGACAATGTGTAATTTTTGTTTGAAAATTTTTAAGGGTGGTAGTACCCTAGTTGTTTGAACCTGCTTGTAACCCCTAGCCTCCCCAAATCTCGGGACGAGATTTATTTTAAGGGTGGTAGCCTGTCACATCCCAAGATTTTCCAAATCTTGTAATGTGAAAATAAATAAATGAAATAAAATTTGTTTGATTTTCAGAGCCAGAAGAAACTTTTTGAATTCAATTAGAACTTCAAACCCATTTGAATTAAAATAAAATCCCAAAGGGAATTAAAGAGTTAAACATTTAATAAAAGGAAATTAAACTATTTTGGAATTACTATTTTGGATCTTTTAATAAAAGATTTGGTTTTCAAAAGAAAAGGTGGATTCATAAATAAAGATTATTTTATAAAGCCAAATTAAACCTTGGCCAAGCTTTGGAATTAAAACATTTTGTTTTGGATAAAAAAAAGCAAAGGATTATTTAAATAAATTAATAAGGATTTAATAACCAATTTTACTTGAATAAAAGGTTTTACCATTTTAAATGAAACATCAAAACTTATTAAATTATTTTAAATAAATTTTCCAAATATTATATATTCTCAAATAAAACCTACAGAAGTGTTTTGACTTTATTTTAGATTTCAAAATGAATATATTTTTAAATAAAATAAATCCTAGTTGATTTAATAATGAAGGTCTATTGTATTTAATTATTAATGGACCCTAAAATAAAAGGTTGTTTTATTTTAAACAAGTTTCCAAGTATCCACTATTTCCAAATAAAACCTACTGATTTGGTTTTGAAAATATTTGGATTTCAAATGAAGATTTTATTAAATAAATCAAACCCTATTTAATTAAATAACTAAAGGTCCATTTTATTTAATTAATGAATGGATCCTAAAATAAATAAAAATATTATTTTTATTTTGGAAATTTGGTTTATGATGATAAACAGAACCAAAAACACAATACAAAGTTTAGTGATTGTTTGAATTGCTTGAATTGTTTGAATTGTTTGATTAGTTGATTGGAATTCAAACAGAAATTGAAATTAGAAAAAGAAAAACATCCAGGAACAAAAAAATGAAACAACAGCCAGCCTAGTCGGCCAAGCCCACAAGCCCAGTACCAGCCCAGTCTTTCTCCCTCTCCACGAAACGTTTTTCACTTAAAATCTCACCCGCAAGGACACTGACTGCTGGACCACAACTCCCTCTCCCTTTCTCACCGACCAGAGGACCCCACCGCCACGTCTCTCTTCTTCCCCACCCACATACGACGCCCTCCCCTCGCCGGCCGTTACAGACGGAATAACTCCGGCGTAATTCGTCTTAATCACACGTTGAATCAGCCCCTTGACCATGCAGGATAACTCGCCTGTCCCTCCTCTCCGTTTCCCCTCTGTCACCCCGCAGTAGCACGCCCCAGGCCGCCCCAATTCCTCCCCGAGCACCTCTGCCTCCGACGACCTCCCTTGCCAATTCCGGCCAGCCCACGCCACCTCTTGCCCCCTCGAGCTCGCAGCTGTGATCACCATCACCCTGCGAACCTTTCTGCAGCCGCAACTCGCTCGCGCGTGCCTCACAGCGTCGGCAACGACAAACAACAGCCGCCGCCGCCGCCGTCTGGCTTCTCCGACGACCTCCCTCTGGTAAACCAGACTACCCCGACCCCTCTCGTTCACGCACACACATTCGCCGTATCTTTGCGCATCTGACCGTGCATCTTGTTTGTCTCCGAGTGATCCCCAGCGCTGTCCTCGATGACGACTGAGCAAGGCCGAGGCGCAGCTCCACTCCGGCGAGCAATCCAGCCTGCTCCAGTGCGCCCCCTTACAGACCGCAAGCGAGTTGAGTCTCAGCGTCACTCCACGAACTCGGTGAGCATTCCCTTTTCCCCTATCGCTTCCTGTTTCGCCGGCGCCGCCACCGTCTGGCCGCTCCTCCGCCAACCACCGCCGCCAGCGCCGCCACTTTGTGGTTGATTGGATCAGGACCGTTCGATTTAGATCAGACGCGTAGAAACAGATGACTTAAACGAAGGGGTAAGATAGATCCTGAGCCGCTCGATCTAATTTAAATCCAACACTCCACAGCGACCAATCCGTGCGAACCGGTACTGGCGAATAGGAGCAAGCCACGTGGCCAGGTTCTGATTAAAACAGATTTTGAAACCAGATTTAAATACCATTTTGAAACCCTTGTAACTTTCAAACCACACGTCCAAAAATTACAAATTTTATATCAATGGATTCAGTGGAACAAGCCCTAGCCAGCCATGCCCTTGGTTTAGTAAATAGTATCTGTTAATTTACTTGTTTTTGCAGATTCATTTGTGTGCTTGTTAAGATTAGAAAAATTGTTTAAAAATGATTTTTAGGGTTAAAACTTTTGCAAAATGGTTTGTTGTGACCTTACTGACCCTAGGAACCAACCCATGATTTGGAAAATGGATTTGGAAAAAATTTAGAATGGATTAATTGGTTTATTCCATTTCTAGCTAAATAGAATTATTGTTTTGTTTATAAAAAAATGGTTGAGTAAAAACTTTGGAGAAAATGTTTTGGACCAAACCTACTGACCATAAACACCAAGTTTTGAGAAACAACAACTTATTAGGTGAAACCACTTAAGGTTGTGACATTGAGAAAAATGTTTTTCACCACATAAAATGATACTTTGTTTTAAAAATAGTTCATGGACAAAACCCTTTTGCTAATGACTTTGCCACTTGAAAAAATGACCATTAGGTGTTTTCAAATGTTTATGACCCATTAGGAACCACTTTTTCAAACAAAACAAAGCTTGGCATGCTTGCATGCATTACTTTGACTTTGTTATTTTATGTGTGTTGTTTTGCTTGATTGGTAGATTGAGTTTGTGCCTTGCTTGATTGATTTGTAGTGACTTGAAGAGTGTGAATGTTGCAAGGACAAGGAGTGAACCTATACTCTACCAAAAAGGCAAGTGATGCTTCATACTTTCTATCCCATTACTTTCACTATGCATTAGTGATTTTGCTAAGTAAAACTTGCATGGAATTTTGCTAAGTATAAACCTTGCTATAGGAAAACTAGTAGATGAAACCTTAGTGGAAATATTCCTAAGTTAAGATTCCTACTACTATCAAGCTTAGCCTAGCTAATAGAAAACATGGGTGGAAAATATATTCACACTATGGAAAAATCTCTAAGTCTGAGGACTTATGTTTTTGTTTAATAAAACCACTAAGTCAATGAATCCCCTGGGTGGAATGGAAGGATTGGTTTATGTTGAGTGGTTACACAAGGCCATGGACTTGTCTTGTGTATCACACTTGTGGTATGCCACCCAGGAACAAAGAGATTTGAGATGTCAAATGTTGAGAAGCTTCAAGTGCAACCACTTGGCAAAATGGGCTCTGCCTTGATCATATAAGTAGCTAGAACTTAGTCTTTTGGACAGTTGGTGGTAGAAGGGATTGATAGGTTGGAACGCATCCATTTGACTAAGGAAAGGCTTCTGAAAGGTCCTGTCTTGGGAAACCAAGTCTGGTGGGGAAAGTGCACAACCTCTGCAGATGTAAAATCTAAGTACTTAGCCATGTCCCTGGTAAAGGACAATTTGAGCATCAAGACATGGAAGCAATCAAGAATCTCATCATTCAAATTTCTAAGTTAAAATCTTGTGGTTTGAACAAGGGTTGTTTGAAATCTTCAATCTTTGATTGAGAGATGCCTTGGTTAAAGGATCTTCAATCTTTGATTGAGAAAATGATTTTATCAAAGCAAAAACTTAGTATTTTCAAATGTTAAGGAAAAATCTATTTTGAGCAATGCAAGCCTCAACTCCACCTAGCCAAATGCATATAGATGATAGACTCCACTATACTATTATAGTATCACTTGCCAATACAATTCAAATGTATTGACCCTTTGTGGCTGTAACTTGTATGTTGCAGGTTTGATTGTTTTTTAGTGAAGATTGATTGATTAGGATTACAAAGTCTACAACCAACATCTGCCTGTGGCACTTTGAAGATGAAGGACCCCATGCTTATAGTTATTCCGCTGCAATGTAATGTAATAGCCAAATGAGCTATGAAAGATGTAATAAAAATTATGTTATTCCTGGTTATAAAGTTATATTATGACCTTTGTTTCTTGATATTACATCTTAACTGTGGATGCTAGCTATTGATCCAGGGACTAGCATTGTAAACACAGGGGACACCACCTTATATTGTATTAAGGTTGGGCCACTCCCTCTACAGCAAGTATGCACTTGAATACTTTCACTGAAATATGTGATATGATGCGCATTAAAGATGTTGACCCTGATGCGGTAAAGTTGCGCTTATTTCATTTTTTCTCTTAGAGGAAGAGCAAAATAATGGTTGTTATCTTTGCCTAGAAATACTATTGCATCATGGGTGGAACGTACTTCTTTATTTATGTCTAAATTTTTCCCACCTGCAAAGACTATGCAACTAAGATCTAATATTACTGGTTTTAGAAAGGAAAAGTGTGAGCCACTAGCCCTTGCATGGGAGAGAATGAAAGAATGCATGATAAACTGTCCCAGCCATGGGATAGAAGATTGGTTAATTCTCCATTTATTTAATAATGCTCTTAACCCTGTGTCTAAGTCTATGCTTGATACTGCATCTGGAGGAACATTTATGGGCAAACAAATTACCGAAGCAAAGCAGCTGCTAGATGATGAGCTCAGTCAACTGCAGAGCTTCGTTGGGATACCCCAAGAGGAAGGTGTGATGATGTAAGGTTCCCAACCTTTAATAAGGTAGAGATCCCTGTGTTTACAATGCTAGTCCCTGGATCAATATCTAGCATCCATAGTTAAGATGTAATATCAAGAAACAAAGGTCATAATACAACTTTATAACCAGGAATAAAATAATTCATTACATCTTACATAGATCATTTGGCTATCACATTACATTGCAGCAGAATATCTATAAAGCATGGGGTCCTTCATCTTCAAAGTGCCACAGGCAAACATGTTAGTTGTAGACTTGTAATCCTATTCAACAAACTTCACTAACATCAAACAAACCTGCAACATAATAAGTTGTAGCCACAAGGGTTAATACATTTGAATTGTATTGGCAAGTTTCACTACTATGTAGAAATGAGTGGATCCTATCATTTACATGCATATTTGGCTAAGTGGGGTTTAGGCTCTTTTGCAGAAAGCAATATAGTTTTATCCTATCTTTTCAAAATAGTTTTTGATCTTTTGTCAAATCTTTCTGAACTTCTTGGAGAACTCCAAGTGCTTCAAATCCCTTGTTGTCACCATCAAGTTTTACTTTGAGAAATTGGAATGTCGAGATCTTCCATAGCTTCAGGCCTTAGTTGCTCAGTATTTTCCATAACCGGGGACACGGCTAAGTACTTAGAATTTTTGATCTTCTGCAGAAGTTGTACACTTTACCCACAAGACACAATCTCATCTTGATGCCACCAGTGGCCGCTGGATAAGTACTCACCAAGATGGAGTACTGGCAGATTGAGAATGTGACAAAGTCTTTCCATAGGAGTCCTCCCAATACAGAATGCTAGCTTGTCATCCAGGCACCAATGTAGGGTTTCAAGTTCCCTTACACAATTCTAGTTAACCTGAAGATGCCAATGCATGGGTCTTCCACTATGTAGTTGACTAAGCCAGAGCCCATTTAGCATGTGGCTGTACACGGAAGCCACTGTACGAGAAACATGTTCAATCTCTAAGTCCCTGGGTGGTTTGCTTCTAGTGCACATACAAAAAGAGATAGCCATATAAACATGGTTCCTTTTGTTGCCACCTTGTCCAAAACTTGAGTATCCTTGTCCACCCAGGTGGTTCATTAAGTACTTGCTTTATTATATAAAACATATATCTTTTCAATTCTTCATATAATCATAACATATATCCCATCCCAATATATAGCAGGGTAAGCATACTACAACTACAATGTTTCCACTAAGGAATATATAGGGTATCCTAGTAGGATTTAGCATAGCATAAAAATATAGTAGTCCTTTCCATGCATGTTACAAAAATCCACTAAGTGCAATGAAAATAGTAGGACATGTATGATAGTGTCACTTGCCTTTTTAGTAGAGAATGTTGGTTCACTTCTTGATCTTGCTAATATCACATTCTTCTAACTTCACTACAAATCAATCAAGCAAACACAATTTCAACTAGCATTCCAACCAATTTATCACACATAAAATAATAGAAACAAGGTCATGCATGCAAGCATGCAAAAGATAGTTTTATTTGCAAAAGTGGTTTCTACTAGGCTCTAAACATTATAAAGTTCAAAAGTGGTCATTTACTAAAGTGGTAAAACCATTAGCAAAAGGTTTTATCTATAAACCATTTTTAAATCAAATCAATATTTTATGTGGTTAAAAATGTTTTTAGTAAAGCAATATTCTTTAAAGGGTTCACCAAATATATTTTAATTCTCAAACCTTGGTGTTTAGAGTCAGGAGGTTTGAATCAAACATTTCCCAAAGGTTTTACTCAAAAATCATTTCTAAAATAAAAACAATATTTTTATTTGACTAGAAATGTGCTAATTTAAATATTTATTCCTAAACTTCACAAATTACATTTTTAAATCCATAAGTTGGTTCCTAAGGTCACTAGGTTCACAAAAATCCATTTTGCAAAGATTTCATCTCAAAAACATATCTAGAACAATTTTATATTCAAAATAAACCTACACATGTTTCTCCAAATTCAACCAATTTTCTAGAAGAAAAACATTAGACAAAGCGCATGGTTGCAAAGTAATTGTTCTACTGATTCCATTTATATAAAATTTACAAAATTTGGACGTGTAGAACTGAAGTTATGAATTTTACAAGTTTGCATATCAATGAGATTCTAATTCTATTTTTAAACAAAACCTTGTCCACGTGGCGTAATTCTATTGGCCGGTACCGCTTCGTGCGGATCAGCCTCTGTGAGCTGTTGGATCTAAATAAGATCGTGCGGTTCTGGTTCACTCATACACCTTCGCTTAGATCTATTCTCAGCCAACGGATCAAGATCTAACTGACATGGTGTCTCTGAGCATGGTTGGGCGGCGCTAGCGGCGGCTGGCGGCGGCGCACGCTCTGGCTACGGCGGGGCTGGCGATTCAGGAAGCAAGGGGGTAACGGAGATGCTCACCGTGCTCGCAAGGAGATGCTGAAGCTCAACGTGTGGTCGGCTTGGCGAGGGGCGCACGGGGACGATAGGAATCGCTCACCGGAGTTGCTGCGGGCGGCGGTGCTCTCGGGTTGTCGTCGCTGGGGTCGTTTAGAACCGCGCTAAGACAAAGTAGAGGCACGGTTAGGTGCGCACGAGGGTCACGAGTAAGGGAGCATCATCGGGAGAGAGAGGGGAGGACGGGGATTACGGGGAGACTTCGCCGGAGACGAGACAGACGCGGTGACGCTCAGTTGATGACGAAGCCGAGCTTCTAGAGTGCGCGGGAGCGAACTAGGGCTATAGGCAGGTGCGCCTGGCGATGGGGAATGTGCTAGCGTGCAGAGGGAGGCGAGGGGTGGCCGTGGTTCACCGGAATTTGCTGGAGAAGGTCGCCAGAGCAGCGGCGGTGCAAAGCCGATTCGAGGCAGCCTGGTGGCAGAGAGGAGGCGGTGTTTGAGGGGAAAGAGACAATAGGCGTGGGCGATTAAATGGGCGTGGTCACGACGAGGAATAACTCAGCCATTTACGCGAATTCAACGCCGGAGTTACTGGCAGAAATGGCGAGACGACGTGGTCGCGAGGTTGATGATGCCTAGCTCGCGGTGGGGTCTGTCTGTCTGTGAGGGAGAGAGAGAGTGTGAGTGAGTTCCACCTGTCTGTGTCTCTGCGGGTTCCTTTCTAAGTAGAAAACATTTCACGCGTGGGGAGTTTAGTTGGGCCTGCTGGGCCTGTTAGCTGGGCTGCTGTTTCACTTTTTTTTATACAGATTGCTTTTTTGATTTTCTGTTTTGATTTTCAAACAAACAATTCAAACAACTAATCAAATCAAACCACCACCAAACTTTGTATTTATTTTAATTCTGATTAACAACATAATCCAAAGACCAAAATAGAATAATTTTTATTCTTTTTAGGATCCATTAATAATTAAATAAATAGACCCTAGTTATTAATTCAAATAGGATTTTATTTCTTTTAAAACTCTATTTTAAGTCTAAATATTATCAAAACCATTTCAGTAGGTTTTATTTGAAAATATAAAACACTTGGAAATCTTATTTAAAATAAATTAACAAGTTTTAGTTTTTATTTAAAATGGAAAAGCCTTTACTTTAATAAAATTGGATATTAATAAATCCTCATTATTTTATTTAAATAAACCTTTACTCCTTTTATCAAATAGAAATATTTTATTTCAAAAGATTGGCCAAGATTTAATTTGGCTCAATAAAATAATCCTTATTTATATTTCTACCTTTGCTTTTGAAAACCAAATCTTTTTATTAAAAGATCCAAAAATAGTAATTCCAACTATTATAATTTTTGTTTATTAATTGTTTATATTTTTAAATCCCTTTAGGATTTTATTTGATCAAAATAGGTTTTGATGTTTCCAATTGGACTCAAAAAGTTTCTTCTCACCCTAAAAATCAACAATTTTTTATTTTGTTTATTAATTTTTCACATTTAAAAATTTGGAAAATTTTGGGATGTGACAGGCTACCACCCTTAAAATAAATCTCGTCCTGATATTTGGGAAGGCTAGGGTTACAAATTGGCTTCAAGGCAATTAGGGTACTACCACCCTTAAAAATAAAGTCTCATAGGGTTACATTGATGGTTCACTTGACTATGGGTTCAACACTTAATATCCAGACAAGGAATCCTTATTTGACTCAACTGAGTTAACTAGTTCCTGACATCCACTTCTTCTATCTCTTCAAAGTTTCCATCCATATCAATGTGGTTCACATGTCCTTTCTGGGTCACATTGGAGTCATTTCCATTGGCTCTTCTAGCATCCTTTTTCTTTTTTTTCTCAGGACAGTCTGATGCACAGTGTCCAAGTTCCCACTATAGGAAATCCGGTCTATTGCAACAAAATATATTGCTACAGCTGACTTTTGTTGCAATAAAACACAATATTACCACAAAAGTGTTGTTCGTTGGAATAGGTCCTACTTGTTGCCACAATTTAGTTTTGTCACACTATATTCCCTTTTTGTTGCAATAAAGGCTAGGTACGGCAACAAACTCCAACATCGTTGCAATAAAGGCTAGATATTGCGACAGCCATGGTTTGTTGCACAAATTAGTTACTTTGTTGCAATAGGTAATAGGTATTGCAACAAAAGAAACTTTCATGGTAATATTCATCAATATGTTGCAACAATTCTGTCTTGCCGCGTTAGGCGCACATATTGTTGCAAAAAATGGCTTTTTACTGCAACAAAACACAAATTGGTCGCAAGTGCACACACTTTTTGCCTCAATGTTGTTTTGTTGCAATAACTATTATATATTGCGACAAGTTGTGTATCCGTGATAATATGTAGACCATATTGCAACATTTTCCTACTATTGCAAAAATGGAACATGATATTGCAACAATTCCCTATTGTCGTGAAAAAGAACATGATATTGCAACAATGTTCTCTATAGTCAACGGCGAACCTTCACGGGCTCTCCTGGGTCGTGCCCACCATGTAAAATTGTAATTTTTCTAGTAGGTACCCCTAATACAACCATATCATAGATCCCATCGGCCCATTTTGTAGCCATCACCATAAGAAATAAAAACTCGAGAAAAAAAGAGAACGACTAAGAGGAACAACTTCTTTCTCATCTCTTTTGTCCCAAACTGAATCGGTCGAGCGGTGGTTGGGGTTGGACTAGGCCATGGAGGGGTGGCCCATGAACCATAGCCATCAGTGCGTGTGAATCAAATTCAACTGGACTCATAGAACTTCGGACAGTACACTACTCATGCACGCATTTCTACACTCCTATATAGTATCAACCACCTTTCTCTATAGCATTCCAGAAGCATCATTGAACTTTCTCTCGCCACCTCAACGCTCACTCCATTTGGTAATATACCTAAACCGGACGACAGACTCATAGCACACTAAAAGTCATTTACATACATTCATTTCGAAAAAACTAGAACATCTTATATTATGGAACGGAGGGAGTATAATATACTAAATAGTCTTTACTACTCTAGAAAAGTACCGCCCTAGTTTCTATCTACCTGGCAATGTTACCACACTTGTCAAATTATAATCAAAACTAACAACAATTTAAAATTTCTGCAGCACCTACTTTGTTTCAAAGGACATCCATGACAGGAACACAATAGTGTAATGTATATATCCAATATAGATAACATAAAAAACCATGCAATTCATATATTGCATAACCAACCACGACATGAGTAATAAAACTAGAGTGACTAAAGGCTCACAGAATACATGCAAAGAACTCCACGAACTGTGGTGAAGTACTAAGTATAAACTAAGAATTATACGAGTAAACGTCTGTGATGTATAGTGTAGAATTGTGCGCCGAAGTGGTGGTGAACTAATCCTTCACATGCATATCTCTATGGTGATACCTGAAAACCCAAATAAGAACAAGTTAATTTCCTAGTCATCCAAAACAATAGCAAAACCAAATAAAAACAAGTTATTTTCCTAGTCGTCCAAACCAATGGCAAGACAGCCTTTGTGTGTCAATATACAATGGAGCAGATGACCGAGTAATAATCTGAATATTATATGAAACTAGCATAAATGCTCGTGCCTTGCTACGGGATGAATTTTTGCGAAAGTAGCTATTTTGGGTGAAGACCTAACAATTGTGGCGGCCAACTCGATGAAACTCAGAACAGTTACATTTTCGCACTTAACTGACTAAGGTGTAATACCTAGTGACCAATCTCCACCAGCAGAATGGACACAATGCAATTATAATAAATTGCGATAATATGCAGTTAAGCAGTATCTAAAACTAACAAGCCTTCATCAACTGAAGTTCAAAACGGAGTGTACCTCCAGTCCTTCACACCAATATACAATCTGGTATGTTTATACCTTGCTAATGAAACAGAAGTTGTGTATACCAAGTACCAACATGAATTTTATTCATGAAAATTACGTGAACTCGGTAGACAGTAGCAACAAAAATTAAGAGCCACTGCTTGAACCATGTGCAGCCAAAATTCCAACTAAAAAGAGTAGTAGGTGACGTATCCAGAACATACAAATCTTAGAACCCAGTTTATATTTATACTAAATATACAACTAGCTGTTTCAGTATAAAGACTGGACATTGATGAATAACAGTACTAAGCACTATTGTTCAAGACTAAGAAAGGAAATAACAGTCTTTACTAAGGCGGTCTTTACTAAGGCGGGATTATGTATAACAGTATAGACAACTTCGAAGAACTAAAATACTGGATAAGAACTAAGCGAGTATCCAGTCCTTGCAGAAGCTATATTGTCGAAAAACTATTGTCAAGTGCTCTAAATTACAGAAACAAGAGGAATCAACAAAGATGACAGGCATGTGAGGTAATACAGCAGATTCAGGAACAACACACGAACTACATGTGCAAAAAGACTCGGGAACATTTGAAACTTTTAATACAGTGTACAAAAACCATAGTAAGTGCAGGTGCAAATATATTCATGAAACCATCACATATAAACTAGTCCAAACTATTGTTAATATACAACTAGAAACTAGTATAAAATAAGCAAGTGCAGACTATCTATGGTCAAGATCAAGTAAATAACCATAGTTGGAATTAAACTACTCCAAACTAGTATAAGTATACATCTAGCTGTTTTAGTATAAGGACTGGGCATTGATGAATAACAGTCAACACTAAGTACTATTGGTCAAGTCAAAGGAAGGAAACAACAGTATTTACTAAGGATAAGAATTAAGTGAGTATCCAGTTCATGCAGAAGTTATTGTCGAAGCTATTGGCAAGTACTCTAAAACAGCGTATATCAACACAGATGACAAGCATGTGATATACTACAAAAATACGATATGAGCAGCAATATGAAACTTAGCAATATTCATTTGCTTAACATGCGGAAAGTGACTTACCAGCAGATCAAAACCTAAACAAAGAACCCCTGGTCATCATCCAATCCTTCTTGTCCCAAAGGAGCAACATGGCCATCATTTATGTAAGCCTCATCATCATCCGTATCATCATCATATTCGATTTGAACTTCTTCAAACTCAACGGGTCTTATATTTTTGATGACCGAAACATCAACGCTGGATCCTTCTACATCATTTCTACACCAACTAGTGATCTCTTCAGGTTTGCTTGGCACTGTAATTTCTGTGTCGACGACATCCAGCACGTCTGCCTCACCTTCTTCGGCTTCAACAGCTTCATCAAGGCCTACACCATTTATGGCAGAAGGAGCAAACAAATTGCGTGGATTCATTTTAATCACAGTTGTCCAATCAGGGTTCTTCACGTCTCTCACATAGAAAACTTGTTGAGCTTGGAGGCCTAGAATGTAAGGATCTCCCGTGAATCGGTATAGAGTAGTGTCAAGGTCAATAATTCCATATTGGTCCTTTTTATACCCCCTACTCTGAGTTTTATCGGCCGGAGGCACGTCAAACCAGTCACATTGGAATATAACGACCTCCTTATCAGGAGGATAGTCAAGAAATATGATTTTCTTGATCACCCCATAATAATCAATATTGCCGGTGCTGTCATCGCCCTTGACTATGACGCCACTATTTTGTGTACTCAAGTCCTTCTCTATATAGGAATTCCGATAGAAATATCCATTCAGAACTGTACGATTGAAAACACGAGCTCGGTGATCGGGTCCTTTAGCTAGTGCATAAATAAGGCTGCTGACCTTCCCATCATTATACAGTTCCGTGATCTGCTTCATGGAACAGAATATGTATGAACAATGAACATACTATGAGGAACATTAGTGCAAATGTGAAAGGAACTTACCCGTCTCTCAAACCAGCCAACAAACTCTTCCCTATGTTGCTTCTGAGGATTTCCAGAATTTTTCCTTTTGAGCTCCTCAAAATGTTCACTTCAAAGATATAAATGATTGTTAGTTAAACTGGGTAGAATTAATACACATCACGATGTGAAAAAACATGCTCTAATCCTTTCTGCTTTAGTTAATCAAGAAGATTGTGTAGTATATGTGGAACCTTCCCGTCTGCTTTCAGCTTCTTTGTTAGTGAGTGCTCCTACAAGAATTTAGTACAAGGAGAATTAGCTGCAGACCCAATTTACCAAATACAGTATCAACCTTTGCTCTGGGCAGAAGTTGTAACAAACATAAATAGAATTGATCTACCAGTAGTGCAAGAGCTACTTGCCTCATTCCTGAAAGTAATTTAAGTATTGCATTCAGAGAGCAAATCTTCAACTCGTTTCTATCCTAAAACAGTATGAAAAAGAGGCTAGCTAGTAGTACTTGCAGAAATTCTCTTAGACAAACTATATGGGCATGAGATTAGAGAATATGATCATTTTCTATGAAGTATAGCAATTTTTACTTCCTACTGTATTGCACTTTGTAATATCTGAAGAATACAACTTGTTTTGATATATGGTGTTATTTGTGAACCAAGTGCAAATCCTCTCTAAAGGATCCAGTAAAAAATGATTAACTGCTCCTTCATATATGTAGATAGATAAAACAATTGATTAAGTTCTCATGTACTTGATGCTTTGTTTGGCACTTTAATGTAAATCTTGTGTTAGCTAATTTCAGATTGTTGAAGCAGCACCTTAATGCACTTGATGCTTGGTTCAGTGATATTTTCTAGTGGTTTAGTAATCATGTGTTTTCTCTTACAAACATTTGAAATTGACTCTAATTTTGATATTACCTACACAAGGGCACAATGATGAATTCAACGGAAGAACCTGCTGGTAAACAAGACCCATACATCTAAATCACCTATCTGAGTGGTACACAAAATCAGAGCTTTGTTAATGCTAAGTCCATTAATTGTTATTGTGTTCAGTAAGGAAAGGCTCTGTTCTCTTAACAAGAATGGAAAGTATAATAGCATACAAAAATCAACATGGACAAAATGGACCCGGTAAATTGTTTATGACATAAGTTGTCTTTGACATTTCATATAATGCAGAAAATCCTGGTATGAGTTAAATTGCTTAGTATTTCACACTGTTAATTCTTTTACAGGGACTCAAGAACAGCCTGATACTCCAGTGTCTGCTAATGACATGTGTGCACTGGAGGAATGGCCATCGCATGCTCGTCGCAACCGTGCACTGCTACAGAATGGTACTTTTTTGATTTATATTTGTGTCCTCGTTTCTTACAATGTAATACCAAGTACTACAATACTTGTGTGATTTGGATTGTAGAAACTGATGGACAAAAGAAGAAAGGACGAGGTGTTCTAAAAGGTTATAAAGCATCTAAGAAGCGTTTTGCCAATGGATCTGTGAAGCTTAGTATTGCATTCTCTGAAACTTTGGGCGGTACGATAGGAATGCACTATCGTTCATTCACGGATGACGTGGTGGTCATAATGAAAAGAAAGTTACCACTCATTGGAGTGAGGTGGTGGTCGGACATTCACCCTTCCATACATCGACTTATTGTTGCAGATATGATAGTGCGTACAACATTTTTCACATGTGTTATCTTAATTTACCATCGGTATTGCACAATTTAAGACTATTCATTTGTTGTACGCATTACATGACAGATGGGATTTGGAAGATACACCAGAAACAGAAGAAAAAATTCTCAAAATTGCGCAAGAACGATATAGAGGCTGGCGAGCAACTCTTCATTCTACTTACAAGGCGTACAAAACTGATGCTGCTAGATTGGCTAATGTGCCGGAAGATTTACAACCAGAAGAGTGGGAATGGTTTATGGAGTATGTTGCCACTGATTCAAAATTTCAGGTTATCTCTATGCTCACTGTTTTGTCTACTATGTCCTAGGATGAAATGTCTTATCTGACTGGTTATATTTTATTTCAATGAATGGATAACAAAGAAGCCAAAAGAACTCTGATAACCGTAAGAAACAGAAGACAAAACATAGAATTGGATCAAAGTCATACTCACAAATAAGTTTTGAGAAGGTACAAGTCTACCTAATTTCTATGTTTCCCTGCTAGTTATGCTTTCATGTTTCAAGCATCTTATTGTTATACTACTTGTAGAGAGACTTGGAAACTGGAGAAGAGCCAGATTGTGTTGCTCTTTGGGAACTGACCCACACGAAGAATGGAGCATGGTCTAACAAAGATTCCCAGGATGTTTATGTGAGTATCACTAGGTGTCTTCTGCCAAACATTCCATGATGTTGTCTCATTTCCATGTTATTTTCGTAGTACCCGATACATGATGGTTCGGTTATTACAGAGGAAACTTCAAGTAGTACAACTCTAGAGTCTAGATCTGATGTTTGGATGCCTGACATATTAGTCTTTGTTTTTTCCAACACAATTGTTCACTGAGACCAAGCAGTTCTGCTCCATGTTTCTGTTCCATGTTTGCTGGTGTAGAGTCTAATCACATGAAAATTATTTCTTATGCGTCGTTTCAGTATGTTCAAGGTGTGACATGATCAAGTGGACATGTCATCATGAATAATATCCCTGAACTCTCCATAATGCATTGACCGTGTATATTACCATCACTGCTAGTGTTCATCTATGATTATGAGTAAATCAGTTGTTAGTAATACAAACTTCAAGTGTATGTTCAATGCTCCATTCACTACATAATATTGTTGTGCATTCTGCACACTTCTTCATCAGCTGGGATTCATGTGGTGGATTGTACTTTTTGTATGTAGGAAAAAGCATGTCAAGAGGTTCAAAACAAAGAAAAGGAATCTCAAGGTCCAGTTTCAAGTGAACAGAGAAGCCACATATTCCAGACTGCATACAAAGAAACTCTGAAATGCAAGTCATCGCAGCCTCGTGGGTATGGATACATGGCTAAACCATCAAGTGGTTCTGAACGGTTTCGGTCCCAGTTTGAAGAGCAAGCTCGTGAATTCCAAAAGAAAAATGTTGAGCTCTGCCAGCATGTCACCGAATTACAAGATCAATTACAAGCTGAACGTGAAAGCACACAAGAGAGGATTAACTTGGAGCGTGCTGAGAGAGAAATCCTTGAGGAGAAGTTAGAACAAGAGCGTGCTGATAGGGAAAGATTGTTGGAAGAGGAGCGAAGATCAAGAAAGGAGTTCGAAAAAAACATGATGGAAAAGTTTGCAAAAATGAGCCAAATGTTTGAAACCCAACAGGTAATTATAGTCATATGCTTGTGAACTTGTAAGATTCATTTTGCTTACTTGCATAGCTAAAAGTGCACTCCTATTTGTAGATAACTAATAAAAGGAATGCCAAGGAAAATAGTAACCCGAACTTGCAAAGTACTCCTTCACGGACCCCTAGTAAATCTGGGACTATAGGTACAAGGCAAAGTTTAATTGCTCCAAATACGCTCATACAAGCTTCAACAAAGAATTCTCGAATTTTTCGAGCACTGGTAAGTCACAGCCTTGCTCTCATGTTGACTTTGTTTGAAATGTTGTAGTTATACTTGTACAGAAGCTTGAGTTTGCCTAGGCATAGCAATTTGATTTGTTCCAACCCAAAACTAAGAATCAGGTTGAAACTATAGATCAAGTAGTGGTTTGGTTTTAGTTTTGGTTGACACAACCTACAATTTGGTTTAGTTTTGGTTTTGCGGGAGGATTTGTAGTGTGGTTTAGTTCTGGTTCTCAACTACACTTTGATTGGATATGGTCTGGGTTTGGTTTAGTTGTAGGACCATTAGTAAAACTCACACGTGATACTAGAAGTATAGAATCAAAGATTGCCGTGCTACTGTACCGTGTTATAAAAAACTTGATGTTTCCAGACTGCCATGGAAGCGGCCGGCAAGGGGGCATTAGAGTCCAACTACTAGCGTGGTACTGACAGTACCTAGATCAATGCGCTGGTAGCCTGATTTGGTGATTCCCAATGTCCCTATCTGAATTGCAATGGATCATTAGAGGCTTGCACGCCGGACTAGATTGGCGTCGAGACGTGTTTTAGATTGATCGGAAAAGAGAGTTGGAGACGCGGAACTGCTCGCCAGCTCGATCATTGCTGCCATTTTTTCCTTGCTGCCATTTTTTCCTTTCGATCACATCGCTCGGCGTTCCTCTTCTAGGCAGGCTGGCCTGCTAAATTTCTCTCCGCGCCCGGCATACCCCGTAGGTCCGGTACTGGTGCTACCAGTTTTGAATTGTTGGATACATTTTAGTAGTCCATTTTTTTAAAATGTTTTTTCCATGTAATTCATTGTTTATTGTTATACTACCAGTTTTGAAGTATTTCCTTTGCTAAAGCTTATAGACACTTGAGCTAAATTTTTTTTCTTGATTGCAGGAACAAAATAACTAATCGGACTGGACTCTAGACCATGGACGTATTAGTATTATCACATAATTAGGATGGCACATTCAGTATGTTGAATGATTGCTAAATTATATTACAGTTATTTTTGTTGGATGTTGCTATGCCAACTATGTATGGATCACGTATGGTTTGAATCATGTATTTGAATGTCATCATTTTTTTTTGGTTGCAATATTCTATTACCACGATCTACTTTCGAGTGCAATAGGGTAATACCATGGAAGATATAGCGTTGCTCTAATTCTCGTTCGCCATGGTTGCTTGTTTTGTTGCATTAGACTATTGCCACAGAGAAATTTACAGTGTGGCAATAACCTATGCCCACATTTGTTTCACACGTCGAGATAGCTATTTGCTGCCACTAAATTCAGGTTTGTTGGAATAGACTGTCGCCACAAAAAAATTGTATTATCGCAAGAGCTTTTTGCCACAAACCTCTTGTCTATTGTGATAACCATTTGTCTCCACCAAAACGAGTATGTTGCAATATTTTTTTACCACGACTAGATATGTTGTTGCCATAACCTAATGCAACAAATAGATAGGCTCGAGGCGAAAGGCTAGTGCCACAAAAGGAAGATTTATTGCCATAAGCTAATGCCATAAACACATTGGTTCATGGCGAAAGTATGATGCCACAAAATTAATAATTGTTGCCATAAGCTAATGCCATGAACATGGTGGTTCGTGGCGGAAGGGTCATGCCACAAAAACAAGAGCTGTTGCCGTAAGCTAGTGCGACATGCATGGTGGTCCGTGGCGAAAGGTTGGTGCCACGGAACCAAGAGTTGTCGCCATAAGCTAACGCCACAATTGAGTATTGCCACAGAAAGGTATATGCCATGAAACAAGCGTTGTTGTGATAGGTTATTGCCACGAATGCCTATCTCAACGAACGAGCAAGCGCCACGGTTTTGGTATTTGTTGCAGCAGGTTATTACCACAAACCGAATTGTGGCAGCAAAGAGCATGACGCCACGGGATAAAATGTGGCAACTCAACACACGCCTGTTGCAATAGCATATTTTATTGCCATGCTTGGTTTTTTGTGGAGATAGCCTATTACCATGAGATCTCTCGCAACGGCCGGCAACGAACGCCATGTCATGGAAATAGGCACCTATTGCGACAATCTGGTACTTATTGCGACAAACTTTTTTGTTGCAATACACCAGAATTCTTGTAGTGTCCTTGCAATTATAGCACTACAACTGGCTAATGTCTTTCTTCCTGAAAGTATCATGTTGGTTCTGACCAAGGTCATCTGCATTGTCAGTATCATTTCCATTATTATCACTTCCATTGCTGTTGTGGTGATACTGATGTGGTTCAGAATCTTCATTGCTCTTTTTGAATGAATGCTTCTTTTTTGATTATCCTGAGTGATTCTTGAGTTTATGCTTCCTCTTTCTGTTCTCAACTTGATTCATCTTGTTTTCCAATATAGTGGATTTGTCACAGAGTGATTGATAAGTTGGGACATAGGCAACAGCTAGCTGCAGGTTCAACTCATCATTAAGTCCTTCCAAAAATTTCTCCTTTCTCTTAGCATCTGTGTCAACTTCATCTGGTGCATAGCGTGCCAGATTGTTGAATTCTTCAATGTACTCAGCCACACTAAGGTGACGTTGTTTCAGGTTGTGGAATTCCTTTTTCTTCAAGTGCATCACTCCAGGTGAGATGTGAGTTGTACAGAAACCATCCTCAAAAATAGCCCAAGTCACATCTTCAAGGGGAGTGGTGATCTGAAAGTTGTCCCACCATGTTGCTGCTGGTCCTTCAAGCAGAAATGCTGCAAACCTAACTTTTTCTTCAACGGTGCAGCCAACAGTCACTAAGTCTTTGTTCACTGAACGTAACCAGTCATCGGCTTCCATTGGATCAGTTGTCCCAGAGAATCTTGCAGGCCTAAGTTTCAGAAACTTGGTGAGCATGTCAAGTGCTGGAGGATTATTCTGATTGTTGTTGTTGTTGTTGTTGTTGTTGTTGTTGTCCTGATTCTGTATGAATGTGGTCATTTCCTGCATCAACTGTGTCTGAGCTGCCAACATCTGCTGCATCTCAGGGGGAATGTTGTTGTTTTGGTTGGGGTTGGCACGACGGGGAGGCACCTGTTGGTTTGATAGGGATAAGTAATGATGGATAGGTTTTAAGAAATCCTAACACACAACTCAAAACAACCAAGTTCAATCAAACAATCAACAAGCAACTATTCACTTAACAACTTATGAGCTTAACTCATGAGTTGAAGGAAACAATAAGTTTTCTTGAAATAATCAACCTAGTATAGTCATACCTCATAGGTCAATATGATCCATACACTAACATGATATCAATGTTTATGGTAGGCAATCTAATGTCTCTTGGTTTTCACTTGTAGTCCTTAGTGATATCTAAGGTTGAAGTCCTTGGTGAAACTAAAGTTGAAATCACTTGAAGATGTTGAAGTCATTAGAGTTGATGAAGTCCTTGGTGAAACTAAAGTTGAAGTCATTGGTCATGGTGAAGGCTTTGTCCATCAAGTTGAAAAGGAAGAGATGTAGAATCAAAACCAAAAAGGTTGAGGAAAGAGTTTACAAGATTGTTTGTAAATATGTTTTGGAACAAAAACAACTCCTATTTTTCTAAGGGGTTTTGTCCAATCCTAGGGTTACAATCCTACAGGCAACACAGTTCTCTGATACCATCTGTAAGGTTACCAACCTTTAATAAGGTAGAGATCCCTGTGTTTACAATGCTAGTCCCTGGATCAATAGCTAGCATCCACAGTTAAGATGTAATATCAAGAAACAAAGGTCATAATACAACTTTATAACCAGGAATAAAATAATTCATTACATCTTACATAGCTCATTTGGCTATCACATTACATTGCAGCAGAATATCTATAAAGCATGGGGTCCTTCATCTTCAAAGTGCCACAGGCAAACATGTTGGTTGTAGACTTGTAATCCTATTCAACAAACTTCACTAACATCAAACAAACCTGCAACATAATAAGTTGCAGCCACAAGGGTCAATACATTTGAATTGTATTGGCAAGTTTCACTACTATATAGAAATGAGTGGATCCTATCATTTACATGCATATTTGGCTAAGTAGGGTTTAGGCTCTTTTGCAGAAAGCAATATAGTTTTATCCTATCTTTTCAAAATAGTTTTTGATCTTTTGTCAAATCTTTCTGAACTTCTTGGAAAACTCCAAGTGCTTCAAATCCCTTGTTGTCACCATCAAGTTTTACTTTGAGAAATTGGAATGTCGAGATCTTCCATAGCTTCAGGCCTTAGTTGCTCAATATTATCCATAACCGGGGACACGACTAAGTACTTAGAATTTTTGATCTTCTGCAGAAGTTGTACACTTTACCCACATGACACAATCTCATCTTGATGCCACCAATGGCCGCTGGATAAGTACTCACCAAGATGGAGTACTGGCAGATTGTGAATGTGAAAAAGTCTTTCCATAGGAGTCCTCCCAATACACAATGCTAGCTTGTCATCCAGGCACCAATGTAGGCTTTCAAGTTCCCTTACACAATTCTAGTTAACCTGAAGATGCCAATGCATGGGTCTTCCACTATGTAGTTGACTAAGCCAGAGCCCATTTAGCATGTGGCTGTACACGGAAGCCACTGTACGAGAAACATGTTCAATCTCTAAGTCCCTGGGTGGTTTGCTTCTAGTGCATATACAAAAAGAGATAGCCATATAAACATGGTTCCTTTTGTTGCCACCTTGTCCAAAACTTGAGTATCCTTGTCCACCCAGGTGGTTCATTGAGTACTTGTTTTATTATATAAAACATATATCTTTTCAATTCTTCATATAATCATAACATGTATCCCATCCCAATATATAGCAGGGCTAAGCATACTACAACTACAATGTTTCCACTAAGGAATATATAGGGTATCCTAGTAGGATTTAGCATAGCATAAAAATATAGTAGTCCTTTCCATGCATGTTACAAAAATCCACTAAGTGCAATGAAAATAGTAGGACATGTATGATAGTGTCACTTGCCTTTTTAGTAGAGAATGTTGGTTCACTTCTTGATCTTGCTAATATCACACTCTTCTAACTTCACTACAAATCAATCAACCAAACACAATTTCAACTAGCATTCCAACCAATTTATCACACAT
Organism: Avena sativa; assembly: GCA_916181665.1. NCBI lineage: Eukaryota > Viridiplantae > Streptophyta > Magnoliopsida > Poales > Poaceae > Avena > Avena sativa. The sequence goes on from OV702280.1 coordinate 279,017,960, forward strand.
AAAATAATAGAAACAAGGTCATGCATGCAAGCATGCAAAAGATAGTTTTATTTGCAAAAGTGGTTTCTACTAGGCTCTAAACATTATAAAGTTCAAAAGTGGTCATTTACTAAAGTGGTAAAACCATTAGCAAAAGGTTTTATCTATAAACCATTTTTAAATCAAATCAATATTTTATGTGGTTAAAAATGTTTTTAGTAAAGCAATATTCTTTAAAGGGTTCACCAAATATATTTTAATTCTCAAACCTTGGTGTTTAGAGTCAGGAGGTTTGAATCAAAACATTTCCCAAAGGTTTTACTCAAAAATCATTTCTAAAATAAAAACAATATTTTTATTTGACTAGAAATGTGCTAATTTAAATATTTATTCCTAAACTTCACAAATTACATTTTTAAATCCATAAGTTGGTTCCTAAGGTCACTAGGTTCACAAAAATCCATTTTGCAAAGATTTCATCTCAAAAACATATCTAGAACAATTTTATATTCAAAATAAACCTACACATGTTTCTCCAAATTTAACCAATTTTCTAGAAGAAAAACATTAGACAAAGCGCATGGTTGCAAAGTACTTGTTCTACTGATTCCATTTATATAAAATTTACAAAATTTGGACGTGTAGAACTAAAGTTATGAATTTTACAAGTTTGCATATCAATGAGATTCTAATTCTATTTTTAAACAAAACCTTGTCCACGTGGCGTAATTCTATTGGCCGGTACCGCTTCGTGCGGATCAGCCTCTGTGAGCTGTTAGATCTAAATAAGATCGTGCGGTTATGGTTCACTCATACCCCTTCGCTTAGATCTATTCTCAGCCAACGGATCAAGATCTAACTGACATGGTGTCTCTGACCATGGTTGGGCGGCGCTAGCGGCGGCTGGCGGCGGCGCACGCTCTGGCTACGGCGGGGCTGGCGATTCAGGAAGCAAGGGGGTAACGGAGATGCTCACCGTGCTCGCAAGGAGATGCTGAAGCTCAACGTGTGGTCGGCTTGGCGAGGGGCGCACGGGGACGATAGGAATCGCTCACCGGAGTTGCTACGGGCGGCGGTGCTCTCGGGTTGTCGTCGCTGGGGTCGTTTAGAACCGCACTAAGACAAAGTAGAGGCACGGTTAGGTGCGCACGAGGGTCACGAGTAAGGGAGCATCATCGGGAGAGAGAGGGGAGGACGGGGATTACTGGGAGACTTCGCCGGAGACGAGACAGACGCGGTGACGCTCAATTGATGACGAAGCCGAGCTTCTAGAGTGCGCGGGAGCGAACTAGGGCTATGGGCAGGTGCGCCTGGCGATGGGGAATGTGCTAGCGTGCAGAGGGAGGCGAGGGGTGGCCGTGGTTCGCCGGAATTTGCTGGAGAAGGTCGCCGGAGCAGCGTCGGTGCAAAGCCGATTCGAGGCAGCCTGGTGGCAGAGAGGAGGCGGTGTTTGAGGGGAAAGAGAGAATAGGCGTGGGCGATTAAATGGGCATGGTCACGACGAGGAATAACTCAGCCATTTACGCGAATTCAACGCCGGAGTTACTGGCAGAAATGGCGAGACGACGTGGTCGCGAGGTTGATGATGCCTAGCTCGCGGTGGGGTCTGTCTGTCTGTGAGGGAGAGAGAGTGTGAGTGAGTTCCACCTGTCTGTGTCTCTGCGGGTTCCTTTCTAAGTAGAAAACATTTCACGCGTGGGGAGTTTAGTTGGGCCTGCTGGGCCTGTTAGCTGGGCTGCTGTTTCACTTTTTTTATACAGATTGCTTTTTTGATTTTCTGTTTTGATTTTCAAACAAACAATTCAAACAACTAATCAAATCAAACCACCACCAAACTTTGTATTTATTTTAATTCTGATTAACAACATAATCCAAAGACCAAAATAGAATAATTTTTATTCTTTTTAGGATCCATTAATAATTAAATAAATAGACCCTAGTTATTAATTCAAATAGGATTTTATTTCTTTTAAAACTCTATTTTAAGTCTAAATATTATCAAAACCATTTCAGTAGGTTTTATTTGAAAATATAAAACACTTGGAAATCTTATTTAAAATAAATTAACAAGTTTTAGTTTTTATTTAAAATGGAAAAGCCTTTACTTTAATAAAATTGGATATTAATAAATCCTCATTATTTTATTTAAATAAACCTTTACTCCTTTTATCAAATAGAAATATTTTATTTCAAAAGCTTGGCCAAGATTTAATTTGGCTCAATAAAATAATCCTTATTTATATTTCTACCTTTGCTTTTGAAAACCAAATCTTTTTATTAAAAGATCCAAAAATAGTAATTCCAACTATTATAATTTTTATTTATTAATTGTTTATCTTTTTAAATCCCTTTAGGATTTTATTTGATCAAAATAGGTTTTGATGTTTCCAATTGGAATCAAAAAGTTTCTTCTCACCCTAGTTATTAATTGTTTATTTTGTTTATTAATTTTTCACATTTCAAAATTTGGAATGAAACCAAGGTTATCGAACCATTAGGAGGAAGGAAACAACTCCAAGGTGTTTCTAACAACTTGCAATCTGCACAACACAAAATCAAGACTTTGCCCAAACTTACAGTGAGGTTGTCAATCTCACTGGTTTGCTGAAAACAATAGATTAAACGTATAGTATGGAATATAATTGTTTCTCGTAGAAAGTAAACGGTAACAGTAGATGATGTATCAATGATAAAGATTGGACCGGGGTCCACAGTTCACTAGAGGTGTTCTCCTTAAGATAGACAACATGTTGGTTGAACAAATTACAGCGGGGCAATTGACAAACTGAGAAAGCATAACAATACATATACTAGATATCATGACTCCTGTGAGATTTGATTGGGCATTACAACAATATACATATCCGTAATCCAACTGCATCTATGGCTAGTAATCCACCTTCAGGTTATCATCCGAACCCCTTCCAATATTAAGTTGCAAGCAATAGATAATTGCATTAAGCAATGTGTGTAAAGTAAACAATACAATTGTTCCATGAACAAAAGATTATTGTTTTCTCCCTACTAGCAACAACACATCTACAACCTTAGATATTTTTGTCACTTACCCGGATTACTAGAGGCATGAACCTACTATCGAGCATAAATACTCCCTCTTGGAGTCACAAGCATCTATTTGGCCAAGATAGCTACTAGCAACGGAGAGCATGCAAGATCACAAATAACACAGACATGATAGAATCAATAATCAATCTGACATAGTATCTCAATATCCATCGGATCCCCGCAAACACAACATGTATGATTACAAATAGATGATCCTGATCATGAACGGAGCTCACATATCTAATCATGATAGAACAAAGGAGGACAAACAACTATCTAGCTATTGTATGGACCCATAGTCCAAGAGTGAACTACTCACGCATCATACCGGAGGCTGTCATGGTGATGAAGAAGGCCTCCGGGATGATATCTCCCCACTGACAGGGTACCACGAAGAGCTTCAGATCCCCTCCCCCCGCCCCGATCTAGGGGCGATGGTGGCGGCGGCTATGGACTATTTTGTGAAGATTTGATCGGGTGCTTAGGTTTTCTGCATCGGGGTGACTCTATAGGCGAAGGGGCAAGGTCGGTGGGCGCCCGAGGGGCCCACACCTGGTGGTGGCGCGCCCCCTAGGTCGTGCGACCCTAGGGTGTGGCCACCTCGTTGCCCCCCTTCGGTTGCCCTTTGGACTCTATGTTCTCTCCGGTAAAATATTGACTTTGGATTTTGTCCCGTCCAATTCTGGGAATATTTCCTTACTAGCTTTTATGAAACCAAAAACAGCATAAAACAGGCAACTGGCACTGCAGCATCTTGTTAATAGGTTAGTCCCAGAAAATGTATATAAATACCTTAAAGTATAGACAAAACATAGAAAAGTTGATACTAAACAAGCATGGAGCATCAAAAATTATAGATACGTTTACGACGTATCAAGTATCCCCAAGCTTAACTCCTGCTCGTCCTCGAATAGGTAAGTGATAAAAAGAATAATTTTTGAGGTGACATGCACCATCACAATCTTGATCAAACCATTTCCAAAGCAATGATAGCTGGGATCAAAGTACTCTAAACATGATCATGAAAGATGTAGTTCTAACAATAAGACATAGTAACTATGTTGTAACATGAAAAGATACAAACAAATATCATGAATAACAATGCATTGAGAGACGTTTGTTTGTTTCACATATAGAAAACATAGCAAGAGTGGTACTCGGCGTGTCCCTCATAGAGACATAAATGCATAGGACACCTTCAAAGTTCATAAGGGTGACTAGATACGCATAGTTCAAGAACAAGAAATATCAACATTATGAATCAATCAATAAGAATGACAACTATGCTCTCTTAATTGGTGCATAAAGATATAAGGTGGAGACTCAACATAAAAGTAAGAACAAAGGCCCTTCATAAAGGGAAGCAGGGATTGCAAGTTTCATAAAGAGCTTCCAAAAATTATGGTACTTATTAGATTTCAGCTCTCATTGCCCCTATCATAAGCATCTTGAAGTGATTAAGGTTAAAGTGAAACAAATATGGAGTATATGCTTGACAAATCATAAGTTGGCAATCTCATGTCCCTTGAGTACGAGGGTCGTTCCTCATGCTACTCAATTTTACTCACAAGCAAGTTCATGTCATTGTAAGTATATGTGCATCATAGAGAACCGCCAACGGGGCACCCCTTACCCCATGACACAGGAGCTATCCCATATCAAAATGACAAGGCAACAAATAGTGAGCATCTCAGCAATCTTCTTATTTACCATGGGTATGGTTTTGTTTTTTATCTTAGATTTTTTTTCTATATTTTTTCTGAGGATGCTTCATAGATTGCTCACTATGGTTATGCTACAAGTTTCCACCATGATTAGGTATGGCTTAGGCTAGCCGCCCAGGCGTTTCTCTAACACATATATATAATACTCCATGAACTTACAAGCTCCCCTTTTATTTCACACTATCGCCATCCATAAACAAAAGATCATGATATCAACTAGGTAATATGTACATGTGTTGAAAGCATTCCCCATGACAGCATGGTTCTGCTAATTCCCAACTTATAAGTACAAGCATATACAACATGGATGACACAATGGTTCAAGTTTATTAGGTGCAAAAAATAAAGTGTGTCATCAAGTTTGTGAGAGCTTTAATCACTAATTTTCACATAACAAGTTTAATTTGGAAGATAGATAAAAACAAGAATTTACTTGGAATGGTGTAACACACCATGCATAGGAATTTATAGTGGACTCTTTGGAATAACTTGGTTTCTTGGGAGTTGGATGCATGAGTAGAGCTCATACTCAGTACAAGTGGAGGCTAGCAAAAGACTGGGAGTGACCAACTAAGAGAGCAATAATGGCCATAATCATGCAGATCGACAAAAAATTATTAACTAAAGCATAAAGTGGTATCACAAGTCAAAAAATAAATGATCATAGAGGCTAAGGTGACTGGTTCATAGTCATAACATGGTGTAAGCATGCGCCAAGTTAACCCAAACAAAGCGTCAAAGGAGAATACCACAATATTATGCTTTTGTATGCTAAAACAACGCATGGTTCTTTCAAGGCACATTAATCAATCTCAATTGTTTGGAACAAGTCATTCTACAACAATAATCACTAAGCATAAGGTCAAAGCAACATCTAGCATGACATGACAAAGTCTAAGCCATAGTCAAAACAAGCTCCCTTTTGTACCACTATAAGCATGAAGCTTCCTACTCTTTTCCAACACCAATCAACTTATATGAAACAAAAGAGAGAATGTGGGGGTCCAACTAATTTATTCAGCAAACTAAACAAATGAAACCAAAAATGAAAACTAAGTGTCAACACCCGGATTTTTAATCCCAGATGCCTGTTATGCCATACATCGCAATCCCAGGATTACCATTTTTGTGAGACATAAAAGATTGGATATCACAGTACATCATCCATTACAAACCATACATAAGGTCTTACAACAAATAAAGGATCTCATGATCCAATATTAGTACAATTCAAGCAGCGGCATAACATAATGATAACGGTAGCGTGGGCGAGGCTCCATCTTCATGGTCAAAGGCAATGCTGATGATGGGAGATGATCCTAGTGGTCGTATCCTTCCTGCGGTCCATCCTCATGATAGTCCTCTTCATAGTCTGGCCACGGGAATAGCCAGGGACAAAGCCATGAGTACTCTTTAAGTACTCACAAACTAATACTATCAAGTGAAGTGGTTTTGAGTAGGAGGTACTAGGCTCTAGGTTGTTTTGCAAAAAGCCATATTTATCTCTACTGAGTTCAGAAGCAAAGAAAGCTAGTTGAAAGTTTTATAACACCTAAGTGGAAACTTGGATTTTCATATCATAACCCTATTGTGGTCAGGTCAAGTCAAGTCATGAATCATTTCATAAGTCATTTTGAAAACATCTGAAGACGGAACAGTATGGCCACTCCAACTGTCCATAACCGCGGACGCGGCTATTCGAATAGTTTGACACTCTGCAGAGGTGGTACACTTTGACCACAATATTCAATACATCCGTCAGGAACAATCCTGAATTCACCATACTCAGTATGCGGATAATCAATCCTAACCATTCAATTACACGCCCTAGTATAGGCACCTCTCATGTGAGTTTGGCCTCCCAACCATGAACAACTGTCATCTTGGGAACGGCACAGGTGGACAATCTTGACAAGGTAGCCTCAGCTCGAACCTTGGCCGCAAGGGAACCCATACTAAGGTATATAAATTTCCAGTCAAGCCCTACCCAAATGTTGGGTATTATGGTTGTATAGTAAAATTGGAATGGTATCGCATCCAGACAACCATCAGTTTTATAAAGGGCTAAGGCTCATGCCTCAACATGTTCATCATCAAAAATCATCTCGTGTTCAAGAACACATGTCAAAACATTTAAGTAGAATGACTCATCATTCTAAGGTTTTCATAACCATTTTCACCAAGTATCCCCATCTAAAGTGATCAAGTTTTATGCTTAGCACTAGCATCTACAAGTGGGGGTAAACACTAATGAGAGGTGGTAAAAAAGTGTGGATGATCTAAGTTCAATCTCATGCCTCAGGATGACATCAAGATTTATCTAACTTAGGTCAAGTTTTATGCTCTTTATGATACCTTTAACACATCTTTCTACAATCTACAAGTCACTAAGTAAACTCCAATAGAAAGCTTTTATAAAGAAATAAAAAAACTAAGCTTGCAAATAAAACTAGGATTGGGTATAATCAAGTAGTATAACTAATGCATGCCTAATGCATTGCATAGGTTATCTATCTTTCATAATTGCAAGTGTTGTCTTGCTCAGCAAGATAACTCGCAAGTTTTAGCTTGCCAAGTCAACTTGTAGTATTAGGCTTGCTAATTCAACTTGTAGTGTTAGGCTTGCTAATTCAACTTGTAGTGTTAGGCTTGCCTTGTTTAGCATTGGTTGAAGTTCTCCTCAGCTTCTTCCTCGTAGTATTCTCCTTCCTCCTCATATCATTGGTCGGTACTAGAGTCTATAAATAAATACGAGGTACAATCACCAAACAATAATTAACTACTTCTATTTATCACACCAAGGTTTTCACTTGATGATATAGCATCATCACAGTCATTACAAACATTAATGCAAGGTTTGGATTATTTTATTTTAGAAAAGTAATTTCTACTCATTGAAAACTACTTAAGATTTAATATTCTCCAACTAAAACATGGGATCATGTTGACACATGTCATCACCACATATTTCAGTACATGGGAATGTGAGTTAAAGTGGTGTCACAATTTAATAAGGTTTAACCTTTTTATTTTAATTAATTAAAGTGACTAGAAATGCCTATGAGGCATTCTTTTATTACTTGTCCATTATTTCTATAAGTAAACCTAGATATTTTTACATATTCAGAAAGATCTTGTTAAATGTGATTTTTGAGAGTTGGAATCATCTCTAAAGCTTTCATGGTTGAATTTTGAAAAATGTTTGAATCCAGAAAATCTTTTCCCTTGTTATTTTTACTATAGGTGATCTACAAATCTATTTGGTTTGAATCCAACGGGCTTCGATTAATAATTCCAGTACCTTTCTAACAAAATTGGTTTCATGCAATTTGGTTCAGTGAATCGAGCTAGGTTGATTTTTGAATCTAGGTACAGAACTAAGTTTGAAATTAAATGAATAAACATAAATTCAAACTACTAGGTTGCGCGGGAGTGTAACTGGGTCAGCCCACGGTGCACAGCGCATGCGCGGGTGAGTTTAAGTGAGTGTCCCCACCAGTCAGTGAGACAGGGGGTGCGAAGCATTAAGGGGCAATCTAAAGCACACGATCAACATCTAATCGAACGGCTGTGACTTATCGTCTCTGTCGGGCAACGCCGGCAAGACAAAACCCTACCGCAGCCAGTGGGGGTCTACGGGGGCTCACCGGGGCTCAGGAAAGGGTCAGTGATGGGGGAGAACGATGAAGTCAATGACGGCGAACATCCTGGTACCGGTGGCTTCTCCTGGGGCGACTCCAATCGTTGCCTCCTCTTCTCCTCCTTCACGGCAAACTCCGGCAAAATTCTGGCGAACTGCTGCACGCCTTGCTCCGGGTGTGAGGTAGGGTGGTTCTGAGAGAGAGGGGAGTGTGATGGTGTGGAGAAATAGAACAGGGGTGGCATCTATTTATAGTGCCAAGAGGGGACCGAAGGGCGCGGGTGGAGCTCTTCGTGGTCGTCGTCACAGTGGGCTAATGGCATGGGCGATGGTAGGGGTGGTGTTGTGCTCCCTGGCGAAGCTCAACGGCATGGTCGCGAGGCGTGGGGCGGTGCGAGACGGTCGGAACGCTGCGGTGCTATGGGAGGGTCCAACGGGAAGTTTAATGGCGCACGGGCTCTCCTGGTCACGCGACGACTAGCAGGCGTGTCTGCGGGGTTGCTGGGGTGGTGGTGATCACGCACGCAAGCGGCAAGGGCAGCACGCGGTCTATGGTCGCGTGTCGAGTGCAACGCTCTAGTGCGCTCTCGGCATGGCACAAAGGCATAGCGCGGCGGTGGACGGTGGTCAATGTCCCAGACAAGGTTGGCGAGGCTAGAGCTTCTCCTAGCTGGCTATCGACAATGGGTGACAAGGTGAGGCTTGACATGCTCACCATTGATGTCAATGGCAAGATCACAGTGAGCTAAAACTTGTTAACTAAGCTAGATGATCTACTAATAGCATGCTGTGATCTAGAGAGGGAACAAGTTAGGCCAAAAACACTGCTCACTATAGTGTTTGTTGTTTGTTTGATTTCTGTTTGCAAGGTGTTTGATGAAATGGCCGAAAGAGATTTGAATTTGAATTTTTGGTTCAAACTTGGTGGGTGTACTAGTTATATACTAGGTAGTCTCTGGTTAGTTGGAAAGGTCAAGATGAATTGGTTTGGTTGGGTTTTGAGAATTGGTGATCTTCACATATGATATGGATTCAATTTTGAATTATCATTTGAATCAAGTTGCCAAATGTTTCTGTAAGTTTTAAAGGTGGGCTAGGGTTCACTTTTACTTGGTCTAGTAATGGGTGAAAAGAAATGGAATTGTTTTTGTTTGAAATCTTGGACTAGAAACACTCAAAGTGGTCTAGTGAGCAAGATTGGCAAAAATGACCATTTGCTTAATTTGTTTGTTTTTGAATTTCTCTTGATTTGATTCTGCTTGGGTTTGATTTAGATGATGTTTTTTTCATATTTAAACCATTTCTTGCTATTCACAACAATCACACAAGTCCATTCATGCATTCACATAATCATCACATACACACATCCATTCATATGGTGTTGATTAAAAAAAGTTTTTGTTAACCCTAATTTTGGTGATTGGAATTTGATAACCTTGTCCAATATTTTTGGGATGTTACAAACCTTCCCTCCTTAAACAAAATCTTGTCTCGATATTTGAGAAAGAATAAAAAGAAAACTAGGATTTAAAGAGATCGGGAAACTCCATCTTGATGTAATCTTCTCGCTCCTAGGTAGCTTCTTATTTAGTGTGGTTACTCCACTGAATCTTGAGAAACTTGATGCTTATGGTCCTGGTGGTCCTGAAAGTTTCCTCCAAAATACGGATGGGTACTTCGGGATACGTCAGGTCATCATTGATCTCTATGGTTCGGTGATCAATGTTCTTGAAAGCTTCAGTCTTCTCCGGGACTTCTAGGCATTTGCGAAGTAACGATATATGGAACACATCATGTACGGCTGACATCTCCTCTGGAAGTTCCAGATGATACGATACTTCTCCTCGATGATTTAGAATCTTTAAGGGTCCGATATATCTGGGGGATAACTTTCCTTTGAGCTGGAAACGTTGCATTCCTTTCAAAGGCGATACTTTGAGATACACAAAATCTCCGATATTGAAAGCGATGTCTCGACGTCTCTTGTTGGCATAACTCTTCTATCTGGATTGGGCGGTCTTGAGGTGCTCACAGATCTTGTGAACTTTATCTTCTGCTTCTCGTAGGATGTCAGGTCCGAAGAGCTGACTCTCTCCTACTTCTGACCAATTCAAAGGGGTACAACACTTCCTTCCATACATGAATTCAAATGGGGCCATTTGCAAGCTGGCTTGAGAACTGTTGTTGTAAGAAAATTCTGCGAAAGGCAGACAGTCTTCCCATTTAGATCCATACTCTAGCACACAGGCTCTCAACATATCTTCGAGTATTTGATTTACTCGCTCCGTTTGTCCATCTGTCCGAGAGTGATAAGTTGTGCTGAATTCCAATCTTGTTCCCAATCCTTCTTGGACTTTCTTCCAAAATCTCGAGGTAAATTGGGTTCCTCGATCCGACACAATGTTCTTGGGGACTCCATGAAAACTGACGATTCTAGCGATGTACAACTCTGCTAGCTTCAAACTCTGGTAGGTGGTCTTGACTGGTAAGAAATGGGCGACTTTGGATAGTCTATCAACTATGACCCAAATAGAGTCATTTCCCCTACTAGAAGTAGGCAATCCGGTGATAAAGTCCATTCCAACTGAATCCCATTTCCATTCTGGAACCTGCAATGGTTACAACAGTCATGCGGGTCTTTGGTGTCCCGCCTTAACTCTCTGACAGATATCACACTTGGCGATGTAGCTTCCAATTTCTCTCTTCATCTTATGCCACCAGAATTGCTCCTTCAAATCCTGATACATTTCGTTCCTCCGGGGTGGATAGAATAAAGGGTATCATGGGCTTCCTTAAAAATGGCTTGCTTCAACTCGGAATCTGCTGGCACATAGATACGTCCTTCTATGCCTCCTTGATCTGACTAATCAAAGTGGGTTGAAGTTCGATGCTAGCCAAAAATCCTTCACTTACTAATTCCATTCTGAAATCTTCCATCTCTTTGTGCAAACTTGGTCGCTCCTTCAGAATCATGAAGTTCAAGCGGCATGGAAATCTACTAAGGGCATCTGCTACCACATTGGATTTACCGGGGTGATAGTGAATGTCCAGATCATAGTCCTTTATTAGCTCTATCCATCTTCTCTGCCTCATATTCAGCTCCTTCTGAGTGAATATATACTTCAGTCTCTTGTGATCCAAAGAAATCTCACAACGGTTTCCCATAAGGTAATGTCTCCATGTCTTCAGGGCTAGAACTACAGCTGCTAGTTCTAGGTCATGGGTAGGATAATTTTGCTCATGTTGCTTTAGTTGTCGGGATAGATAAGATATAACTTTGCCTTCTTGCGCACACATCCGAGACTGATCTTGGATGCATCACCAATACACATTAAACGGCTTCGCGATATCTGGCATGATCAAGATTGGGGCTGAAATCAATCTCTTCTTGAGTTCTTGAAAACTCGCTTCACATTTGTTCGTCCATTCAAACTTCTTATCCTTCTTTAACAATTGGGTCATGGGTCTGGCGATTCTCGAAAATCCTTCTACGAACTTGCGGTAATATCCCGCTAATCCGGTAAATGCAAGAACTTGGGTTTGAGTGGTTGGGGCTTGACAATCTTCAACATCTTTCACCTTTGCGGGGTCAATGCCAATTCCTCCAGCTAATACCATACGTCTGAGGAATCCTACCTCCTGTAACCAGAATTCACATTTGCTAAACTTGGCATACAACTGATGCTCCCTAAGGGTTCCAAGGATGGTCCTTAGGTGTAGCTCATGTTCTTCTTCTGATTTGGAATAGATCAGAATGTCATCAATGAAAACAACGACAGACTTATCCAAGAAGTCCATAAAAATCTTATTCATGAGATTCATGAAATAAGCGAGGGCATTGGTTAATCCAAAAGACATGACGGTGTACTCGTATAATCCATATCTGGTGGTAAAGGCAGTCTTTGGAATATCCTCTGCGTGAATCTTGAGTTGATGATAACCAGTTCTAAGATCAATCTTAGAAAACACTTTGGCACCAGTCAACTGGTCAAATAGGTCTTATATCTTTGTCAACGGGTACTTGTTCTTGATGGTGACATCATTCAACTTCCAATAATCCGTACACAAATGGTTACCCCCATCTTTCTTATATACAAACATGACAGGTGATCTCCATGGCGACGCCCTTGGTTGGATCAATCCTATTTCCAGCATAGCATCCAATTGCTTCTTCAGCTCCACTAGTTCGGATGGGTTCATACTATATGGTCTCTAGGCTATGGGTCCAGTTCCAGGGATTAGTTCAATGATAAACTCGATATCCCGATCTGGGGGCATACCGGGCAAAACATCTGGAAATACATCGGGGTATTCACAAACTATTCTGACTTGGTCAATAGTTGGTTGGGCTATACTCTTGTTGCACTTGAATTGATGGGGCAAGGTTTCAGATACATGTTCTACTGATATTCCGACTGTACTGGTCATGGTTATGGCTTTCTTGGCACAGTCGATTAATCCTTTATGTTTCAACATCCAATCCATTCCCAGTACTACTTCCAAATCTTTTATTCCAAGTACTATTAGATTAGCATAAAAATCTATGCCATGGATTCAGATAGGCACGGCCTTGCAAATTTGTCTAGCTTTGGTGGTTGAACCAGGTATTTGAACTATCATAATATGCTTCAATTTTGTTGGTTGAATCTTACTAGTGCATGCAAATTCTTCGGTCACAAACGAGTGCAATGCTCCAGATTCAAACAAAACTCTTGCAAGTACTGAGTTAACAGAAAACATACCCAGCACGACATCTGGCGCTTCTTGGGCTTCTTCAGCATGCATGAGAAAGAGAAGGCCGTTACGGTTGAGCGAGTTCCCTAGGGCAAACCTTCTTTCGGGCTGAACACGACGCTGCTGCTGAGCTGGGGCATTTGCATTGGGGGTTGTGGCAATCTTCTTGGGGCACTCATTGGAATAGTGACCCTTGGTTCCACATTCATAACAAGTCACTTGGAACTTGTCCTTTGCTGCAACAGGCACAACATTGCTTCCAGTTCTCGGGGCAGTGTTGGTGTTGGTGGCGACATTGTTGTTGTTGAACTTGGGTGGTGCACGACTGAAATTGCTGGGGTTGCCAGGGTTGTTGTTGTTTCCCCCGGGCCTTGGGTTTCGACGGTTGGGATAGGTTGGACGGTTCATCGGGTGTCTATTGGTTCTTAGGGCAAATCCTGGAGATGGGTTGGGGCGATACTTTGGGTTATGATGGGTTCTTGGTTGATGCATCATTCTACGCTTGCAGTTCTCATTGGCTTGGTTGATCTTGCCTTCCATCTGAATGGCAGAGTCCACTAAGGCTTCAATGTCAGCAAAAGGAATGTTGACTAAAAATGTCTGCATCTCATCATGCAGACCATTCAGGAATCTCTCTTTCTTATTGGCTTCAGTGTCAATCTCATCCGGTGCATACCTAGCCAATGACAAAAATTTATCACGATACTCAGCTATTATCATCCTCCCTTGCTTCAGTTCTCTGAATTCATCTCTCATCCTCTTGATCAAACCCGGTGGCACATGGGTTCTGCTAAACTTGACCTTGAATTCATCCCAAGTCATCATCTGACCTCCATTCATGGTGCGAACGATGTTCCACCAAGCTCTTGCATCTCCTGCCAGATAGTGGGTGGCAAACAGTACTTTATCATTAGCCCCCACTCCTGCGACTTCCAAGTTGTTCTCCATGGTTTGGAGCCAATCATCGGCATCTAGGGACTCTTTCGACTTAGTGAAGATGGGTGGGTTGGTGTTCTGGAAGTTCTTGAGCTTTGATCCATGGTTGTCCTGGTTTCCATGGCCTTGGTTGTTGTTGGACATTTGAGCTATGTGCTGAAGGGTGGCTAGGTTGGCTTGACGTTCGGCTCTTTCAGCTTCACGGTCAGAAACCAACATTTGCAAGATTTGCAACATTCGGTTCGGGGATGAGCTGCTTCCTCCGCGAGGCATTTGAAGATTGATATAGATCATGAGAAAAGGGGAAATTTCTAAGGTTCAGGGTTTTCATTTTGGGAAAAGTTTTTAAAGTTTGACTCTGATATTTCTAGCAACTTGCTTTTCATTAATTCATAGCACACAATATAACACACACCACAACAAGGAAAAACATATGGTTTTAAGAACCATTCTGTGAAACTACGATATAGTGGGACCAGATAAAACTTTCCTAACGCTAGTGCTCAAGTGCTACTACTCTTCGGAATTGGTGGCTTCATCATCCTCATCATCATCAATGAAGGCGAAGTCCTCCTCATCGGTGAAGAAGTCCATGGCATGATCGTCCAGAAAGTCATCATCATCACTGAGATAGGAGTAGGGGTCTCCACGAAGGTATTCCCCTGCATTCTCCCTCTCCTCGAGCTGCATATCCCTCTCGTGAATGGTCTCCTCTAAGTCTATGATCCTATGGCGGAGACGGGCAATGATGCGCTCCTTCTTGTTGAGCTGACGGCGACGAGACTGACGATCCTTCACTAGAATGGCAATGGTCTGATCCTTCTGGGCGGCGATGGCGTACTTGTGGTTGGCGTAGGAGTGGGCATTGTCTAACTCCTTCTGTCGGTCATACATCATGAAGCTGAGGTGGTCCCATTGAGTCTTCAGCTCATGGTGATATGGTGCCTCTAGTGGCTGTCCCATAACATCACGCCTCGGATAGAACTCAAAGTGGGTACCCTTGATCTGATTGATACTCTGCCCACACAGACGGGGAAGAGCTTCCTACATGGCCCTAGCAAGTCCATCTAGCCAGTTGTTCTCTCTAATGGTGAACTGAATTCCCTCTGAGGTGGGGGCTTCAATCTTTCCTCGGAGACTTGAAACAATCAGCCATTGCAATTCCTCTCCTTCATGATCGTTGAGCTGAGCTCCGAAGAACTCGGGATGAGGACACTCCAGAAGTTCCGAAAGCTGGTCCAAGTCACTCTGAAAGATGAGGTCTCCTTCGTTCCCCAACTGATAGAACTTGTTATACTTCACGTCCATCTATAAGAATATAGGATGAGTAAGTTAGTAGAGTGATTAAGTGTGTCAAATTTTATGTAAGTTTGTAAGAATTTTTGAGGAACATGAATTTTTATGAAAGAGTCTAAGTGATAAGAATGACAATACGTTTTCATAAATACTCACTTCCTTGGTTTTTAAACTAAGTTTTTGATGCAAACGTCCATTCTAAACTAGAGTCTCCTATGGTCAGGATGGCTTTGATACCAACTTGTCAACACCCGGATTTTTAATCCCTGATGCATGTTATGCCATACATCACAATACCAGGATTACCATTTTTGCGAGACATAACATATTGGATATCACAATACATCATCCATTACAAACCATACATAAGCCCTTAGAACAAATAAAGGATCTCATGATCCAGTCTTAGTACAATTCAAGCAGCAGAATAACGTAATGATAATGGTAGCATCGGCGAGGCTCCATCTTCATGGTCACGGGCAATGCTGACGATGGCAGACGATCCTAGTTGTCGTATCCTTCCTGCGGTCCATCCTCCTGATAGTCCTCTTCATAGTCTGGCCACGGGAATAGCCAGGGACAAAGCCATGAGTAATCTTTAAGTACTCACAAACTAATACTATCAAGTGAAGTGGTTTTGAGTAGGAGGTAATAGGCTCTAGGTTGTTTTGCAAAAAGCCATATTTATCTCTACTGAGTTCAGAAGCAAAGAAAGCTATTTGAAAGTTTTATAACACCTAAGTGGAAACTTGGATTTTCATATCACAACCCTATTGTGGTCAGGTCAAGTCAAGTCATGAATCATTTGATAAGACATTTTGAAAACATCTGAAGACGGAACAGTATGGCCACTCCAATTGTCCATAACCGCGGACGCAGCTATTCGAATAGTTTGACACTCTGCAGAGGTGGTACACTTTGACCACAATATTCGATACATCCGTCAGGAACAATCCTGAATTCACCATACTCAGTATGTGGATAATCAATCCTAACCTTTCAATTACACGCCCTAGTATAGGCACCTCTCATGTGAGTTTGGCCTCCCAACCATGAACAACTGTCATCTTGGGAACTGCACAGGTGGACAATCTTGACAAGGTAGCCTCAGCTCGAACCTTGGCCGCAAGGGAACCCATACTAAGGTATATAAATTTCCAGTCAAGCCCTACCCAAATGTTGGGTATTATGGTTGTATAGTAAAATTGGAATGGTATCGCATCCAGACAACCATCAGTTTTATAAAGGACTAAGGCTCATGCCTCAACATGTTCATCATCAAAAATCATCTCGTGTTCAAGAACACATGTCAAAACATTTAAGTAGAATGACTCATCATTCTAAGGTTTTCATAACCATTTTCACCAAGTATCCCCATCTAAAGTGATCAAGTTTTATGCTTAGCACTAGCATCTACAAGTGGGGGTAAAAACTAATGAGGGGTGGTAAAAAAGTGTGGATGATCTAAGTTCAATCTCATGCCTTAGGATGACATCAAGATTTATCTAACTTAGGTCAAGTTTTATGCTCTTTATGACCTTTAACACATCTTTCTACAATCTACAAGTCACTAAGTAAACTCCAATAGAAAGCTTTGATAAAGAAATAATATAACTAAGCTTGCAAATAAAACTAGGATTGGGTATAATCAAGTAGTATAACTAATGCATGCCAAATGCATTGCACAGGTTATCTATCTTTCATAATTGCAAGTGTTGTCTTGCTCAGTAAGATAACTTTCAAGTCTTAGCTTGCCAAGTCAACTGGTAGTATTAGGATTGCTAATTCAACTTGTAGTGTTAGGCTTTCTAATTCAACTTGTAGTGTTAGGCTTGCCTTGTTTAGCATTGGTTGAAGTTCTTCTCGGCTTCTTCCGCGTAGTATTCTCCTTCCTCCTCGTATCCTTGGTCGGTACTAGCGTCTATAAATAAATACGAGGTACAATCACCAAACAATACTTAACTACCTCTATTCATCACACCAAGGTTTTCACTAGATGATATAGCATCATCACGGTCATTACAAACATTAAGGCAAGGTTTGGATTATTTTATTTTAGAAAAGTAATTTCTACTCATTGAAAACTACTTAAGATTTAATATTCTCCAACTAAAACATGGGATCATGTTGACACATGTCATCACCACATATTTCAGTACATGGGAATGTGATTTAAAGTGGTGTCACAATTTAATAAGGTTTAACCTTTTTATTTTAATTAATTAAAGTGACTAGAAATGCCTATGAGGCATTCTTTTATTACTTGTCCATTATTTCTGCAAGTAAACCTAGATATTTTTACATATTTAGAAAGGTCTTGTTAAATGTGATTTTTCAGAGTTGGAATCAACTCAAAAGCTTTCATGATTGAATTTTGAAAAATGTTTGAATGCAGAAAATCTTCTGCCTTGTTATTTTTACTATAGGTGATCTACAAATCTAATTGGTTTGAATCCAACGGGCTTGGATTAAGAATTCCAGTACCTTTCTAACAAAATTTGTTTCATGCAATTTGGTTCAGTGAATCGAGATGGGTTGATTTTTGAATCTAGGTACAGAACTAAGTTTGAAATTAAATGAATAAACCTAAATTTAAACTACTGGGTTGCGCGTGAGTGTAACTGGGCCGGCCCACGGTGCACAGCGCATGTGCAGGTGAGTTTAAGTGAGTGTCCCCACCAGTCAGTGAGACAGGGGGTGCGAAGCGGTACGGGGCAATCTAAAACATAGGATCAACATCTAATCGAACGGCTATGACTTATCGTCTCCGTCGGGCAACACCGGCGAGACAGAACCCTAGCGCGGCCAGTGGGGGTCTACGGGGGCTCACCGGGGCTCAGGCGAGGGTCGGCGAAGGGTGTGGACCACGAAGTCAATGACGGCGAACCTCCTGGTACCGGTGGCTTCTCTTGGGGCGGCTACAATCGTTGGCTCCTCTTCTCCTCCGCGGCAGACTCTAGCAAAATTCCGGCGACCTGCTGCGTCCCTTGCTCCGGGGGTGAGGTGGGGTGGTTCTGAGAGAGGGGAGTGTGATGGTGTGGAGAAATCGAATGGGGGTGGACTCTATTTATAGTGCCAAGAAGGGACCTAAGGGCGCGGGTGGAGCTCATCGTGGTCTTCGTCACAGTGGGCTAATGGCATGGGCGATGGTAGGGGCGGTGTTGTGCTCCCTGGCGAAGCTTAACGGCATGGTCACGAGGCTTGGCGCGGTGCGAGACAGTCAGAACGTTGTGGTGCTCTGGGCGGGTCCGACTGGAAGTTTAATGGCGCACGGGCTCTCCTGGTCGCGCAGTGACTAGCGGGCGTGTCTGCAGGGTTGCTGGGGTGGTGGTGATCACGCACAGAAGCAGCAAGGGAGGCGTGCGTTCTATGGTCGCGTGTCGAGTGCGGCGATCTGGTGCGCTCTCGGCATGGCAGAGAGGCATAGGGCACGGCGGTTCTAGAGTGTTCCAGGGGTTGGCTAAGTTGGCGTTGGACAGGGGGTGGCGATGGACGGTGGTCAATGTCCCAGACAAGGTTGGCGAGGCTAGAGCTTCTCCTAGCTGGTTGTCGACAATAGGGTGGCAAGGTGAGGCTCGGCATGCTCACCATTGATGGCAATGGCAAGCTCACAGTGAGATAAAGCTTGTTAACTAAGCTAGATCATCTACTAATAGCATACTATGAGCTAGAGAGGGAACAAGTTAGGCCAAAAACACTGCTCACTATAGTGTTTGTTTTTTGTTATATTTCTGTTTACAAGGTGTTTCATGAAATGGCCGAAAGAGATTTGAATTTGAATTTTTGGTTCAAACTTGGTGGGTGTAGTAGTAGTTATATACTAGGTAGTCTCTGGTTAGTTGGAAAGGTCAAGGTGAATTGGTTTGGTTGGGTTTTGAGAATTGGTGATCTTCACATATGATATGGATTCAATTTTGAATTGTCATTTGAATCAAGTTACCAAATGTTTCTGTAAGTTTGAAAGGTGGGATTGGGTTCACTTTTACTTGGTCTAGCAAGGGGTGAAAAGAAATGGAATTGTTTTTGTTTGAAATCTTGGACTAGAAACACTCAAAGTGGTCTAGTGAGCAAGATTGGAAAAAATGACCATTTGCTTAATTTGTTTGTTTTTGAATTTATCTTGATTTGATTCTGTTTGGATTTGATTTAGATGATGTTGTTTTCATCTTTAAACCATTCCTTGCTATTCACAACAATCACACAAGTCCATTCATGCATTCACATAATCATCACATACACACATGCATTCATATGATGTTGATTAACAAAAGTTTTTGTTAACCCTAATTTTGGTGATTGGAATTTGATAACCTTGTTCAATATTTTTGGGATGTTACACTAAGACTCTCCAAGAACAACACAACAGTGCATGAAACAATAAAAACGAAGTGTCTAGAAAGAGACCTGAGATTTTTATTAATGAAGAAGGATGCCTTGGGCATCCCCAAGATTTGAAGCTTGTACCTCTTGAATATTTCTTGGGGTGACACGGGGTGGCATCCCCAAGCTTTTGATTTTGTCCATTCTTCATCGCATCATATGATTCTTCCCCTACACTTGAAAATTTCCTTCATACAAAACTTCACACAATCTTCATTAGCAACATTAGTGTATTCAAAATAATAAGCCTTTGGGTTTAGTTTCAACACAAGTAAAAATTTCATTAAAACACAAGCTACTGTAGCAATTCCTTTTAAAAGCTCAAGTGATCAAAGAGAACTCAAAAAGAAATCGATAAGTGGCAAATGCATATAATGGCAGAAATCTGTCAAAACAGACCAGCAGGTAAAAACCGATTTTTTCGAAGACCTTCTGTTGCTCAAATCGAAAAGTGCTGAACTAACGAAAGTTATATAATAACCTGGAGCATATCCTCATAAAATGACAGATCAATCTGATATACTGAGATTTTTCACGAATTTTTACAGTAAAACACATAAATCTGTTTCGGGGCAGCAACTTCCCCAAATCTTACTTCTCTCTCATTAGAGGTTATTCTTGGCACAAAAACCACACAAAAAGGATAAGTAGAGGTTATTACAGAGGCAATAACTTCCAAGACTAAACAAAAGAAACATTTACTGAAATAAAAATAATTTGGGTTATCTCCCAATAGTGCTTTTCGTTAATGCCTTTTAGCTAGGCTTGATAGTTTGAGAAGTTGCTCACATAAGAAATATGAATTGAAGTAAAAGAGAGCATCAAGAAGAAAATTTAAAACACATTTAAGTCTAACCCACTTCCGATGCATAGGAATCTTGTAAGCAAATAAATTCATAAAGAACAAAGTGACATGCATAGGAAGATAAAACAAGAGTAACTTCAAAACTTTCAGCACATAGAGAAGTGTTTAAGTATCATGAAAACTTCTACAACTATATTTCCCTCTCTCATAATAATTTTCTGTAGCCTCATGAATAAACTCAACAATATAACTATCACATAAAGTATGCTTTTCATGATCTACAAACACATAATTTTTATCAAGCTCAAAAATAGTGGGATTAAAACCTTCAAACCCACTTTTAACAATTTTATAACAAGATGGCTGATCATTCTCAAGAGGTATGGGGTTGCAAGATAAAGTCAAGACCCCTCCAATCTCATTTTTAATAGTAGTACAATTAATATTATCAACCAATATAGGACAATCATCTAGAGCTTTATCATAAACATTTTCTAAACAAAACTCTTTAGTAACATGCATTTCGAAGTTAGGCACAAATAAAGGATTATCATAAGATTTATCAAAATAGCATGGATTATCATAGATAACAGGACCATAATTACTATCACAAGTTTTATGCATAGTAGATATTTCAAAAGAATCCACAGCAACATAACATTCATCCTCCTTTTTTGGAGATATGCCCTAGAGGCAATAATAAATATGGTTATTATTATATCTTTGTGTTTATGATTAATGTTTTAATTCATGCTATAATAGTATTAACAAGGAAACATTAATACTTGTGTGATTTGTAAACTTAAATTGAAGTCCCTAGTAAAGCCTTTATACATCACTAGCTTGTTGGTTAATAAATGATTGTGGTTTCCCTATCATGAACATTGAGATGTTATTAACAACAAGATCATATCGTTAGGAGAATGATATGGTGGACATACTCCTATAGATAAGCGTAGCATAAAGATCAAGTCATTTTAATAGTTCAATTGCTATATGCTTTCTGATACATAGTAACCTAATTCCTTCGACCATGAGATCATGCATATCACCTTTACCGGATGGATGCTTTGATGACATCAAACACCACACCGTAACTGGGTGGCTATAAAGGTGGCATTGAGTGTTCAGAAAGTATCGGTTGAGACACATGGATCAAGAGTGGGATTTGTCCATCCATATGACGGATAGATATAGTCTGGGCCCTCTCGGTGTAATGTCATCCAATTAGCTTGCAAGCATGTGACTGGCTCACAAGGGATCACATATCACGGGAACGAGAAAAGAGTACTTATCGGTAACGAGGTTGAACTAGGTATGCAGAGATACCGACGATCATAACCTCGGATAAGTAAACTATCATGAGACAAAAGGAAAATGGTATCGTATGTAAGTGGTTCATTCGATCGCAAAGTAATCATAGAAATATGTGGGAGCCATATGAATTTCCAGATTCCTCTATTGGTTATTGTTTGGAGAAGTGTCTCGATCATGTCCGCATAATTCACGAACCGTAGGGAGACACACTTAAGGATTCGACGTTGTTTGAGTAGTTATGGAATGATGAGAAAGAGACCGAATGTTGTTCGGAGTCTCGAATGGAATTCGGGATATCACGAGAAGATCCGGAATGGTCCGGAGAATAAGATTCATATAAGGAAAGTCCTGTTTCGGAGTTGGGGAATGGTTCCGGTGTTTTCATCGGGAATGTTCTAGAAGGTTCTGGAATGTCCGGCACTCCGGAGGGGAAGGGTACATGAATGTGTTATATCAAGTTGGTATGATTGCATTATGTACTAGGTGTCATCTCTGAACAAAATAGAGGGTTTATTCAAATCCTAGTTTGAAAAGTCAAACGGCAATTTGAAAGTCAAACGGCTATTTTTGGGAAGTGGAGAGGGAGGTGGAAACCGAGTTGGGGAGGAGTTCCTCCCCTCCACCGCCGGCCCACCTCCAAGCCGAGTTGGGAAGGGACTCCCCTCCCCTTGGCCGGCCCCTCCACCTATATAAGGAGGGGCAGGGCTCCCCTCCTAGACACACAAGTTCTCCGCCTCTAAACCCTAGCCGTCGGCGCCGCCACCTCCACTGCCGCCGCCGCCCTAGGGCAAACCGTCATCGCCGCCTAGCTAACCCTAGCCGCCGGCTTGCCCCCTCCTCGGCGTGTCTAAACCCTAGATCGTCGAGGGATCTCTCATAGTTCACCATACTCGCTCCGGCTTAAGGCGAAGCCCTGCAAGATCTCCCCTCTACTTCCGGTACCACGCCGTTGTGCTGCCGGAATCGCGAGGAGAGTGCTACAACCTCTACTGCCTGCTGGAACAAGGGAGAGGAAGGTCTTCATCGAGTACCGAACGTGTGACCGACTGCGGGAGCGCTGCCGGAACGCAGCGCCGGAAGGATCGTCTACGCGATCTTGAGATCGGGAAGAGTACGACTACATCACCCACGAGAATCCGCTCTCATTAAACACTTTGGAATCTTCGAGGGTGAGTTATTCCATCGACTCGTTGCTACAATCTAGTAGATAGATCTTGGCTTGTTTGTTTGTATGCGGTAGAAATTTTTTGTTTTCCATGCTACTGTCACATCCCAAGATTTTCCAAATCTTGTAATGTGAAAATAAATGAATAAAATAAAACCTTGTTTGATTTTCAGGGCCAGAAGAAACTTTTGAATTAAATTGGAACTTCAAACAAATTTAGATCAAATAAAATCCTAAAGAGATTTGGAAAGATAAACATTTGATAAAAGAAAATAAAATATTTTGGAAATACTATTTTTGATCTTCTAAATAAAAAGATTGGGTTTTCAAAAGAAATAGAAGTTTATGAATAAAGATTATTTTATAGAGCCAAATTAAACCTTGGCCAAGTTTTTGAAATAAAATGTTTTGTTTTGATAAAAATAGTAAAGGATTATTTAAATAAAATTAGTAAGGATTTAATATCCAAGTTTTATTAATAAAGGTTTTACTATTTCCAAAATAACAAAACTTATTTATTTATTCAAAATAAGTTTTCCAAGCATTTTGTATTTTCAAATAAAACCTACTGATTTGGATTTGAAAATAATTAGATTTCAAAATGGAATTTTAAAATAAACATCAAATTCTATTTTGATTTAATAACAAGGGTCTATTTACTTAATTAATAATGGACCTAAAATAAAATTATTATTTTAGTTTTGGAATTTTGGTTTATGTTACTGAACAGAACCAAATTCAAAGTTTCAAAGTTTGGTGATTGTTTGAATCAATTTGAGTATTGTTTGATTGTTTGAATTTTAAAACAGAAATTGGTTTCAGAAAAAGAAAAGGGTTCAAAATAGAAAAACTGGTTTTGGACCTAGCCCAGCCGGCCAAGCCCACAAGGCCCAGAACCAACCCAGCTCCCCTCCCCGAAGAAAAACGATTCGTACTCAAATTCTAACCCGTGCAGAGACTGACTGGTGGACCTCCTCTCCTTCTCGCATCCTCACTGACGACTGGACCCCACTCTCCTGTTCATCCTCCTCACCCGCGCGACCTCCTCCCCCCAAACCTCGCTGCCGTTGCTGCCATTCAAAGCCACGTTCAATTCACGAATAATGGCTGCGTTAATCTCGCCCCGACCATGCGTACATAAGCACCTCTCCTCCCTCTGTCATTCCCCTCAAACGCCAACGCCACATCGCCACCAGGCTGCCTCGAATTGACCCTGCACCGCCGCTGTTCCGGCGAGCTCCTCCGGTGAAATCCGACCAACCACAGCCACCTCCTGTCTCCCCGACCTAGCTCACACCTTCCCCACTCCCTAGCGCATCTCCCAGTACCCTCTGTTCTACCGCGGGCGCCCCAGAGGGTCACCTTCGACAAGCTCCGACCTCGCCGCCCCGTCTGTCTTCAACTCCGGCAAGCACCCAGGTAGTTTCAGACCGCCCTTCACACCTCGTTCACGCGCACAGCTTCGTCTTGATCCTGCGCGTCTAACCACGTCTTCGTTTTGTCTTGGGGTGAACCACAGCACCGTCCCCGAGCACAACCAGAGCCGCCTGACGCCAGGAGCAACTGCGGCGAACGATTACCGCCACGACAGAACCCCCCTTGACCCAAGGAGACCACGTCGAGCTTCCCCAGCCTCCTGCGATCTCGGTGAGCCTCCTCCCTCCCTCTCCCGCTTCCTGTTTCGCCAGCGCCGCCACTGTCTGACCGTCGCCGCCGCTAGCCACCGCCGGCGCCGCTCACATATGGTCAAACACGCTAGCACCATAGGATCTCGATCCGACGCTTGCGATAGATCACTTAAGCCGCGAAGGGGTACGTTCTCTGGACCACATGATCTAATTAGATCCAACGCACTGCAGAGCCTGATCCGACCGAACTGGTACCGTCCAATGAGATTGCGACGCGTGGCCAGGTCTGTTTATAACAGAATTTGGAAATCAGATTTAAGTTGCAATTTCAAACCTTTGTAACTTTCGATCCACACGTCCAAAATTTACAAATTTGTTACCGTTGGAATCAGTGGAACAAACCCTAGCCAACCATGCCTTTGGTTTTGCAAATAGTATCTGTTAGCTTGTTGGTTTTTGCAGAAACTTTTGAATGCTTGTTAAGGCTAGAAAAATGATTCAAAAATGTTTTTGAGTTTGAAACCTTGGCAAAATAGTTTATGGTGAACTTACTGACCCTAGGAACCAACCCATAGTTTGGAAAATGAATTTGATAATGTCTAGGATGGAATAATTGATTTAACCCATTTCTAGCCAAATAAAAGAATGGTTTTGTTATGAAAATGTTTATGGAAAGAAAACTTTGAGAAAATGGGTTGGATCAAACCTACTGACCCAAAACACCAAGTTTTGAGAAACAACAACTTATTTGGTGAACCACATAGAGTTGTTGCTATTATAAAAATGTTTTCCACCACATAAAATAATGAAGGGATTTAAAAATGGTTCATGGACAAAACCCTTTTGCAAATGACTTTGCCACTTTGGAAAATGACCAATTTGGAACTTACAAAGTTTAGAAGCCTAGTGGAGACCATCTTTACAAATAGAACCATCTCTTGCATGCTCACATGCATGACTTAGATCCCATAGTTTTATGTGTGGGAATTGTTTGATTGATTATTTGGAATGCTAGTTGATTTGGTGTTTGCTTGATTGATTGTAGTGAAATTAGCAAAGTGTGAGACCAGCAAGATCAAGGAGTGAACCATCATTCCCTACCAAAAAGGCAAGTGACACTATCATCTAAAGTCCTACTATTTTCATTATACTTAGTGGATTTTGAAAACATGCATGAAAAGATATTTCTATACTTATGCTATGCTAAATACTAATAGGATTCCCTATACACTCCTTAGTGAAAATATTGTAGTTGATACATGCTTAGCCATGCTATATTTTGAAAAGAGATACATGTTGAGATTTTATGAAGTTGAGAAAAGGACTTGTGTTTTATATAATAAAACAAGGACTTAATGAACCACCTGGGTGGCCAAGGATACTTTGAGTTTTGGAGAAGGTGGCAACAAAAGGAACCATGTCTATGGCAATCACTTTGTGTTGTGCTCCAAAGGAAACCACCCAGGAAACTTAGAGATTGAACATGTTTCTCCAATTGTGGCTTTCGTGTGCAACCACATGCTAATATGGCTCTGGCTTAGTCAACTACATTGGGAAGACCCATGCATTGTCTTCAGATTACTGGACATGGGGATCTGGAATGCTTCATGGGTGCTGAAGACAAGCTAGCAATGGTGTATGGGAGGACCCTTTGGAAAGACTTCGTCGCATTCTCAATCTTCCAGTACTCCATCTTGGTGAGTGCTAATCCAGTGGCCACTGGTGGCAAAAGGATGGGATTGTGACATGTGGGTAAAGTGTACTCCTTCTGCAGAAGATAATAAAATCTAAGTACTTAGTCGTGTCCCCGGTTATGGACAATACTGAGCAACTAAAGTTTGAAGCTATGGGAGATCTCGACATTCTAATTTCTAAAAGAAAACTTTTAAGGACTTGATGCACTTGGGGTTACCAAGGAGCAAAAGAGATTTTGATAAAACTTGATGTACTTGGGGTTACCAAGGTACTCAAGAGTTGAAAACATGAACACTTGGGGTTACCAAGGAACTCATGAGATTTTGATAAAACTTGATGCACTTGGGGTTACCAAGGAGCTCAAGGGATTTTGACAAGGACTTGAACACTTGAGTTTCTACCAAGGAGTTCAAGGAACTTGGAAAAGGAGGTTTGACAAAGGACCAAAACCATTTTGAAAAGATAGGATAAATTTTTCTTTATGCAAATGAGCCTAAAACTCTACTTAGCCAAATATGCATGTAGTGATAGAATCCACTTATATTCTACAAAGTAGTGAAACTTTCCAATAAAATTCAAATGTATTGACCCTTGTGGCTGTAACTTGTAATGTTGCAGGTTTGATTGATTCTAGTGAAGATTGTTTGATTAGGATTACAAAGTCTACAACCAACATCTGCCTGTGGCACTTTGAAGATGAAGGATCCATACTTATAGTTTTCCGCTGCAATGTAATGTAATAGCCAAATGAGCTATGTATGATGTAATAAAATTATGTTATTCATGGTTATAAAGTTATGTTATGACCTTTGTTTCTTGATATTACATCTTAACTGTGGATGCTAGCTATTGATCCAGGGACTAACATTGTAAACACAGGGGACACCACCTTATGTTGTTTGTAAGGTTGGGACACTCCCTCTACAGATGGTATCAGAGCATTGTGTTGCCTGTAGGATTTGTAAACCTAGGATTGGACAAAAACCCTTAGAAAATAGGAGTTGTATTTGTTCCAAAACTTATTTATAAAACCACTTGTATACTCTTTCCTTAACCATTTTGGTTTCAACTCTACATCTCCTCTATTTCAACTTGATGGAAAAACCTACCCCATGGCCAAAGACTACACCATGTGCAAAGGACTTCTTCAACTCTAATGACTTCAACTTCTTCAACTCTAATGACTTCAACTTCTTCAACTCTAATGACTTCAACATCTTCAGCACGTCCACCAAGAACTTCCAACTTGGATATCACTAAGGACTACAAGTGAGACAAGGAAATCTTGCTCAAGATTTAGAGACTGAGGGAATGCAAAATTTAGAAGAAGATCACATCACTAGAAGTTATTGTAATCAAGAGTTTTTCTCAAGGGAACAATGATCTCAAGTAAGAAGAAGCAACTAAGAAGGATGGAAAGATCACAAGTGAACCATATAGATGGACCACCATATTTTAGCTAAGTTAAACCCACCAACTTATGTGGTGTAACAAAAAAAAATTTGTTGCCTAAGTGAGTGCTTGAACTTTGTTGTTGAGTGAAATGTTTGGTTTGTGATTGCATGCACATTGTTTGTGTGAAATGTGATGTGTTTGATTAGAAAATTTTCCTGAAGTATCTTGCCTATTCTAATCTCCCTTCAACCCAAACAGATGACTACTCCAAAAGACTCCAAGGTTGATGACATCAACACCGACCAAGAGGACAGCATGAAAGAGCTCATAGCAACTCAGAACCAGTTGAACCAAGTGACAGCTCAATTCATAGCCAACTCCAGTGGATAAGATCCAACATTGCAAGGATTTTTGGAAACTCAAGGCCAACTAATGCTTAAGGTGACTGATCAAATGATCAAAATGGAAGAAAGCTATCCCAAAAGAGTTTTTGACAACAAGGATGACAGAAACATTATTCTAGATGGAGCACCAGCTTGCATTATTTGTGGAGACAAGGATCATACTTTCAGGGAGCATGAAGATCAATGCCCCAACTGTGAAGAGAAACATCCTGTTGGACAATGTCCCACTTCTCAAGCTACTTGCTACCTATGTGAAGGAAACAACCATGTCCCTATCCAATGTCCCATCTATTCCATGGTGGAACAAAGGAAACAAGAAGGATCCAAGTATACCAAGAATGTTGATGGCAAAGGAAAAGGACCACTTATACCTCCAAACAAAACAACCCAATTCAAAGGGTCAAAGAAACCCAAGAAGCAAAAGATTGACAAAATCCATGTGCAATGTTATAAATGTAAGGAAATGGGACACTATTCTGGTGAATGCCCAGAGAACCCGAAGAATAAAGAGATTGGCCAAGTAGTGTGCAACAACTGCAAAGAGCTAGGCCACTATGTAGCAACTTGTCCACAAGAGCCACGTAAAGAACTCAAGGACATCCACTGTTTCAATTGCAAGAATCCAGGACATTATGCAAGCAACTGTCCAGAAAAGATGAAGAATAAGTTGAACAAGCCTATGGAGAAGCTCAACCTTGGCCCATGAGTCAAGTGTGGAAACAAAGGACGCAATGCAAAAGTTTACTTAGAGAAGTTTTCCCAGGATCCCAAGAAGGACAATATGTAATTTTTGTTTGAAAATTTTTAAGGGTGGTAGTACCCTAGTTGTTTTGAATCTGCTTGTAACCCTAGCCTTCCCAAATCTCGGGATGAGATTTATTTTAAGGGTGGTAGCCTATCACATCCCAAGATTTTCCAAATCTTGTAATGTGAAAATAAATGAATAAAATAAAACCTTGTTTGATTTTCAGGGCCAGAAGAAACTTTTGAATTAAATTGGAACTTCAAACAAATTTAGATCAAATAAAATCCTAAAGATATTTGGAAAGATAAACATTTGATAAAAGAAAATAAAATATTTTGGAAATACTATTTTTGATCTTTTAAATAAAAAGATTGGGTTTTCAAAAGAAATAGAAGTTTATGAATAAAGATTATTTTATAGAGCCAAATTAAACCTTGGCCAAGTTTTTGAAATAAAATGTTTTGTTTTGATAAAAATAGTAAAGGATTATTTAAATAAAATTAGTAAGGATTTAATATCCAAGTTTTATTAATAAAGGTTTTACTATTTCCAAAATAACAAAACTTATTTATTTATTCAAAATAAGTTTTCCAAGCATTTTGTATTTTCAAATAAAACCTACTGATTTGGATTTGAAAATAATTAGATTTCAAAATGGAATTTTAAAATAAACATCAAAATCTATTTTGATTTAATAACAAGGGTCTATTTACTTAATTAATAATGGACCTAAAATAAAAATTATTATTTTAGTTTTGGAATTTTGGTTTATGTTACTGAACAGAACCAAATTCAAAGTTTCAAAGTTTGGTGATTGTTTGAATCAATTTGAGTATTGTTTGATTGTTTGAATTTTAAAACAGAAATTGGTTTCAGAAAAAGAAAAGGGTTCAAAATAGAAAAACTGGTTTTGGACCTAGCCCAGCCGGCCAAGCCCACAAGGCCCAGAACCAACCCAGCTCCCCTCCCCGAAGAAAAACGATTCGTACTCAAATTCTAACCCATGCAGAGACTGACTGGTGGACCTCCTCTCCTTCTCGCATCCTCACTGACGACTGGACCCCACTCTCCTGTTCATCCTCCTCACCCGCGCGACCTCCTCCCCCCAAACCTCGCTGCCGTTGAGGCCATTCAAAGCCACGTTCAATTCACGAATAATGGCTGCGTTAATCTCGCCCCCGACCATGCGTACATAAGCACCTCTCCTCCCTCTGTCATTCCCCTCAAACTCCAACGCCACATCGCCACCAGGCTGCCTCGAATTGACCCTGCACCGCCGCTGTTCCGGCGAGCTCCTCCGGTGAAATCCGACAAACCACAGCCACCTCCTGTCTCCCCGACCTAGCTCACACCTTCCCCACTCCCTGGCGCATCTCCCAGTACCCTCTGTTCTACCGCGGGCGCCCCAGAGGGTCACCTTCGACAAGCTCCGACCTCGCCGCCACGTCTGTCTTTAACTCCGGCAAGCACCCAGGTAGTTTCAGACCGCCCTTCACACCTCGTTCACGCGCACAGCTTCGTCTTGATCCTGCGCGTCTAACCACGTCTTCGTTTTGTCTTGGGGTGAACCACAGCACCGTCCCCGAGCACAACCAGAGCCGCCTGACGCCAGGAGCAACTCCGGCGAACGATTACCGCCACGACAGAACGCCCCTTGACCCAAGGAGACCACGTCGAGCTTCCCCAGCCTCCTGTGATCTCGGTGAGCCTCCTCCCTCCCTCTCCCGCTTCCTGTTTCGCCAGCGCCGCCACTGTCTGACCGTCGCCGCCGCTAGCCACCGCCGGCGCCGCTCACATATGGTCAAACACGCTAGCACCATAGGATCTCGATCCGACGCTTGCGATAGATCACTTAAGCCGCGAAGGGGTACGTTCTCTGGACCACATGATCTAATTAGATCCAACGCACTGCAGAGCCTGATCCGACCGAACCGGTACCGTCCAATGAGATTGCGACGCGTGGCCAGGTCTGTTTATAACAGAATTTGGAAATCAGATTTAAGTTGCAATTTCAAACCTTTGTAACTTTCGATCCACACGTCCAAAATTTACAAATTTGTTACCGTTGGAATCAGTGGAACAAACCCTAGCCAACCATGCCTTTGGTTTTGCAAATAGTATCTGTTAGCTTGTTGGTTTTTGCAGAAACTTTTGAATGCTTGTTAAGGCTAGAAAAATGATTCAAAAATGTTTTTGAGTTTGAAACCTTGGCAAAATAGTTTATGGTGAACTTACTGACCCTAGGAACCAACCCATAGTTTGTAAAATGAATTTGATAATGTCTAGGATGGAATAATTGATTTAACCCATTTCTAGCCAAATAAAAGAATGGTTTTGTTATGAAAATGTTTATGGAAAGAAAACTTTGAGAAAATGGGTTGGATCAAACCTACTGACCCAAAACACCAAGTTTTGAGAAACAACAACTTATTTGGTGAACCACATAGAGTTGTTGCTATTATAAAAATGTTTTCCACCACATAAAATAATGAAGGGATTTAAAAATGGTTCATGGACAAAACCCTTTTGCAAATGACTTTGCCACTTTGGAAAATGACCAATTTGGAACTTACAAAGTTTAGAAGCCTAGTGGAGACCATCTTTACAAATAGAACCATCTCTTGCATGCTCACATGCATGACTTAGATCCCATAGTTTTATGTGTGGGAATTGTTTGATTGATTATTTGGAATGCTAGTTGATTTGGTGTTTGCTTGATTGATTGTAGTGAAATTAGCAAAGTGTGAGACCAGCAAGATCAAGGAGTGAACCATCATTCCCTACCAAAAAGGCAAGTGACACTATCATCTAAAGTCCTACTATTTTCATTATACTTAGTGGATTTTGAAAACATGCATGAAAAGATATTTCTATACTTATGCTATGCTAAATCCTAATAGGATTCCCTATACACTCCTTAGTGAAAATATTGTAGTTGATACATGCTTAGCCATGCTATATTTTGAAAAGAGATACATGTTGAGATTTTATGAAGTTGAGAAAAGGACTTGTGTTTTATATAATAAAACAAGGACTTAATGAACCACCTGGGTGGCCAAGGATACTTTGAGTTTTGGAGAAGGTGGCAACAAAAGGAACCATGTCTATGGCAATCACTTTGTGTTGTGCTCCAAAGGAAACCACCCAGGAAACTTAGAGATTGAACATGTTTCTCCAATTGTGGCTTTCGTGTGCAACCACATGCTAATATGGCTCTGGCTTAGTCAACTACATTGGGAAGACCCATGCATTGTCTTCAGATTACTGGACATGGGGATCTGGAATGCTTCATGGGTGCTGAAGACAAGCTAGCAATGGTGTATGGGAGGACCCTTTGGAAAGACTTCGTCGCATTCTCAATCTGCCAGTACTCCATCTTGGTGAGTGCTAATCCAGTGGCCACTGGTGGCAAAAGGATGGGATTGTGACATGTGGGTAAAGTGTACTCCTTCTGCAGAAGATAATAAAATCTAAGTACTTAGCCGTGTCCCCGGTTATGGACAATACTGAGCAACTAAAGTTTGAAGCTATGGGAGATCTCGACATTCTAATTTCTAAAAGAAAACTTTTAAGGACTTGATGCACTTGGGGTTACCAAGGAGCACAAGAGATTTTGATAAAACTTGATGTACTTGGGGTTACCAAGGTACTCAAGAGTTGAAAACATGAACACTTGGGGTTACCAAGGAACTCATGAGATTTTGATAAAACTTGATGCACTTGGGGTTACCAAGGAGCTCAAGGGATTTTGACAAGGACTTGAACACTTGAGTTTCTACCAAGGAGTTCAAGGAACTTGGAAAAGGAGGTTTGACAAAGGACCAAAACCATTTTGAAAAGATAGGATAAATTTTGCTTTATGCAAATGAGCCTAAAACTCTACTTAGCCAAATATGCATGTAGTGATAGAATCCACTTATATTCTACAAAGTAGTGAAACTTGCCAATACAATTCAAATGTATTGACCCTTGTGGCTGTAACTTGTAATGTTGCAGGTTTGATTGATTCTAGTGAAGATTGTTTGATTAGGATTACAAAGTCTACAACCAACATCTGCCTGTGGCACTTTGAAGATGAAGGATCCATACTTATAGTTTTCCGCTGCAATGTAATGTAATAGCCAAATGAGCTATGTATGATGTAATAAAATTATGTTATTCATGGTTATAAAGTTATGTTATGACCTTTGTTTCTTGATATTACATCTTAACTGTGGATGCTAGCTATTGATCCAGGGACTAGCATTGTAAACACAGGGGACACCACCTTATGTTGTTTGTAAGGTTGGGACACTCCCTCTACAGCTACGAAACCCTACAGTGGTATCAGAGCCGTGTCTATATGTAGATCTGTTGCACGAGTCGAACACAATGGTCATTGTGGGCGTTGATGCTTTTATTGTCGATTGCTTCTTGTGTACTTTGCATCTTGTGGGATGTTGGGATGAAGCGGCCCGGGCTAACCTTACATGACATCGTTCATGAGACTTGCTCCACGCTTGACATGCAACTTGTATTGCATAAGTGGCTTTGCGGGTGCCTGTTTCTCCTAGCATAGTTAAGATTCAATTTACAACGGGTGATTAACAATGCTAGTATCAATGTTGTGGTTCTTGTTCGTAAGTTAGAACGACACTTATTGAAAGCCCTAAACCACGTAAAACATGCAAAGAAAGTAGAGGCGTCTAACTTTGTTTTGCAGGGGTGTGCAGTGATGTGATATGGCCATGATTGTGATTATATTTGATGTATGCAATGATCCTTATTGTAAGTTGGCAACCGGCAGGAGCCATATGGTTGTCTTTAATTTATGTTAAGACCCGCGTGTCTATTCAAAGTAGTTGTAGTAGTTGAAGCCGGTGGACGACAACCATGAAGAAACATCATTGACCTTGATGCAATGCCGGTGATGATGGAGATCATGTTCGTGCTTGAAGATGGAGATCGGAAGCACAAAGAAGAAAAGGCCATATCATATCACATATTATGAATTGCATGTGATGTTAATCCTTTATGCATCTTGTATTGCTTAGTAGACGACGATAGCATTATCAGATGATCCCTCATGCACATGAATTTCAAGTCATAAAGTGTTCACCCTTAGTTAGCACTGTTGCTAAAGCTTGTTGTTTCGAAGCACCACGTGATGATCGGGTGTGTTAGATTCCGCAAGTGTATACAACGTGAGCAAGCCAGATTTGCTCATGCGGAAACTAAGGTTTGATCTTGACGAGCCTAGCATGTACAGACATGGTCTCGGAACACGGATCACCGAAAGGTAAAGCATGAATCATATAGTAGATATGATGAACATGTCGATTGTTCGCCATTGAAACTATATCAACTCTCGTGATGATCGGTGTTGATGTGGTGGATTTGGTTCGTGTGATCACTAAAACAATGTGAGGGATATTGTTTTGAGTGGGAGTTCACCTAGATTAATTTTATTATTAATTTGAACTCAATTTGTCATAAACTTAGTCTAAACTATTGCAAATATGTTGTAGATCAATGGCAGCCCCTACCATCAATTTTAATGCGTTCCTAGAGAAAGAAAAGTTGAAAAACAATGGAAGCAACTTCGCGGATTGGTTCCGCAATTTGAGGAGTGTCCTCACAGCTGGTAATTTGACCTATGTGTTGGATGCACCGCTGGGTGACCCACCTGCAGCTGATGTTGCCGATGAAGTAAAGAATGTTTACCTCACTCGGAAGACTCAGTACTCCACAGTTCAGTGTGCTATCTTGTATGGTTTAGAATCGGAGCTTCAGAAAAGGTTTGAGAATTCAGACCCATATGATATTGTCGAGGATCTCAAATTGATCTTTGAGACTCATGCGGCAATTGAAAGCTATGAGGCTTCTGAAAAGTTCTTTAACTGCAAGATGGAAGAGGGCAGCTCCGTCAGTGAGCATGTGCTTAAGATGTCTGGGCACGCAAACAAACTTCAAAGCTTGGGTATAGTGATTCCTAATGCTTTTGGGATTTACCGCGTCCTCCAATCACTACCACCAAGTTACAAGAACTTTGTGATGAACTACAACATGCAAAACATGAACAAGACGTTGCCAGAACTCTTTGCCATGTTGAAATCTGCAGAAGTGGAGATCAAGAAAGAGCACCAAGTGTTGTTGGTCAATAAGACCACCAAATTCAAGAAAGGCAAGTCTAAGCAGAAGGGACACTTCAAGAAGGGTGGTAATAAAGTTACCACGCCA
Source organism: Avena sativa (assembly GCA_916181665.1). Classification (NCBI taxonomy): domain Eukaryota; kingdom Viridiplantae; phylum Streptophyta; class Magnoliopsida; order Poales; family Poaceae; genus Avena; species Avena sativa. The sequence continues at coordinate 279,053,088 of OV702280.1, forward strand.
ACGAAGAAGACCAAGGCTGGACCTAAGCCTGATACTGAGTGCTTTTATTGCAAGGGAGAAGGTCACTGGAAGCGGAATTGCCCAAAGTACTTGGCGGATTTGAAGAACGGCAACATCAAGAAGAAAGGTATATCCGATATACATGTTATTGATGTGTATCTCACTAGTACTCGTACTAGTGCCTGGGTATTTGATACTGGTTTGGTTGCTCATATTTGTACCTCGAAACAGGTGCTGCAGAATAAACGGAAGCTAGCGAAGAACAAGGTGACGATGCGCGTGGGAAATGGATCAAAAGTTGATGTGATCGCGGTCGGAATGCTACCCCTTCATCTACCATCGGGATTAGTTTTATACTTAAATAATTGTTATTTGGTGCCTGCGTTAAGCATGAACATTATATCGGGATCTTGTTTATTGCGAGACGGTTACTTGTTTAAGTCTGAAAATAATGGTTGTTCGATTTATATGAGTAATATGTTTTATGCACATGCACCTTTGATAGATGGTCTATTCTTATTGAATCTCGATAGTGGAAATACACATATTAATAACATTGAGGCTAAACGTTTGAAATCAAGCGATAACCCGACCTATATGTGGCACTGTCGTCTTGGTCACATTGGAGTGAAGCGTATGAAGAAACTCCATTCCGATGGACTTCTTGAATCACTTGATTTCGAATCACTTGAAAGATGCGAAGCATGTCTGATGGGTAAAATGATTAAGACTCAATTTTCTGGTATGATGGAGCGAGCTACGGACTTATTGGAAATCATACATGCCGATGTGTGTGGTCCAATGAGTGTAGCATCGCGCGGTGGTTATCGTTATGTTCTTACCTTCACGGATGACTTGAGTAGATATGGGTATATTTATTTCATGAAACATAATTCCGAAACTTTCGAGAAGTTTAAGGAATTTCAAAGTGAGGTAGAGAATCAACGTAACAAAAAGATTAAATTTCTACGTTCTGATCGTGGAGGTGAATATCTAAGTTACGAGTTTGGCGAGCATTTGAAGAAATGCGGAATACTTTCACAATTGACACCGCCGAGAACACCACAGCGTAATGGTGTGTCCGAACGTCGTAATCGAACTCTCTTAGATATGGTTCGTTCTATGATGTCACTTACAGATTTACCGCTATCATTTTGGGGTTATGCATTAGAAACAGCCGCATTCACTTTAAATAGGGCACCATCTAAATCCGTTGAAACGACACCGTATGAATTATGGTTTGGGAAGAAACCTAGATTGTCGTTCCTTAAAGTTTGGGGGTGCGAAGCCTATGTAAAGAAGTTACAGCCGGACAAGCTTGAACCCAAAGCGGAAAAATGCGTCTTCATAGGATACCCGAAGGAAACTATTGGGTATACCTTCTATCATAGATCTGAAGGCAAAATCTTCGTTGCCAAGAATGGATCCTTTCTAGAGAAGGAATTTCTCTCGAAAGAAGTGACTGGAAGGAAAGTAGAACTCAACGAGGTTGTCGAACCTTCTCTCGAAATTGTGAGTAGCACAGCACCGGAAGAAGTTCATGTGGTGCCTGCACCAATAAGAGAGGAAGCTAATGATGATGATCATGAAACTTCGGTTGAAGTTGCTACAGAGCCTCGCAAGTCAACAAGAACTCGTACCACTCCAGATTGGTATGATCCCGTTATGAGTGTCATGTTGGTGGACAACACCGATGACCCTGCGACATATGAGGAAGCGATGATGAGCCCAGATTCCAATAAATGGCAAGAAGCCATGAAATCCGAGATTGGATCCATGTACGAAAACCAATTATGGACTTTGGTGGACTTACCAGATGGCCGGAAGGCTGTCGAGAACAAATGGATTTTCAAGAAGAAAACAGATGCTGATGGTAATGTTACTGTCTATAAAGCTCGACTTGTCGCAAAAGGGTTTCGACAAATTCAAGGAGTTGACTACGATGAGACTTTATCACCAGTAGAGAAGCTAAAGTCTGTGAGGATTATGTTAGCAATCGCTGCATATTATGATTATGAGATATGGCAGATGGATGTCAAAACAGCATTCCTCAATGGAGACATTGATGAAGAGTTGTATATGATGCAACCCAAAGGTTTTGTCGATCCTAAAGATGCTAACAAGGTATGCAAACTTCAACGGTCCATCTATGGATTGAAGCAAGCATCCCGAAGATGGAATCAACGTTTTGATAAGGTGATCAAAAGTTTTGGTTTTATACAAACTTATGGAGAAGCTTGTATTTACAAGAAAGTGAGTGGGAGCTCTGTAGCATTCTTAATACTATATGTAGATGACATATTGTTGATTGGGAATGATGTAGACCTTCTTAATAGTGTCAAGGAATATTTGAATAATAGTTTTTCAATGAAGGATCTTGGCGAAGCAGCTTACATATTAGGCATAAAGATTTATAGAGATAGATCGAGACGCCTAATATCATTGTCACAAAGTACATATTTGGACAAAGTTCTAAAGAGGTTTGGAATGGAAGATAGCAAGAAAGGGTTCTTGCCCATGTTGCCCAATACGACCTTGAGTAAAACTCCAAGTCCGACATCGGCAGAAGATAGAGAAAGGATGAGTAAGACTCCCTATGCCTCAGCCATAGGATCTCTAATGTATGCCATGCTATGTACTAGACCCGATATTGCATATGCTGTTAGTTTAACTAGCAGATATCAAAGTGATCCAGGAGTAGATCATTGGACAGCGGTCAAAAACATCCTTAAGTACTTGAGAAGAACTAAGGATATGGTTCTTTCTTATGGAGGTGATGAACAGCTCGTTGTTAATGGTTACACCGATGCTAGTTGGAACACCGACCCGGATGATTCTAAATCACAATCTGGATACGTATTTACTTTGAATGGTGCAGCAGTTAGCTGGAGGAGTGCAAAGCAAAGCGTTGTGGCGAGATCTTCAACTGAATCGGAATACATGGCTGCTTCGGAGGCTTCACAAGAAGCGATATGGATGAAAGAGTTCATTACAGAGCTGGGTGTGGTTCCTAGTGCGCTGGACCCAATGTCTATCTACTGTGATAACATGGGCGCCATAGCCAATGCGCAAGAACCAAGGTCACACAAGAAGCTGAAGCATATCAAGCTACGTTTTCACGCTATTCGAGAACATGTCCAAGATGGGGACATAAAGATTTGCAAAGTACACACAGATCTGAATGTGGCAGATCCGTTGACTAAACCTCTCCCGAGGGCAAAACATGACCAACACCAAACTGCCATGGGTGTTCGGTATATTACCATGTAATCTAGATTAGATGACTCTAGTGCAAGTGGGAGACTGTTGGAGATATTCCCTAGAGGCAATAATAAATATGGTTATTATTATATCTTTGTGTTTATGATAAATGTTTATATTCATGCTATAATAGTATTAACAAGGAAACATTAATACTTGTGTGATTTGTAAACTTAAATTGAAGTCCCTAGTAAAGCCTCTATACATCACTAGCTTGTTGGTTAATAAATGATTGTGGTTTCCCTATCATGAATATTGAGATGTTATTAACAACAAGATCATATCGTTAGGAGAATGATATGGTGGACATACTCCTATAGATAAGCGTAGCATAAAGATCAAGTCATTTTAATAGTTCAATTGTTATATGCTTTCTGATACATAGTCACCTAATTCCTTCGACCATGAGATCATGCATATCACCTTTACCGGATGGATGCTTTGATGTCATCAAACACCACACCGTAACTGGGTGGCTATAAAGGTGGCATTGAGTGTTCAGAAAGTATTGGTTGAGACACATGGATCAAGAGTGGGATTTGTCCATCCATATGACGGATAGATATACTCTGGGCCCTCTCGGTGTAATGTCATCCAATTAGCTTGCAAGCATGTGACTGGCTCACAAGGGATCACATATCACGGGAACGAGAAAAGAGTACTTATCGGTAACGAGGTTGAACTAGGTATGCAGAGATATCGACGATCATAACCTCGGATAAGTAAACTATCGTGAGACAAAGGGAAAATGGTATCGTATGTAAGTGGTTCATTCGATCGCAAAGTAATCGTAGAAATATGTGGGAGCCATATGAATTTCCAGATTCCTCTATTGGTTATTGTTCGGAGAAGTGTCTCGATCATGTCCGCATAATTCACGAACCGTAGGGAGACACACTTAAGGATTCGACGTTGTTTGAGTAGTTATGGAATGATGAGAAAGAGACCGAATGTTGTTCGGAGTCTCGAATGGGATTTGGGATATCACGAGGAGATCCGGAATGGTCCGGAGAATAAGATTCATATAAGGAAAGTCCTGTTTCGGAGTTGGGGAATGGTTCCGGTGTTTTCATCGGGAATGTTCTAGAAGGTTCCGGAATGTCCGGCACTCCGGAGGGGAAGGGTACATGAATGTGTTATATCAAGTTGGTATGATTGCATTATGTACTAGGTGTCATCGCTGAACAAAATAGAGGGTTTATTCAAATCCTAGTTTGAAAAGTAAAACGGCAATTTGAAAGTCAAACGGCTATTTTTGGGAAGTGGAGAGGGAGGTGGAAACCGAGTTGGGGAGGAGTTCCTCCCCTCCACCACCGGCCCACCTCCAAGCCGAGTTGGGGAGGGACTCCCCTCCCCTTGGCCGGCCCCTCCACCTATATAAGGAGGGGCAGGGCTCCCCTCCTAGACACACAAGTTCTCCGCCTCTAAACCCTAGCCGCCGGCGCCGCCACCTCCACTGCCGTCGCCGCCGCCCTAGGGCAAACCGCCGCCGCCGCCTAGCTAACCCTAGCCGCCGGCTTGCCCCTCCTCGACGTGTCTAAACCCTAGATCATCGAGGGCTCTCTCATAGTTCACCATACTCGCTTCGGCTTAAGGCGAAGCCCTGCAAGATCTCCCCTCTACTTCTGGTACCACGCCGTTGTGCTGCTGGAATCGCGAGGAGAGTGCTACAACCTCCGCTGCCTGCTGGAACAAGGGAGAGGAAGGTCTTCTTCGAGTACCGAACATGTGACCGACTGCGGGAGCACTGCCGGAACGCAGCGCCGGAAGGATCGTCTACGCGATCTTGAGATCGGGAAGAGTACGACTACATCACCCACGAGAATCCGCTCTCGTTAAACACTTTGGAATCTTCGAGGGTGAGTTATTCCATCAACTCGTTGCTACAATCTAGTAGATAGATCTTGGCTTGTTTGTTTGTATGCGGTAGAATTTTTTTGTTTTCCATGCTACGAAACCCTACACTTTGGTAAGCATGGGGGACAATCAAATAATGTAAGGGATAAAGAGTTATTCTCATTAGAAGGTAGGCATGGGTAGCTAATCCATTCTTCCTCCTTTTGTTCATAGCTCTCCTCCTCTTTTTCATCTAATGAGATTCCAGTTTCAGCACTTTCTTCTTCCACAGGTTCCTGCAAGGCATTAGTCTCATCCGTTGGTGGAGAGCATCTTTTAAGATATTCAAGAATATAGCCATTTTCTTCCTTGTAATTATCAAAGAAAATTTTAAGTATATCATAAACCTCATATTTATAAGGTGCATCATCAGTATTTTTAAGAATTAGCATGTTCGAATGCACCCTTCCAAGCAATAAATTCTTCAATTTGTTCCACATCATAAAATTCATAATTTCCCTTAACATAAGAAGATAGGGATTTCTATTTTCCTGCCCCTGGTTCGTTAGCTGTACTCACTTTTCCCCAGCCGCTTAGTTTTTCCTTACTTTTGTCCAGTTCCTTGTCCAAAACTCTCACATTGGTCTGAAACTCGCTCTTCGTCGGGTCCCGTTAGTGGACCCTCGCCGTTATGTGCTAACAAGTGGGGCCGCATTCAGGTGGGTCCCGTAGTGGACCCTCGTCGTTACGTGCTGACAAGTAGGACCCCCCGTTATGTGCTGACAGGTGGGTCCACCTTCAGTCGGGTCCCGTAGTAGGACCCCCCATGTTGGACAGCGTGGGGTCGGCTTGTTGGGAACACGTTTTGGGGGATGTGGTGTGGGACCATGTGGGCCGCGTATGGTAGTTACGTGCGCCATGTCGCCTAAATTGGAAGATTTCTTTTTTGTTATTTTTATGATTGGCCTTTTTAAGAGCGTCTTTTCCCCTTTATGTCGCTAGTAGTTGTTATTTTTTTCCAAAAAGGCAGCGGATCTAGAGAAGCTTCTTTCTTCATTCATGGTTCCTTTGGACCTCGTATTTTCCCAATCTGGCAGCAAATCTAACCAGCACCATAAATATGTAGATAAATAGAGCAGATGTAGATAAAGCAGCTAATAAAGGATTATATAGTACGATACTTAAACCAGGTTCGACAATTAGGATGCTCAGCAGCAACAACTTACAAGTTCAACACAGACAACAAAACAAAAGAAGCTGCTTTACAGTAGCAGCATCAGCAAAAGATCAGTGGCCCCTCCTGGCCTCCGCTAGGAGGGCCTCCACCTCCTCCCTCTGGCACTTCCTCCACTTCTTGATGCCCAGTCCCTTGACCTTGGGAGCCTTGGGCTTGATCAGGGGCATGCGACCCTCCTTGATGGACACCTTCTGGAGGCTGCGGAGGTGAAAACCGAGCGCCTTATGCTGGGCTCTGAAGGCATTGACGTTCTTTGACAGGCCACATGTCTTCACGTCCTCAGCATGCATCATGAGGGAGTTGAACTCGGTGGCGAGGCTCCTGGTGCAGAAGGGGCACCTGTAGACGTCGCCGACAAAGAAGCCGTTGAACTGGCCGGACTTCAGCTTCCTCAGCACCTGACGAGTCTTGGTGTCCGTGGACTCATCGTCGCTGCAAATGTCGCTGCTATCCACCTATTACAAAAAAACAGTAGCATGCAATAAGGACATGATTGAGATACCGTGATTATCAGGATTAATTACTTGCATAAATTAACCGATTGAGATCCCCTGATTATTCCCCAATCCCCAAATCTCAAACCAAATCAAATACTGATCCCAACTACAGATCAGTGCTAGTACTTATCCCAACTATAGATCGGTGCTAGTACTGATCCCAACTAGGGGCATTCATCGAAATACGAGATCCAACACAAGAGGATTAGCTACTGTAAAAATACCTAGCATCCAACGATTGAAAATACGAACTGCCAAGCCCTAATAACACATTATCTAGCATCCAATGGTGGGAATGGGGGAAGAACAAAGGAAGGTAGAAAACCCTAGTTACATCCGACCATGGGTCGGCTAAGCTGGTGTTGAAGGGGTTCTCCGGCCTGATGTAATCGTTGTCCCCATAGGGGTCCCAGCCATGCGGGATCTGCAGGAGAACGGCGGGGGCCTGTACGGGGACGGGGGCCTCCTTGTTGGTGGCTACGGCGGAAGCGGGTATGGGGTTCTGGACGAGGATGGCGGCTGCCTTCAATGCCTCGATGGGGGCCTGTACGGGGACTAGGGCCTCCTCGTCGGCCGCCTTAGAGGCGACGATGGCCACCGCACCGTTCTTCTCCATCGTCGGCGTGGTTGGGGTTTTATTGGGGTTTGCAGAAGGTGATGGGACAGCGGAGATGGTTGCATGAGTGAATGAGCGAGTAAGTGATGAGTGATAGTGAGGAGGCCTCTATAAAGGTGAAGGGAGGAGACGTTTCATTGCACCACCATGCACAGCGTAACCATGTGCGCCATTGCACCGTGCACGGCTACACGCGTCCGCTACCGCCCTGTGCACCATGACACGTGTATCGTGCATCACGTTTTCCCCCTTGTGTCTAACCTTGGCCACTTAGTTGTGCTCAGTTATACCCTCGAGTGTAGCACTAGCAGTTTGGTTGTACTCAGTGTTGCCCTCCAGTACTAACACTGCCGTGTGCAATATACTCACTTTTACCCTCTGGTGGCTGGTCAACAGAGAGTCAACGAATGGGTTTTAGCTAGCTAATTGAGTCATTTTATGCACAACAAATTCAAAAAGATCAAAACATAGTGGCATCTACCCAGGGAGTCTTATTATGTGACCTTCCACCATAAGAAATGTATATAAATCAAGTTTTAACCTAAATCACCACTTCTCAAATCACCTACTATCTATGAAGGTTCATGGCTTTCTACTCAAGCCTCTCCCCAAAACATCCCTCCCCAAAACATAATTTGTCTGAATGAGGCAATAATTGTCAAACTGATATATATTTGAATTGCAAATAGTTTGATGTATGCCAATATGTGTTTTATTGTTTAAAGAACCATTTTCCATTTTTTAAATCTCTTTTTGTTTTCTATTTGAACCCCCTTGTCAGTTTTCCTCTTGGTTTTAAAGTTCTACCCAGTTTTGCCCTTGGTTTTTAAGTTCTACTCAGTTTTCCCCTCCCTCTTAGTGCAAAACTCTCACACTTGTGCTCATCTTGGCTGCTACGCTCTGATTGGTCAAGGCAGTTGTCACACAAATCGTACCCACCAACCATTGATCCTTTGATTGATCCTCTGTGATCTAGCGGACAGGATAACCCATGTATCTGTCGAGGGCACCCTCTATCCATGCAAAATAATGAGTTTGCCACCGATGCTTTAACTCCATAAACAAATGATTTTGAATATAATTTGAAGGGAAAGTGTTCAAAGGTGTATAATTTTTGCATTATATTTCACTCCATGTCCTAAGTGCGATTTCACAGTGTTTTCCACCCATGTATCTCTCAAGATTTTCTTAGAACATCATTATCACGTATTAAGTGCGATTTCATAGTGTTCAAAGGTTTATAATTTTCGTATACACAAGTTTAGGGATCACTTTTCACAATATAAAAATGGTAAACACCCTTTTACATTAAGAGTTGTATAATTTTTCAATTTGAAAGTGTTCAAGAGTTGTGTCAATTATAAACACTCTTTTACATTAAGAGTTGTATGATTTTTTTAATTTGAAAGTGTCCAAGAGTAGTGTCAATTATAAACACTATTTTACATTAAGAGTTGTATATTGTTTTAATTTGAAAGTGTTCAAGAGTAGTGTCAATTATAAACACTCTTTTACATTAAGAGTTGTATAATTTTTTCAATTTGAAAGTGTTTAAGAGTTGTGTCAATTATAAACACTCTTTTACATTAAGAGTTGTATGATTTTTCTTAATTTGAAAGTGTTCAAGAGTAGTGTCAATTATAAACACTCTTCTACATTAAGAGTTGTATATTGTTTTAATTTGAAAGTGTTCAAGAGTAGTGTCAATTATAAACACTCTTTTACATTAAGAGTCGTATAATTTTTTCAATTTTAAAGTGTTCAAAAGTTGTGTCAATTATAAAGACTCTTTTACATTAAGAGTTGTATGATTTTTTTAAAATTTGAAAGTGTTCAAGAGTTGTGTCAATTATAAACACTCTTTTACATTAAGAGTTGTATATTTTTTTTAATTTGAAAGTGTTCAAGAGTTGTGTCGATTATAAACACTCTTTTACATTAAGATTTGTATAATTTCCCTTTTTTTAATTCGAAAGTCTTCAAGAGTTGTGTCAAGTATAATTTTTTTAATTTGAAAGTGTTCAAGAGTTGTTTCATTTATAAACACTTTTGTCCATTAAGAGTTGTATAATTTTTTTAATTTGAAAGTGTTCAAGAGTTGTGTCATTTTATTATTTATTATACATCCATGTCCCTAATTTTTAATTATAAACACTCTTTCACTTGATTGTAGCCAAGACATTAACTCGATAAACCAATTAAATCATCGAAATGGCTCGTCGGCCAAATTCTCCATAGCAAGCGTCCCGGTTGCCATTTTGGTGCGATATTTTTGTGCATTTTGGTGCAAGATCTAACCTTCTATGTGCGCGGTTGCCATTGTCATACTTCGTACAGGTCAACGGGACGGTACCATACTGCGGCCAGGACGAATGGGAGGCCGAAGTGAACCTCGACAAAGGGTCGCCGTTGCCGGAGAAGGGCCACCATCGCCGGAGAAGAAGAAGAAAGGGGAGGCAACATCATGGGCGCGAGCACGAGACTGGCTCACGTGGATAAGGTATGGTTCCTACGCTCACGTGGATAAGCTATGGGTCCCATGCTGATCTGGATAAGTGGGAGAGGTGTCCACTACGGGAACCAACTAAACGTGACCCCACTTGTTAGCATGTAATGGCAAGGGTCCACTACGGGACCTGACAGACCGCAACCCCGCTTGTTAGCATGTAACGGTGAGGGTCCACTATGGGACCCGACTGAATGCGGCCCCACTTGTCAGCATCTAATGGCAAGGCTGACGGAGAGCGAGTTTCATACCGTGCGAGAGTTCCATAATATGAGCTAGACAAAAGTGAAGAAAAACTAAGCGGCTCGAGAAAAGTGAGTACAACTAACGAACCAGGGGCACGAAAATAGAAATCCCAAGAAGATACGGTAACATCATCATTATACTCACATTAAAAGGGAGGTGTTTATACCTCCTACAACAACAATATTTATCAAAGCAATAAGTAACATTATAAGTAGAGCACATGTTTCTATAAATGGTATGCAATTTATTAATTTGTTCCCATAAGTGTTTTCCTTTTTGTGACAAGCGGTGTTCCTCATAATAATATTTTTGTTCTTCCGTGAACCCACCTTGCCAATAAGACTTAGTTTCGAAGAAACCAACCATTGATAGAAAGCATGATAAAGCAAAAGAAACTAAGAAAAATAAAAACAAAGTAAAGAGATTGGTTGTGAGAGACTCCCCTTGCGAGAATCTTCTTTGTCCCTGAAAGGTGATTGACGAGGAGGAAGATATTGAGGTTGTCCTTAACTCCCCAGCAATGGTACTAGAAAATGTCTTGATGAGCTCAGTCAACTGCAGAGATTTGTTGGGATACCCCAAGAGTAAGGTGTGATGAGCACATCAGTAGGTTTTCCCTCGGTTATGTAACCAAGTTTATCGAACCAGTAGGACGAAGGAAATAAATCCAAGGTGTTTCTAACAACTTGGAATCTGCACAACACAAACCCAAGACTTTGCCCCAACTTACAGTGAGGTTGCCAATCTCACTGGTTTGCTAAAAACAAAGGATTAAACGTATAGTGTGGAAGATAATAGTTGCTTGTAGAAAGTAAACGGTAACAGTAGATGATGTATCAATGATAAAGATTGGACCGGGGTCCACAGTTCAATAGAGGTGTTCTCCTTAAGATAGACAACATGTTGGGTGAACGAATTATATCAGGGCAATTGACAGACTGAGAAAGCATAATAATGCATATAATAGACATCATGACTCTTATGAGATTTGATTGGGCATTACAACAATATACATAGACCGTAATCCAACTGCATCTATGACTAATAATCCACCTTCGGGTTATCATCTGAACCCCTTCCAGTATTAAGTTGCAAGCAACAGATAATTGCATTAAGCAATGTGTGTAAAGTAAAAAATACAATTTTTCCATCAACAAAGAATTGTTGTTTTCTCCCTAGTAGCAACGACACATCTACAATCTTAGAGATTTCTGTCACTTCCCCAGATTACTAGAGGCATAAACCTACTATCGAGCATAAATACTCCCTCTTGAAGTTGCAAGCATCTACTTGGCCAAGATAGCTACTAACAACGGAGAGCATGCAAGATCACAAATAACATAGACATGATAGAATCAATAATCAATCTGACATAGTATCTCAATATCCATCAGATTCCCGCAAACACAACATGTATGATTACAAACAGATGATCTTGATCATGAACGGAGCTCACAAGATCTAAACATGATAACACAAAAGAGGAGAAACAACTATCTAGCTACTACATGGACCCATAGTCCAAGGGTGAACTACTTACGCATCACTCCGGAGGCTAGCATGGTGATGAAGAAGGCCTCCGGGATGATCTCTCCCCTCCGGCATGGTGTCGGGAAGATCTTCAGATCTCCCTAATCTAGGGATGATGGTGGCGGCGCCTACAGACTGTTTCGTGGAGATTTGGTCGGGTACTTAGGGTTTCTGCATCGGGGTGATTTTAGAGGCAAAGGGGCGAGGTCAGTTGATGGGGGAATACCAATCGGGGTATACCCACGAAGCGGATTCGCCAGCTGGATCGAGCCGACTGAAGCCAAGCCCAGAGTGGGTCGACTCGCCCAATACGGCGACTGGCGCATATTGGACCCAGGCGACTGGCGCCGACTGGAGGCCCAAGACGGCGACTTGTATACAAAGCCCACTAGCACTTGTAAACCCTAACTGGCTGCATATATAAAGCCACCAGGGGCACCCCTACGGGGTACGTCATATTAGATCTAGTCTCCCTCCGCCGACGGCGGCTCTCGTGTAAACCAATCTATGATCATATACTGGATTGATAGCAGGACGTAGCGATCCTCCACCGAGGGGACGTGAACCTGGGTACATCGTGTGCCAATCTCTCTCCCGGATTCTCCTACGTCGCCTTGCTCCCTCTACGTAAGCTACCCCCAGTAGCATCTGCCGTGCAATACCACGACAGTTGGCGTCCACCGTGGAGCTAGCGGTGCTTGGAGGGTGATAATCCGGGCGTGATCCTCAAGTTCTTCATCAACAAATCTGCAACGACGTATCGTCTCTGCACCGCGAGCCACGCGCGGCCGACTCGCCACCAAGAATACCCAGATCGACTGGGCAGATCGATTTGTGGTGCCATGCAATTAACAAAAACGTCTCGTCGGCTACGCGCGCCAAGAAGATTGACGTGATGGCTCCTACCAGCGATAAAGCGGTGATAGCTATTCTTGATCCCTTATTTATCTTTCTTATTGATCACTTCTTCTTTTGATTATTTTATAAAGCGACCTGATGCCCTGCGTGCGTGTTGTTGCCACATAAAATCGTTTGGAGAATCGCTGGATCGGAGCACATCTCCATATACGCAAGTACTCTTCACGCATGCCAGTAACTTCCACCGTCTGATCCGATCGCGGCTCACTGAAAAACAAATAGCCAAAGTACTGCCACTGTTTTAGAAGCATGTCACCGTATCAGCAAAAGCCTCATACCCTGATGTCGAATCAAAAAGCAAGGATGTGAAGCGAAGCCGTGCTCATGCCCGAAAATCAAACACACATGGACATGTTTCCATGAGTTTCTTTTACTCAATCTAAATATCTTTCATATTAATTTATTATTTATTTAAGATTAGACTAATCGTTTATACGTGATTTTTCATATGCACCGTTTGGAGAATTGCGCCCTGGACCTTCAACTACGGCCATCGCCATTATTAGAAGAGGCGTGGTCGGCTTCGCCCTCATCACGGCCGAGCGCCTACAACACCAAAACCAGACCAGCACCGCGGAGCACGAATAGTGGTGCAATGTGCCATCCGTGTCTCGGAGACGTCTACTTTTCGGCGTGCAGTCCACTCGCCGTTTCCGCCCGCAGCGACTCCGATGGTTTCTGCGCCGCGGACTTGCCCCTCACGGATACGTCATGCTCGGGAACTCGTCTGACGCGGATTCGCCATCACCAAAATGGTCTGGCATCTTTCTCGCCACTCGCCGTGCTCGGGAACTCGGCATCTGCCGTCGCCCGACCTCGGCACTCGCCATGCTCTGGAACTCGCCTAAACGCGGACACGCTTAAACGCGGACTCGCTAGGCTCGGGGAATCGCCTGTTGCGGACTCACCTGCCATGTCGATTTCGCCATAGCGCGACCTCCATCCGCCGCGTCGACCCCGTGTCCGCCGCGTCGACAACGCCATAGCGCGACCTCCGTCCGCCGCGTCGACCCCGTGTCCGCCGCGTCGACTCTTTCCGGCTACGTCAAATGCGTACGCCGCGCCTGCTAAGGGACCTTCATCGTCCGAGTCGCCAGAGAGGGTCGCATGCCACGCTGCATGGACTCACCACTGGGCGTGTCTTTCCCCCGGGAAAATCGATTCGCCTTTGTCAACCTTTGAGAGAGCGACTCGCAATGGCCAAGTAGTGCGGAAGAGGACTCGCAAACCGAGCCTCGGTTCGTCCACGAAAAACGCTAACCGAGAGCCATCATTGGAGTCGCCTTGCTCGACTGGCCTTCCGGGCCAAGACAAATGGCAGTGCTACACAAACAGCACCATGTCCTCCTCAACCTTAGATAGCGCGACTCGCACGGCCAAGTACTGCGGACGAGGACTCGCAAACCGAGCCTCGGATCGTCCAGGAAGAACGCCAAGTCGAGAGCCATCTTTGGAGTCGCCATGCGACTGGCCCCCGGGCCAAGACGAGAGACTCGCTAACAGAAACAGCGCAATCAACATCAATGCGGACTCGCAATCACCGCGGACTCGCCACACTCGGGGACTCTCCCCTCGCGGACTCGCAATCATCGCGGAATCGCCACACTCGGGGGCTCTCCCCTCGCGGACTCGCCACACTCGGGGACTCTCCCCTCGCGGACTCGCAATCATCGCGGACTCGCCACGCTCGGGGACTCTCCCCTCGCGGACTCGCAATCATCGCGGACTCGCCAACCTCGGGGACTCTCCCCTCGCGGACTCGCAATCATCGCGGACTCGCCACACTCGGGGACTCTCCCCTCGTGGACTCGCAATCATCGCGGACTCGCCGCGCTCGGGGACTCGGTGCTCGCCGGTCGCTCGACCTCGCCATTCGCCACGCTCGGCAACAACCACTACTATTTTCAAAATATGAGCCTCAAGTCGCCTCTACAAGCCAACTCGAGCCTCGGGGACTACTCCTAGGCATGCTGTGTGTACGCGTGGTTCCGCGACCGCAGTTCGCCGTCATCAACTCGCCACCGCGGACACTCTCCATCGCGTACTCAACACGCTCGGGGACTCGCCGCCGCGGACACTCGCCCTCGCGTACTCAACACGCTCGGGGACTCGCCGCCGCGGACACTCGCCCTCGCGTACTCAACACTCTCGGGGACTCGCCCCCGCGAACTCACCCTCGCGTACTCAACACGCTCAAGGACTCGCCACCGCGGAATCGCCCTCGCGTACTCAATGCGCTCGGGGACTCGGCGCGCTACAGACAACGCCACTCGCCGGTCGGGGACTCAGCACGCTCCATGTTCGGGGACACGCCGTAACTGGCGGCTTCACCGACACCCTGCGTCTTTCGCCAACTGGCCATCACCGACTAGCTCACGCAGACCGCCTCCCGCTTCACAGTTCTTTTCTTTGTTCAGGAGCTCGTCGCCGACTCGCCACGACCCATCGTCAAGACTCTCCGCGCCCTGCCTCAAGCCCGCGTCGAATTGACAACGCGCTCGGGGACTACTGATAGGGGAATACCAATCGGGGTATACCCACGAAGCGGATTCGCCAGCTGGATCGAGCCGACTAAAACCAAGCCCAGAGCGGGTCGACTCGCCCAATACGGCGACTGGCGCATGCTGCACCCAGGCGACTGGCGCCGACTGGAGGCCCAATACGGCATCTTCATTTATTCTCCAAATCCGACCATGCAGTCGCGTATGACCCTTTCAGGGATCAAAATCATACTTGGGATCAGTTTCAGTTTTGTCTGTTGTTTATTCGCGTCCGTTGAAGTAGTGAGGCTGGGTACTAAAAGGCCGACCTTGTCTCTGGGTTCAACAGTCTGGCATCGCGTCCCTGTTACCCGGCAAGCGTTTGATGCTGGAGGTCTGCCTACTCATGAAAAAACACGCATAAACCTTACATACTACCCATCGATCCACATAACAAAAGTGCATTTTATTTCAACGTCTACAATTCACACGTTTTACAATTGTTTAATATATTATGCAAGTACACCTTAATGAAGTCGTACCTTTTCCTCCTTCTCAGCAAAACGGTGTGTTTCTCGCCGCTCGCCGCGCTCGGGGACTCGGCACCCGTCGGTCGCTCGGCCTCGCCGCTCGCCGCGCTCGGGGACTCGTCACTCTCCGCGCTCGGGGACTCAGCGCCCGTCGGTCGCTCGGCCTCGACGCTCGCCGGTCGCCCGACCTCGTCACTCGCCGTGCTCCGGGACTCGGCGCCCGCCGGTCGCTCGACCTTGCCACTCGCCGCGCTCGGGGACTCGGCGCCCGCCGGTCGCTCGACCTTGCCACTCGCCGCGCTCGGGGACTCGGCGCCCGCCGGTCGCTCGACCTTGCCACTCGCCGCGCTCGGGGACTCGGCGCCCGCCGGTCGCTCGACCTTGCCACTCGCCGCGCTCGGGGACTCGGCGCCCGCCGGTCGTTGGACCTCGTCACTCGCCACGCTCGGCAACAACCACTACTATTTTCAAAATATGAGCCTCAAGTCGCCTCTACGAGCCAATTCGAGCCTCGAGGACTACTCCTAGGCATGCTGCGTGTACGCGTGGTTCCGCGACCGCGGCTCGCCCTTGTAGACTCGCCACCGCAGACTCGCCCTCGTGTACTCGACACGCTCGGGGACTCGCCACCGCAGACTCGTCCTCGCGTACTCAACACGCTTGGGGTCTCGCCACTGCGGACTCGCCCTCGCGTACTCGACACGCTCGGGGACTCGCCACTGCGGACTCGCCCTCGCGTACTCGACACGCTCGGGGACTCTCCATCGTGGACTCGCCCTCGCGTACTCAACACGCTCGGGGCCTCGCCACTGCGGACTCGCCCTCGCGTACTCGACACGCTCGGGGACTCTCCACCGCGGACTCGCCCTCGCGTACTCGACACGCTCGGGGACTCGCCCTCGCGTACTCGACACGCTCGGGGACTCGCCCTCGCGTACTCGACACGCTCGGGGCCTCGCCACTACGGACTCGCCCTCGCGTACTCGACACGCTCGGGGGCTCTCCACCGCGGACTCGCCCTCGCGTACTCAACGCGCTCGGGGATTCGCCCTCACGTACTCAACACGCTCGGGGGACTCGGTGTGCTACAGGCAGCGCCACTCGCCGGTCGCCCAACCTCGCCACTCGGTGCGCTCGGGAGCACGGCACTCTCCGGTCGCTCGACCTCGCCACTCGCCACACTCGGGACTCGGCACGCTCCACGTTTGGGGACTCGCCGCAACTGGCAGCTTCACCGACACCATGCGTATTTTGCCAACTGGCCATCACCGACTGGCTCACGCCGACCGCCTCCCGCTTCACGGTTCTTTTCTCTATTCAGGAGCTCGTCGCCGATTCGCTGCGACCCATCGTCAAGACTCTCCGCGCCCTGCCTCAAGCCCGCGTCGAATCGACAACGCGCTCAGGGACTACTGATGGGGGAATACCAATCGGGGTATACCCACGAAGAGGATTCGCCAGCTGGATCGAGCCGACTGAAGCCAAGCCCAGAGTGGGTCGACTCGCCCAATACGGCGACTGGCGCATATTGGACCCAGGCGACTGGTGCCGACTGGAGGCCCAAGACGGCGACTTGTATACAAAGCCCACTAGCACTTGTAAACCCTAACTGGCTGCATATATAAATCCACCAGGGGCACCCCCACGGGGTACGTCATATTAGATCTAGTCTCCCACCGCCGACGGCGGCTCCCGTGTAAACCAATCTATGATCATATACTGGATTGATAGCAGGACGTAGAGATCCTCCAGCGAGGGGACCTGAACCTGGGTACATCGTGTGCCAATCTCGCTCCCGGATTCTCCTACGTCGCCTTGCTCCCTGTACGTAAGCTACCCCCAGTAGCATCTGCCGTGCAATACCACGACATCGGTGGGTTCCCGAGGGGCCCACACCTGGTGGCGGTGCCCCCGTCCCCCTGGGTCGCGCAACCCTAGGGTGTGGCCACCTCGTGGCCCCCCTCGGCTGCCCTTTGGACTCTATGTTCTCTTCGGTAAAATATTGACTTTGGCTTTTGTCCCGTTCAATTCCGAGAATATTTCCTTACTAGATTTTATGAAACCAAAAATAGCAGAAAATAGGCAACTGGCACTGCGGCATCTTGTTAATAGGTTAGTCCTAGAAAATGTATAAAAATACCTCAAAGTGTAGACAAAACATAGCAAAGTTTATACTAAACAAGCATGGAGCATAAAAAATTATAGATACATTTACAACGTATCACTAGAAAATATGCAAGACAACCATGCCCAATGGCATGTGGAAAGATCAAACACAAAGAAGGTGAACTCCGTCACACCGCAGGAAAATGAAGAACTCAATGCTAAGCTAGATGATCTCATATTAGCCATCAAAGGTAAGGAAACCCAGGTAAGAGCTATCCCAGAATCAAATATTGAAGAAACAAACTTCATAGCTCGTAATGATTATAACCCTGCTTGGAAGAAGAACTATAATCCTAATTTTCAGAAACATTATTCTAGTCCTGCAGGTAACACTAATAATATGGGATCAAGTAATGATAGTCTCCAAGAAACTCTTAAGTCCTTTATAGACTCGCAAAATGAGCAAAACAGTATCCTTGTTAAGATAACGGAGAACCATGAGAATATGCTTTGAAAATTGTCTAACCAAGCTGTTAGTTTGAGGAATGATTTGCAGGCCCTCCAAGAAAGAACAATGATTGTTGAGGCACAACTAGGTAAGATAACCGATAGTCAAACTCTCATTCTAAATAAATTTGTAGATAAAACTGACCCCAATCCGGTTGAAGACCTCAAGATGATAAGAATACAAAGGGAGGAGCCTGAAGAACTTGAATATAGCAATGCCCCTTCACCAAATTACACAGTTGAAGATCTTGTAAAAATGATCAATATCAAGATTCCAGTAAGTGAAGGAAATTAGGAAGCCATGTATCAACACTTTGTTAATCAGGTAGCAATAAAGATACGTGAGCTTGAGGAAGAATATAAGAAAATTGCTGAAAAACTACATGTTAAGCTTGATGATATATTGAGCCTACCATTAAGATTAAAACTAGGACTAATGAGATAGTCGCACTTTGTGATTTAGGTGCAAGCGTTTCAATAGATCCAAAAAGTATTTTTAATAAGTTAAATCTTGTATCTTTTGAAATCACCAAGTTAAAACTACATCTAGCAGATTCTACCTACAAACAAGCAGTAGGAATTAAAGAGAATACTTTAGTATACATTAAAGGTTGTCCTGCTCTTACTGATTTTGTTATTGTTGACATGCCTGAAGATGATACTGCTCCTATCATATTAGGTCGTCCATTCTTAAGAACTATTAAGTCTTTGATTAATCTGCACGAAGGTAATATTAAGCTTCAATTGCCTTCGCGGTATACTTTTTTTATTCATTTTTCTAGGAAGAAGAAAGCCAAGCATGATGAGAAGGAGGCCATCACATTGAAGGCCACTATTTTGGAGTGGGTGTTCCACTCATCTGACCTAAGTGAGCAACATCAAGGTCAAGCTATTAGCCATAAAAGAGCGCTTCATGGGAGGCAACCCATGTGAAATAAAGGTTTGAGTAAAGTTTTTAAGTTTTAGTTTAAGTTTCATGTTGAATAAAGAGTGCTAGAAAACTCTAGTTGAGGAGGAGAGGTACGGTGATACTAAAATTCCTGTTTTACATGCTATTGTTGGTCGACAATTTAGTCTGTCATTTTCTGTCAAAATATGGTGTTTCGCTAAGTTTCAGGTTAAGAAAGAATTCTCGAAGAAACCGAAATTTTTTGACGACTACAGTACCTTTAACGACCAACTATATGTCGGGAATAAAAATTCCAGTCGTATAGTTCCGACCATATAGACATCTATACCATCGTCAAATTTTCTTTTCAAGGTATAGAAGGTTTAACGACCAACTATACTGTGGGGATAAAAATCCCGGCCGTATAGTTCCAGCCATATAGATATCGCTGCCAGAAGAAACCCTAAGAACCCATAAGATTTTGCCGTCACACCAACTATATAGTTGCGACCGTATAGTTTGGTCCAACCACATAAACTCCACGGGAAGGTACCCCCAACACCAAAACATCAATCCTTTTTCTCTCTTCTACCCCCAAACTCTCTCAAAACCTCAAGGGATCTTCATCTCTACTCAATTTCGTTAGATTTCCTTGCACACAAGTGATCTACAATATGTTTCTCCTCCGATCCTCCAATTACTTTTTGCAAATTCATCTCCGATCTATTATCATTATCAATCTAGGGTGAGACCTACTATAAACTAATTGCCATGTTTCTGTCACATCCCAAGATTTTCCAAATCTTGTAATGTGAAAATAAATGAATAAAATAAAACCTTGTTGTTTTTCAGGGTGAGAAGAAACTTTAGATTCCAATTGGGAACTTTCAAACCTATTTTGATCAAATAAAATCCTAAAGGGATTTAAAAAGTTAAATAAACAATAGATTTCAAAATATTTAAAATTACTATTTTGGATCTTTTAATGAAAGGGATTTGGATTTCAAAATAAAAGGTGGATTTATAAATAAAGGTTATTTTATAAAGCCAAATTAAACCTTGGCCAAACTTTTGGAAATAAAACATTTTGTTTTGATTAAAAAGAATAAAGGTTTGTTTAAACAAAATAATGAGGATTTATTAATATCCAGTTTTATTAAAAATAAAGGCTTTTCCCATTTTAAATAAACACCAAAACTTATTTACTTTATTTTATTTTAAATAAGTTTCCAAGTATTTTATTTTCTCAAATAAAACCTACTGAAGTGTTTTGGTTTTATTTTAGATTTCAAAATAAATATTTTAATAAAACAAATCTTATTTGATTTAAATGCTAAGGTCCATTTTATTTAACTATTAATGGACCCTAAAATAAAATGTTATTTTGTTTTAAACAAGTTTTCCATTTTCAAATAAAACCTACTGATTTGGTTTTGAAAATATTTAGTTTTCAAAAGGAGATTTTATCAAACAAATCAAAACCTATTTGAATTTATAATTAAGGTCTATTTTATTTAATTATTAAATAGATCCTAAAAAGATTAAAAATATTATTTTATTTTGGGATTTGGTTTATGTTGATAAACAGAACCAAAAACTCATTATAAAGTTTGGTGGAAGTTGTCTTGAATTATTTGTTTGAATTGTTTGTTGAATTGATTATTTGAATTTCAAAACAGAAAAAGATTTGGAAAAAGAAAAAAGGTTTCAGACAGAAAAAAATTATGCAAAGGACTCAACCCAACCAGCAGCCCAGCAAGGCCCAACTCGCAGCCCACTTTTCTTTCCCTCAGCGAAACGTTTTCTCACTCGAACTCACACCCACTAAGCCAATGACTGGTGGACCTCGTTTCCTCTTCCTTCTCTCGCTGCCAGAGGACCCACCGCCACGTTCCCCTTCTTCCCCACCCGGGACTACGCCTCCCCCTCGCCGGCCGTTGCAGACGGAATAAATCCGGCGTAATACGTCTTAATCAAGCCTTGAATCAGCCCCGTGACCGTGCACATTTAAGCGCCCCTCTCCCCTCTCTGGTTCCCCTCAGTCGCCAGACCTCCCTTGCCCCCAGGCTGCCAAATTCTGCTCAACCACCGCCACTGTCCGACGATGCTCCGGTGAGGATTCCGGCCAGCACACGCCACCTCTTGCCTCCTCGAGCACGCAGCTGTGATCATCATTCCCCAGCGGACCTTTCTACAGCCGCAGCTCACTCGCGTGCTCCCCTGAGCGTCGACAGCGACATCAACCGCCGCCGCCGTGTCTGGTTCATCTCCGACGAGCCCCACAGGTAGTTTCCGACCACCCCGCGCCCTCTCCTTCACGCACACATCGTCGCCACAGCTTTGCGCGTCTGACCCTGTCTCCCATTTGTCCTAGCGTGCATCGTAGCCCCGTCTCCGACGACGCCCGAGCGAACCCGACGCCAGCAGGAACTCCGGCGAGCAATCAAGCCCGCTCCAGTGCGCCCCTCGCCAAGACAGCAACACGTTGAGCTTCACCAGACTTCTGCGATCACTGTGAGCATCTCCCCACCTTACTTTGCTTCCTGCTTCGCCAGCACCGCCACCATCTGGCCGCACCGCCGCTCGCCGTTGACCTTGCGCCGCCAGTTCTTGGCTATTAGATAGGAGCCGTCCGATCTCGATCTGATGGATAGGATAGAAAGTAAGCGAAGGGGTATGTGTTGATCAGAGCCGCACAGATCCCTTTTAATCCTATGGTCTGTATCGCTCGATCCACACGAATCGGTACCGCCCAATAAGAAACAGCCACGTGGCCTGTAGTTGATTTAAAAGACAGATTTGATCTATTAGATTTCCAATTTTGTAAATTGCACAACTTTTGATCCACACGTCCAAATTTTGCAAACTTTATATCAATGGAATCAGTGGAACAAGCCCTAGCCAACGATGCCTTTTGTTTAGTAAAAAGCTTCTGTAAAAGTGGTTGTTTTTGCAGAAACATTTGTATGCTTGTTAAGGATGTAAAAATTGTTCAAAAATGTTTTTGGGGATAAAATCTTTGGCAATTGGTGTGATTTGAGCCTACTAACATTAGGAAACACTTTGTGGATTCAAAAATGAATTTAGTGAAACAAAATAATGATTCTTTGATTTAAAACCATTTCTAGTCAAATAGAAATGTGGTTCATTTATTAAAAATGGTTTTGGAAGAAAACCTTTGGGAAATGTTTGTTTTAAACTCTCTGACCCTAAACACCAAGTTTTATGGTTTGAAAACATATTTTGTGAATCCTATAGATTAATGCCTTAGTAAAAATATTTCTACACCACATAAAATGATACTTTGTTTTGAAAATGGTTTATAAAGTGAGACCTTTTACAAATGACTTTGCCACTCTACAAAATGACCATTAGGTGCTTTCAAATGATTATGACCCATTAGGAACCACTTTTCCAAATAAAACAAAGTTTGGCATGCTTACATGCATTATCTTAGTTCTATGATTTTATGTGTTGTTTTGCTTGATTGGTAGATTAAGTTTGTGCCTTGTTTGATTGAATTGTAGTGACTTGAAGAGTGTGATTGTTGCAAGGACAAGGAGTGAACTTATACCCTCTACCAAAAAGTCAAGTGATGCTTCATACTTTTTGTCCCATTACTTTCACTATGCATTAGTGATTTTCTCTAAGTAAAACTTGCATGGAATTTTGCTAAGTATAAACCTTGCTACAGGAAAACCTAGTAGATTAAACCTTAGTGGAAATCTTCCTAAGTTAAGATTCCTATTACTATTTAGCTTAGCCTAGCTAATAGAAAACATGGGTGGAATATATATTCACACTATGGAAAAATATTCTAAGTCTGAGGACTTGAGTTTTGTTTAATAAAACAACTAAGTTAATGAATCACCTGGGTGGAATGGGACTTGCTTGGTGGATTTTGGTTGAGTGGTTCACAAGGCCCATGTCTATGGTTTACCTTGTGTATCTCACTTGTGGATGGCCACCCAGGAACAAAGAGATTTGAGATGTCAAATGTTGAGAAGCTTCAAGTGCATCCACTTGGCATTATGGGCTCTGCCTAGATCATATAGGTTGCAAGAACTTAGCCATATGGACAGTTGGTGGTAGTGTTTGATAGGTTGGAGCGCGTCCATTTTGGTCTAAGGGAAGGCTTCTGAAAGATCTTATCTTGGGAAACCAAGTCTTGTGGGGAAAGTGCACCACCTCTGCAGAGTGTAAAATCTAAGTACTTAGCCATGTCCCTGGTAAAGGACAATTTGAGCATCAAGACATGGAAGCAATCAAGAATCTCATCATTCAAATTTCTAAGCTAAAAACTTGTGGTTTGAGCAAGGGTTATTTAAATCTTCAATCTTTGATTGAGAGTTGCCTTGGAAAAGATTTTGTCAAAACAAAAACTTAGTGTTTTCAAATGTTAAGGAAAAATCTATTTTGAGCAATGCAAGCCTCAACTCCACTTATCCAAATGCATATAGATGACAGACTCCTCTATACTACCATAGTATCACTTGCCAATACAATTCAAATGTATTGACCCATGTGGCTGTAACTTGTTATGTTGCAGGTTTGATTGATTTAGTGAAGTGTGTTGATTAGGATTACAAAGTCTACAACCAACATGTCTGCCTGTGGCACTTTGAAGATGATGGACCCATGCTTATAGTTATTCCGCTGCAATGTAATGTAATAGCCTAATGAGCTATGTATGATGTAATAAAATTATGTTATTCCTGGTTATAAAGTTATATTATGACCTTTGTTTCTTGATATTACATCTTAACTGTGGATGCTAGCTATTGATCTAGGGACTAGCATTGTAAACACAGGGGACTCCACCTTATATTAAATAAAAGTTGGGACATCCCTCTACAGTTTCTCTTGCCTAGATTATTATTTTGAGAAAATTCTTTAGTGTGCTATGCTTATTATTGTTGGATCAAAAAAATTTATTTTTGTCTTTCTTATTATTATAGAAGATGAACACAAGGATCCAAACGCGTGCTCTTGACGTTGCGAGTTCTTCTCAGGATGATGCTGCAACTCAGAACCGCATGGGGATACAGTTCAGGAAGGAACTCCAACGTGATCGCTTCGACATGATCAAGAACCGAAAAGTGAAGACAACCAAGTGGGCTTGTCACGTTATATTGAACCAACTCGGTATTTATAATGACTTCAATTTACTTTGCAAAAGGAGTTGGCCTGCAAAACTTTGTATTCCATGATGTGCCTACTTATCGCCGATTAACTCTTGAATTTTTATGTTCTTTGCAAAGCACCGTTAAAACATGGCACGGAGAGGACATGATATCCTTCCGACTTGTGAACAACAATTATTCATTATCACTTGATGAATGGTGCAATTGTTTTAGTTTACTAAATGATGCGTGTTGAACACCCCGTTGGTAAACCCCAAGAGTAAGGTATGATGTAGCACAACAGCAAGTTTTCCCTCAGTAAGAAACCGAGGTTATCGAACCAGTAGGAGGAAGGAAACTACTCAAAGGTGTTGCAAGCAACGTGGAAACCTGCACAACACAAACTCATATTAAAGATCCTATGAGATTCGATTGGGCAACACAACAATATACATAGACCGCCATCCAACTGCATCTATGACTAGAAGTCCACCTTCAGGTTATCATCTGAACCCCCTCCAGTATTAAGTTGCAAGCAACAGACAACTGCTTTAAGAAACGTGTGTAAGGTAAACAATCCACTTGTTCCATGAACAAGAGACCATTGTTTTCTCCCTAGTGGCAATAGCACATCTACAACCTAGAGATTTCTGTCACTTCCCTTGATTAAGTAGAGGCATGAACCCACTATTGAGCAGAAATACCCCCTCTTGGAGTCACCAGCAACTACTTGGCCAAGATATCTACTAACAATGGAGAGCATGAAAGATCACAAACAACACAAACATGATAAAATCAAATAGACAAAAGCATTAATCAATCTGACATAGTAATCTCAATATCCATCGAATCCCCGCAAACACAACATGCATGATTACAAATAGATGAGATCTAGATCATGAACGGAGCTCACAAGATCTAGACATGAAAGCACAAGGAGGAGATACAACCATCTAGCTACTACATGGACCCGTAGTCCAAGGTGGAACTACTCACGCTTCATACCAGAGAAGAAGGCCTCCGGGATGATCTCCCCTCCGGCAGGGTGTCGAGAAGAACTTCAGATCCCCCGATCTAGGGACGATGGTGGCAGCGGCTACAGATGGTTTCGTGGAGTTTTGATCGAGTGCCTAGGGTTTCTACATTGGGGGATTTTTATAGGCGAAGAGGGAGGCCGAGGGGGTGCCCGAGGCGGCTGCACCCCCCAGGTGCGGGGTGGGCCCACCGGCGCAGCCAGGGGGTGTGGCCCCCTCGAGGCCCTCCTTTGTCTCGTACTCTGGCTTCGTGTTGCCCACGGTAAAATATTGACTTTGGATTTTGTCCCGTCCAATTTTGAGAATATTGATTTTCTTCCTTTCTGGAACCAAAAACAGAAGAAAACATGCAACTGGCACTGTGGCAACTTGTTAATAGGTTAGTTCCAAAAACATATAGAAACACCTCAAAGTGTAGACAAAGCAAAGCAAAGTAGATACTAAACAAGCATGGAGCATCAAAAATTATAGATACGTTTCCAATGTATCACCAAACAATGATGTTAATGCCTAACGGCGCATATTATACCGACATGCACCCTTCCCCGGATCATTATTACAATAGAATGAGTTTCACTTCTAGAGTCAATAAGGGGAAGAATATTCAGCATCCTGCTATCTGCTATTTGTTCTATGTTATTGCTAACACCTTGCAGGCACGAAATCAGTTTACAAGACTGAATAAGGAGGACATTTTGGTTCTTGCAAAAGCTACTTTCAACAACAACTTTTCACTCAAATTGGGAGCAATTCGTGTGCGCTACTTGGAGCACCAATCCTCCAAAATCCAAGGGACAATCACATGTCGAGGCGTCATCACCGTGCTTGCCAATTCCTAGGCATCGACCTAGGTGAGTTGCAACCATTGCTAGGTGAGTGACGTGTTGATTTCTCTACTTTAAAACCTTGTGGAATGATCACTAGGAGAGGTGGTGTTCATTACTTGCATATTGCAGGAGACGGGCGTCTTTACCCCGCTCCTTTGCCTAATGGTCTCTTCTATATCAAGGAGGGACGTTTTCTATATGATGTGTAGGTTGAACAAAATCAACCCGAGGAGGAGATTACGGATGAGGATGAGGAGCAAGAAGTTCCTTATCAAGAGGAGCATCCATCGAACCGGTTCGCTACATATCAAGACTTTCAAGAACTTGGAGAAACTATGGAGGGGATGCATAATCTCACCCTGAACCTCCAAGAAACCACTAGTAACTTATCAACTCAATTTGCAAACAGGGGTTACAACTTTTCCCTCCACCTCAATGATTTGAAGGGCTTGCAAAAGCCTAAGCTTGGGGAAGTTTCCTCACTATCTTTATTTGGCGTTCATTTGCTTTATTTTATTTTGAGGTTATGCTTTTAATTTGAGTTTATAAGCACTCGTGTGTTAGTTTCCTCATTATCTTTAGTTATTTTATTTGTTTTCAAGATTTTTAATCCGAGCTATGACGCCAATTTTCTATCCTTTAATTCCCTCTCTCAAAAACAACAAAAATATTTTTCCATTCATCTTTATTTTCTATTCTCCTTGTGGCTCTTACATATTTGCAGGATAGTGATTGACTTCGAGTTTCCAAGAAACGAACCAAAAGGGAAGAGAGAAGTGGAACCAATCATGAGAGGTATGCCTTATGACTCCCCACTTTTGAAGTTTGAGAAACCCATGCTAGTTAGTAGTAAATGTTAAGATATTATATTGGTGGAGTGAGTCTTTGTAATGGAGTAAAACTTTGTTTGCATGGGTATTTAGTTGAGTACATTTTGTTCTAGCTCTTGTAGTTAACCAAGTCTTGCCTAAAAATTTGCTAAACAATTGTAATAAGAAAAAGTCTCACAATTGAAGGCTTGGGTGTTGTAGTGTTTAGTATTGAAGGTTTATTCCTAGAGACACTCAACACCACGGAAAATGATGATTGACTTGATAACTCTCTTTGAAAAGATTTGTTCAATTGAATTAATGTTTAGAGGTTTTTGTGAGCATGCCAAAAAGTTTGCCTTGTGAATCATAAGAATGATATAGCTTTATGTGTGTCAAACTTCATGGGATGCCAAAACTCTGCAAGCCTACGAACGATCTTCATGGAGGAAACTCCTAGATTTTGGCTATCAGTTGATTAAACATATGTATTAGCGGTGCTATAGTGGGTAAGAATCTTGGCATTCTCGTGTAGCTGTGTTCATGATGGAATCACTCATCTGGCTGATATGAGTAATCATTATGCAAAAAGAACAAAAACCTTAGTGATGCCATGAGTGTCCATCATAGCCTGATAAACAAATTAAATTTTTTGGCATGCTCTCAATTACTTAAGGACTGAAATTCTTGAAGGACAATGAACATAAAAAGTAGTGCTTGAAAAATCTTGACTTATTGATGTGGGAGAATTGAGATACTTTAGTCTTTTCATGACAAACTCTCACACTCTCAATTTAACATGATTATACTTTATTGTTCAAAGGCAAGCTTATGAGATGATTACATGACATGGAATAGAGTTTACTCATTTAAATCATCCATGCTAACAATAATCTTGATGCGCTATAAGTATTCATTAAAACCCGTATGATATGCTTGCCATTACTCTATCTATGCTGAAGTTTTTCGGATTAATAAAGTGGAGGAAACATGAGACTACCAATCATGAGTAAGATCATCATCTCATTATTTTAGTTTAAATGCTGAGTGCCTTTATGATTTTGGTTTTATTGCTCGAGGACGATCAAGTTTGAGCTTGGGGAGGTTGATGGTTGTGAAATATAGCCATCCACGTCCACATTTAAACTAGATATTATTCATACTTTTGATGAAATATCTCTCTAAATCTGCCACTAATGCCTAATGATCAAAGGGGTATGCAATCCTGTCTTTCTAATTTTCCCTGCGCAGATAATGATGTTTGATGATGAGAATCACAATATTAAAGTCAAAGATACGAGATTTCGAACAACTCAAAGTGGCCAGGAGTCATGAAGTGGAGGAAGAAGCTTTAATGACCAACTATACAGCGGGAATAAAATTCCGGACATATAGTTCCAGCCGTATAGTTGCCATCAACACCGCTAGGTCAAACAGAAAAACTTTCGTGAAGGGATCCCTATATAAAGAGGCCTCAGGCAACGAGAAACTCTCTCGCTTCACCCGCAATGACACCCAGCCATCGGAAACCACAACACCAGAGGGATAGATCTAGCTCTAATCTCTAAACCCTTCTCCACCACCATAGCCATATTCCTCCACTTGTAATAGTAGATCTCATCTCCAATTGGCGACATTGTAAGAATATTACTATGAATCTCATGATTTCCATTACAATGTTTATGATTGTTGATTTCATCTCTATGTATGAGTAATTCTCCTTGGACTAAGGGCTTCTGCCTAGCCATGTAGCTTTGTGCATGTTATTTATCATAGATGGGATCATGTATTAGTTTGTATGACATGATGATTATTGTACCCTCTCTTGCCTCAATCTAAGGACTTGTCAGGTACCCAAGACCCCAAGGATTGATCTAGGTATAGGTAGTGTGAGTAATGAATAATCTATAGGATGGGAACCCAGTGATAGAAAGGGTAGTACAACTATATGTGAGGGATTTACTTGGGATTAACGGTGACATTACTATGCATATAATTAGTTACCTTTCTTCTATGGATGAGAATAGTAGGTTATTGCTATAAGCGATTGCGGATGCAATAGCAATTATGGATGCACTGCCCAAATATAATTATCTTGCTCTAACAATTACATGCATACTTTATTATTATCTTTTATTCCCATCAGATGTTTTGCACAGCTACATGTGAAACCGAAAGCCCTAGGCCCTCTCTCTCAATCATCGACAACAATAAAAGATCGCAAACTCTTGGTCCGATAAAACACAAAAAGAATTCTAAAACTCCCGAAGGTCCGTTAAAGTAACCTTACTACGCTTTCTACTTCCCGAGGATTCGATAACCTAGGTCTACTACGGAAAAAGAGCTATACTGCATTCGTAATCCGGATCGAAGGTATCAATCATCCACTTATATATCAACATTTGAGATATACTTTCATTAAATTATGCTAACACCATTTCATTCCACGAATCTAAGCATAAAGCTTGAACATTATTATTGGAAATGCCCTAAAACCTAAACCTTAAACCCTATTAACCCTAATAAACCCTGACCAAGCAGGCATCATGCACTTTAAGATCAAAATTTGAGATACCTTCATTAAATTGCGCTAACACCATTCTAATCATGACATGTCGAACGTTATTGAAAAATCCCTAAACCCTAACCCCCCTAAAGCCTAAACCATAAGCCCTATATACTCATAAAAACCCTAAACCCTAACCCTAAGCTCAGACATAATCCTGAACACTAAACTACCCCTAAAAAAGAAAACCCTAAACCCGCAATACTAAAAACCTAAACCCTCAACCCATAAACCCTAACCGTCCACATATCATGCACTTATAGATCAAAATTTTAGATACTTTCATTATTAAATTGTTGCTAAGTCATCCTATTCCATTAATATATGCATAAATCTCGAACTGTATTGAAATTTCCTAAATCCCTAAATGCTAAACCCCTAAATACCTAAACCCCTTAAACCCTAAAACCCGAAACACTAAACCCCTAAACCCTAAAACCCGAAACCCTAAACAATCATGACCAGGCTGGGTATAATCATAAGCATAAAGCTTGAACAATGTTCAAAACTCCCTAAACCCTTAAACCCTAAACCCCTAAACGACCCTGACTAGGCACGGGTATCATCCACTTATAGATCAACATTTGAGATATACTTTCATTAAATTATGATAACACCATTCTATTCCTCGAATATAAGCCTAAAGCCTGAACATTATTGAAAATGCCCCAAAACCTAAACCCTAAACCCCTAAACCTTAGAACCGTAAACCCTAAACCCTCAACCCCTAAACACTGACCAAGCAGGTATCATGCAGTTATAGACACGTTATAATAAACTATGGCAGAGATATGTCCATCTTGTTTGAAAGCTTTCAAAATATAATGCTTATCAATTTCGGCAAATGTGTGGAAACTCATTTAAATGTTGGTAAGCATGTTGTCGCTGTCGTGTGGGTCCAGACAGGGCCAGCACGTGAGGACCGACTGCGTCGGAGTAGCGTACATCGGAAGATTCAACCTCAAAATTTCCGCACAGCGCCGAAACATCCCGTGCATCTATTCAAAAATCCCGCCCCATTTTTCGTGATACAAAATTCCTCTTCTATCCCTGGCCCGAAAACAAGGACCAGAGGAGCACTGCAATAATAGAGGGGTATAGGTGGTAAATTTGCGTCATCCCACCTATATCCCCCATCGCCTCTTCGCCGCCCATCCCCTCCAACCTCCACCTTCCTCCAGCCGCTTCACTGCCAGCCCTCTCTTCCACACCGGAGCTCCTTCACCGTCGGTGCTCTCTTCTACATGGGAGCATCTTAACTGTCGGTGCTCTCTTCCACATCGGAGCTCCTTTCCCGCTGGCGCTCTGTTCCACTCGGTAACATCTTCACCGCCTAATGCACCAGATCCACCTCGAAATGCCTAGCTGACTCCCTCGTCGTTGCCATGCGTGTCCCCCACCTGCCCTCGCCGCACGGCGGTAATTTATTTTGCCTTGCCTATTTTTCTATTTCTTTGGTACTTGAATGTTGCTCAATATCCTGTATGCTATTGCCATTTCGTTTGCACCCACATATGGTAGTTCTTATACACATCATAAGCTTTTTGCTATTGTTTCCTTTCTTACATTCTCGCACTATCGGTGTATTCCTGCAACACTAACTTGTAGATGCTATTCTTTTCGAGCGCTTGAATGGGTCATGGGAACAGCTCATAAAGGATCCAACACTGAAAATCTGATGCCAAGCAAGGCTGAAGTGCGAGGTTTCCGTGTGTGATACGTCGGAAACGTATCTATAATTTTTATGTTCCATGCTTGTTTAGTATCTACTTTGCTTTGCTTTGTCTACACTTTGAGGTGCTTTTTACAAGTTTTCTAGTACTAACCTATTAACAAGATGCCACAGTGCTATTTGCATGTTTTCTTCTGTTTTTGGTTTCAGAAAGGAATAAAATCAATATTCTCGGAATTGGATGGGACAAAAGACAAAGTCAATATTTTGCAGTGGGGAACACGAAGCCGGAGTACAAGACGGAGGAGACCCACCAAGGGGCCATACCCCCTGGCCGCGCGGGTGGGCCCACCCCGCACCTGGGGTGTGCAGCAGCCCTGGTGGCCCTCCAGCCTCGCCTCTTCGCCTATAAAGTCCCCCTGATGCCTAAACCTAAGCACTCGATCAATATTCCAAGAAACCATCTATAGCCGCCGCCATCATCCCTAGATCGAGGGGATCTGAAGCTCTTCCCGGCACCCTGCCGGAGGGGAGATCATCCTGGAGGCCTTCTTCTTCATCATACCAGCCTCCGGTATGAAGCGTGAGTAGTTCCACCTTGGAATATGGGTCCATGTAGTAGCTAGATGGTTATATATCCTCCTTGTGCTTTCATGTCTAGATCTTGTGAGATCCGTTCATCATCAAGATCTCATTTATTTTTAATCATGCATGTTGTGTTTGCGGGGATCTGATGGATATTGAGATTACTATGTCAGATTGATTAATGGTTTTGTCTATTTGATTCTATCATGTCTGTGTTGTTTGTGATCTTGCATGCTCTCCGTTGTTAGTAGCTATCTTGGCCAAGTAGTTACTAGTGACTCCAAGAGGGGGTATTTATGCTCGATAGTGGGTTCATGCCTCTACTTAATCAAGGGAAGTGACAGAAATCTCTACGATTGTAGATGTGTTGTTGCCACTAGGGAGAAAACAACGATCTCTTGTTCATGGAACAAGTGGATTGTTTGCCTTACACACTTTGCTTAAAGCAGTTGTCTGTTGCTTTCAAATTAATGCTGGAGGGGGTTCGGATGATAACCTGAAGGTGGACTTCTAGTCATAGATGTAGTTGGATGGCGGTCTATGTATATTGTTGTATTTCCCAATCGAATCTCATAGGATCTTTTTGTCTAGTATTGCATTGTTATGCCTTGCTCGGTCCTGTCAACTGCCCTGCTGTAATTTGTTTACCCAGCATGCCATGTTTGTTTATCTAAGGAGAGCACCTTTAGTGAACTATGGACCCTGGTCAAATCTTTACCATTGATACATCTTCCATTGTTACTATTAACTTGCTACAAACCATCATCACCTTCCACACCATACAGTTAATCCTTTGTTACAGCAACCGGTGAGATTGACAATCTCACTGTTAGTTGGGGCAAAGTCTTGAGTTTGTGTTGTGCATGTTTACACGTTGCTTGCAACACCTTTGGGACGTTTCCTTCCTCCTACTGGTTTGATAACCTCGGTTTCTTACTGAGGGAAAACTTGCTGTTGTACTCATCATACCTTCCGCTTGGGGTCTCCCAACGAAGTGTTGCTGCACTCATCAAGGCTTTTTTTAGAGCTGTTGCCGGGAGGCTAAGGACGTCTTCACAGAGGGAGTCCTCCTCAACCTTTCTCTTTAATTTTTTTTTAGTTTGCTTAGTTTCTTTTGCTTGGTTTTGTTTGCCTCTTTTTATCAAAAACTCCAAAAAAAATTAGTTTAGTTTGGTTTGCTTTCTCTTATCAAAAACACAAAAAAATTAGTTCCTGCTCTAGTTGCTGGTCCGTTATTGCCTTGCTTTTCCATGCTTTCTATCAATGGATGGTTTGTTTGAAACTAGTTCTTATTGGCAAGGTGGGTTCACGGAAGAAGAAAAGTATTATTATAAGGAGCACCGTTTGTCACAAAAAGGGAAACACTTATGGGAACAAATTGATAAATTAAATACTATTGCTAGAGAGGTGTGCTCTACTTATAATGTTACATATTGCTTTGATATATCTTGTTGTTGTAGGAGGTATAAACACCTGCCTTTTCAATGTGAGTATAATGATAATGTTACCATATCTTCTTATGTTAAAGGAAATTATGACTTTTATGATGTGGAACAGATTGAAGAAATTATTGGTTTCAAGGGTGCATTTGAACTTGCCAGTTTGCTTGAAAATACTGATGATGCACCTTATGAATATGAGGTTTATGAGATACTTAAATTTTGCTTTGATAATTACAAGGAATAAAATAGCTATATTCTTAAATATTTTAATAGGTGCTTTCCACAAATGGAAGAGACTAATGCCTTGTAGGAGCCAATGTAAGAAGAAATTGCTGAAACTGAAAGCTCATTAGATGAAAAAGAGGAGGAGAGTGATGGTCAATAGGAGGAAGAATGGATATACCCATGTCTACCTTCTAATGAGAGTAACTCTTTACCTCTTACATTATTTGAGTGTCCCCCATGTTTACCAAAGGAGGATGAATGTTATGTTCATGTGGATTCTTTTGAAATATCTGCTATGGGTAAAACTTGTGATAATAGTTATGCTCCTGCTATCTATGACAATCCTATATTTGTGCCTAACTTCGAAATGCATGGTACTAAGGATTTTTGCTTAGAAAATGTTTATGATAAAGCTCTAGATGATGGTCCTATGTTGAATGATCAGTCACCTTGTTATAAAATTGTTAAAGGTGGGTTTGAAGGTTTTAATCCCACTATTTTTGAGCTTGATAAAAATTATGTGTTTGTAGTTTATTCATAAGGCTACTGAAAATTACTATGAGAGAGGAAAATATGGTTGTAGAAGTTTTCATGGTACTGAAACACCTCTCTATGTGCTGAAACTTTTGAAGTTGCTCTTGTTTTATCTATCCATTCTTGTTACTTTGTGCTTCTTTGATTTATTTTCTTACAAGATTCATATTCATAGGAAGTGGGTTAGACTTAAATGTGTTTTGAGTTTGCTTCTTGATGCTCTCTTTTACTTCAATTCATATTTCTTATGTGAGCATCTTCTCAAACTATTAAGCCTAACTTAAAGGCGTTAAAGAAAAGTACTTGTTGGGAGATAACCCAAGAGTTTCCTTGAGTCTTGGAAGTTATTACTTCACTAATGACCTCTTCTTATCCTTTTTGTTTGCTTTTTGTGCCAATAATGACCTCTAATGAGAGGGAAGTAAGATTTGGGGAGTTGCTGTCCCAAGATAGATTTCTACCCTCCACCATACAAATTCATGAGGAGTCTATGTAAGTCGGATTGAGATAAAATTTACGAATAAATCCCCCAGTATGTTAGCTAACTTTCGTTAGTTCAACACTTTTTGATTTGAGCAACAGAAGGTCTTCGAAAAAATCGGTTTCTACCTGCTGGTCTGTTTTGACAGATTTCTGCCATTATTTGCATTTGCTTCTTATTGATTCCTTTTTGGGTTCTTTTTGGGAAATTAAACAATTTGAAGGAGTTGCTACAGTAGCTTGTGTTTTTAGTGAAAAGTTTTGCTGTTCTAAAGCTAAACCCAAAGGTCTATTATCTTTTGAATACACTAATGTTGCTAATAAAGATTGTGTGAAGTTTTGTATGAAGGAAAAAAATTCAGGTGTAGAGAGAGAATGATGTAATGAGATGAAGAATGGACAAAAGCTCAAGCTTGGGGATGCCACCCGGTGTCACCCCAAGAAATATCCAAGAGGTACAAGAGTTAAAGCTTGGGGATTCCTAATGCATCCCCTTTTTCATCAATAAAAAGCTCAGGTATTTCTAGACACTTCGTTTTTATTGTTTCATGCACTATTGTGTTGTTCTTGGAGCATCTTAGTTTTTGTTTGCTTAGTTTCTTTAGTTTGCTTGAATAAAGTAGTTTGGACCCCCGTTCTCGTTGTGTTGTTACAAATAAATCAATTGGTGTTGGAAAGGAGTAGAAAGTTCTTGCTTGAAAGTGCAAGAGGAGCTTGCTTTGACTATGACTTAGACCTTAGCATGTCATGCTAGGTGTCTTTTGACCTTATGCTTAGTGATTATTGGTGTAGCATGACTTGATCCAAACAATTGTGATTTCTTAGTGTGCCTTGAAAGAATCATGCGTTGTTTTAGCATACAAAAGCATAGT
Organism: Avena sativa; assembly: GCA_916181665.1. Lineage (NCBI taxonomy): Eukaryota > Viridiplantae > Streptophyta > Magnoliopsida > Poales > Poaceae > Avena > Avena sativa. Next base: position 279,088,416 of record OV702280.1, read on the forward strand.
ATTGTGGTTTTCTCCTTTGATGCTTCGTTTGGGTTGACTTGGCACATGCTCACACCATGTTATGACTATGAACAAGTCACCATAGCCTCTATGATCATTTAGTCCTTGACTTGTAGTACCACTCTATGCTTTGATTAGTAAGGTTTTGTCGCATTATTATGGCCATTATTGCTCTCTTAGTTGGTTCCTCCCAGTCTTTTGCTAGACTCCACTTGTATGAGTAAGCTCTACTCATGCTTCCAACCCCCAGAAACCAAGTTATTCCAAAGTGTCCACTATAAATTCCTATGCATGGTGTGTTACACCATTCCAAGTATATTATTGTTTTCAGCTATCTTCCAATTAAAAAGTATTTTGTTATGTGAAAACTTAGTGATTAAAGCTCTCACGAACTTGATGGCACACTTTATATTCCTTTCCCCTAATAAACTTGAACCATTGTGTCATCTACGTTGTATATGCTTGAACTTATACGTTGGAATTAGCAGAACCATGCTATCATGGGGAACATTTTCAACATTGCACTTGTACTTTGTATACAGTTGATATCATGCTCTTTTGTCTATGTATGTCGTTGGTGTGAAATAAAAAGGGAGCTTGTAAGTCCATGGAGTTATGTATTTTGTGTTAGAGAAACGCCTAGGCCGCTAGCCTAAGCCATGCGTAATCATGGTGGAAACTTGCAGCATCACCATAATGAGCAATCTATGAAGCATCCTCTATAAAAATCTATGCGGATAGTAAATAAAAAGATCACTGAGATGCTCATTGTCTGCTTGCCTTGTAATTTTGTTTATGGGATAGCTCCTGTACCATGTGCAAGGGGTACCATGTTGGCGGTTCTCTATGATACACATGTACTTACTATGACAAGAACTTACAGGTGACCAAAGTTGAGTAGCATGAGGTGCGACCCTTGTATTCAAGGGACATGAGATTGCCAACTTATACTTTGTCAAGCATATACTCCATTGTTTGTTCACTTTAACATTAATCACTTCAAGATGCTTATGATAGGGGCAATGAGGGCTGAAAGCTAACAAGTACCATAATTTTTTAAGCTCTTTTTGAAACTTGAAATCCCTGCTTCCCTTTATGAAGGGCCTGTCTTCCACTATTATATTGAGTCTCCACCTTCTACCTTTGGGCACCATTAAGAGAGCATAGTTGCCATTCTTAGTTCTATGTGCAGTGTCCCAAAGCTTATTGATTGATGCATATTGTGATATTGCTTGTTCTTGTGCTATTTGTATCTAGTCACTCTTATAAACTTTGAAGGTCTCCTATGCATCTATTTGCTACTCTATGAGGGATAAGTTGAATGCCACTATGCCATGTTTTCTGTATGTGAAACAAACAAACGTTTTTCAATGCATGTTATTCATGATCTTTGTTTGTAGCCTTTCATGTTGCATGCATAGTTACTTTGTCTTATTATTAGAACTCCATCTTTCATGCACTTGTTTAGAGTTCTTTGATCCCAACATTCAATGCTTGCAAATGGTTTGATCTTGGTTTTGATGGTGCATGTCACCTAAAAAATTATTCTTTTATCACTTACCTACTCGAGGACGAGCAAGAGTTAAGCTTGCGGATGCTTGATACATCGGAAATGTATCTATAATTTTTGATGTTCCATGCTTGTTTAGTATATACTTTTCTTTGCTTTGTCTACACTTTGAGGTGCTTTTTACATGTTTTCTGGTACTAACCTATTAACAAGTTGTCACAGTGCCAGTTGCTTGTTTTCTTCTGTTTTTGGTTCCAGAAAGGCAGAAAATCAATATTCTTGGAATTGGACGGGACAAAAGACAAAGTCAATATTTTGTCGTGGGGAACACGAAGTCAGAGTACGAGACGAAGGAGACCCACTAGGGGGGCACACCCCCTGGCCGCGTGGGTGGGCCCACCCCGCGCCTGGGGGTGCAGCCGCCCTAGTGGCCCTCCAGCCTCACCTCTTTGCCTATAAAGTCCCCCCGATGCCTAAACCCTAAGCACTCGATCAATATTCCACGAAACCGTCTGTAGACGCCGCCATCGTCCCTAGATTGGGGGATCTGAAGCTCTTCCCGGCACCCTGCTAGAGGGGAGATCATCCCGGAGGCCTTCTTCTTCATCATGTCAGCCTCCGGTATGAAGCGTGAGTAGTTCCACCTTGGACTACGGGTCCATGTAGTAGCTAGATGGTTGTATCTCCTCCTTGTGCTTTCATGTCTAGATCTTGTGAGCTCCATTCATGATCTAGATCTCATCTATTTGTAATCATGCATGTTGTGTTTGCGGGGATCCGATGGATATTGAGATTACTATGTCAGATTTATTAATGGTTTTGTCTATTTGATTCTATCATGTTTGTGTTGTTTGTGATCTTTCATGCTCTCCATTGTTAGTAGATATCTTGGCCAAGTAGTTGCTGGTGACTCCAAGAGGGGGTATTTCTGCTCAATAGTGGGTTCATGCCTCTACTTAATCAAGGGAAGTGACATAAATCTCTAGGTTGTAGATGTGCTATTGCCAGTAGGGAGAAAACAACGGTCTCTTGTTCATGGAACAAATGGATTGGTTACCTTACACACTTTGCTTTAAGAAGTTGTTTGTTGCTTGCAACTTAATACTGGAGGGGGTTCAGATGATAACCTGAAGGTAGACTTCTAGTCATAGATGCAGTTGGATGGCGGTCTATTTATATTGTTGTATTGGCCAATCGAATCTCATAGGATCTTTTTGTCTAGTATTTCATTGTTATGCCTTGCTCAGTCCTCTCAATTTCCCTGTTGTAATTTGTTTACCCATCATGCCATGTTTGTTTATCTAAGGAGAGCACCTTTAGTGAACTATGGACCCCGGTCCAATCTTTACCATTGATACATCTTCCACTGTTACTGTTTACTTGCTGCAAACCATCATCACCTTCCACATCATACAATTAATCCTTTGTTACAGCAACCGGTGAGATTGACAATCTCACTGTTAGTTGGGGAAAAGTCTTGAGTTTGTGTTGTGCAGGTTTCCACGTTGCTTGCAACACCTTTTGGTAGTTTCCTTCCTCCTACTGGTTCGATAACCTCGGTTTCTTACTGAGGGAAAACTTGCTGCTGTGCTCATCATAACTTCCGCTTGGGGTATCCCAACGAAGTGCTGCTGCGCTCATTCGTGTGTTACTTAGGACAATTTCTTGTCATGTTAATAAGTTATATTTTCTGTATGCATATTATGTTAATAAGTCATTCTACTTGAAAACCTGTCATGACATTTCCATTCATGTTTTGTTGTGTTTCTATCTGCGAACGCTTAATTCAGAAAATGTCCATATTGTCATTTTTAATAGTATCTTTTTGGTGTTTTCAACTGCTTTCATCCATCCAAACCATCTAGCTAGTTTGAATCATACATCTGGTCATTTTTAATGCTATCTTTTTAGTGTTTTCCAAGTGCTTTCATCCTTCCAAACTAGCTAACTTGGTTTTAAATGTTATGACTTAATCCAGAGAAAGGACAATGGAGTACAAGGACCAGAGTTCCAGCTACTGGACTCAGATACTACTGGCAGATTGACCAGGAGTCGAACCCGCTTGAGAAGGAACAACTGTCAGCCTGAACGAGCTACTATAAGTTCATACTTACTTAAAGTGTATGGGTCACCCTTAATATTTTTGGCTTGTGTACAGGGTCCTCTATGTATATAGATAGTAGCTCTTAAGTTGCATTTTTTGGATTATGGTGTGGTCTATTCATACATAGTGAATGTCCAGCATGTGCAGCGTTTGAGGTTTGTGGTGTCTAGAGTCTTTTTCACTGGTGAGGGTGAGCCTAGCAAGTTTTTGTGGACCCTGGGTCTAGTACAAGATCCATGCCTTTATTGTTTCTTTCTACTCGGATGAGTGGGTCCCCTATCTGGTGTAAACGGTGGAGCAGATTTTATTTTCTTAGACGCGAGCCTAGTAATATTCTTACCCACATCTAGTATGCTTGCTCTTAAAGGATCTCTAATTTATATAATACTACTTCTTTGTTTTAACCCCTTTCACCTTATTGTACATGATGCAGCTAAAACGAAGTAGGAGTCCTCGGAAGGCGGGACTAAAATTTGTGATCCCTCTTCTCATTCATCCTCCCATTGTATTTATGAAGCAAACAACGTATTTACCAGTCCACCTAGTACATCTCCTGCAGGTGATATATATATGAAGGATGTGTTGCTTGTAGAAAGAAAGGGTGTAGGTGCTCTTAGATCTGTAGTTGAAATGTTGAAGATGAGGACAGATGATACATTGAAGCGAATTGCCATATACCGATCTCTTATTGAGGATACCAACACTCTGTAATTTTTAGAATGCAGATCTTGTTTAATGATGTGTTGTAATAAACTTTTATTGTTGTAATAAGTAGTTTAAATTTTCGCATGTGTATTAATTGGCGTCTTGGAATTCGTGTGCTATTCTGCAAAATAATTCGGTGGTTCCAAAAAAAAATGCCAAAACGGTAATAGGCTGGAACGGAATGATCTATAAAATGTTGCATGGACATGAACATGTACAGTAATGACAGTAATAGTTAAAGGCTGGAGCAGTGACCAGCCTGATTAGTACGGGACCAAAATCCTAATGGGTTGTAAAAGTAATAGGCCTGAATACTAATAGTACCAAACAATAATAGGCTAGATTTTTAGCAGACCTGAACAGTAAAACGCCAGAAACACAGCAGGCTAGAACAGTAACAGGCTAGATTTCTAGCAGACCGGAACAATAAATGGCCAGATTTACAGCAGGCCGGAATAGTTAATGGCCAAATACACAGCAGGCCAGAACAGTAAAAGGCTAGATTGTCAGCAGGCCGAAATAGTAAAATGCTAGATTTCTAGTAGGCCAGAACAGTAAATGGCCAGATTTACAGCAGGATGGAATAGTAAATGGCCAGATACATAGCAGGCCAGAACAATAAAAGACTAGATTGTCAGCAGGCCAAAACAGTAAATGGCTAGATTGTCAGCAGCTCGGAATAGTAAATGGCGAGATTCACAGCAGGCCAGAACAGTAACCAGATTCACAATAGGCTGGAACAGTAGATGTCTAGATTGTTAGCTTGCCGAAACAATAAATGGCCAGATATACTGCATGCCGGTAATAGTAAAAGGCCAGATATGCAACAAGCCGGAAGAGTAGAAGGCCGGATACGCAACAGGCCGGAACGGTAAAAGGCTAGATGCATAGCAGGACGGAACAGTGGAAGACCGGAATAACATTGGGCCGAAATAGTACTGGGCTTGAATATATAACGGACCAACTTATGGGCCCATTTAAAACAGTGCTGCTCTAAACAGTAAAGGGTTGACTTACTATTGGGATTTCATAATGGGCCAGCCCACTTAATAATTTTCAAGCCTTGGATGGGCCTAGCTTTCTACCACGGATTCCATGACAGTTAACGGTGTTAACCGGCCGTTAGAGGTATTCGCCACGTGGAAGTTTGCATGATGTCAGCAGTAAATGCGGCTAGAGAACAGATCTACGACGGAACGGATTTTTGTGGCTGAAGGGTGCGATCCGCCACTGTCGAAAAAAACCGTGGTTGATTCATTTGTAACAGGACTTTTACCATGAAGGGCATCCGTCATAGAAGACTCTTTAGCCATGAAAAACGGGCCTTCAACCACGAAAATCGTCCGTTGTAAAAGGACATTTTTCTTGTAGTGACAAGGACATAAATTTTTACATGCAAATTATTAGCAAGATGTTAAATATTTCAAAAAAGAACGTCGGTGGTTTTCGATAATGCTTGGTGGGTAGTACCGTCAAAAGATATTTATTTGTAGAACTTCGAGAGAAATCTACCACTTACTTTTTGGTCAAATTCGTTTAAATGGGTGAACTTAGCTAGGAATATTGAGAACTTGTAAAACTTGTCGTAATCGTAAGTAAAACATGGTCCAACCTTTGTCTGGGAAATGGTCTTGTGGTATTCTGAGCCATATTCTTCATATTTTCTTTAATTTAAAGGAAACACATTCTTTTCACTTTGAAAATTCAAAAATGTTTTTTTGTTCCTAAAAGTTGGAAATTCCCAATATTGGTAGCATTATTGTTCATCATTCCAAGATGCACCCATCTACCAAATATAGGAACTTTACCATAAAGTATTATGTACATATATGACCATATATTTACCCTGGTTGTCCGTCTTGAAGCCTAAGAATGTTCATACATTGTAGTCCATATTGCGAAGCAGATTTATTTTTTCAAAAGTTTTGAAGACTCGTGATTGTGAACATGCAATTCTTAGCAAGAAATTGAATATTTCAAAATCTCATTGGTTTTTGGTACATTGATTGCCTAGTGGATACCATCAAAATATAGATGTAGAACCTTAAGAGCAATCTACCACTTACTCGTATTTCAAATTTTACATAATATTGACAAATCTGCTTAAATTATTTGGGAAGGAGGGAGTACTACTTTCTTCGCAAAAAAAAGAGCGCTCCTCACTTTCAAACCAGCTTGCTGCGATTGTTCTTGGTGCTTCCCCTTCCTATGGTGTGAAATAGAACGAATGAAGGTGGAGTAGTTAGGAGTAGGAAGATTGGCCAAATCATAATGGTGTCCCCCACAAAACAAATATGAGAATGATGTGCATCCAATGCGATGAGACGTAATATAACCCACCCCTTGTCCACTAGTTAAGTATTACTAGTACTGCATATGGTGATCTTTTAAATATGACCTAAAAACTAGGAAAATTTCATCGAGGTCCATACATTTAGAACAAAGGATCCTAAAATAATTAAGCAAGGAAAACAGTCGGGTTCGGCTCCTTCTCGAGAGAGCAGATGATTGAGCCATACACTTCATACTACTTCTTATTTTGATCGTTTTAAAAATATGACCAGATTTGTCGGCATGCAAATCTTGGATATGGGATCATGAATATAAAGTATTATGTAGATATGGCCATGACCTTGGTCGTTTGGCTTGAAATCCAAGAATGTTCATACTCATTGACAACTAAGCTTAAATTCGTTTAGATTTTACCACTTAATTTTAGGTTAACATTTTACATGGACGATGGGAGTATATTTTACACGAAGGACTTAAAAATAGGAAAATTACATCGAGGTCCATATATTTAGCATAAGGATCCTAAAATAATTACGCAAGGGAAACAGTCGGGTTCGGATCCTTCTTGAGAGAGCATTTGATCGATCCATCCTCTTCATACTACTTCCTCTTTTGATTGTTTTCAAAATATTGCCAGATTTGTTGGCATGAAAATTCTTGGATATGAGATTATCAATATAAAGTATGATGTAGATATGGCCATGACCTTAGTCGTTCGGCTTGAAATCCAAGAATGTTCATGCTCATTGACAACTAAGCTTAAATTCATTTAGATTTTATCACTTACTTTTAGGTTAAAATTTTACACGAGCGATAGGAGTACATTTTACATTAAGGACTTAAAAAGATATATTTGGTTTGAAATCTAAGAATGTTCATACTCATTGACAACTAAGCTTAAATTCTTTTAGATTCTACCTCTTACTTTTAGGTTAAAATTTTACATGGGCGGTTGGAGTACATTTTACACCAAGGACCTAGAAAATAGTAAAATTACATCAAGGTCCATACATTTTGCACAAAGGACCCTAAAATAATTAAGCAAGGAAAACAGTCGGGTCCGCCTCCTTCTTGAGAGAGCAGCTGATCGAGCCATACTCTTCATACTACTTTATCTTCGATTGTTTTCAAAATATGGATAGACTTGTCGGCATGCAAATTCTTGGATATAGGATCATCAACACAAAGTATGATGTAGATATGGCCATGAACTTGGTCGTTCGGCTTGAAATCCAAGAATGTTCATACTCATTGATAACTAAGCTTAAATTCGTTTAGATTTTACCACTTACTTTTAGGTTAAAATTTTACACGGACGGTGGGAGTACATTTTACACCAAGGACCTAAAAATAGGAAAATTACATCAAGGTCCATACACTTAGCCCAAAGGACCCTAAAATTATAAAGTAAGGAAAATAGTCGGTTTGGTTCCTTCTCGAGAAAGCGGATGATCGAGCCATACTCTTCATACTACTTCCTCTTTGATTGTTTTCAAAATATGGCTAGATTTGTTGGCATGCAAATTCTTGGATATGTGATCATCAACATAAAGTATGATGTAGATGTGGCCATGAACTTGGTCGTTCGGCTTGAAATCTAAGAATGTTCATACTCATTGACAACTAGGCTTCAATTCATTTAGATTTTACCACTTACTTTTAGGTTAAAATTATACACGGGTGGTGGTACTACATTTTACATCAAGGAACCAAAAAGAGGGTAAATTACATCGAGGTACACATACATTTAGCACAAAGGACCCAAAAATAACTAAGCAAGGAAAACAGTCGGGTTTGGATCCTTCTCGAGAGAGAAGCGGATTGAGCCATACTCTCCGTGCTACTTTCTCGTCAATTGTTTTCAAAATATGGCTAGATTTGTCAGCATGAAAATTCTTGGATATGGGATCATCAACATAAAGTATGATGTTTGATTGTTTTCAAAACAAGGACAGAAATTTTCACATGCAAATTATTAGCAAGATGTTAAATATTTCAAAAAATAACCTTAGTGGTTTTTGATATATTTAATGTTTGGTGGGTACAAGTGTCAAAAGATATTTATTTGTAGAACTTTGAGAGTAATCGACCACTTAATTTTAGGTTAAAATTTCAACTAACATTGACAACTAAGCTTAAATTCATTTAAATGGGCGAACTTAGCTAGGAATCTTAAGGACTTGTAAAACTTGGTATAATCGTAACTAAAACATGGTCCAAATTTTGTTTGGGTAATGGGCTTGTGGTATTTCGAGCCATATTCTTCATACTTGCTTTAATTTTAAGGAAAACACATTCTTTTCACTTTGAAAATTCAAAAATGTTTTTTTTCTTCCTAAAAGTTTCAAACTCCCATTATTGGCAGCATTATTGTTCACCGTGCCAAGATGCACCCATCTACCAAATAGAGGAACATTAACATAAAGTATTATGTACATATATGGCTATATATTTACCCTTGTTGTTTAGCTTGAAGTCTAAGAATGTTCATACACTATAGGCCATATTGTGAAGCAGGTTTATTTTTTCAAAAGTTTTGAAGACTCGTGATTTCCAACATGCAAATGCTTAGTAATAAATTGAATCTTTCAAAAATCTTGTTGGTTTTTTGGTACATTGATTGCCTGGTGGCTACTATCAAAAGATAGCTAAAGAACTATAAGAGAAATCTATTACTTAGTCGTATTTCAAATTTTACGTAATATTGAAAAATCTGGTTAAATTCTTTGGGAAGGAGGGAGTACCACCTGCTTCGCGAAAAAAGAGCATGCCTCACTTTTGAACTAGCTTGCTATGGGTGTGCTTGGTGCTTCCTCTTACTAGGGTGTGAAATGAAACAAATGAAGGTGGAGTAGTTAGGAATAGGAAGGCTGGCTAGATCATAATGGTGTCCCTTCAAAAAAATCATAAATGTGTGCATCCAATGAAATGGGATATAGTATCAACCCATTTCTTATCCACCACTTAAGTAGTACTAGTATTGCGAATGACAATCTTTTGAATATCCTTCCCCTCAGATATTTGGGAAGAAAGTGAAAATTTTGAAACCAGGAAAATTTGAATTGCTACTCTACTACATTTTGCCACCAACGTAAAAAAATGGTTCCCTCCAACGTAGCTCACGAACACGCCAGACACAGACATGGAGCTGCCGACACAAGGCTGGTTGACGCACGTATGCAGTGCCACATTGTGGGCGAGGGAAAGATCAGTCGACCGGGCTGTGTGGATAGTGATGAGGCAATAAAGGAGAGAGAAAACACAATTTGTTTTGCGTGCATATATAGTAAAGGCCGTGAAATTTACTACTAGAGTACTACTACTCACTGTACCCTGTACCTCATGTGAAGAACTCATTGCAGCTTTGCTCTGACATCACACTGTCTTCAAATCCTCATCTTCGTACTCTTGCGCTACCTCCTCTATGCTCTCGGCCCCTTCTCGCTCCCAGATTTTAACAGGGGGAAACTCCTAGTAGCAATATTGTTTTCCATGAAAAAAATTACCACGACATACTTTTAGGTCAAAATTTTACACAGGTAGTGGGAGTACATTTTACATCAAGGACCTAAAATATAGGAAAATTACATTGAGGTCCATACATTTAGCACATAGGACCATAAACTAATTAAGCAAGGAAAGATTCGGTTTCAGATCCTTCTCGAGAGAGCAGTTGATCGAGCCATACTACTTTCTCTTTGATTGTTTGCAAAATATGGCCAGATTTGTCGGTATGCAAATTCTTGGATATGAGATCATCCATATAAATTATGGTGTAGATATGGCCATGACCTTGGTCATTCGGCTTGAAATCCAAGAATATTCAAACTCATTGAAAACTAAGCTTAAATTCATTTAGATTTTACCACTTACTTTTAAGTTAAAATTTTACACAGGGCGATGGGAGTATATTTTACACCAAGGACCAAACAAATAGAAAATTACATCAAGATCCATATATTTAGCACAAAGGACCCTAAAATAATTAAGCAAGGAAAACAGTCGGGTTCGGCTCCTTCTCGAGAGAGCACCAGATCGAGCCATACTCTTCATACTACTTCCTCTTTCGTTTGTTTTCAAAATATGTACAGATTTTTCGGCATGCGAATTCTTGGATATGGGATCATCAATATAAAATATGATGTAGATATGACCATGACCTTGGTCGTTCATCTTGAAATCAATGAATATTCATAATCATTAATGACTAAGCTTAGTGAAGGGAATATGCCCTGAGAGGCAATAATAAAGTGTTTATTATGTGTATTCCAAGTATATGATAGATGTTTATTTTGCATGCTATAATTGTATTAATACGGAAACGATAATACATGTGTGTTTAATAAACAAACAGAAAGTTCCTAGTTATGCCTCTCTCATAAACTAGCTCGTTGATTAACAAGATGATCAAGGTTTCCTGATCATGGACATTGGATGTTGTTAATAACGGGATCACAACATTAGTGTAATGGTGTGATGAACATTCATCCGAAGTATAGCATTACGATCAAAGTCATTGAGTTTATATTGCTATAACAACTTACGAAGTGATCCTAATCCTTAGACCATGAGATCATGTCAATCACTAACATCGGAAGAGTTTCTTGATAACATCAAACGTCACACCGTAACAGGGTGATTATAAAGATGGATTCAGAACTAATAAAGTGTTATGTTGAGGCTCATGGATCGAGAGTGGAATTTGTTCATCCCGATGACGGATAGATATACTCTGGGCCCTCTCGGTGATATCACATTGATTAGCTTGCAAGCAAGTGATTTGATCACTAGAATGTTATATCACAGGAACGAGAAAAGAGTGCATGTCGGTAACGAGATCAAACTAGGTATGGAGATACCGATGATCGAATCTCGGACATGTAATATATCGTGAAACAAAGGGATTAAGATATACTAGCGTAAAAGGTTCCGACGATCACAAGAAAGTCATCGTTGAATGTGTGGGAGTCAGTATGGGTCTCCAGATCCCGCTTCTGATTATTGATCCGAGAGGGGTCTCGATCATGTCCGCATTATTCACGAACCGTAGGGTGACACACTTAAGAGACACCGACATCCAATTGGAGCAAATGTTTCATGCCGAAAGAATGAACAAGCGCAGGAATTTATTTCACTAGATACCGAAACAGGTTTTCGGGTGAAATTGCATAAAGTGGTTATGCATGTGAAATAGAATTCTAGCAAGGGGTTATTTGTGAATGTTTGTCATTAAAGTAATTGACAAAATTCTGAATAAAATAAAAGAGTTTTATTTAATGAGAGTTTGCATTAAATTTGGTGGAAATTTAATGGGATTTTGAGTGGACTTTTGAGTGGAGGGAATTTAAAGGGCATTTTGTGAGTGGAGTGTCCACCCACATGAATGAAGGAGGGGAGGGGGCAGCCCCCATGGCCGGCGGCCACCCCCTTGGGTGCCCCCCCTCCTCCTATAAAAGGAGCCCCCCTCCTCACTTGTCTCTCACACCTCCTCGTGAAGGATCTCTCTCCCCCTCTAGAATTTATCCCCCATGGTCTCGGACTAGCGAGATACATGTTCCCGGTGGCTATTCGGCAAGAAAGAGTTGTGCTTCCGCTGCATCGCTGGAGCGAGGAGGCGGAGGTTGCTCGGTGCCTCGAACGTGTGTGCGAGCACGGATGCGCTGCTGATTTGCGGCGCTAGGACTTCCTCTCGATCTTGAGATCGGCAAGAGATCGTCTACATCAACCACGAGTTGAACTCGTTAAGCTTTGTCGGTCTTCAAGGGTATGTTCTCTACGGATATACATCCGCCCGTTGTTTGTATCTAGTAGATAGATCTTGGTATATAGTTCACATCGTAGGAAAAATTTTGTTTTCTATGCTGCGAACCCTACAGTGGTATCAGAGTCGGATCTATGCGTAGATACTTTACACGGGTAGTACACATATGAGTATGTGGGCGATGATGATCATGTTGTTGCTCCTTTGTTGTAATTTTGGATATTGGTGGCATAGTGGGATGAAGCGGCCCGGACAAACTTTACATGTCCTCGCACATGAGACCTGTTCCACGCTTGACATGCAACTAGTTTGCATAAGTGGCTAGCGGGTGTCTGTCTCTCCTACTATAGTCAATATCTATTTTGCAAGCCAGTTGTCAACAATTTGATTATCCTCGTTGTGGTTCATGTTCGTAGGTAAGAACGGTTCTATCTCGAAAGCCCTAAGCCACGTAAAACTTGCAATGGATAAATTAGAGGCGTCTAGTTTAGATTGTTGCTGGGCTAGTGTTATGATATGGTAGTGTTGTAAGTAGAAGTATGAGATGATACTCTTACAACACACATAGCGTGTAAAATCCATAGACCTTGGATTTACACATATAGGTATGATAGTGATCATACCACGATGCACATGATAGAGATCATCTGCGGGAACCATATAATTTCACTAATAAACATATGATGTTTGATAGCATCTTATATTGCTTGTTTAGCGCTTTGTTAGCATAATAAGATGATCCCTCATTTAAATATCAAGATAAGAATGTGTTCTTCCTTTAGTATGCACCGATTATGTTTTCGTCGCTCCAAGACATCACGTGATGATCGGGTGTTCTTGGATTCACGACCATATTTCGGGTGTAAAACAGTTACACATGCGAATACTAAGGTTCTAACTTGGCGAGCCTAGCATGTACAGACATGGCCTCGGAACACGGACCGAAAGGTTAAGCATGAGTCATATAGTTGATATGATGCCCATTTGATGCTCGCCTTTGAAGCTATACCGACTCACGTGATGATCGGACTTGGTGTAGTGGATTTGGTTCATGTAATCACCAAAAAGGCACGAGGGATGTCGTTTTTGAGTGGGAGTTCATTCGTAATAAAGATTAGTTGAACTCAATCTATCATACACTTAGTCTAAACTTTACAAATTCTGTTGTAGATGGCACCACCTGCTTTTAATTTCAATGTGTTCATGGAGAAAGAGAAACTAGCAACGAACGGTAGCAACTTTACCGAATGGGCCATGAATTTGAGGATTCTCCTCTCTGCTGCACAAAAGCAATATGTGCTAGAAGCGCCGTTAGGCCCCCCACCTTTTGATGATGCCCCTGACGAGGAGAAGAATGTCTATCAGACTCGTCAGGAGGACCACAACTTAGTTCATTGCGGCATATTGTATGGGCTAGAGCCGGAACTTCGAAAGCGTTTCGAAAACGGCAATGCATTTGATACAATGGGTGAGTTGAAAATGATTTTTGACACACATGCTGCTGTAGAGAGCTACAACGCTTCAGAAAAGTTCTTTAGCTGCATGATGGAAGAGCACAGCTCCGTTAGTGAGCATGTACTCAAGATGTCGGGTTACGCCGATAAGCTTGTGTCCTTGGGAATATCGATTCCCATTGACTTAGGCATCCATCGTGTTCTGCAGTCTCTGCCACCTAGCTATAAGAGCTTCGTGATGAACTATAATATGCAAGGCATGAAGAAATCTCTCCCCGAGCTTCTGTCAATGCTTAAAACTGCAGAAGTGGAGATCAAAAAGGAACATCAAGTGTTGATGATCAATAGGAACACTGGTTTCAAGAAAGACAAGAAGGGAAAACGGAAGGGAAGTAAGGGCGGCAAGCCGGTTGCCGCGCCTGAAAAGAAACCCCGAGTTGGACCTAAGTCTGATTCCGAGTGCTACTATTGTAAGGGGACTGGCCACTGGAAGCGCAACTGCCCCAAGTATCTGGCAGACAAGAAGGCCGGCAAGGCAAACAAAGGTATATATGATATACATGTTATTGATGTGTACTTGACTAGTGCTCGCAGTAGCACCTGGGTATTTGATACCGGTTCAGTTGCTAATATTTGTAACTCGAATCAGGGGCTGCGGAACAAGCGTCCGCTAGCAAGGGGTGAGGTCAAGATGCGTGTCGGCAATGGATCAAGCGTTGATGTGATCGCCGTCGGAACGCTGCCTCTCCACTTGCCATCGGGATTAGTTATAAACTTAAATAAATGTTATCTGGTGCCTGCACTGAGCATGAACATTGTATCTGGATCGTGTTTGATGCGAAGTGGTTATTCATTTAAATCCGAGAACAATGGTTGTTCCATTTATATGAATGAAATCTTTTATGGTCATGCACCAATGATGAATGGTTTATTTCTATTAGATCTCGATGATAATGTTACACATATTCATAATGTTGATGCTAAAAGGATTAAACTTAATGATGATATATCCGCATATATGTGGCACTGCCGTCTAGGTCATATTGGCGTTAAACGCATGAAGAAGCTCCATTCGGATGGACTTTTGGAATCACTTGATTATGAATCATTTGATACATGTGAGCCATGCCTTATGGGCAAGATGACTAGAACGCCGTTTTCCGGTTCAATGGAACGGGCGACAGATTTATTGGAAATCATACATTCTGATGTATGTGGTCCAATGAGTGTGTCGGCGTGAGGTGGATATCGTTATTTTGTTACTTTCACGGATGATTTGAGTAGATACGGTTATATCTACTTGATGAAACACAAGTCTGAAACCTTTGAAAAGTTCAAGGAATTTCAGAATGAAGTGGAAAATCATCGTAATAGAAAGATCAAATTTCTACGGTCCGACCGTGGAGGTGAGTATCTAAGTTACGAGTTTAGCACTCACATGAAAGAGTGTGGAATTGTTTCACAACTCACACCTGCCGGAACACCACAGCGAAATGGTGTGTCGGAACGTCGTAATCGTACTTTATTAGATATGGTTCGATCTATGATGTCTCTGACGGACTTGCCGTTGTCATTTTGGGGTTATGCACTAGAAACTGCTGCATTCACTTTAAATCGGGCACCATCTAAATCCGTTGAAAAGACACCGTATGAATTGTGGTTTGGAAACAAACCTAAGCTGTCATTTCTTAAAGTTTGGGGATGCGATGTTTATGTGAAGAAACTTCAACCGGATAAACTCGAACCCAAAGCGGAAAAATGCGTCTTCATAGGATACCCTAAAGAAACTATTGGGTATTCCTTCTATCACAGATCCGAGGGCAAGGTTTTTGTTGCCAAGAATGGATCCTTTCTAGAGAAAGAGTTTCTCGCGAAAGGTGTGAGTAGTCGGAAGGTAGAACTCGAAGAGGTTGTGGAACCTTCTCTTCAAAGTATGGCGAGTAGCGCAGCGCCGGAAGTTGTTCCGGAGTTGGCTCCACCTGTTGAAGAGGGAACTAATGATAATGATCATGAAACTCCGAAAGAGAGTACTACCGAACCTCGCAGGTCAAACAGGACGCGTGCAGCTCCCGAGCTGTACGGAAATCCTGTCATGAATTTCATGGTTGATGAAAATGATGACCCTGTGATGTATGAAGAAGCGATGATGAGCTCGGATTCCAACAAATGGTTAGAAGCCATGAAATCCGAGATGGAATCCATGTATGAAAATCAAGTTTGGAACTTGGTGGAACTACCTCACGACCGAAAGGCCGTGGAGAACAAATGGATTTTCAAAAGGAAAACTGATGCTGATGGTAATGTGACCGTCTATAAAGCTCGACTTGTCGCAAAGGGGTTTCGACAAATTCAAGGAGTTGACTACGATGAGACTTTCTCTCCCGTAGCGATGCTAAAGTCAGTTAGGATTATGTTAGCAATTGCTGCATATTTCGATTATGAGATATGGCAGATGGATGTCAAAACCGCGTTTCTCAATGGGAATATTGAAGAAGAGTTGTATATGATACAACCAAAGGGTTTTGTCGATCCTAAGGATGCTAACAAGGTGTGCAAGCTTCAGCGATCCATCTATGGATTGAAGCAAGCATCACGAAGTTGGAATCTCCGCTTTGATGAGGTGATCAAAGAGTTTGGATTTGTCCAAACTTATGGAGAAGCTTGTATTTACAAGAAAGTGAGTGGGAGCAATGTGGCATTTCTGATATTATATGTGGATGACATATTATTGATCGGAAATGATATAGATCTTTTAAACAGTGTTAAAAGTTATCTAAACAGCAAATTTTCAATGAAGGACCTAGGTGAAGCGTCATACATATTAGGCATAAAGATCTATAGAGATAGATCTAGGCGCCTAATAGGGCTATCGCAAAGTACATACCTTGATAAGATTTTAAAGAAGTTTAAAATGGACAGAAGTAAGAAGGGGTTCTTACCTATGTTGCAAGGCAAGACATTGAGTAAGACTCAAAGTCCGGCTTCGGCGGAAGAAAGAGAGATAATGGACAAAGTCCCCTATGCTTCAGCCATAGGCTCTATAATGTACGCCATGCTATGTACAAGACCGGATGTGGCACATGCTATTAGTTTGACTAGTAGGTACCAATCGGATCCAGGTTCGGAACACTGGATAGCGGTCAAGAATATCCTTAAGTACTTACGAAGAACTAAGGATATGTTTCTTGTATACGGAGGTGAAGAAGAGCTCGTCGCTAAGTGTTATGTCGACGCTAGCTTTGACACCGATCCGGATGACTCTAAGTCTCAATCCGGATACGTATTTCTCATGAATGGCGGAGCGGTTAGTTGGAGGAGCTCCAAACAACCTGTGGTAGCGGGATCAACAACGGAGGCCGAATATGTTGCTGCTTCAGAAGCGGCTCAGGAAGCAGTTTGGATGAAGGAGTTCATATCCGAACTAGGAGTGGTGGCAAACGCGTTGGACCCAATGGTGATCTATTGTGACAACAATGGTGCCATTGCCAATGCCAAAGAGCCAAGGTCTCACAAGCATTCCAAACATATTAAGCGCCGGTTTCACTCCATCCGCGAGCATGTCAAGGATGGAGATATAAAGATTTGTAAAGTACATACGGATCTCAATGTAGCAGATCCGTTGACTAAAACTCTCCCTAGAGCAAAACATGATCAACACCAGAACTCAATGGGTGTTAGATTTATCACTATGTAACTAGATTATTGTCTCTAGTGCAAGTGGGAGACTGAAGGGAATATGCCCTGAGAGGCAATAATAAAGTGTTTATTATGTGTATTCCAAGTATATGATAGATGTTTATTTTGCATGCTATAATTGTATTAATACGGAAACGATAATACATGTGTGTTTAATAAACAAACAGAAAGTTCCTAGTTATGCCTCTCTCATAAACTAGCTCGTTGATTAACAAGATGATCAAGGTTTCCTGATCATGGACATTGGATGTTGTTAATAACGAGATCACAACATTAGTGTAATGGTGTGATGAACATTCATCCGAAGTATAGCATTACGATCAAAGTCATTGAGTTTATATTGCTATAACAACTTACGAAGTGATCCTAATCCTTAGACCATGAGATCATGTCAATCACTAACACCGGAAGAGTTTCTTGATAACATCAAACGTCACACCGTAACAGGGTGATTATAAAGATGGATTCAGAACTAATAAAGTGTTATGTTGAGGCTCATGGATCGAGAGTGGAATTTGTTCATCCCGATGACGGATAGATATACTCTGGGCCCTCTCGGTGATATCACATTGATTAGCTTGCAAGCAAGTGATTTGATCACTAGAATGTTATATCACAGGAACGAGAAAAGAGTGCATGTCGGTAACGAGATCAAACTAGGTATGGAGATACCGATGATCGAATCTCGGACATGTAATATATCGTGAAACAAAGGGATTAAGATATACTAGCGTAAAAGGTTCCGACGATCACAAGAAAGTCATCGTTGAATGTGTGGGAGTCAGTATGGGTCTCCAGATCCCGCTTCTGATTATTGATCCGAGAGGGGTCTCGATCATGTCCGCATTATTCACGAACCGTAGGGTGACACACTTTAGAGACACCGACATCCAATTGGAGCAAATGTTTCATGCCGAAAGAATGAACAAGCGCAGGAATTTATTTCACTAGATACCGAAACAGGTTTTCGGGTGAAATTGCATAAAGTGGTTATGCATGTGAAATAGAATTCTAGCAAG
Source organism: Avena sativa (assembly GCA_916181665.1). Taxonomy (NCBI): domain Eukaryota; kingdom Viridiplantae; phylum Streptophyta; class Magnoliopsida; order Poales; family Poaceae; genus Avena; species Avena sativa. The sequence continues at coordinate 279,106,957 of OV702280.1, forward strand.
GGGTTATTTGTGAATGTTTGTCATTAAAGTAATTGACAAAATTCTGAATAAAATAAAAGAGTTTTATTTAATGAGAGTTTGCATTAAATTTGGTGGAAATTTAATGGGATTTTGAGTGGACTTTTGAGTGGAGGGAATTTAAAGGGCATTTTGTGAGTGGAGTGTCCACCCACATGAATGAAGGAGGGGAGGGGGCAGCCCCCATGGCCGGCGGCCACCCCCTTGGGTGCCCCCCCTCCTCCTATAAAAGGAGCCCCCCTCCTCACTTGTCTCTCACACCTCCTCGTGAAGGATCTCTCTCCCCCTCTAGAATTTATCCCCCATGGTCTCGGACTAGCGAGATACATGTTCCCGGTGGCTATTCGGCAAGAAAGAGTTGTGCTTCCGCTGCATCGCTGGAGCGAGGAGGCGGAGGTTGCTCGGTGCCTCGAACGTGTGTGCGAGCACGGATGCGCTGCTGATTTGCGGCGCTAGGACTTCCTCTCGATCTTGAGATCGGCAAGAGATCGTCTACATCAACCACGAGTTGAACTCGTTAAGCTTTGTCGGTCTTCAAGGGTATGTTCTCTACGGATATACATCCGCCCGTTGTTTGTATCTAGTAGATAGATCTTGGTATATAGTTCACATCGTAGGAAAATTTTTGTTTTCTATGCTGCGAACCCTACACTTAGATTTTACCACTTACTTTTAGGTAAAAAATTCACACGCACGGTGGGAGTACATTTTACATCAATAAGCTAAAAATAGGAAAATTACTTTGAGGTCCATACATTTAGCACAAATGACCCTAAAATAATAAAGCAAGGAAAACTATCGGGTTTGGCTCCTTCTCGAGAGAGCAGCTGATTGAGTCATAGTTTTCATACTACTTCCTCTTTTGATTCTTTTCAAAATATGGCCAAATTTGTTAGCATGCAAATTCTTGGATATGGGATCATCAATATAAAGTATGATTTAGATATGGCCATGACCTTGGTCGTTCGGCTTGAAATCAAAAAATATTCATACTCATTGACAACTAAGCTTAAATTTGTTTAGATTTTACCACTTAATTTTAGGTTAAAATTTTATACGGGCGGTGGGAGTACATTTTACACCAAGGACCCAAAAAATACTTAAATTGCATCGAGATCCATACAGTTAGTACAAAGGACCCTAATATAATTAAGCAAGGAAAACAGTCGGGCTCGGCTCCTTCTCGAGAGAGCAGCTAATCGAGCCATACTGTTCATATTACTTTCTATTTTGATTGTTTTCAAAATATGGCCAGATTTCTCGGCATGCAAATTCTTGGATATGGGATCATCAATACAAAGTATAATGTAGATATGGCCATGAAGTTGGTTGTTTGGCTTGAAATCCAAGAAAGTTCATACTCATTGACAAGTAAGCTTAAATTTGTTAGGTTTTACCACTTACTTTTAGGTTACAAATTTACATGGATGGTGGAAGTACATTTAACATCAAGGACCTAAAAATAGGAAAATTACATCGAGATCCATACATTTAGCACAAATGACCCTAAAATAGTTAAGCAAGGAAAATAGTCTAGTTCGGTTCCTTCTCCAGAGAGCAACTAATCGAGCCATTGTATTCATACTCTTGATTATTTTCAAAACATGGCCAGATTTGTTGGCATGTAAATTCTTGAATATGAGATCATCAATATAAAGTATTATGTATATATGGACATGACCTTGGTCATTCCGCTTGAAATCCAAGAATGTTCATACTCATTGACAACTCAACTTAAATTCGTTTAGACTTTACCACTTATTTTTAGATTAAAATTTTACACGGGCAGCGGGAGTACATTTTACATTAAGAACCTAAAAAATAATAAAATTACTTTAAGGTCCATACATTTAGCATAAAGGACCCTAAAATAATTAAGTAAGGAAAACATTCGGGTTTGGCTCCTTCTCGAGAGAGCAGCTGATCGAGCCATACTTTTCATACTAATTTCTCTTTCTATTGTTTTTAGCATATGGCTAGATTTGCCGATATGCAAATTCTTGGATATGGGATCATCAAAATAAAGTATGATGTAGATATGGCCATGATCTTGGTCGTTCGATTTGAAATCCAAGAATGTTCATACTAATTGACAACTAAGCTTAAATTATTTAGATTTTACCACTTACTTTTAGGTTAAAAAATTTACACGGGCGGTGGGAGTACATTTTACACCAAGGACCTAAAAATAATAAAATTATATCAAGGTCCATACATTTAGCATAAAGGACCCTAAAACAATAAAGCAAGTACAATAGTCAAGTTCGGCTTCTTCTCGAGAGAGAAGCTAATCGAGCCATAGTTTTCATACTACATCCTCTTTTGATTGTTTTTAAAATATGGCAAGATTTGTCGACATGCAAATTTTTGGATATGTGATCTCATCAATACGTCCATGACCTTGGTCGTTCGTTTTAAAATCCAAAAATATTCATACTCATTGATAACTAAGCTTAAATTCATTTATATTTTATCACTTATTTTTAGGTTAAAATTTTACACGGACGGTGGGAGTATATTTTACATCAAAGACCTAAAAAAATAGGAAAATTACATCGATTTCCATACATTTAGCACAAATAATTCTAAAATAATTAAGCAAGAAAAACATTCGGGTTTGACTCCTCGAGAGAGAGTAGCTGATCGAGTCATACTCTTCATACTACTTCCTATTTTGATTGTTTTTAAAATATGATCAGATTTGTCGGCATGTAAATTCTTGGATATGGGATTATCAATATAAAGTATGATTATGTCCATGACCATGATCGTTCGGCTTGAATCAAAATATATTCATACTGATTGATAATTAAGATTAATTTTATTTAGATTTTACCACTTAATTTTACATTAAAATTTTACATGGACGGTGAGAGTATATTTTACAACAAAAACTAAAAAATAGAAAAAATACATTAAGATCCATATATTTAGCAAAAAAAAACCTAAAATAATTAAGCAAGAAAAACTATCGGATTGCGCTCCTTTTCGAGAGAGCAGCGGATGTAGCCGTAAGGAGTTCCGGATATATCTTTCTTTCCTTTTCTCTTGGTTTTCCTTCTCTTTCTCACGTGTAAACTAACGAAAAAGAAGCAAGTCCACGTTTGTGATGGGGAAGCGTGTGCATGAGAGAGAGAGAGAGAAAGGACTGCTCACCTTCACACCCGCATGTGCTTTATTTCTTCGTTCTCAACTTCTCATCTCATGGTCCAGACTTGCTCGAGTGGACATGGTGAGTCCAAGGCATGGGTGTCCATCACAGAAAAACGGCCGGACCATAACAAGCAAGTTGGATCGAGCAAGGCATATCATGCGCGAGCGAGAACTGGTCAATGTCAAACGCCCCTACTGTTCTCCCCTCATCGATCGCACGGACGACAAATCAGACACCACACGCTTAATAATATAGTACTACTCGCTCGGATACTACTACCAGGACTTCAACGGGGCCTTAACTAGCTCAGCTTGATCATGTCAAGTCTGATGGGGGTTGAGTAGACGAACTCGGTCACCACCTGACTTAATCACTCTGCAGATTTCTCCAGGACCGCACAGGGAGAATCAACGCTCGGCTGATCAAGCTCGCTGTCTAATTAATGCCAAAGTGATAAACAAAAGCCAGACAAGGAGGTGGCATCTAAGTTGGATAAATGGTGCAGGCTTCAACCGGAAAATGGGCACCCTGTTCCTTAATTGTGCACGACCAGTTCAAACAAGCTAGAGTGGTAGTAGAGTACTAGAAGATTCCTGCAGAAGGCGGGAAAACGCCGGCAGAAGAAACAGGCACGTTTGTCTGAGCTAAGCGTGTTGTAAAATATTGGGCTACAATTCCTATACGTCGTCTTGATCTGGATTAGTAGGGTTTTTTTTTTAATCTATACGCCGTCTTGATCTAATTCTTTTTTGCTGTACGCCGTCCAGCGCATCGTGTGTATCTGATGCGTACGTGTACTCTGGCTGCCACCGAACGTCCAGTTCCTCCGCTCCTTTTCAACCGCCGATCGAGGCCTTCGTCATAAGCTATAATTTAGTTCCTGTCGATTTCTTCCTAAATCATAAGCTTTTCTGGGTCACTGTCGATCGTGGTGAGACACGAGAGTCGGTTAAGATGAGTGATTGAGCTGTTCAGGCTTTGATCTCTCTTCAAATGGCAAATTCCTATGCCTATTTTGTCTTACACATGCGCAGGCAGGCCGGCCGGCCGTCGCAGTCAAATCAAATGCGCTCATGAGCGGAGCGGAGCGGAAGGGGACACCTCCTGCTCCTGCGTGCGCGATCACGTACAAATCAATCCGGGGAGCGAGCAGCTAGCGGATGAAACTACACAGACCCCAGCACACATGTGATTATGTGAACGAGTAGAGTGATCGAGCATCTCAGACTTCCAAGTCACGAAAACACATTCTTCTTCTGCTCTCCAAAAAGAAGAAAATTCAAGTGTTGAATTATAATGTTCCAATGATTATTAGGAAGCAACTTCAAGACCAACTATTGTTGTTTGGGTGGCGTGTAGGGTGATTGGTACTCCCAAGTCCTAACCCACTGATCTAAACAAAATTAGTCTCATAAATTTAGTCAAAACTCAATGTCTTCTAGATTTGACTAAGTACTGGGTGAGTATTATGTGTGTGTTTGCAACTTATGTTATACTTGGCCGGCCTTAAAACATCAGAAGGTTACCGGACCTGGCAGGATTCTGGAGGTTTCGTAAGACCCTAGAGGCGGCGGCTATGGTTTGACAATCTGCTATTACGTCATAAACCCCACACTGGGTAATACACTCCACACTGTCCATTTGTATTTCTGAACTCCCGACGACCATCTATGTGTAAAATGCGAGATATTAGACTAGGCCAACTTGGTGCTTTTGACTATTCGAGTCAAAACATGGAAATGCTAGTCTCTCTCAATAAGTCAATATACACACCCCACATGCGAAATGAGCACATCGCGATGCTCACGTACGGAAAACATCAAATGACAGGGAATAACACTAAAATAAATCTGTTACTACGTATAAAACATGGTTTTATGTTTTCTCTAAATAACATGCATGGAATTCATAAGAGGAAAATATGTTATTAATCATTATGTACAGCCCTACTTAGTGTATGTTGATATCTCCCCTGGACTATGTTAACAATCTATAGTTGACAAATTAGGCCTCTGTATCTGGTGGGCGGCGACGGCGCCAGAGAAAACATCGGAAGGTGACTGGACCTGGCCGGATTCTGGAGGTTTCGGAAGACCCTAGAGGTGTCGGCTACGGTTTGACAATCTGCTATTACGTCATAAAACCCCATAATATAATTTTTTTCGATAAATCTGAAGACATACTATCTTGGAACTGTCGGAGTAGCTTCGACGCAAAGCTATGCGCGATTACCTCCGGGCGCGTGTTCTTCTCTCGTAAGTGCCGTTACCGCGTAGGAGCGACAACAAAAGTATACCTGTGCCTGTGGAGAGAGACCACCAGCACCAGGCACCAGCTTACGTACGCTGCAGGCCAAACTCCACAGGCTAATACTCCACAAAAACTGGAGGTTATACATTTCAATAGAGTACTACTAGTAGTACTAGTTGTTTCTCCGCGTTTTTTATACCGGTAGAGAATTCTACGATCGCAACGCTGCGACGCAACGCAACGCAACACGCACCTTGATGGAGATGAGATGGATATATCGGCGCGCGCAACCTGCTGGCCCAGGTGCGCGTTTGACCGACCTCGACCATTTCAACACCTCTCTTCCCAGCCCGTGACATGTACTACTATAAGTAGCGCCACAGTTCCCTGCCGTCCTAGCAAAACAAACCCGGCTCTCCACATAGCGAACTCCGCCCATTCGCCTTCGATCAGCTCACCCTCAAGCGCTGCGTCACCCTCACAACATCGCGGACGAGACGATCAGATTGATTAACCATACAAGCGACAGCGACACGAACGATGACGCGCGCCGGCAGCCGCAGCCCCCTGGCTCCGCGCCGCACGCTCCCGGCCACCGTCGTCGACGACACCGTGGCCGCCGCCGCCGTCCTGCTCGACAGGTGGCACCCGGAGGACTCCTCCTCCGGCCGCTCCCTCTTCCTCGACTCCAACACCCCGGACGAGGCCGACGCGTTCCTGCGCGCCACCAAGGACCTGCACCGCGCCATGCTCTTCTACGCCTCCGGCCTCACCGCCGCCAGCGACCTCCACGCCGGGGGACACGGCCTCATACAGGCGCAGGAGCTTCTCGACACCGCCATGCGGAGGCTCCAGCTCGAGCTCCAGATCCTCCTCTCCTCCCTCCCCAACGTCCTCCGCTTCCACCGCTACCACGACGACGATGATGTGGTTGAGGAGGAGGATGACCCACAGGGCCTGAGAGAGACGAGCGGCCACCTCCGCGCCGTCGCGGAGGCCATGCTGGCCGCCGGGTACGGCAAGGAGTGCGTCTCCATCTTCAAGGCGCGCCGCCGCGCGTCCGTGGCCGCCGCGCTGCAGCGCCTGCACGGCTTCTCCCCTTCCCAGCAGCAGGCCACGGTCCAGAAGCTCGCATGGGAGCAGATCGACGCCAGGATGCAGTCCTGGCTCGCCGGAGCCCGCGCCGCGTTCGCGTCCGTCTTCGCCGGGGAGAGGGAGCTCTGCGACCGGGTCTTCGCCGGGGAACACTCGTCCGTCGGCGACGCCGTGTTTGCGGCCGTCGCGGAGGACCAGGCCACAAGCATCCTCGCCTTCGCCGAGGCCGCCGTGGCAAGGGCCAAGCGCGCGCCGGAGCGGCTCTTCCGCGTGCTCGACGTCCACGACGCGCTCACCGAGACCATCGTCCCGGCCATCGTCGCCGCCTTCGGGGACAAGTCGGAGGTCACGGCTCGCGCCGTCACGCTCGCGGTCACCAAGGTCGGCGACGCGGCGAGGGGCATGCTGGCCAGCTTCGAGGCGGCCATCGAGAAGGAGCCGGCCAAGGCCACGGTGGCCGGTGGGGCGGTGCACCCGCTCACACGCTATGTCATGAACTACCTCATGTTCCTCGCCGACTACGAGAACGCGCTGGCTAACATATACTCGGCGGAACAGTTCACCGACACGACCGACATCGCCTCCGGAACCGGCACCGCAGGCTCGTCGTCGTCGGACCTCTCGATGGCATCGACTTCCTCCTCGTCTTCCTCGACGCAGAGGACGCTGAGCCTTTGGTCGAACCCGATCGGGTGGCTCGTGTCCGTGCTGATGCGGAAGCTGGACGCCAAGGCCGGGAACTACCGGGAGGCGGCGCTGAGCTACCTCTTCTTGGCGAACAACACGCACTACGTGGCCAAGAAAGTGGGTGCCGGCACGAAGCTGGAGGCCGTCCTCGGGGAGGACTGGGCAGAAGCGCAGAGGGCCAAGGCACGCGGCTACGTGGACGTGTACGTGCGCGCGGCGTGGGGGAGCAAGGTGCTCCGCGGCGGCGCAATGGACGAGGCGGTGCTGGAGGCGGTGGCGATGCAGGAGAGGTGGGTGGCGGCGGACGAGGACATGGGGGAGGCGCTCAGGGTGGTGGCCAGGGCAGCCGTGGTGCCGACGTACAGGATGTTCTACCGGCGGCAGGGCGCTGCGGCAAGGCTGACGCCGGGGGACGTGATCGGCATGATAGACGGGCTGTTCGGTGGGCGGACGACGTCACACAGCAGCAGCAGCAGCAGCGATAGCTGCTTAGTTAGCATCTAGGCACCAAAAGGCACTCCACTAGGTAGATTGAAGATATAAATATAATTCATGCATTCTGTGCAGTGCGTGTTGTAAAGAAAATTAAAATGTACATGATACTGGTTATTGCTCCACATTTTGCCATGTTGAAATTAATTAATCTTCATGGTCATCTATGTTGGTTTTATTGTGCTCGAGATCTAGTCGGTAGTGTCTTTCTACAAGATTCGATCTTGCTTACAGAGAGAGAGGGAGAGATAGATGCATACCATCGGCCTTAGGTGTCGAGGATGAGCTCGCCATGGGGCTTGTCGGATTGGTGGCGGCGGAGAAGGGGTGATTCCCGCCGCTACAGCGCAAGCCGATCGGTGGCTAGGGTTTGGGGTTTTCGGTGGGGTGAGTGGGCACGACGAACCTTGGCGTTCGTGCCCCCGGCCCTCACCTCTATTTATTGCGCTGCGCGACAGGGGCCCACCAAAGATTGTGACGCTGGGTGCCCCCGATCAGGGCGCGAGACTAAGGGTTTGTTCGGGCCATTGGGCCCGAACGGGAGATCAACCTAACATTCTCCCCCTTGATCTCATCTTTCATTTAACTTATACTTTAAACTTATACTTTGGTACCTATTTCATCACAGATCAACATATAGAGCATGTCTCGTCATAATGGTCAGTTACGTACCATCGATTCAACAGCCACTATACACCTCTCTATTTTGAAACAGATTCTTGTACTACGCCTTTAATATCCAGGTATCATAGGCTTTCCCTTAAACCCATGCCGGCTAAGTGTTCTCTGAACACACTGGGTGGTAAGCCTTTTATGAGCGGATCCGTGAGCATTTCTTTTGTACTTATATGCTCTAAACTTATGGTATGATCCTGGATTCTTTCTTTCACAACATAAAACTTAATGTTAATGTGTTTGGCAGCAACACTTGACTTATTGTTGTGAGCATAGAATACTGCTGGCTCATTGTCGCAGTACATCTTGAGTGGTCTTTGAATGTTGTCTACCACTCTCAACCCGGGTATAAACTTCTTTAACCAGTTTGCCTGCCCCGTGGCCTCATAACATGCTACATACTCAGCTACCATCGTGGACGATGTCGTGATGGTTTGTTTGGAGCTTTTCCATGATATAGCTCCACCTGCGAGAGTAAATACATATCCTGACGTGGATTTTCTTTCATCTACATCTCCCGCATAGTCTGCATCTGAATACCCTTCTATCTCAAGAGAATCAGTTCTTCTATATGTTAGCATGAGGCCTTTTGTGCCTTTTGCATAACGCAATGCCTTCTTCACCATTTTCCAGTGATCTACCCCTGGATTACTTTGGAATCTGCCAAGTACCCCGGTAAGAAAGGCTAAGTCAGGGCGTGTACACACTTGAGCATACATCAAGCTTCCGACAGCAGAAGCATATGGAACCGCTTTCATTTGATCGATCTCATATTGGTTCCTGGGACACTGAAAGTTCCCAAATCTATCGCCCTTGACTATAGGAGCAGGCGTAGGATTACTCGCATGCATACTATACTTCTTCAGAATCTTCTCTAAGTATGCCTTCTGCGATAACCCTAAAACCCCCTTTTGTCTATCTCGGTGAATTTCAATTCCTAGAACGAATGAAGCTTCACCAAGATCTTTCATATCAAAGTTTGAGGACAAGAACTTCTTCGTCTCTAGTAGTAGACTAACATCACTACTAGAGAGTAGAATGTCATCCACATACAGGATAAGGAAAATTAATTTCCCATTCTTGAACTTTGCATATACACAGTTGTCCTCCTCATTCTCATCAAACCCAAACTTCCTTATTGTTTCATGGAACTTTAAGTACCATTGCCTGGAGGCCTGTTTTAATCCATAAATGGATTTTCTCAGACGACATCCCATACGCTCTTTTCCTTCCACAACAAAACCCTTGGGCTGTGCCATGTAAACATTTTCTTCCAAGTCTCCATTTAGGAATGCCGTCTTTACATCCATCTGATGCAATTCTAAATTGTAGTGTGCCACTAAAGCTATTATGATTCTAAAAGAATCCTTACTTGAGACTGGAGAAAATGTCTCATTGTAATCTATTCCTTCTCTTTGGGTGAAGCCCTTAGCAACAAGTCGTGCCTTATATCTTTCAATATTCCCTCTAGAGTCACATTTGGTTTTGTAGACCCATTTACAGCCTACCGTTTTGGCTCCTTTAGGAATTTATTCTAAATCCCAGACTTTGTTGCTACTCATGGATCTCATCTCATCTTCCATGGCTTCAAGCCACTTCGATGAGTGAGGACTTTTAATGGCTTCTTCAAATGTGGTGGGATCACCCTCCATTTGAACTTCTTCACTGACATAGATCTCAAAATCATTAGGAATAGCTGGCTTTCTAGTTCTTTGAGACCTTCTAAGGGTCTCGCCTTCTGGAACATTCTCGGTGTGGGGCTGTTGCGGCTCCCCCTCATCTGTGGTAATGTAGGGTTCACAACATAGAAAACAAAAAATTTCCTACGATGTGAACTATGTACCAAGATCTATCTATTAGATACAAACAACGGGCGGATGTATATCCGTAGAGAACATACCCTTGAAGACCGACAAAGCTTAACGAGTTCAACTCGTGGTTGATGTAGACGATCTCTTGCCGATCTCAAGATCGAGAGGAAGTCCTAGCGCCGTAAATCAGCAGCGCATCCGTGCTCGCACACACGTTCGAGGCACCGAGCAACCTCCGCCTCCTCGCTCCAGCGATGCAGCGGAAGCACAACTCTTTCTTGCCGAATAGCCACCGGGAACATGTATCTCGCTAGTCCGAGACCATGGGGGATAAATTCTAGAGGGGAGAGAGATCCTTCACGAGGAGGTGTGAGTGAGAAGTGAGGAGAGGGGTGCCTTTTATAGGAGGAGGGGGGAACCCCAAGGGGGTGTCCGGCGCATGGGGGATGCCCCCTTGCCCTCCCCTCTTCATGTGGGTGGACACTCCACTCACAAAAATCCATTCATATGCCTCCACTCAAAATCCCACTCAAACTTGACATTAAATTTCCACCAAATTTAATGCAAACTCTCATTAAATAAAACTCTTTTATTTTATTCAGAATTTTGTCAATTACTTTAATGACAAACATTCACAAATAACCCCTTGCTAGAATTCTATTTCACATGCATAACTACTTTATGCAATTTCACCCGAAAACCTGTTTCGGTATCTAGTGAAATAAATTCCTGCGCTTGTTCATTCTTTCGGCATGAAACTTTTGCTCCAATTGGATGTCGGTGTCTCTTAAGTGTGTCACCCTACGGTTCGTGAATAATGCGGACATGATTGAGACCCCTCTCGGATCAATAATCAGAAGCAGGATTTGGAGACCCATACTGGCTCCCACACATTCAACGATGACTTTCTTGTGATCGTCGAAACCTTTTACGCTAGTATCTTAATCCCTTTGTTTCACGATATATTATATGTTCGAGATTAGATCATCGGTATCTCCATACCTAGTTTGATCTCGTTACTGACATGCACTCTTTTCTCGTTCCCGTGATATAACATTCTAGTGATCAAATCACTTGCTTGCAAGCTAATCAATGTGATATCACCGAGAGGGCCCAGAGTATATCTATCCGTCATCGGGATGAACAAATTCCACTCTCGATCCATGAGCCTCAACATAACACTCTATTAGTTCTGAATCCATCTTTATAATCACCCTGTTACAGTGTGACGTTTGATGTTATCAAGAAACTCTTCCGGTGTTAGTGATTGACATGATCTCATGGTCTAAGGATTAGGATCAGTTTTAAGTTGTTATAGAAATATAAACTCAATGACTTTGATCGTAATGCTATACTTCGGATGAATGTTCATCACACCATTACACTAATGTTGTGATCCCGTTATTAACAACATCCAATGTCCATGATCAGGAAACCTTGATCATCTTGTTAATCAACGAGCTAGTTTATGAGAGAGGCATAACTAGGAACTTTCTGTTTGTTTATTAAACACACATGTATTAATGTTTCCGTATTAATACAATTATAGCATGCAAAATAAACATCTATCATATACTTGGAATACACATAATAAACACTTTATTATTGCCTCTCAGGGCATATTCTCTTCAGTCTCCCACTTGCACTAGAGACAATAATCTAGTTACATAGTGATAAATCTAACACCCATTGAGTTCTGGTGTTGATCATGTTTTGCTCTAGGGAGAGTTTTAGTCAACGGATCTGCTACATTGAGATCCGTATGTACTTTACAAATCTTTATGTCTCCATCCTTGACATGCTCGCGGATGGAGTGAAACCGGCGCTTAATATGCTTGGAATGCTTGTGAGACCTTGGCTCTTTGGCATTGGCAATGCCACCATTGTTGTCACAATAGATCACCATTGGGTCCAACGCGTTTGCAACCACTCCTAGTTCGGATATGAACTCCTTCATCCAAACTGCTTCCTGAGCCGCTTCTGAAGCAGCAACACATTCGACCTCCGTTGTTGATCCCGCTACCACAGGTTGTTTGGAGCTCCTCCAACTAACCGCTCCGCCATTCATGAGAAATACGTATCCGGATTGAGACTTAGAAGTCATCCGGATCGGTGTCAAAGCTAGCGTCAACGTAACACTTAGCGACGAGCTCTTCTTCACCTCCGTATACAAGAAACATATCCTTAGTTCTTCGTAAGTACTTAAGGATATTCTTGACCGCTATCCAGTGTTCCAAACCTGGATCCGATTGGTACCTACTAGTCAAACTAATAGCATGTGCCACATCCGGTCTTGTACATAGCATGGCGTACATTATAGAGCCTATGGCTGAAGCATAGGGGACTTAGTCCATTATCTCTCTTTCTTTCGCCGAAGCCGGACTTTGAGTCTTACTCAATGCCTTGCAACATAGGTAAGAACCCCTTCTTACTTCCGTCCATTTTAAACTTCTTTAAAATCTTATCAAGGTATGTACTTTGCGATAGCCCTATTAGGCGCCTAGATCTATCTCTATAGATCTTTATGCCTAATATGTATGACGCTTCACCTAGGTCCTTCATTGAAAATTTGCCGTTTAGATAACTTTTAACACTGTTTAAAAGATCTATATCATTTCCGATCAATAATATGTCATCCACATATAATATTAGAAATACCACATTGCTCCCACTCACTTTCTTGTAAATACAAGCTTCTCCATAAGTTTGGACAAATCCAAACTCTTTGATCACCTCATCAAAGCAGAGATTCCAACTTCGTGATGCTTGCTTCAATCCATAGATGGATCGCTGAAGCTTGCACACCTTGTTAGCATCCTTAGGATCGACAAAACCCTTTGGTTGTATCATATACAACTCTTCTTCAATATTCCCATTGAGAAACGCGGTTTTGACATCCATCTGCCATATCTCATAATCGAAATATGCAGCAATTGCTAACATAATCCTAACTGACTTTAGCATCGCTACGGGAGAGAAAGTCTCATCGTAGTCAACTCCTTGAATTTGTCGAAACCCCTTTGCGACAAGTCGAGCTTTATAGACGGTCACATTACCATCAGCATCAGTTTTCCTTTTGAAAATCCATTTGTTCTCCACGGCCTTTCAATCGTGAGGTAATTCCACCAAGTTCCAACTTGATTTTCATACATGGATTCCATCTCGGATTACATGTCTTCTAACCATTTGTTGGAATCCGGGCTCATCATCGCTTCTTCATACGTTGCAGGGTCATCATTTTCATCAACCATGAAATTCATGACAGGATTTCCGTACAGCTCGGGAGCTGCACGCGTCCTGCTCGACCTGCGAGGTTCGGTAGTACTCTCTTCCAGAGTTTCATGATCATTATCATTAGTTCCCTATTCAACAGGTGGAGCCAACTCCGGAAAAACTTCCGGCGCTGCGCTACTCGCCATACTTTGAAGAGAAGGTTCAATAACCTCTTCGAGTTCTACCTTCCGACTACTCACACCTTTCGCGAGAAACTCTTTCTCTAGAAAGGATCCATTCTTGGCAACAAAAACCTAGCCCTCGGATCTGTGATAGAAGGAATACCCAATAGTTTACTTAGGGTATCCTATGAAGACGCATTTTTCCGCTTTGGGTTCGAGTTTATCCGGTTGAAGTTTCTTCACATAAACATCGCATCCCCAAACTTTAAGAAATGACAGCTTAGGTTTGTTTCCAAACCACAATTCATACAGTGTCTTTTCAACGGATTTAGATGGTGCCCGATTTAAAGTGAATGCAGCAGTTTCTAGTGCATAACCCCAAAATGACAACGGCAAGTCCGTCAGAGACATCATAGATCAAACCATATCTAATAAAGTACGATTACGACGTTCCGACACACCATTTCGCTGTGGTGTTTCGGCAGGCGTGAGTTGTGAAACAATTCCACACTCTTTCATGTGAGTGCTAAACTCGTAACTTAGATACTCACCTCCACGGTCGGACCGTAGAAATTTGATCTTTCTATTACGATGATTTTCCACTTCATTCTGAAATTCCTTGAACTTTTCAAAGGTTTCAGACTTGTGTTTCATCAAGTAGATATAACCGTATCTACTCAAATCATCCGTGAAAGTAACAAAATAACGATATCCACCTCGCGCCGACACACTCATTGGACCACATACATCAGAATGTATGATTTCCAATAAATCTGTCGCCCGTTCCATTGAACCGGAAAACGGCGTTCTAGTCATCTTGCCCATAAGGCATGGCTCACATGTATCAAATGATTCAAAATCAAGTAATTCCAAAAGTCCATCCGAATGGAGCTTCTTCATGCGTTTAACGCCAATATGACCTAGACGGCAGTGCCACATATATGCGGATATATCATCATTAAGTTTAATCCTTTTAGCATCAACATTATGAATATGTGTAACATTATCATCGAGATCTAATAGAAATAAACCATTCATCATCGGTGCATGACCATAAAAGATTTCATTCATATAAATGGAACAACATTGTTCTCGGATTTAAATGAATAACCACTTCGCATCAAACACAATCCAGATACAATGTTCATGATCAGTGCAGGCACCAGATAACAATTATTCAAGTTTATAACTAATCCCGATGGCAAGTGGAGAGGCAGCGTTCCGACGACGATCACATCAACGCTTGATCCATTGTCGACACGCATCTTGACCTCACCCCTTTCTAGCAGTCGCTTGTTCCGCAGCCCCTGATTCGAGTTACAAATATTAGCAATTGAACCGGTATCAAATACCCAGGTGCTACTACGAGCACTAGTCAAGTACACATCAATAACATGTATATCATATATACATTTGTTTGCCTTGTCGGCCTTCTTGTCTGCCAAATACTTGGGGCAGTTGCGCTTCCAGTGGCCAGTACCCTTACAATAGTAGCACTCGGTATCAGACTTAGGTCCAACTCGGGGTTTCTTTTCAGGCACGGCAACAGGCTTGCCGCCCTTACTTCCCTTCCGTTTTCCCTTCTTGTCTCTCTTGAAACCAGTGTTCCTATTGATCATCAACACTTGATGTTCCTTTTTGATCTCCACTTCTGCAGTTTTAAGCATTGACAGAAGCTCGGGGAGAGACTTCTTCATGCCTTGCATATTATAGTTCATCACAAAGATCTTATAGCTAGGTGTCAGAGACTGCAGAACACGATGGATACCTAAGTCAATGGGAATCGTTATTCCCAAGGACACAAGCTTATCAGCGTAACGCGACATCTTGAGTACATGCTCACTAACGGAGCTGTGCTCTTCCATCATTTAGCTAAAGAACTTTTCTGAAGCGTTGTAGCTCTCTACAGCAGCATGTGTGTCGAAAATCATTTTCAACTCACCCATTGTATCAAATGCATTGCCGTTTTCGAAACGCTTTCGAAGTTCCGGCTCTAGCCAATACAATATGCCGCAATGAACTAAGTTGTGGTCCCACTGACGAGTCTGATAGACATTCTTCTCCTCGTCAGGGGCATCCTCAAAAGGTGGGGGCCTAGTGGCGCTTCTAGCACGTATTGCTTTTGTGCAGCAGAGAGGAGAATCCTCAAATTCATGGCCCATTCGGTAAAGTTGCTACCGTTCGTTGCTAGTTTCTCTTTCTCCATGAACACATTGAAATTAAAAGCAGGTGGTGCCATCTACAACAGAATTTGTAAAGTTTAGACTAAGTGTATGATAGATTGAGTTCAACTAATCCATATTACGAATGAACTCCCACTCAAAAACGACATCCCTCATGCCTTTTTGGTGATTACATGAACCAAATCCACTATACCAAGTCCGATCATCACGTGAGTCGGTATAGCTTCAAAGGCGAGCATGAAATGGGCATCATATCAACTATATGACTCATGCTTAACCTTTCGGTCCGTGTTCCGAGGCCATGTCTATACATGCTAGGCTCGCCAAGTTAGAACCTTAGTATTCGCGTGTGTAACTGTTTTACACCCGAAATATGGTCGTGGATCCAAGAACACCCGATCATCACGTGATGTCTTGGAGCGATGAAACATAATCGGTGCATACTAAAGGAAGAACACATTCTTATCTTGATATTTAAATGAGGGATCATCTTATTATGCTAACAAAGCGCTAAACAAGCAATATAAGATGCTATCAAACATCACATGTTTATTAGTGAAATGTTATGGTTCCCGCAGATGATCTCTATCATGTGCATCGTGGTATGATCACTATCATACCTATATGTGTAAATCCAAGATCTATGGAGTTTACACGCTATGTGTGTTGTAAGAGTATCATCTCATACTTCTACTTACAACACTACCATATCATAACACTAGCCCATCAACAATCTAAACTAGACGCCTCTAATTTATCCATTGCAAGTTTTACGTGGCTTAGGACTTTCGAGATAGAACCGTTCTTACCTACGAACATGAACCACAACGAGTATAACCAAATTGTTGACAAATCGTTTGCAAAATAGATATTGAATATAGTAGGAGAGACAGACACCCGCTAGCCACTTATGCAAACGAGTTGCATGTCAAGCGTGGAACAGGTCTCATGTGCGAGGGCATGTAAAGTTTGTCCGGGCTGCTTCAACCCACTATGCCACCAATATCCAAAATTACAACAAAGGAGCAACAACATGATCATCATCGCCCACATACTCATATGTGTACTACCCGTGTAAAGCATCTACGCATAGATCCGGCTCTGATACCACTATAGGGTTCGCAGCATAGAAAACAAAAAAATTCCTACGATGTGAACTATGTACCAAGATCTATCTATTGGATACAAACAACGGGCGGATGTATATTCGTAGAGAACATACCCTTGAAGACCGACAAAGCTTAACGAGTTCAACTCGTGGTTGATGTAGACGATCCCTTGCCGATCTCAAGATCGAGAGGAAGTCCTAGCGCCGCAAATCAGCAGCGCATCCGTGCTCGCACACACGTTCGAGGCACCGAGCAACCTCCGCCTCCTCGCTCCAGCGATGCAGTGAAAGCACAACTCTTTCTTGCCGAATAGCCACCGGGAACATGTATCTCGCTAGTCCGAGACCGTGGGGATAAATTCTAGAGGGGGAGAGAGATCCTTCACGAGGAGGTGTGGGTGAGAAGTGAGGAGAGAGGTGCCTTTTATAGGAGGAGGGGGAACCCCAAGGGGGTGTCCAGCGCATGGGGGCTGCCCCCTTGCCCTCCCCTCTTCATGTGGGTGGACACTCCACTCACAAAAATCCACTCATATGCCTCCACTCAAAATCCCACTCAAACTTGCCATTAAATTTCCACCAAATTTAATGCAAACTCTCATTAAATAAAACTCTTTTATTTTATTCAGAATTTTGTCAATTACTTTAATGAAAAACATTCACAAATAACCCCTTGCTAGAATTATATTTCACATGCATAACCACTTTATGCAATTTCACCCGAAAACCTGTTTCGGTATCTAGTGAAATAAATTTCTGCGCTTGTTCATTCTTTCGGCATGAAACTTTTTCTCCAATTGGATGTCGGTGTATCTTAAGTGTGTCACCCTACGGTTCGTGAATAATGCGGACATGATCGAGACCCCTCTCGGATCAATAATCAGAAGCGGGATCTGGAGACCCATACTGACTCCCACACATTCAACGATGACTTTCTTGTGATCGTCGAAACCTTTTACGCTAGTATCTTAATCCCTTTGTTTCACGATATATTACATGTCCGAGATTCGATCATCGGTATCTCCATACCTAGTTTGATCTCGTTACTGACATGCACTCTTTTCTCGTTCCCGTGATATAACATTCTAGTGGTCAAATCACTTGCTTGCAAGCTAATCAATGTGATATCACCGAGAGGGCCCAGAGTATATCTATTCGTCATCGGGATGAACAAATTCCACTCTCGATCCATGAGCCTCAACATAACACTTTATTAGTTCTGAATCCATCTTTATAATCACCCTGTTACGGTATGACGTTTGATGTTATCAAGAAACTCTTTCGGTGTTAGTGATTGACATGATCTCATGGTCTAAGGATTAGGATCACTTCGTAAGTTGTTATAGCAATATTAACTCAATGACTTTGATCGTAATGCTATACTTCGGATGAATGTTCATCACACCATTACACTAATGTTGTGATCTCGTTATTAACAACATCCAATGTCCATGATCAGGAAACCTTGATCATCTTGTTAATCAACGAGCTAGTTTATGAGAGAGGCAGAACTAGGAACTTTCTGTTTGTTTGTTAAACACACATGTATTAATGTTTCCGTATTAATAAAATTATTGCATGCAAAATAAACATCTATCATATACTTGGAATACACATAATAAACACTTTATTATTGCCTCTCAGGGCATATTCCCTTCAGGTAATGGGGTCTTCATTTTCATTCATTGTTACCACAGAAGAACCAACAACAGGTGTCACATCGACATTGTCCTATGTCGGTGCAGCAGCAGGTATCGAGAAAAATGGTTCCTTAATCATCGTAGTGGGTGCATGCACCCGCTTCTCCTCAAGGTTGATTTCTCGGGATACCATGCTCCCCCTGATCATCTGATCCTCTAGAAACACAGCGTGTCTCGTTTCTAAAAACTTAGTAATTCTATCTGGACAATAGAAACGATAACCTTTTGACTTGTCTAGATAGCCAATGAAATGGCAACTTACTGTCTTGGGATCTAACTTCCCAAGGCTTGGGTTGAAGAGCTTTGCCTCAGCTATACAACCCCACACTCGCAAATAATTGAGTGAAGGTTCACGACTAGTCCATAACTCATATTGTGTTTTAGACACCGATTTACTTGGAACTCGATTAAGTATGTGAATGGCGGTTTTTAACGCCTCCATCCACAAACCAATCGGTCAGGTGGAGTAACTTAACATGCTTCTCACCATATCCATCAAGGTACGGTTTCTTCTTTCAGCTACTCCATTCTGCTGAGGCTCGCCCGGTGTTGAATACTGGGCGACTATGCCATGTTCCTGTAGAAACCTTGCAAAGGGCCAGGAACTTGGCCATATGGGGTATGCCGGCCGTAGAATTCGCCTCCACGGTCGGATCTTACTACTTTAATCTTTAAGCTATGCTGATTTTCCACTTCAGCCTTAAATATCTTGAATTTATCCAGTGCTTCTGAACGTTCTTTAATAGGATAAATGTAACCATAACGCGAATAGTCATCCGTGAATGTTATGAAAGAGTCATAGCCATCCACAGATGTCACAGGAAACGGACCGCATATATCTGTATGAATTATTTCTAATACTCATGTGCTTCTTTTGGCGCCTTTCTTAATGTTCTTTACAAACTTTCCTTTGATGAAATCGATGCATCGCTCTAAATTTGAAAATTCTAGAGGTGGAAGAATTGATTCTTTTACTAAGCATTCTATTCTCCCCCTCGAAATATGGCCTAAACGACAGTGCCATAATTTCGATGAGACTTCATCAATTCTTTTCCTCTTACTCTTTCCATTCGGGGATGAGGAGGCATTCTCATTCTCAGCGCTTATTTCATTCACATTCTCACAGAGTGATAATAAATAAAGCTTGTCTTGTCTGAAGGCAAGACCAACAATCTAAATTATTCGACTTGATTTTACATTGACCATCGCCAAAATGGCAAGCAAAACCACAGTCGTCTAAGCGTGACACACTTATCAAGTTTCGATGCAAAGAGCGTACATAAAGAACATCTACTAATAAAAGTACAAAGCCATTTGACAACTCTAAAGGAAGATCTCCAATGGCTTCGACTTCAGCTTGAACGCGTTTGCTACTTTAATTCTTTTTTCTCCTCTTTGCAGGGTCCTTCTCATACGGAATCCCTGTAATGAATTGGCGACATGAACAGTCGCACCTGAGTCAATCCACCAAGTAGATTTTGTATAACTTAAAAATAAGGATTCATCAACAAAAGTAATTAAATCCTCACCATTCTTGCACGGATACTTCAGGAAAGCCACACAGTCACTCATGTAGTGGCCCTTCTGCTTGCACCACTTGCAGGTGTCCTTGTCCACTTCCTGTGCCTAGTGTTCAGGAGCCTTTCCATGTGTCCTGGAAGAAGAGGGATGCCCCTGAGGTTTCCCTTGGGGATTGGAACCCTGAAAGTTCCTCTTCTTGGTTGGGCTCAGATAGTTCACAGAATCACCGGACTGCCCCTTCAGCCTCTCCTCTTCCTGGACGCACATGGCCATCATCTTCTCGATGCCCCACTTTTTTGGCTGTGCATTGTAGTTCACAGCAAAAGCTTCAAACTAGTTTGGCAGTGAGGCAAAGATAAGATGAATGATGAACTCATCTGGAAGTTCCATGCCCATAGGCTTAAGCTTGGAAGACATGTTGCTCATTCGCAAGATGTGGTCCCTAACACCTCCACCAGTGTATCTTGTGGTAACAAGTTTCTTGATGAGTGAGCTTGCATAGGCTTTGGAGGACCCAGTAAACTGACTCTCTACCTTTTTCAGGTACTCACTGGCTGTGGTGCATTCTGGGATTGCTCCCCTTATAGCTTCCATGGTGGAGCTCTTAATCACCATTAGGCACTTCCTATTGGAGGAGTCCCACTTTGCACGCTCAAGGTCGTACTTTATTCTTATCGGAGCATGGTCACTAACCCTTTTCTTAAAGTCCTCTTCACTTTATTTTTTGCCCCTGACGGGGTCGACAGGTTCTTTAGGACAGGCTTCAATCAGTGCCAAGTCGAGGTCAAGCAGAGCAAGCCCCATCTCTACCTTCTCTCGCCATGAGCCATAGTTCCCTCCGTTGAGGGGCTCAATGGCCGAGATAAAGCTCATAAGATTGCATGAAAGCAAAATATCATTAAAACGAGTTAATTCAACATTGGTCAAATTAAAACTTGAAACTTCTCCATATTAATACTACATCACCGTTGGGCAGAAACACAACTAATATGGATAAAACTTACTATTCATAGTGAAAATTTTACTAACAACGTTGGTTGTCAAATAAAATAAGCACTATCAAAAATTAAAATCTTACTCTATTGCATTTAAGCAATTAATTCTTGCAGCGGAATAACTTGAATAAAGATTAATGAACTTTACTTTTTTACATAGTTTTTACTGTTACTTTACTATTTTTCTACACAAAATTTCGTTGGAAAAATCGCTATAGAAAAAAGGTTGAAAAAACTATTAAAACAGTAAAAAAACAGCTTCTGAAAAGGAAAAACAGAAGAAAAACTGTGCTTAAAAAATGCCCTTTGGGCCTTCTCTGTGAGCGGAAAGTAGCGGCCCACGGCCTGCCGCGCCGCTCGCTTATCTACCGCGCGCGCTAGGAGTAGCAGCTGCGCTATGCGCCGGCGGCCTAGGAGTGGCCCATGGCCCAAAACTGCGCCTAGCGCCCTGGTTGATCTGGAGCGTCCATCACTCCAGACTTAGATCGGACGGCGCAGCGCGCGTGTCGGAGGATCAAAAAGGGGTGCCCCCGACCCCCAGAGAAAACCCTAGGGCATTTTCCCCTCACCTCCCCCGCGAGTCCTTGCTCTCTGGCGGCGGCTCTATCTCTGTGAGCATGGCGAGGCGGCCGCGCCGCCCGGCAAGGCGCCGACGGCGAGCCCCTCCCTCTCCAGATGCGACCCCTCCTCTTCTTTCTCTCTGCCCTTCTATCCATCCCCATCCCGCAAGGCAGCGGTGCCGAGGAGGAGACGACGGCGAGCGGCGGCGCCCTTTAGCCCCCTTTGTCGGTTGTGCGTCCACCCGAGGGCGAGTGGTGGCGCCCTTCCCCGGCGGTGGCCCGGCGAGGGTTTTCTTGCTGGTTTCTGAGAGGGAACGGGGCCTCACTTTGGGATTTCGTTTCTTTGTTTGATCTGGGCCGAGCTTGGGGAAAAGGGATCTGGGGCTTTCTTTGATTCTTTCTTCCCGAAAATATTTCGGTTGGTACTTAGGGGTTAGGGTTTCAATCTGATGGGATGTTCTTCTTCCCAACCTCGGCTTGCCGATGCGTCGGGATCGAGAGGAACGGCGCGGCCTCGCGGCGGCGCTTCTAGAAACCCTAGCCTCTAATTTTTCTTTGAAAAACTACACGAGTAGATCTACAGAGCAGTGGCTCTGATACCATTGTTGGTTTTATTGTGCTCGAGATCTAGTCGGTAGTGTCTTTCTACAAGATTCGATCTTGCTTACAGAGAGAGAGGGAGAGATAGATGCATACCATCGGCCTTAGGCGTCGAGGATGAGCTCACCATGGGGCTTGTCGGAGTGGTGGCGGCGGAGAGGGGGTGATTCCCGCCGCTACAGCGCAAGACGATCGGTGGCTAGAGTTTGGGGTTTTCGGTGGGGTGAGTGGGCACGACGAACCTTGGCGTTCGTGCCCCCGGCCCCCACCTCTATTTATTGCGCTACGCGACGGGGGCCCACCAACGATTATGACGTTGGGTGCCCCCGATCAGGGCGCGAGACTAAGGGTTTGTTCGGGCCGTTGGGCCCGAACGGGAGATCAACCTAACAATCTAAGCGTTTTCTTCTTCTTTTCTAGAGTATATCCTGGCCACATATCATAAAAAAATGCAAGAGGCAAAGCTACAACATCACTAAAACAATTTTTTGACTCACTATTAGTTGAATGCTCATGTGTTGCCACGGATAATAGTAATCTATGACACAACTCGGCAATAGCACCTTCACTGTAAGAAAATTTAGACAGGAGGCGCAACATGGATGAGAAACTCTTCCAAAGACATATTAAAGAGGTTTGGAAATGCTGAATTCAACATGTCCTACATAGATATAATCACTCATCATACTAAATCGAACCTTCATGTGCATTTTACCAAACAAGTGGAAGACACACACTTAAGATAAAACAGGGATACCACAAATGTGACATGTAGATTGCTAACCATGAAACATTTGCAAGACCAACACGGATACCACAATGGTGACATGTGGATTTCTAACCATGACACATTAACAAGACCACAACAAAACCAACACCCTCAATTAGGAACCAAACCAACATAATACATGAGTCTACAGATTGTAGAGATTGTAGCCGACTCATCACTCTTTGCATTGTATGCTCCATTTATTGTGCCCAGATCAATTTTTAAACGCTGCACTTGGTTAACTTCCTTTTCTTCAAGAGCTCGTTTCGACACATGGACTCTTTTTTGTTTTTCGTATTCTTAGGAGCACCTTTGGTGGATACCTTGATAGGATCACCAACTTGAGTTGAATTTATTCTACTGTAATCTACATCTATGTTGACCAAGCTTCTGGAACCATGCGATGCGTTATCTCACGCATGTCTCTTTGATATCATGTCCCTGAAACTTGCCTTTTCAACTGGTTGTATAATAATTTGCCGTTGCATGCCACATGTAAAGCTTCAGAAGATAAAGCACTGAGCCCGGTATTTTGGTTCGCTCCTCTGACCCGGAAAACCCCCATCCAAAATCCAAATAGATCTCTAGTGTGGCTCGTTGGTAATCCCCCTCTAGTGCCTTTCGAAATCGCAAAAGGACTAGACACTCAGTTATTACAACAAAATCCAGTTGCTTCAATACATACATGATATGCTTGCAAGTGAGCCCCTTATGGAACATCCTTCAGTACCTGCACTGTATTGCTTCCTCGGGATTGTTTGGGGTATAATCCACGGAGAACCTGTACTAAAGTTTTTTTTCCATGCCACCATAAATTGCTTCGAGTGATCATCACCTCCGATCTTCTGTCCTAAAAGCACTATGTCGTCAATATTGTTGATCTCGTCTTGCAAGATATAAAAATCTGTTGGAGTGAACACCTGGGCCACTGTTTTCTCAATTTACTTTGAGCTAGTTACTGCCACAGGTAAAGTATGCGAAGTCGTCCAACCATTACCTACAAAACCAAAAATCAGGAACCGATAATGGCGATCATAGCTACATGGACTACATGCCTCGCCTCATGGGGGGCGGTATTACCTCCGCGAAATACGCATATCAACAATGGAGGAGGTAGGAGGTGAAGGCAACCAGCAATTCAAACCCTAGATTGGCCACCTCCCACGGAGAGCGGATTTTCACGGCGGGTCCGATAGCAGTTATCAAGTCGACCTTCTAGTGCGTCGCTCGGCCATAGCTACTGAGTTAGGGTTTTGACGGTAGTCGCTGCCCTTGGAGATCGGCAGAGACAAACAACGGCACCCACGACAGACACTCTCAGCGGCACCATGAAATTCCAAACTAGTGGTGATAAGATAGAGTTTTTTTATCGTGGCAACAAGAGAGGGTTTGTTCTTCGGTAGCTGCTACTATGTGTTGGTCCCTCAAAGGGTAAACATTACTTGTAAGGCTAAACCAATGAACTGCCATAGTGTTACGTGATATTTATGCATAAACGTGTACTCCCTTCATTAGGCTGGTCATAGTGGTAGTATCATACTACTAGTATCATGCATATGATGCATATGATACTAGTGTGTATGATATTATCTCCATATTGCATGGTATCATATGGTACTATCATAATAGTACTATATTTAATGATTTGTAGAATTTTAATATAAAATTATATATAAGATTTATTTGTATGAATATTTTCTAGCACGTGCTATGATACGGTATCTATCTATGATACTCTAACCATCTATTTCTTCATTAATTGTTGTGTCACGTCAGAATTTTGCCAACATGGTATGCATGATACTAGCTATGATACTTCCACTAGGACCAGCCTTAGAAATATATGATGTTTTAGGTTTGTGAAGTAAATGTATCTATACACCTTTTACTGTGTAGATTTATTTAAACATACATACTAAATGTGTCTAAAACGTTTTATATTTTTAAACAGAGGAAGTAGTATGGACATATTCATACGGAACTTGGCTGCGGGCCGATCGTATCGAGATTTGATTTTCCGGCCGGGACGCGACTTGTGACTTGTTTCTTCCAATCACAGAGGTTCACGATGCCACCCCTGCTGTTTGCACGTAAGAAAGCGTCCATGGCATTTATTCCGTCTCACTACTAAATGAGAAACGAAAAAATATGGTGCGAATCAGTCCTTTGAATCACTCTCGTGGTGTGTGCTTGCATGCCACTGCCGCGCACTCGTGCTTGCGGCGGGAGCAGTGGCCAAGTGGAAAGAGCATATGGAGCGCGCGAGAGAGGCCGCGGGAAGAACCGGTCGCGCCGTAGTCGAATTCAACGGGAAAAATGATCGAGTAAGTCAACGGAGAGGAGGAAATGAGCAGGTGCGGCGCGTTGCGTTCACAACGTGTGTGAGTCTTGGCTGTTAAATGCACATCGGCATCATCAGAATCACGGACTACTCCATGAGATTCCTCAATGTTGCCGGAAGCAATGAATTTGCTGATTTGGCACCCAGATACTGACGTCGTAATGTAGTTCACACATTTTCAAAACTTCATTTCGCTAAAGATGTACGGTAATCCATCCCCTACCACACGTAGTAGCAGATTAACGCATTGTTAGGAGTACAAGATATATTACAGCGACTTTATAGTAAATCCACATAATTTAACTCAAATAAGTTAAAAGGGGTTATGCTCTCCATGAGATTCCTCGTAGATTCTGCGTGCTCAATGACAGGTGGAGCCTAGAAGTCGTCCGTCTAACACATCATGTTGTTGTGACCTCGTCCTTCCATTGAACACCTTGCTAGCATCACGGTAGGACCAGCTGAATAGGCAAGCTGTAGCTCGACATGAATCAATTCTCGATGTTCACTTACCAGGAGTAACTTGCGATCGTTGTAGATCTATTTCAAGCCGCATCGGAGCTAGCCATGTTCGAACTCGGGTCACAAGGCTAATCATACATAAATTTTGAGTAATATTTATAATTTTAGAATAGATATTAAATATATCCTTAATATATTTTCTGTAGTAGGGGGCCATTGCCCCCCTAGATTCTAGGGAAGCTCTAACACTTTAAATACACAGTAATGGCATTAACATAGATGCATTATCATACTAGTTAAATACATTAATTAGCCATTAATTAGCCACTACAAGTATTAACATGTGTGCGAAGAGGTTCCGCCGCTATAAATACGGAACACTATGTCATGCAAGGTTGCAGTGATAGCCGCATCTGCTGTGACCATCGCAGTGGGGGAGTGGGACATGTCGATGATGCATGCGTCATTATTTGTGCTGGTCATCGGACTCGTCGACACTGCTGTGGGCCCAACGACTTTTCCATCCCCGTCAAGATTCGAGCGCTACGGTCTTCGGCGGCGATACTCGCATACGCTGTAGGAGACACTTTCCCTTTCGTCACAGCGGTTATTCCTCCTACTGACCGGGTGGACCAGCTCACCGTCTTCTTCCTCTCTTCCTCCCTCGGATTGGTCGATGGGCCGTCAGTCTGTCAGCCCTCGGTGTGCTTCTTCTTGGATGGGCTGCGGGCGCGGTGGGCTTCCTGCTGTTGCATCATGTGGCGCCATAGTGGCACGTGTGCGCGTACCTCGGCTCCAGTTAGTGTGGTGTGTCATGTGTTGCTTGTTAGCGGCAGGATAATGACATAATGTATGTGAGTTCACACATTTTCAGAATTCCAATTCGCTAAAGGTGTGAGTATAATACAACGCATAGAACATAGTTTGGCAGTGTACCGTAATCCATCCCTATTGCACACGTAACATATTAACACATTGTACAAGATATATTATAGCAACTTTAGTAAATTCACAAATATTAACTCAAATAAGTTAAATGGGGTTGTGTTCTATGAGATTTGGAATATGCGCACTCAATGACAAGTGGAACCCACAAGTCGTTGTCCTAACACATTCCTCTATCGCTACACCGCCGTTTCATTGAACACCCTGCTAGTGTCATGGTAGGACCGGCTGAATAGGCGAGCCGGAGCTCAATGCGGATAAATTCTCCTCCATGCACGGCCTAGGATCGCTGTAGATCCATTTAAAGCCATCAGAGCTAGCCATGCTCAACCTCGGGTCGCAAGGCAACCAAACGACATGATGAGAAGTGGAGGAACTAGGCGGCACTAGGCGTGGTTAGGGAGGAGATTCATGGTGGCAGAGGCAGCAATGTCCGAGTACGGTTGAGAGGCCATTTTTGGCAGGAACCGAACAAGCGAGGAGGTGTAGGTGGCGGATACGGGGATGTTCAATATGGCATGCAAATGAACAAGATTTATTGAAACATATTTCCTTTGCTCTAAATTATAAGATGTTTTAACCTTTCCTGGAACACATCAATCTAGACTTTTTTGTGTGTAGGTTCGAAACAAAATGAGTGAATCTACACACTAAAAAAACTTCTAGATACATGTATTTTAGAAAAGTTAAAACATCCAAATGGTGTATTTTCACAGTAAGTGCCCCAATTTAATATCTATCTCAGACAAGAGTTGTGGCGGTTGATATTTAGTCACACTTGAGTTCTCATAATTCCAAGTTAGTTGTGTTCATGTAGGTTCAAGCAAAACATTTTTCTAAAAGTCAACCGATCTATTAATACTCATCAATGACAATATAAATAGTTTTAGAAGTAATAAATATTACCAATAGGTCACTAGACCACCTAGCGACAACTACAAACACTAGCACATGCCAAATGCTCGCTGTCATCCTCGCCCCTACGTCATCGGAGCCGGACAAAGCTTGTTGAAGTAGAGCTTGTTGTAGTAGACATACAAAAGGTTATTGTGCTAAGGCCTCAAAGAACCAGCGCACTAGAGTAGCAACCGCCGCTAAAGATGAAAATTATAGATCGAAAGAGCCAGACATCAAATCACACCAATGAATACAAAAAGCAATCAGATCCAAAGATATCCTCCAAACACACGTCCTCCGCTGACGCTAGACGCACCACCGAATCAAGAATAGGACGGGAAGGAACTTATTCTTACTTCATGACGTAGCCGACGCCTCAACATCTCGAAGAAGACACTGAAAAACTGTTGGAGATATGCCCTAGAGGCAATAATAAAAGTAGTTATTATTATATCTTTGTGTTTATGATAATTTTTTACATTCATGCTATAATTGTATTAACCGGAAACATCAATACTTGTGTGATTTGTAAACTTGTTAGAGTCCCTAGTAAAGCCTCTTTGTAATACTAGCTTGTTGGTTGATAGATGATCATGGTTTCCTGATCATGAACATTGAGATGTTATTAACAACGAGATCATATCATTAGGAGAATGGTATGATGGACATACTCCTATAGATAAGCATAGCATAAAGATCAAGTCATTTAAATAGTTTGTTTGCTATAAGCTTTCAGATACATAGTAACCTAATTCCTTAGACCATGAGATCATGCTAATCACCATCACCGGATGGATGCTTTGATGACATCAAACACCACTTCGTAACTGGGAGGTTATAAAGGTGGCATTGAGTGTTCGGAAAGTATGTGTTGAGACACATGAATCAAGAGTGGGATTTATCCATCCATATGACGGATAGATATACTTTGGGCCCTCTCGATGAAATATGATCCAATTGGCTTGCAAGCATGTGACTGGCTCACAAGGGATCACATATCACAGGAATGGATAAAGAGTACTTATTGGTAACGAGGTTGAACTAGGTATGCAGAGATACCGACGATCAGACCTCGGATAAGTAAAATACCGCGAGACAAAGGGAAATTGGTATCGTATGTAAATGGTTCATTTGATCACAAAGTAATCGTAGAAATATGTGGGAGCCATATGAATTTCCAGATTCCTCTATTGGTTATTGATTAGATAAGAGTCTCGATCATGTCTGCATAATTCACGAACCGTAGGGAGACACACTTAAGGATTCGATGTTGTTTAGTAGATATGGAATGTGAGTAAGAATACTGAATTTTGTTCGGAGTCTCGGATGGGATGCGGGATATCACGAAGAGATCCAGAATGGTTCGAATAATAGGATTCATATAAGGAAAGTCCAATTCCAAAGTTCGGGAATGGTTCCGTTGTTTTCACCGGAATGATCTACAAGGGTCTAGAAGATTCACCGATTCGAAAAGGGAAGGGTACATGAATGTGTCATGACAAAGTGGAATAGTTGCTTCATGTCCTAGGTCACTAGGCTGGGCAAATAAAAGAGAGAAATCAAACTCCAAAATTGAAAGTCAAAAGACAAGTTTGAAAAGTCAAACTGGGACAATGTTTCCAGGTGGAGGGAGGAGAGAAAACCTCCTCTTCCTCCACCGCCGGCCAAGGAGGAGTGGGAGTTAAGGGAGGATTCGACCCCCATCCCCTAGCCTCCCCCCCTCATAAATAGAGGAGAGGGGGATGCCCCTCTAGACTACACCAAAAACCCTAGCCCCACCCAAGCCGCCGCCACCCAGCCTCGCCGCCGCCTTGCACCGTCGCCACCCTAGCCGCCACCGGCCCCACCTCCTCCTCCATTGGCCTCTAAACCCTAGTCGCCGAGGAACCCCTCTACTCCACCTACCCGCTCCGGCTTAAGGCGAAGCCCTGCGGGATCTCCCCTCTAATCTCCGACACCGCGCCGTCATGCTGCCGGAATCGCGAGGAGAGTGCTACAACCTCTACTGCCTGCTGGAACAAGGGAGAGGAAGGTCTTCATCGAGTACTGAACGTGTGACCGATTGCGGGAGCGCTGCCGAAACACGGCGCCGAAAGGATCGTCTACGCGATCTTGAGATCGGCAAGTGAATGACTACATCACCCACGATAATCTGCTCTCATTAACCGCTTTGGAATCTTCGAGGGTGAGTACTCTATTGACTCGTTGCTACAATCTAGTAGATAGATCTTGGCTTGTGTGTGTTCATGCGGTAGAATTTTTTTGTTTTCCATGATACGAACCCCTTTAGTGGTATCAGAGCCGTGTATATATGTAAAAACGTATCTATAATTTTTGATGTTCCATGCTTGTTTAGTATCAACTTTTCTATGCTTTGTCTACACTTTGAGGTATTTTTATACATTTTCTGGGACTAACCTATTAACAAGATGCCGCAGTGCTAGATGCCTGTTTTTTGTTGTTTTTGGTTTCAGAAAAGCTAGTAAGGAAATATTCTCGGTATTGGACGAGACAAAATCCAAAGTAAATATTTCACCGAGGAGAACACGGAGTCCAGAGGAGAGACAGAGGGGCGCCACAGGGTGGCCGCACCCCCAGGCACGGGCCCACTCTAGGCCGCGCCAGGGCAGGGTGTGGGCCCCTTGGCCGCCCTCCTGCCTCGCCTCTTCGCCTATAAAAGACCCCCGATGCCAAAATCCTAAACACTCGATCACATCTCCACGAAACAGTCCATAGACGCCACCACCATCGTCCCTAGATAGTGGGGATCTGAAGCTCTTCCCGGCACCCTGCCGAAGGGGAGAGATGATCCCAAAGGCCTTCTTCATCACCATGCCAGCCTCTGGTATGATGCGTGAGTAGTTCACTCTTGGACTATGGGTCCATATAGTAGCTAGATGGTTGTTTCCAACTTTGTGCTATCATGTTTAGATCTTATGAGCTCTGTTCATGATCAAGATCATCTATTTGTAATCATACATGTTGTGTTTGTGGGGATCTGATGGATAATGAGATTGCTATGTCAGATTGATTATTGATTCTATCATGTCTTATTGATTATTGATTCTATCATGTATGTGTTGTTTGAGATCTTGCATGCTCTCCGTTTCTAGTAGCTATCTTGGCCAAGTAGATGCTAGTGACTCCAAGAGGGAGTATTTATGCTCGATAGTGGGTTCATGCCTCTATTGAATCTGGGGAAGTGATAGGAATCTCTAAGGTTATAGATGTGTTGTTGCTACTAGGGAGAAAAGAACAATCTTTTGATCATGGAACAATTGTATTATTTACTTTACACACATTGCTTAATGCAGTTATCCGTTGCTTGCAACTTAATACTGGAGGGGTTCGGATGATAACCTGAAGGTGTATTACTAGTCATACATGCAGTTGGATGGCGGTCTATGTATATTGTTGTAATGCCCAATTGACGACCCACAAGTATAGGGGGTGTATCTTAGTACATTCGATAAATAGGAGTGTCGATCCCAACAAGGATCAGAAGGTGCTGACTAGTGGTACTGTCTCAAGAGTTCTCTGTAAATACTTAGCAAACGGATTTTTAGGGTTTTTTGATAATGCAAAGAAATAAAGTGCAAGTAAATAAAGACAACAAGAATAATTGCAGCAAGTGGCCCAATCCTTTCTTAGCAAAGGACAAGCCGGTGATATTACTTATGAGGACCAAACGTTCTCGAGGACACATGGGAATACTATCAAGTCCTTTCGTTTCATATAGCTGATTAATATTCTCTGGTTTGATAAGTGTTGTGTGGGTGAACCTGTGCTAATGTACTGACCTTACTAGGATTAATACATACTTGTGATTAAACCCCTTGTAAGCATCCGAAACTACAAGAAAGTAATTAATATAAAAAACCTAACCCTAGCCTTAAACTCTGAGATCCTACACTCCCTTGTGCAAAGGTTTCCTAATGGAGGTTCAGGTTTCTATCACTCCGGCAACCCCACAATTAGTAGCCAAATACACAATGCATTCCCCTAGGCCCATAAATGGTGAAGTATCATGTAGTAGACGTTCACATGATACCACTAGAAGAATAGCACCACAACTTAAATATTAACCATTGAATAATACTTCAACACAATTCCACTACTAACAACATGACTTCTCCCATGTGAACTCCGTTCATGATCAAGATCTAATCTATTTGTAATCATGCATGTTGTGTTTGCGGGGATCCGATGGATATTGAGATTATTATGTTGGTTTGATTAATGGTTTTATCTTTATGATTCTATCATGTCTGTGTTGTTTGTGATCTTGCATGCTCTCCATTGCTAGTGGTTATCTTGGCCAAGTAGTTGCTAGTGACTCCAAGAGGGGGTATTTATGCTCGATAGTGGGTTCAT
This sequence comes from Avena sativa, assembly GCA_916181665.1. Taxonomy (NCBI): domain Eukaryota; kingdom Viridiplantae; phylum Streptophyta; class Magnoliopsida; order Poales; family Poaceae; genus Avena; species Avena sativa. The sequence continues at coordinate 279,138,986 of OV702280.1, forward strand.
GCCTCTAGTTTCCAAGGGAAGTGACCGAAATCTCTTCGGTTATAGATGTGTTGTTGCTACTAGGGAGAAAACAACGATCTCTTGTTCATGGAACATGTGGACTGTTTACCTTACACACTTTGCTTAAAGCAGTTGTCTGTTGCTTGCAACTTAATACTGGAGGGGGTTCGGGTGATAACCTGAAGGTGGACTTCTAGTCATAGATGTAGTTGGATGACGGTCTATGTATATTGTTGTATTGCCCAATCAACTTCATAGGATCTTTCTGGCTAGTAATTGCATTGTTATGCCTTTCTCAGTTCGTGTCAATTGCCTCGCTGTAATTTGTTTACCTTTCATGCCATGTTGTTTATCTAAGGAGAGCACCTCTAGTGAACTATGGACCCTGGTCCAATCTTTACCATTGATACATCTTCCACTGTTACCTGTTTACTTGCTGCAAACCATTACCTTCCACACCATACGTTTAATCCTTTGTTACAGCAAACCGGTGAGCTTGACAACCTCACTGATTCGTTGGGGAAAAGTCTTGAGTTTGTGTTGTGCAGGTCTCCACGTTGCTCGCAACGCCTGTGTGACGTTTCCTTCCTCCTTGTGGTTCGATAACCTTGGTCTCAACTGAGGGAAGACTTGATGCTTGATGCTTCACACCTTGCTCTTGGGGTTTCCAACGAAGTTCTCCACATCAGCACCAGCCATCAAGTTTTCTGGCGCCGTTGCCGGGGAGGCTAAGGACGTCTTCACTAGGGGAGTCCTTCACTTCCTTTATCTTTACTTTGTTTTTAGTTTGCTTTGTTTCTTTTGCTTGGTTTTATTTGTCTCTTTTCAAAAAAACCAAAAAATTAGTCTAGTTTGGTTTGCTTGCCTTATTCAAAAACACAAAAAAATTAGTCCTTGCTCTAGCTCACCATGTTGTTCCCCAAGTTCGCCCTGAAAGACCTTGCAATAGGTAGTGGCTCCATAATTGGGAAAGATAATATTGAAGAATTATTTAATCATGTTAACAAGCATGAGGATATTGAGGAAAAATCTATATCTGAACTTGCTAATAGTTATGAGATTGCTGCAGCTTCTTTAGTTCATATGCTGGAGGCTAGGTTTGTTAGCCTTAACCCCTTCATGCAATTCTTGTTTCTAAAACTGAAAGAAGAAAAGAATGCTGAAAAGAGGGAATTCATCCTTGAAACTTTATTTAATGAATTCCATGATGTTGTTAGGGAAGCCAAAAAGGTCTTTGAGTGTTTCAATATGCTAGGATCCGATGTATATGTTGTGGGTATGTTTGATAAAACTAAGCCTAGAGAAGAATTTAAGATACCCATACCCTTTAAGCTTGTTGGAATGCATGAAGCCTTTGAGAATAATTTTGATTGGATTGCCCCCTGAAAATCTTTTTGATAAAAGTAGTAGACCAAAGAGAGATGAGAAGGGATCCTCCAAAACCAATTTGGATGAGATACCTTTCATAGTTGAAGATTTTACAAGTATGGATGTTAATGCTTCCTCATTTGAAAATACTTGATTCTTCTTGCTTCTTGTGCCTAACTTAAAGGCGTTAAAGAAAAGTACTTGTTGGAGATAACCCAAGAGTTTTCTTGAGTCTTGGAAGTTATTACTTCAGTAATTACCTCTCCTTATCCTTTTTGTTTGCTTTTTATGCCAAGAATGACCTCTAATGAGAGGGAAGTAAGATTTGGGGAGTTGCTGTCCCGAAACAGATTTCTGTCCTCCACCAAAAACATTCGTGAGGAGGATCTGTAACTCGGATTGATCTCAACATTTGCGAATAAATCCCCCAGTATGTTAGATAACTTTCGTTAGTTCAACACTTTTTTGATTTGAACAACATAAGATATTCGAAAAAAATCGTTTCTACCTGCTGGTCTGTTTTGACAGATTTCTGCCATTATTTGCATTTGCTTCTTATAGATTCCTTTTTGAGCTCTTTTCAGGTAAATTGAGTTTCTTTGAAGGAGTTACTACAGTAGCTTGTGTTTTATTGAAAAGCCTTGCTGTTCCAAAGCTTTTCCAGTGGTCTAATATCTTTTGAATACACTAATGTTGCTAATGAAGATTGTGTGAAGTTTTGTATGAAGGAAAAAAATTCAGGTGTAGAGAGAGAATGTCAACACCCGGATTTTTCAATCCTAGATGCCTGTTATGCCATACATCGCAATCCCAGGATTACCATTTTTGCGAGACATAACAGAATTGGATACCATAGTACTTCATCCATTACAACGATACATAAGTTCTTACACGAATAGGGATCTCATGATCCAGTTCTTAATACAACATCAAGCAGCGGAATACGTAATAATAACGGTAGCGTAGGTGAAGCTCCATCTTCGGGGTCACAGGCAATGCTGACGATGGGAGATGATACTAGTTGTTGTAACCTTCCGAGGGTCCATCCTCCAGGTACTCCTCTTCATAGTATGGCCATGGGAATAGCCAGGGACAAAGCCATGAGTACTCTTTAAGTACTCGCAAACTAATACTAACAAGTAAAGGGGTTTTTGGAATATAGGACACTAGGCTCTAGGGTTGTTTTGCAAAAAGCCAGGTTTATCTCTACTAAGCTCCAAAGCTAGTCACAATTTTATAACTCCTAAGTGGGATCTTGTAGTTCAGGTCACAACTCTGTTGTGGTCAAGTCAAAGTCTCAACTCATTTCACAAGTCATTTTGAAAAGGGTCTGACGGGGGAACAGTATGGCCACTCCAACTGTCCATAACCGCGGATGCGGCTATTCGAATAGTTTGACACTCTGCAGAGATTGTACACTTTCACCACAACATTCGATAAATCCGTCAGGAACAAATCCTGAATTCACCATACTCAGTATGCGGATAATCAATCTCAACCTTTCAATTACACTCCCTAGTATAAGCACCTCTCCTGTGAGTTTGGCCTCCCAAGCATGACCACTGTCATCTTGGGTACTGCACAGGTGGACAATCTTCACAAGGTAGCCTCAGCTCAGACCTTGGCCGTGAGGGAACTAATACTAAGGTATATAAGTTTCCAGTCAAGCCCTACCCAATATTCGGGTATTGTGGTTGTACGATAAGTTTGGAATGGTATCGCATCCAGACAACCATCAGTTTTATAAAGGGCTAAGGCTCATGCCTCAACATTTTCATCACCAAAATCATCAAGTGTTTGGAAACACATGTCCAAAACATTTCAATAGAATGATCCATCATTCCAAGGTTTTCATAACCATTTTCCACCAAGTAATCCCATCTAAAGTTGATCAAGTTTTATGCTTAGCACTAGCATCTACAGTTGGGAAGGGTAATAATGAGGGGTGGTAACTGGTGGGGTTTCACTAAGTCCAACCTTATATCTTAGGCTGAGATCAAGGTTTCTAGCTTAGGCCAAATTTTATGTTCTTAGGGCAAACTTGAGCACGGCTGCCTAATATCTACCAAACTCTCAAGTAGACTCTAAGTAAGCTTTGGTAAAGAAATAAAGTAAGAAGCTTGCCATAAAACTAGGATTGGTTTAGCAAGTTGGTATGATCACATACGCTTAAGGCATATAGTATTCATATCACAAGCATGGGTTTGTGGCAACAATAGGGTATCTTGCAAGTGTTTGCTTGCACAATGTCAATATAAGCTTGCATAGGTATAGTATATTGCAAGGGTTAGCTTGCAGTGGTCAACTTGATTAGTAAAGCTTGCCTTGTGCAGAGCAGTGGTTGAAGTTCTCCTCGGCTTCCTCTTCGTAGTATCCTCCTTCCTCCTCGTAGTATCCTTGGTCGGTACTAGCGTCTAGGAATAAATACGAGGTACACAATCACCAATCATTACTTAACTACTTGCAATCATCACACACAAGGGTCCTATAGATGATCTAGCATCATCTCTAACATTACAAGGTTAAGGATTGGTTTAAGTCCTTTTATTTTAGAAAAGTAATTTCTACTCATTGAAAAACTACTTAAGATTTAATATTCTCCAAACTAAACATGGGATCATGTTGACACATGTCATCACCACATATTGTAGTCCAAGAGAATGTGATTTAAAGTGGTGTCACAATTTAATAAGGTTTTACCCTTTTATTTTAATTGATTAAAGTGGCTAGAAATGCTTATGTAGCATTCTTTTATTCCTTGAACAATATTTCTGCAAGTAAACCTATATATTTTTATATATTCTGAAAGGTATGGTTAAATGTGATTTTTGAGAGTTGGAATCAACTCAAAAGCTTTTATGGTTTAAATTTGAAAAATGTTTGAATGCAGAAAATCTTCTGCCTTGTTATTTTTGCTATGGGTGATCTACAGATCCAAATGACTTGAATCCAACGGGCTTGGATTAAGCATTCACAGACCTTTCCAACAAAATTGGTTTCATCCAATTTGGTGCACTGAATCAACCTGGGTTGATTTTTGAAGTTGGGTACAGAAGTGTGTTTGAAATTAAAAAGAAAAAGGTTTAATTTGAATTGCTGGGCTGCGCGGGAAATTCTAACGGGCCGGCCTGCTAAGCGCAGTGCTCCCGCGGGCTGCGTAAGTGGGTGTCCCCACTCGTCAGTGACACGGGGCTGGGCGAAGCGGTATGGGGCAACGTGGGTCGTTTGATCTAGTTCTAATCCAACGGCTGAGGGTCATCGTCGACGCGAGACAGCTTCGGCGAGAACGAAACCTAGCGCGGCCAGTGGGGGGTGCTAGGGGCTCACCGGGGTACGGGCGAGGGTCGGCGAGGCGGGCGAACGACGAAGTCGACGACGGCGATCCTCCTGGTACCGGTGGCTTCTCCTGGGGAGGCTCCAATCGCAGGCTCCCTTCTTCTCCAGAGGCGGCGGGCTTCGGTGAAATTCTGGCGAAGTGGTGCTCGCCTTGCTCTGAGGATGGTGTGGCACGGTCAGTGGGGAGAGGGGAGTGAGATGGTGTGAATAAATCATGCGGGGGTGGTCTCTATTTATAGTCGAGCGAGGGGACCGTCGGGGCGCAAGGTGAGCTCGTCGAGGGCGACGTTACAGGCGACTAAAGGCATGTGCAAGGGTAGGGGACGGTGCTGTGTCTCCTAGAGATGCTCAACGACATGATCGCGAGGCATGGGGCGGTGTGGTTTGGTCTGGAACGGGCGGCGCTCTGCGCGGCAGAGGCGGCGTCTTCGACGGCGGGCGGTGGATGTATGGCACGGGGCTGCTAATGGGGATGTCTGGCGGTCTCCTGGGTCGGTGGTGATCGTGTGTGCGCGCGGTGAGGGCGGCGCGCGGTCTGGGGACGCTGGTCGCGGCTGGTGCTCTGGCGCACGCTCGGCATGGTCTGGGCGCGGCTTGTGCGCGTGGTCCAGGGCTTGGCAACGCTTGCGGCTGGGACAGGCAGTGGCGGTGGACGGTGGGCTGCCTCCTAGACATGCTAGCTAGGCTTGCTGCTGCTCCTAGCTTGCTGTCCACATTGGGGTGACATGGGTGTGCTCGGCTGTTCACCATTAATGGCAATGGCAAGCTCACAGGGGTGCTAGTGTTGGGCTAATCTTTCTAGATGATCTACTGGTTTGTGTGTGAGCTATCTAGGGAACAAGTTAGGCTCAAAACACTGCACACTATAGTGTTTGTGGTTTTGTTTGATTTGTGTCTGCAACCTGTTTGATGAAATGGCCGCATGAACTCAAGTTTTGAATTTTGAAATGAATTTTGGTGAGTTTGCTAGATTGGTTCTGGTGAGTCTGCAGATGCTTGGGTTTTGAAAGTTGAGCTTGTTTGAGTGGGTTTTGAAGAAGTGGGATCTTCCCATATGAAGAAGATTCAATTTTGAATTGTCATTTAAACTATGCATTTGAAAGTTTCTGGATGATCACAAAGTGGGCCTTGATACTCTGTTATGAGTACATTCAAGGGGTGCAAGGATCCAAAAAAAATTCTCTTAGCTTTTGAAAGTTTGAGACAGCCAAAGTAGGCATGGGAGTTAAATTAGCCAAAATGACCATTCACTTAATACATTTGTTTTGATTTACTTGTCTTTAGGAAAAGTGTGGGAAATGTTTTAGATGATGTTCTTTTCACCTAAGAAACATTTTACAAGCAATGGTTCACACAAACAAGGTGGTTTTTAAAGAAATTCAAAATCCATGCATACACATATACATGCATTCATGAATTCATTTAGAAAAGTTTTTGTTAACCCTAATCTTGATGATTAGTGTTTTGATGATCTAAGTTTGATATTTTTGGGATGTTATAGAGAATGATGCAATGAGATGAAGAATGGACAAAAGCTCAAGCTTGGGGATGCCACCATGGTGTCACCCCAAGAAATATCCAAGAGGTACAAGCGTCAAAGCTTGGGGATGCCCAATGCATTCCCTTCTTCATCAATAAAAAGCTCAGATCTGTCTAGACACTTCGTTTTTATTGTTTCATGCACAGTTGTATTGTTCTTGGAGCGTCTTAGTTTTCATTTGCTTTGCTTAGTTTGTTTAGTTTGATTTAGTAGTTTTAACCCCCGTTCTCACTGTGTTGTTTTGCAAATAAGGTTGCTTGGTGTTTGGAAAGGAGTAGTAAGTTCTTGCTTGAAGTGCAAGAGGGCTTGCATTGACTATGACTTAGAATTTAGCATGACATGCTAGGTGTTGTTTTAGCATTATGCTTAGTTATTATTGATGTAGCATGTCTTGTTTCAAACGATTGGGATTTCTTAGTGTGTCTTGAAGAAATTATGCGTTGTTTTAGCATGCAAAAGCATAGTATTGTGGTATTATCATTTAATGTTTTGCTTGGGTTGACTTGGCACATGCTCACACCATGTTATGACTATGACAAGTCACCATTAGCCTCTATGATCATTTAGTCCTTGACTTGTAGTACCACTCTTTTCTTTGATTAGTTTGCTTTGTTGCATTGCATAATTATGGCCATTATTGCTCTCTTAGTTGGTTGCTCCCGGTCTTTTGCTAGCCTCCACTTGTATGAGTAAGCTCTACTCATGCTTCCAACTCCCAAGAAACCAAGTTATTCCAAAGTGTCCACTATAAATTCCTATGCATGGTGTGCTACACCATTCCAAGTATATTCTTGTTTTCATCTATCTTCCAATTAAAAACTATTTTGTTATGTAAAAACTTAGTGATTAAAGCCCTCACGAACTTGATGGCACACTTTATTCTTTGCCCCTAATAAAATTGAACCATTGTGACAACTTTGTTGTATATGCTTGCACTTATAAGTTGGAATTAGCAAAACCGTGCTGTCACGGGGAACGTTTTCAACATTGCACTTTTACCTTCTTGTACTCAGTTGATATCATGTTCTTTTTCTATGGATGTCACCGGTGTGAAATAAAGAGGGAACTTGTAAGTCCATGAAGTTTGTATCCTGTGTTAGAGAAATGCCTGGGCCGCTAGCCTAAACCATGCCTAATCATGGTGGAAACTTGCAGCATCACCATAGTGACATCTATGAAGCATTCTGCTTATAAAAAAAGAGACACGTTGAGAAAAGAGGAAAGAGAGAAAAAAGCACCATATTCCCATGGTACATAAGAAGAATTGCTGAGATGCTCATTGTCTGCTTGCCTTGTCATTTTGGTTATGGGAAAGCTCCTGTACCATGTGCAAGGGTACCCCGTTGGCGGTTCTCAATGATATGCAAATACTTACAATGACAAGAACTTACCTGGACCCAAAGTTGAGTATGCATGAGGTGTGGCCCTCGTATTCAAGGGACTTGAGATTGCCAACTTATACTTCGTCAAGCATATACTCCAGCTTTGCCACTTTAACCTTAACCACTTCATGATGCTTATGATAGGGGCAATGAGGGCTGAAAGCTAACTAGTACCATAATTTTTGGAAGCTCTTTTTGAAACTTGTAATCCCTGCCTCCTTTACAAAAAAGCCCTTATTCCACCATTATTGAGTCTCCACCTTCTACCTTTAGGCACCATTAAGAGAGCATAGTTGTCATTCTGTGTGCAGTGTTCCAAAGCTTATTAATTGATGCATATTGTGTTATTACTTACTCTTGTGCTATTTGTTTCTAGTCGCCCTTGTGAACTTTGCAGGTGTCCTATGCATTATATTGCTACTCTATGAGGGACAAACTGATTGCCACTATGCTATGTTTTCTGCATGTGAAACAAACAAACGTTTTTCAATGCATATTATTCATGATCTTTGTTTCTATCTTGCCATGTTGCATGCATAGTTACTATGTCCTATTATTAGAACTCCATCTTTCATGCACATATTTAGAGTTCTTTGATCCCAGCTTTCAATGCTTGCAAATGGTTGGATCTTTATTATGAGGGTGCATGTCACCTCAAAAGTTATTCTGTTTACCACTTACCTACTCGAGGACGAGCAGGAGTTAAGCTTGGGGATGCTGATACGTTGGAAAGGTATCTATAATTTTTTATGTTCCATGCTTGTTTAGTATCTACTTTGCTTTACTTATCCACACTTTGAGGTGCTTTTTACATGTTTTCTGGTACTAACCTATTACCAAGTTGCAACAGTGCCAGATGCCTGTTTTCTGCTGTTTTTGGTTTCAGAAAAGTTAGTAAAGAAATATTCTCGGAATTGGACGGGACAAACGTCAAAGTCAATTACTTTTCGTGGGGAACAAGAAGTCTAGAGGAGAGCCGGAGGGGACGGCCAAGGGGGCCAGACCCACCCCAGGCGCGGGGGTAGGTGGGCCCGCGCCTAGCTAGGGTTTGGTGACCCTGTCCGCCTCCCGGTCTCACCCCTTCGCCTATAAGAAGTCCCCGATGCAGAAACCCTGTGTACCCAATCAGAAATCCACAAAACCGTCTGTAGTCGCCGCCACCATCGTCCCTAGATCGGCGGGATCTGAAGTTCTTCCCGGCACCCTGCCGGAGGGGAGATCATCCCGGAGGCCTTCTCTCCGGTATGATTCGTGAGTAGTTCCACCTTGGACTATGGGTCCATGTAGTAGCTAGATGGTTGTATCTCCTCCTTTGTGCTTTTATGTATAGATCTTGTGAGCTCCATTCATGATCAAGATCTAATCTATTTGTAATCATGCATGTTGTGTTTGTAGGGATCCGATGGATATTGAGATTATTATGTTGGTTTGATTAATGGTTTTATCTTTATGATTCTATCATGTCTGTGTTGTTTGTGATCTTGCATGCTCTCCGTTGCTAGTGGTTATCTTGGCCAAGTAGTTGCTAGTGACTCCAAGAGGGGTTATTTATGCTCGATAGTGGGTTCATGCCTCTAGTTTCCAAGGGAAGTGACAGAAATCTCTTCGGCTGTAGATGTGATATTGCTACTAGGGAGAAAACAACGGTCTCTTGTTCATTGAACATGTGGACTGTTTACCTTACACACTTTGCTTAAAGTAGTTGTCTGTTGCTTGCAACTTAATACTGGAGGGGGTTCGAATGATAACCTGAAGGTGGACTTCTAGTCATAGATGTAGTTGGATGATAGTCTATGTATATTGTTGTATTGCCCAATTAACTTCATAGGATCTTTCTGGCTAGTAATTGGATTGTTATGCCTTGCTCAGTTCCTGTCAATTGCCTCGCTGTAATTTGTTTACCCTTCATGCCATGTTGTTTATCTAAGGAGAGGACCTCTAGTGAACTATGGACCCCGGTCCAATCTTTACCATTGATACATCTTCCACTGTTACCTGTTTACTTGCTGCAAACCATTGCCTTCCACACCATACGTTTGATCCTTTGTTACAGCAAACCGGTGAGCTTGACAACCTCACTGATTCGTTGGGGCAAAGTCTTGAGTTTGTGTTGTGCAGGTCTCCACGTTGCTCGCAACTCCTGTGTGACGTTTCCTTCCTCCTTCTGGTTCGATAACCTCGGTCTCAACTGAGGGAAGACTCGCTGCTTGTTGCTTCACACCTTGCTCTTGGGGTTTCCAACAAAGTGCTCCACGTCAGCACCAGCCATCAGGGCAGAGACAGAGGTGGGCCAGGGTGGCCACACCCCCTGTAGGCGCGACCCAGGGTGGCCTGCGCCTAGGGGGTGTGGTCCCCCTGTGTCCCAACTCCCCCTCCCCTTCTGGCTTCCTTCGTCTTCTGGGAAAATATTATTTTTCATAGTTTTTCTAGTATTTTCCTGATCTTCGCGAAAATTGCATCTAGACACCGCCTTTTGCATCAAAATCCTGACTCTGGCAGTTCATCCTCCAAGAATCATCCAACATGCAAAAATATATGAAATAACATAAATATCACCTCTTAATATGAAATATATCAAAGAATAGCAGCAAATTATGATATAGAATAGTGATGCAAAATGGACGTATCACCAATCAAATCTCATAGGAATCATGAATGTCTAGTATTTGCATTGTTATGCCTTTGCTCAGTCTTGTCAATTGCCCCGCTGTAATTTGTTCATCCAGCATGTTATGTTATTTATCTTAAGGAGAATACCTCTAGTGAAATGTGGACCCCGGTCCAATCTTTACCATTGATACATCATCTACTGTTACTGTTTACTTTCTGCAAGCAACCATTACCTTCCACACTATACGTTTAATCCTTTGTTTTCGGCAAACCAGTGAGATTGACAACCTCACTGTAAGTTGGGGCAAAGTCTTGAGTTTGTGTTGTGCAGGATTCCAAGTTGCTAGCAATACCTTGGAGTTGTTTCCTTGCTCCTACTGGTTCGATAACCTTGGTTTCATAACTGAGGAAAAATTTGTCGTTTTGCTCATCATACCTTTCTCTTGGGGTCTCCCAACGAAGCTCTATAACTGAGTTGTGTCAGGATATTTTGTAGCGTCGTTGCCGGGGAGTCAAGGACATCTTCACAAGGGGAGTCTTTCGCAACCACTCTCTTTACTTTGTTTTTGTTTTTGCTTAGTTCCTTTTGCTTTGTTTTGCTTGCTTCTTTTTATCAAAAATTACAAAAAAAAATAGTTTAGTTTGGTTTGCTTTTTCTTATCAAGAACACACAAAAAAATTAGTTCCCACTATAGTTATTGGTTTGTTATTGCCTTGCTTTCTATCAATGGTTGGTTTCTTTGAAACTAGTTCTTATTGGCAAGGTGGGTTCACGGAAGAACAAAAATATTATTATAAGGAACACCGCTTGTCACAGAAAGGGAAACACTTATGGGAACAAATTAATAAATTGAATACCATTGCTAGAAACGTGTGCTCTACTTATAATGTTACTTATTGTTGTGATAAATCTTGTTGCTGTAGGAGGTATAAACACCTCCCATTTCAATGTGAGTACAATGATAATCTTACCATATCTTCTTATGTTAAGGTAAAATATGACTTCTATGATGTGGAACAAATTGAAGAATTTATTGCTTGGAAGGGTGCATTTGAACTTGCTAGTTTGCTTGAAAATACTGATGATTCACCTTATAAATATGAGGTTTACGATATATTTAAATTTTGCTTTGATAATTACAAGGAATAAAATGGCTATATTCTCGAATATATTAATAGATGCTTTCCACAAATGGAAGAGACTAATGCCTTGCAGGAGCTTATGGAAGAAGAAATTGCTGAAACGGGAAGCTCATTAGATGAAAAAAAAGGATGAGAGTTATGAACAAAAGGAGGAAGAATGGATCTAACCATGCCTACCTTCTAATGAGAGTAACTCTTTACCTCTTACATTATTTGATTTTCCCCCATGCTTACCAAAGGAGGATGAATGTTATGTTCCTGCGGATTATTTTGAAATATCTACTATGGGTAAAAATTGTGATAATAATTATGCTCCTGTTATCCATGATAATCTTATATTTGTGCCTAACTTCGAAATGCATGGTACTAAAGAGTTTTTCTTAGAAAATGTTTATGATAAATCTCTAGATGATGGTCCTATATTGAATGATCAGTCACCTTGTTATAAAATTGTTAAAAGTGGGATTGAAGGTTTTAATCCCACTATTTTTGATCTTGATAAAAATTATGTTTTTTATAGATCATGAAAAGAATGCTTTATGTGATAGTTATATTGTTGAGTTTATTCATAAGGCTACTGAAAATTACTATGAGAGAGGAAAATATGGTTGTAGAAGTTTTCATGGTACTAAAACACCTCTCTATGTGCTGAAAGTTTCGAAGTTGCTCTTGTTTTATCTACCCATTCTTGTTACTATGTGCTTCTTTGATTTATTTTCTTACAAGATTCCTATGCATAGGAAGTGGGTTAGACTTAAATGTGTTTAATATTTGCTCCTTAATTCTCTCTTTTTCTTCAATTCATATTTCTTATGTGAGCATCTTCTCAAACTATCATGCCTAACTTAAAGGCATTAAAGAAAAGTACTTCTTGGGAGGTAACCCAATAGTTTTATTGAGTCTTGGAATTTATTACTTCTGTAATAACCTCTCCTTATCCTTTTTTATTTGATTTTTGTGCCAAGAATAACCTCTAATGAGAGGGAAGTAAGATTTGGGGAAGTTGTTATCCCGAAACAGATTTTTGTGCTTCACTATAGAAATTCGTGAAAAATCTCTGTATTTATGATTGAGCTGTAATTTTCTGAATAAATGCCCTAGGTTGTTAGATAAATTTAGTTAGTTTAACACATTTTATTTGAGCAACCGAAGGTCTTCGAAAAAAATCGTTTTTTACCTGCTGGTCTGTTTTCACAGATTTCTGCCATTATTTGCATTTGTCTCCTATCGATTTATTTTTTAGTTCTATTTGGTAAATTGAGATTTTTAAAAGGAATTGCTTCAGTATCTTGTGTTTTAAATGAATTTTTTTCTGTTTTGAAACTAAACCCAAAGGTTTATTATTTTGAATGCACTAATGTTGCTAATGAAGATTGTGTGAAGTTTTGTATGAAGGAAATTTTCAGGTGTAGGGAAAGAATGGTGTAATGAGATGAAGAATGGACAAAAACTCAAGCTTGGGGATACCACCCCGTGTCACCCCAAAAAATATTCAAGAGGTAAAAGCATCAAAGCTTGGGGATGCCCAAGGCATCCCCTTCTTCATCAATAAAAATCTCAGGTCTCTTTCTAGACACTTCGTTTTTATTGTTTCATGCACAGTTGCGTTGTTCTTGGAGAGTTTTAGTATTCGTTTTTGGTTTTCTTTTGTTTAGTTTGCTTGAATAAAATAGTTGTGCCCCCGCTTTCATTGTGTTGTTTCAAATAAGTCGATTGGAGTTGGAAAAGAGTAGAAAGTTTCATGCTTATAGTGGTATAAATGTGAGCTTGTTTTGACTGTGACTTAGACTTATCATGTCATGCTAGATGTTGTTTTGACCTTATGATTAGTGATTATTGTTGTAGTATGAATTGTTCCAAATAATTGATATTTCTTAATATGCCTTGAAAGAATCATGCATTGTTTTAGCATATAAAAGCATAATATTGTGGTATTCTCCCTTGATGCTTTGTTTGGGTTGACATGGCACATGCTCACACCATGTTATTACTATGAACCAGTCACCTTAGCCTCTATGATCACTTCATTTTTGACTTGTGGTACCACTTTATGCTTTGATTAGTAATGTTTTGTCGCTCTGCATGATTATGGCCATTATTGCTCTCTTAGTTGGTCGCTCCCAGTCTTTTTCTAGCCTCCACTTGTATTGAGTAAGATCTACTCATGCATCCAACTCCCAAGAAACCAAGTTATTCCAAAGTGTCCACTACAAATTCCTATGCATGGTGTGTTACACCATTCCAAGTATATTCTTGTTCTATCTATCTTCCAAATTAAACTTGTTAGTTGAAAATTAGTGATTCAAGCTCTCACAAACTTGATGGCACACTTTATTTTTCGTGCCCCTAATAAACTTGAACCATTGTGTCATCTATGTTATATATGCTTGCACTTATAAGTTGGGAATTAGAAGAACCATGCTTTCACGAGGAACGCTTTCAACACATGTAAATATCTACCCAGTTGATATCATGCTCTTTTGTTTATGGATGTCGGTGGTATGAAATAAAAGGAGAGCTTGTAAGTCCATGGAGTTATGTATATATGTTAGAGAAACGTCTTGGCCGCTAGCCTAAGACATGCCTAATCATGGTGGAAACTTGCAGCATCACCATAGTGAGCAATCTATGAAGCATTCTTCTTATAAAAAAGAGAGATAGAAAAAAGAGAAAAAAGAAAAAAAAAGAGGAAAGAAGAGAAAAGGCACCATTTTCCTATGGTACACAAGAAAATTGCTGAGATGCTCATTGTCTTTTGCCTTGTCATTTTGATATGGGATAGCTCCTGCGTCATGGGGCAAGGGGTACCCCGTTGGCGGTTCTCTATGATACACATATACTTACAATGACAAGAACTTACCGATAACTAAAGTTGAGTAGGATGAGGAACGACCCTCGTACTCAAGGGACATGAGATTGCCAACTTATACTTTGTCAAGCATATACTCCATACTTTGTTCACTTTAACCTTAATCTCTTCAAGATGCTTATGATAGGGGCAATGAGAGATAAAAGCTAACAAGTACCATAATTTTTGGAAGCTCTTTATGAAACTTGAAATCCCTGCTTCCCTTTGAAGGGACTTTCTTCCACTTTTATATTGAGTCTCCACCTTCTATCCTTAGAACCAATTAAGAGAGCATAGTTGTCATTCTTAGTTCTATGTGCATTGTCACAAAACATATTGATTGATTCATAATGTTGATATTGCTTGTTCTTGAACTATTTGTATCTAGTCACCCTTATGAACTTTGAAGGTGTCCTATGCATTTATGTTTTGCTACTCTGTAACACCCTCGAAATCGGCCCTATGCAAGTCTTAGCGATTCCCGCCAAACCCGCATAGAAACGATTCAAAGGTGCCCACCAGGCACTTTCGCGCGGGTGGAAAATGAAGTAATATCATTACACAATAGTCCACTATGGAACCCACAGAACAGATATATACAACAACGACTCCATGAGTCAAGAATACAGATATACAATACAAGATCCAAATCAACTTGAAAATGATACAACGTCCGACTATGGACAAGATGCAAATGGGGCTAAGAGCCCTGAAGAATAACCAATGGCGTCCATAACCCTGCCCAGGCCAAGCCGGAAGGGTAACCCTGGTAATGACGTCGATCTCAAAACCTGCTTAAACAAAAGGGGTGCCGACAAAGGGCAAAGGAAAAAGAGAGCGGTCAGTACTGAGGCCAGTACACGGCGAGACTAGAATTCGGCGGTCCTCGCCTACATAGGTATGGTGGTCTGAAGAGGCAGCAGAGCATGCGCTAAACAACCTATAGAGACTCAATACAACTGTCGGCTACCAGAGAGAGATAAGAAAGACCTATCCGGAACCAAGCTAATACTACCACCAAACATACCCATCCTGGTATTTCCCCCTCGAGACCAAACGAGGAAGTCAAGCCGAGGAAACTCACACAGTTGGCACTTTTATTCATTCATTCCATGGTGGTTGTCCAACTTACTAGTCATATCAAATGCAAGTCATATTATAACAGTAAACTTTAGTTATAGTTGTCTATGATCGATAATTGTGGTCCAAGTCGTCCATAACCACGGACACGGCTTCTCGAAAAGATTTAACCCTGCAGGGGTTAACCAAAGTTTCCACACGCACCTACACCCTTGTTGTCATATCAGGTAGGTACAAGATCACAAAACATACACCCAACGGTATGTCGACGGGGTTTCAGACATGACGTTTCCCAGACCCAAAGCAAGCACAGGGGGCCACCCCACTAAGCTACCCATAATGAAGTCGGCCGGTCTCCGAGACGGACCCAGGGTTTGTGTCGACGGCTGTAAACGACTGGGAACCAGAAAGTGTGACTGGGCTTGTCGATACAGCGAAAACGTATCACGGGGTTCCTAAACAGTTCAGGCGCTCCATGCGCAATCGTAAATAAAGCAGTAAAGCATGGCATAAGTATAGGATAGTAATAAAGCCCCAAACTACTTTGTGGCCCCAGTACAGTACTTTGAAATCAGGTACTAAATCGATGGGGGTGCCCACACACCCCACCTGTGGTTAGCGCGCTCGATCTCAGAACAGGTGTCAAGAACTCGGGATCCTACGGGACACAAGTGGGCGGTTAAAAACCAAATATTGTCTATTACCCACTGGTGCCTCTGCATTTACCTACTTTCAATTTTAGTTATTATACAGTAATTAAATCCATGATCATTTCCACCATTAAGCACGTGCCAACCACCCAACAACGGTGGAACATCGACGACACGAAGCAGCACCTGAGCAAGCAACTACGACTCGCAAGACCGACTGTCTATCAATCAATAGGCAATAGGAGGCGTCCAAGGCAATATAGAGGCTGCAAGTATTATAACAGGGATACGAAAACTAAAGCATCGCAACACGGATAGCAATAGATCAACAGGAGTAAATAAAGACTAGAAATATAAAATAGGTAGAAAGAGGAAGAATGCTCTCGTGGAAAAAATTGTCGAAGATTCATCCAAAGATCGGATCGACACTCGCATAAACTCATCGGTCTAATCCGTGAAGAAGCAAAGCACTAGAATAAACACCGGATGCACTATTTAATACTACGGCAAAAGATCGGGCATGATGCATGTATGATGTATGACATGGCAAAGGTGCGATGCAATTAGGCAATATTAAGCGGAACCGGGGTCCCGACATTTAATTAGATGGTTCATGTTGTTTAGATACCCCGCAATTTAAATATTGTATTAACAAGGCAAAATATATCACCGGTTCGCTACACAATTTTAAATGGGACCAATATTAGACTAGATTCGCCCGCATATGGTCTCTATATTTAATTATTAGATGAATCGGCATAATGCCCCCCAACCACATTATATGTGTGCAAGCATGGCAATTTAATATGCAACAAGTATATTATGTATATTACAAAAATATAGGGGGTGGACGGGGTCCTCTGGTGGGGCCAGGAGAACGTGATGGTTAGGGAGGGTCAGGGGAGCATGGTCGCATCGGGTTGAGTGGTGTACGTGGGGTGGGTGAGGCGTGCGTGTCGGTGTGTGTAGGTGAAGCTGGCGGCGGCGATGTGAGGGATGAGGGGTGGGTCTAGGTGGTTCTAGGTCTTGGAGAGGGTAGGATTAGGGTTTGGCTAGAGGGGTGGTAGGTGGCTACGGGTTAGGCTTTTGGGCCTGGTCTGTGGCTGCCTCCCCTATGCCAAAACTAGTTTTATTTATTTATTTATTTTGTTTTCTTTTAAAACAAACTATTTTACAAATAGGTTTTAGACAAATAGAAGATCCGGGCGGATCTCGGGTTTGACATTTGAAATAGAGAGGGGGATATTTGTAGAAAACAAGTTAGGGATTTTCGGAAATAGTTTTAGACAAATTGATGCATGATGATGTCATGATGATGCACATAATAAAAATAATAGCGATTTTCTAGTAGTGGATTTACCCGGGGTGCTACATACTCCATGAGGGACAAGCTGAATACCACTATGCTATGTTTTGTATATGTGAAACAAACAAACGTATTTCAATGCATTGTTATTCATGATATTTGTTTGTATCCTTTTCATGTTGCAACATAGTTTCTTTGTCTTATTGTTAGAACTTCATCTTTCATGCTCATGTTTAGAGTACTTTGATCCCAGATTTTAATGCTTGCAAATGGTTTGATCATGATTGTGATGGTGCATGTCACCTCAAAAATTATTCTTTTTATCACTTACCTACTCGAGGACGAGAAGGAGTTAAGCTTGGGAATGCTTGATACGTCGTAAACGTATCTATAATTTTTGGTGTTCCATGCTTGTTTAGTATCAACTTTGTTATGCTTTGTCAACACTTTGAGGTATTTTTATACGTTTTTTGGGACTAACCTTTAATAAGATGCCACAGTGCCAGTTGCCTATTTTTTGTTGTTTTTGGTTTCAGAAAATCTAGTAAGGAAATGTTCTCGGAATTGGATGGGACAAAAGTCAAAGTCAATATTTCACCGAGGAGAACATGGAGTCCAGAGGAGAGACGGAGGGGCGCCACAAGGTGGTCACACCCCCTAGGCATGGGCCCACCCTAGGCCATGCCAGGGCAGGGTGTGGGCCCCCTGGACGCCCTCCTGCCTCGCCTCTTCGCCTATAAAATCCCCCCGATGCCAAAACCCTATACACCCGATCACATCTCCACGAAATAGTCTGTAGCCGCCGCCACCATCGTCCCTAGATCGGGGGGATCTGAAGCTCTTCCCAGCACCCTGCCGGAGCGGAGAGATCATCACGGAGGCCTTCTTCATCACCATGCCAGCCTCTGGTATGATGCATGAGTAGTTCACTCTTGGACTATGGGTCCATACAGTAGCTAGATGGTGTAGGGGTTCGTAGCATGGAAAACAAAAAAATTCTATCGCATGAACACACAATCAAGATCTAATCTATGATCAAGCCAAGATCTATCTACTAGATTGTAGCAACGAGTCAATAGAGTACTAACCCTCGAAGATCCAAAGCGGTTAACGAGAGCAGATTCTCGTGGGTGATGTAGTCGTACACTTGCCGATCTCAAGATCGCGTAGACGATCCTTCCGGCGCTGCATTCCGGCAGCCCTCCCGCAGTCGGTCACACGTTCGATACTCGACGAAGACCTTCCTCTCCCTTGTTCCAGCAGGCAGCGGAGGTTGTAGCACTCTCCTCGCGATTCCGGCAGCACGACGGCGTGGTACCGGAAGTAGAGGGGAGATCTCGCAGGGCTTCGCCTTAAGCCGGAGCGAGTATGGTGGACTATGAGAGAGCCTTGGTGATCTAGGGTTTAGACACACCAATTAGAAGGGGCTAAACCAGCGGCTAGGGCAATTAGAAGCTCTAACTCGGCGGCTTGGGAGAAATCCCTAGGCTGTGGCTAGGGTTTAGGTTTAGAGGGAGGCAACTTGTGTGTTAGGAGGGGCAGCCCTGCCCCTCCCTTTATAGGTGGGAGGTGCGGCCAAGGGGAGGGGAGTCCCTCCCCAACTCGGCTTGGAGGTGGGCCGCCGGTTGGAGGAGGGAACTCCTCCCCAACTCGGTTTCCACCTCTCCTCCTCTTTCCAAAAACTGCCGTTTGACTTTCAAACTAGCCGTTTGACTTTTCAAACTAGGATTTGAATAAACCTTTTATTCTGGACAGCGATGACACCTAGTTGTGGCATCCCGCAAAACCACTACTAGAAAATCGCGTCGTTTTTGTGCATTGCATCATCATGACCGCATGCTCATGTCATCATGCCACATTGCATTTGAGCATTGTCATCATCATGCATATTATTTTACTTGAAACTATGTCGCGAAAGTCTACTATTTTCTGAAACTAGCCCTCCTTCTATTTCAAATTAAACCCCGGATGCTTCCGGATATTTTGTTTGTCTAAAATCTATTTATAAAAGCTTATTGCAAAAATTAAATAAAAGTTATATTATTTTAGTGGGGCAGTCGAACGGGCCGATTCGACCCGAACGACCACCCCCAGAATAAACGGTCCACCCCAAACCCTTTTCTACCAACCTATCTACCCACACCCTCCGGCCACCTCACCCGGACCAGTCCCACGCTGCCACCTCACCCTCTCCCCCCCTCTACCCAATCCCATGCCGCCACTTGGCCACCTCCTCCTCCACCCCCTCTCTCTCCTCTCTCTCCCTCCACCCTGGACCGCTCCCATCCCCACCCCCACTCACCACGCGCCAACCCCCCATCCGACCCGGTCAACACCGCTCCCCCCTGCCACCTGGGCCCCACCCCTGGCGCCTTGGCCCACCGCCCCACCTCCCTTGGCACCCTCCCCAGGTCCGCCTCCCCCGAGCGAACCGCCCCCGACCCCACCCATCGCGCCCGCTCCTCTCTCTCCCTGGCTCTCCCCGACGCACCCCTTCCCCAACCTCCCGCTCCCTCCTCCTTCCCCCCCCCCCGGCGGACGGCGCCGTCGCCCTCCCTCGGCCCCGCTCACGCCACCGCCTCCGTTCCCCTCGCCTCCACCTCCCCAGCCGCCGCGCTCTCCTCCCGCCGTCCAGAGCTCCAAGCGCCACCCCCCGCAGCCTCCTCCCCCTCTCCTCCTCCCTCCGGCGTCAGCCTCTTCCTCCTCTGGCCGCGCCGCCGGGCCCCGTCGCCGCCTCCATCCGTCCGCCCGACGCCGGCGAGCGCCGCGCCCGCCCACGTCCGCTCCCCTCTTCTTCCCCTCCGGCGCTTCGCTCGCTCCCTCCTCCGGCCGAGCCCGGCCTCGCTCACCCTCTCTTCAACCGCCACCCGTCGCCGCTCCTCCGGCCGCCTCCGCGCCAGGCCTGACCCCGACCTCTACAAGCCTCGCCGCCGGGGACCCTCGGTTCAGCAGCGCCGCGCGCCTCCCCAAAGCTCCTCCTCGCCTCTGCCCTCCGCCGACGCCCGCCCTCCTCCTCGTCGCGGCCGCCGTGGCCGTCTCCGGCGTTCCCCGCCCCTCTAGCTCCGCCACCACCGGCCTCAGGTCCTCCCGATGCCAGCCCCGGCCGCGCGGCAACCGTCGCAGATCATGTCCCCTTCGCTGTCAGCTCCGTGAGGTTGACGTGGTACTAGATATGTGGTGTTCGATGACCAAGTACCAAGCTCTCCAACACGGACTTGCCACTCCCGAAGAAGTCGTCGACAGGAAACCTCAAGGACTTCTTCTCGGAGTCTGAAGAACGCCGACATGGATGCGAAGACCAAGCCTCGACACCCCGAACCCGATGCCGCGCCAAGATCTCCGAAAAACCCGGTACCGGACAAGTTCGCCATCGACCTCGAGGACGCCTACACGGAACGACAAGACCGCCACACGGACGCGAACCCCAAGACCCTGAGGCCCCGAACCGAAGACCGATCCGAAGCGCCAAGACCTCCGACAGGGAACCGACCAGTTCGCCGAGAACCGCACCCGAACCTAAAGCACGACAAGACCTACCTCTGTTATCCGAGACCGTTCCGTCGAATCCTGGACCCTGAGACCGATCCCGAACCCCGGACCAAGATCGTCGAACCCTAATGTGTGAACCTTTTTCCCTAACCCTATTTTATAATATAATACAACTTGTTGCATATTAAATTTGTCATACTCGCATGCATACTTGTCTGTGGTTTGGGGGCCTTATGCCGATTCACCTAATAATTAAACATGGGGCCCATATGCGGGCAAATCTAGTCTCATGTTGGCCTCATTTAATTTGTGTAGCGAACCGGTGCTATCTTTTACCTTGCTAATACAACATTTAAATTGCGGGGTAGCTAAACAACTCGAACCTATTAATTAATTGTCGGGACCCCGGTTTCCGCTTAATGTGGCCTAGTTGCATCGCACCTTTGCCATGTCATACATCAACCATGCATCATGCCGATCTTCTGTCGTTGTATTAAATACTGCATCCGGTGTTTATTCTAGTGTTTTGCTTCTTCGCGGATAAGGCCGTTGAGTTGATGCGAGTGTCGACCCGATCTTCGGATGAACCCTTCGGCAATGTTTTCAGGCGAGCATCTCCCCCTTTCTACCTATCTTACTTTTATAGTATTTATTCCCTCCTGTTGATCTATTTCTATCTGTGTTGCGATGCTCTAGATTCGTACCCGAGTTAACCCTTGCAACCTTATATTGCCTTGGACACATCCTATTACCTGTTGTTTGGTAGATAGTTGGACTTGCGCGTCGTAGCCGCTTGCTCAAGTGCTGTCGCGTGTCGTCGTTTGCCACATTTGTTGGTGTATTGCCGTCTGTTTGGTGTTGGAGATGATCTCGGCTTTACTTTTCGTTCATTTTAATTACTGTTTAACAACTAAAATTGAAGTAGGTAAGCAGAGGCACAGGTGGGCAATAGATGTTATTTGGTTGTTAACCGTCCACTTGTGTCCGTAGGACCCCGAGTGCTTGATACCTGTTCCTTGATTTATCGCGCTATCCACATACGGGGAATTATGGGCCCCCCTTAGCCAGAGCTTGATTCAGTCTTATTTCTTGGGGCCACAATCTAGTTTGAGGTTTTATTTACGATCCTGTACTTATGCCATGCTTTACCGCTTTATTTACGATTGTGCGAGGAGAACACTGTACTGTTTAGGATCGTGACCCGTTTTCGCGGTATCGACACCCCGAGTTTTCGGGTTCCCAGTCGTTTACAGCCGGCCCCACAAACCTTGAGTCCGTCTCGGAGCCGGCCAGTTTCGTTGCGGGTGTACTCCAAGGGGTGGACCCCTAAAATATTTCTGAATCCTGTGATTGCTTTGTCGTGAAAGCCTCGTTGGGTTTTGATTTGGTTTTTCCGAGGTTGATCGTGTGTGTGTTGCTATTTGTGCACCCCGGCCGGGTTAAAACTTACTGAAAGCCGTGTCCGCGGTTATGGACGACTTGGAGCACAGTATCTCGATCATAGACAACTATAACTAAAGTAGTGCTATAAATTTGACTTTATAATGACTAGTAATCAGCTTCACTATAATGGAATGGCTAAATAAAACTGCCAACAACTGCTTGTTTGGGTTGTCGCTTGCGACCACTGTACCTGACTAGTAAGTAATGCAACTATAACGGAATGGCTAAATAAAAGTACCAACCACTGCTGGGTTTTGGGTTATCTCATGCTAATTGTATCTGACTAGTAAGTGTTGCAACTATCACGGAATGGTTAACTAAAAGTGCCCACTGCTTATTTTATCAGGATGATCATCTATACCTGACTAGTAATTACTGCAACGATAACTGAATAAGTAAAACTGCCAACGGTGTGAGTTCCTCGGTTGACTTCCTCGTTTGGTCTCGAGGGGGAAACGCCAGGATGGGTTTGTCTGATGGTATAATCAGGTTGGTTCCGAATAGGTCTTTCTTACCCCACTCTGATTGCCGCCAGTTGTATCGAGTCTCTATAGGTTGTTTAGTGCATGCTGCCGCTGCCGCTTCAGTCCACCACACCTATGTAGGCGAGGACCGCCGAATTCTAGTCTCGCCGTGTACTGGCCTCAGTACTGACGCTCCTCTTTTTCCTTTTCCCTTTGTCGGCACCCCTTCTGTTTAAGCAGGTTTGAGATCGACGTCGTTAGCAGGGTTACCCTTCCGGCTTGGCCTGGGCAGGGTTATGGACGCCATTGGTTATTCTTCAGGGCTCTTAGCCCCCTTTGCATCTTGTCCGTAGTCGGACGCTCTATCATTTTCAAGGTGATTTGGATCTTTGTATATTATATCTGTATTCTTGACTCATTGAGTCGCTGTTGTATATATATCTGTTCTGTGGGTCCCATCGAGGACTGTTGTGTAATGTTATTACTTCGTTTTCCACCCGCACGAAAGTGCCTGGTGGGCACCTTTGAATCGTTTCTATGCGGGTTTGGCGGGTTTCGCTAAAACTTGCATAGGTCCGATTCTGAGGGTGTTACACTAGTACATGATGCAATCATTCCAACTTGTAATGACACATTCATGTACCCCTTCCCCTCCGGAGTGCCGGACATTCCGGAACCTTCTAGAACATTCCCGATGAAAACACCGGAAACATTCCCCAACTCCGAAACGGGACTTTCCTTATATGAATATTATTCTCCGGACCATTCCGGATCTCCTCGTGATATCCCGGATCCCATCCGAGACTCCGAACAACATTCGGTCTCTTACTCATCATTCCATAACTACTCAAACAACGTCGAATCCTTAAGTGTGTCTCCCTACGGTTCGTGAATTATGCGAACATGATCGAGACACTTCTCCGATCAATAACCAATAGAGGAATCTGGAAATTCATATGGCTCCCACATATTTCTACGATTACTTTGCGATCGAATGAACCACTTACATACAATACCAATTTCCCTTTGTCTCACGATAGTTTACTTATCCGAGGTTATGATCGTCGGTATCTCTGCATACCTAGTTCAACCTCGTTATCGATAAGTACTCTTTTCTCGTTCCCGTGGTATGTGATCCCTTGTGAGCCAGTCACATGCTTGCAAGCTAATTGGATGACATTCCACCGAGAGGGCCCAGAGTATATCTATCCGTCATATGGATGGACAAATCCCACTCTTGATCCATGTGTCTCAACCCATACTTTCCGAACACTCAATGCCATCTTTATAGCCACCCAGTTACGGTGTGGTGTTTGATGTCATCAAAGCATCCTTCCGGTGATGGTGATAAGCATGATCTCATGGTTGAAGGAATTAGGTTACTATGTATCAGAAAGCTTATAGCAAATGAACTATATTAAATGACTTGATCTTTATGCTACGCTTAACTATAGGAGTATGTCCATCACATCATTCTCCCAATGATATGACCCTGTTTGTTAATAACATCTCTATGTTCATGATCAGGAAACCATGATCATATATTAACCAACAAGCTAGTTTAACAAGAGGCTTTACTAGGGACTCTTTTACGTTTACAAATCACACAAGTATTAATGTTTCCTGTTAATACAATTATAGCATGGTATGTAAACATTTATCATAAGTATGAAGATATGATAATAACCACTTTATTATTGCCTCTTGGGCATATCTCCAACAGTCTCCCACTTGCACTAGAGTCAATAATCTAGTTTAAAACCTTTGTGTATTCAACACCTATGGCTTTCCGGTGTTGTATGTACACGATTGCTAGTGGTCAACTGATCTCCGGATCTGACACTTCTAGGTCCGTGTGTAATTGCATGTCTTTGCGTCTCTACGCATCACTCATTCTCTAATGAGATGGCTTTGTATAAATTTGGTCCTTTGGTGAGACCTTTAGTTCTTTGGGGTTAAAATATGTTGATAATATTGTCGTACAATATATCTTCATAGTATTATCCCGCTGTGAACTACACCTAGTTTGATAACAAACTACTTGACACAAATGCCCTCTTTAGCTGCTATTATAGCAGTCATATACTCAGCCTTTTGTTGTAGTATCTGTCACAATGTCTTAACTTTGGAACTCATCCAAATCCATTATGGAACTTACTTTCCATTATATTGTGCCACCCTTAGTTTAGATTGAGATAAACTTAATTTGTACTTTGTGACAAAACTAGTATCAATGTAATTCATTTACAATGAACTATCCATCTATTTGTCACTTCCAAAATAATATATTCTTAGTTCTTCCAAAAGATCATAAGAATATCCTTACTATTGTCCAATGATCATCTTATGAATTATTCTGGTATATGCTCATAACATTTAGAGTATAGGACATATCTGGATTTGTACATATCACAGTATGATTGATATAAATACTCTTTGTGATTTCATACATCAAGTATCAATCTATACTTGAATCTTTGTTTCACTTACCAAGTGTCAATACACTTGAATATATCATCAATATTGAACTCATTCAATCCTTTCTGTGCAACAAGAACCTTTCTTGTAGTTTCTATATTGAACGCATTCAATATATCATCTATGTACTTTTGGCACAACCATATTAGCTTCTATTGATGCCAAATATTTGGGTTTTGCCTAAGCCTTTCATCGAGATGAAATTCTTAATATGTGTTAATAAAAGATACATCACTTCCAATCAACAATATGTCTTCCACATAATGTATTAGAAATATGTCTTAGCGCTCCCACTTAATTTCTTGCATACGCAAGCATCTTCATTGTCTCTGATGAATTTAAACTCTTTTAACAATTTCATCATTGTGAAGATTCCAACTCCGCGATGCTTACTTCAACCATTGAAGGTTGCATATACATTTAGCATCCTTTGAATTAACAAAACCCTATGGACCGTGTTATGCACATGTCCTAGGTAACAATTCTATTAGAAGAACTTGTTTTGTTTATCAGCTACCACATAACAAAATTATATGTAGTGGTTGCTACACTAATCCGTCTAGACTAAATATCACTATGAAAGATCAAATCTTATCATAGTCAACCTTTGAACATTGTTGTGAACTTTTTCCCAACATGTCGACTATTTCATAGATGTGAAACATCCATGTCTATTTCTTTATAGATCCAAAACACAACTGTAAGGTCTTACACCTTTCTCGAGGGTCCTTCAAGTTCAAAACTTGATTTCTCGTGTATGGAACTATCACGGATTTTATGGCTTCAAGCCATTTTACGGAGTCAGGGCTCATCATCGCTTCTTTGCATGTAGTCGGATCATTATTGTCAAATAATGATTTAACTCTCAAATCTTGGTATTTGATTGTTTACCCGACCTACTTGGTTCAATAGGAACTTAGATCTCCGTGACCACAATCTTTGAGGCACGTCAGCCATGAGCATTGTTGCTGCCTCCAGAACACTTTTCGGCGCTGCGCAACTCTGCACATATAGCTAAGGTTCTTTTAACCTTATCAAAGTTCTATTGTCCTCCCACTTAACTTTTCACGGAAAAATTCCTTCTCAAAGAAACTTGACGTTCTAAGCAACAAACACTTTTGTCTCCGGTGTTTATGGAGGAATACTTAACAGTTATACAAAGACAGGTTCATCCGACTTTGGTTGCACACATCTTTCTTATGCATAGCATACCAATGTTTTAAGAAAGGACTACTTGGGTTTTATCCCAAGCCACAACTTTATATGGTGTCATTTCAACGGATTATGATGAAGCTCTTTTCAGTGGAAAAACGGTAATCTCTAAAGCTTTTAATCTATAAAATACAATGGCAGTTTTATGAATTACACCTTTGATCTTACCATGTCAAACAAGGTTTAATTACATATCTCGAACGCTCCATACTCTTATGGTGTTTCGGGAAAATGCAAATCCACGGAACGATTCCTTAAATCTTAGGTATTATGCTAAACTTGTAACTCAAATATCTTCCTTTATGATCTTATCATAAACTATTTATATTCTTGTTACAATGATTTTGCACTTCATCTTGAAAATCTTTGAACTTTTCAAATATTTCACACTTCATCCTTATTAAGTAAATATTCATATATTCACTCAAATTTTTGGAGAAAGCATATGAAGTTGAAATCCATCGCTCTTGACTACACATAATGGATTTCGTACAACAATATGTACAAGTTCCAATAAGCTAGTCATTCGTTCCCTTTTGGCCTATGAACGAAGTTTTAATTATCTCTAGGAAAGTTTCACAAGCGTCATTTGAGCAAAATCAAATAGACTCCAAAATTCCATCCATATGGAGTTTCTTCATGTTTTCTTTCCAATATAATTTAAACGGCGATGTCACTTCCTAAGTGATCTTTTAATCAATTTGTCTTTCGACATTTTTAGCACTAGTTTTATGGATGTGATTTCTCCAACGAGATTTGTGAATCATCCGTCTTTTATGGATTACGGCAATTATTTGGACAACCCTTTCGTTCTCATAATACCTGATAAAACAAATCTTGAAGGCAAGCTTTGATGTTTTAACGAGCAACATAATAACCCTTTATTTGTTCTCGATGAACATCATCACATATTCTTTTGCTAGTTACTTAGGCCATTGTAGTTCATGAATTGTGTTGTTTCGTATGACGATTCACACCAACAAATTCAGTATCAAATACTTAAGAACCACATTGTTAATAAGCAAAGAATATAGCCATAACATGTATATCATCTATATACTTAAACTGAACAATTCTAGTCTTTTCTTTTCTGCCATATATTTATGAGATTCTCTTTCAGTATTTCCTTTTCTGTTTGAAAGAATCTATTAACATCAACAGTGGAGTCATACATATGACACATAGTCCAAAGCATGTATAGTAAAATACCAATGTCTTTGGACTTACACTTTGAAGTAGATCACCATAATCAAATGTTTGGTGTTCTTTCAATTTCCATTTTTAGTAATCTCTTGGTGTGGTAAATATTTTACCTACATCAAATATTCACCCTTATCATGGAATCATCCATGATCAAGCTACTTTTAGCTTATAATGGTGAATCATGAGTATAATGTTGCTCTCCAAAACCTTTTGGAGGTTTAAGACAACTAGTGTCTACAACTTTTTGCAAATTCTCATCAAATATGAGAACATGACTTTTGCCATATTATACTCTATCATGTTGCAACCAAAACTTTGTTTCAGATATCACAATATCTTCCACACATCATGGTTTCTGAAACAACTCTTTCAGATCCTAGATAACCTTGATATTAAGACAATCCTTTGAATATCAAGAATCATGGAGACAAACATGATACTCATACACTAACTCTTGGAATTGTCACTCTTGTTTTAATACCAATTATTAAACTTCATGGAGTAACCGGAACTTACTTGAAAGTTTGCAATAGGACTTTTAAACTTTAGATTAACACTTCAAAACAATACGATACCAGTTCGTAAAGTAACTAACCAGAATTCTATAGTTCTATCATCTCAATTATAACTAAGCGCAAGGTGGTAAATGGATGCCAATGACTACAACAACTATGCAAATTCACTTTGATTTAATTTATGATAAGTGTTCAACTTTTAATCATATTGCCGTTGAACTCCCACTCAAAACAATATCCCTCACATTGTTTTAGTGATCACACGAACCAAATCCACCACATCAAAACCGATCATCACGAGAGTTGATGTAGCTTCAATGGCGAACAATCAACATGTTCATCATATCTACTATATGAGTCATGCTTTACCTTTCGGTGATCCGTGTTCCGAGACCATGTCTGTACATGCTAGGCTCGTCAAGATCAACCTTAGCTTCCGCATGAGCAAATCTGGCTTACTCACGTTGTATACACTCGCAGAATCTAACACACCCGATCATCACGTGGTGCTTCGAAACAACGAGCTTTAGCAACGGTGCTTACTAAGGATGAACACTTTAAAACTTGAAATTGTGTGCTTGAGGGATCATCTTATAATGCTACCGTCGTGAACTAAGCAATACAAGATGCATAAAAGGATTAACATCACATGCAATTCATAATATGTGATATGATATGGCCTTTCTACTTGTGCTTCCGATCTCCATCTTTAAGCACGAACATGATCTCCATCATCACCGACAATGCATCAAGGTCAATGACGCTGCTCCATGGTTGTCGTCCACCATCTTCAACTATTACAACTACTTTGAATAGACACGCGGGTCTTAACAGAATTTAAAGACAACCATATGGCTCCTGCCGATTGCCAACTTACAATAAGGAACATTGCATACATCAAATATAATCACAATCATGGCCATATCACATCACAGCACACCCTTGCAAAACAAAGTTAGACACCTCTAATTTTCTTTGCATATTTTACGTGGTTTGGGGCTTTCAATAAGTGTCGTTCTAACTTACGAACAAGAACCACAACATTGATACTAGTATTGTTGATCACCCGTTGTAAATTGGATCTTAACTATGCTAGGAGAAACAGGCACCCGCAAAGCCACTTATGCAATACAAGTTGCATGTCAAGCGTGGAGCAAGTCTCATGAACGATGTCATGTAAGGTTAGCCCGGGCCGCTTCATCCCAACATACCGCAAGATGCAAAGTACACAAGAAGCAATCGACAATAAAAGCATCAACGCCCACAATGACCATTGTGTTCTACTCGTGCAACAGATCTACATATAGACACGGCTCTGATACCACTGTAGGGGTTCGTAGCATGGAAAACAAAAAAATTCTATCGCATGAACACACAATCAAGATCTAATCTATGATCAAGCCAAGATCTATCTACTAGATTGTAGCAACGAGTCAATAGAGTACTAACCCTCGAAGATCCAAAGCGGTTAACGAGAGCAGATTCTCGTGGGTGATGTAGTCGTACACTTGCCGATCTCAAGATCGCGTAGACGATCCTTCCGGCGCTGCGTTCCGGCAGCGCTCCCGCAGTCGGTCACACGTTCGATACTCGACGAAGACCTTCCTCTCCCTTGTTCCAGCAGGCAGCGGAGGTTGTAGCACTCTCCTCGCGATTCCGGCAGCACGACGGCGTGGTACCGGAAGTAGAGGGGAGATCTCGCAGGGCTTCGCCTTAAGCCGGAGCGAGTATGGTGGACTATGAGAGAGCCTTGGTGATCTAGGGTTTAGACACACCAATTA
The DNA here is from genome assembly GCA_916181665.1 of Avena sativa. Lineage (NCBI taxonomy): Eukaryota > Viridiplantae > Streptophyta > Magnoliopsida > Poales > Poaceae > Avena > Avena sativa. Next base: position 279,168,834 of record OV702280.1, read on the forward strand.
GAAGGGGCTAAACCAGCGGCTAGGGCAATTAGAAGCTCTAACTCGGCGGCTTGGGAGAAATCCCTAGGCTGTGGCTAGGTTTAGGTTTAGAGGGAGGCAACTTGTGTGTTAGGAGGGGCAGCCCTGCCCCTCCCTTTATAGGTGGGAGGTGCGGCCAAGGGGAGGGGAGTCCCTCCCCAACTCGGCTTGGAGGTGGGCCGCCGGTTGGAGGAGGGAACTCCTCCCCAACTCGGTTTCCACCTCTCCTCCTCTTTCCAAAAACTGCCGTTTGACTTTTCAAACTAGCCGTTTGACTTCTCAAACTAGGATTTGAATAAACCCTTTATTTTGGACAGCGATGACACCTAGTACATGATGCAATCATTCCAACTTGTAATGACACATTCATGTACCCCTTCCCCTCCGGAGTGCCGGACATTCTGGAACCTTCTAGAACATTCCCGATGAAAACACCGGAAACATTCCCCAACTCCGAAACGGGACTTTCCTTATATGAATCTTATTCTCCGGACCATTCCGGATCTCCTCGTGATATCCCGGATCCCATCCGAGACTCCGAACAACATTCGGTCTCTTACTCATCATTCCATTAACTACTCAAACAACGTTGAATCCTTAAGTGTGTCTCCCTACGGTTCGTGAATTATGCGGACATGATCGAGACACTTCTCCGAAAAATAACCAATAGAGGAATCTGGAAATTCATATGGCTCCCACATATTTCTACGATTACTTTGCGATCGAATGAACCACTTACATACGATACCAATTTCCCTTTGTCTCACGATAGTTTACTTATCCGAGGTTATGATCGTCGGTATCTCTGCATACCTAGTTCAACCTCGTTACCGATAAGTACTCTTTTCTCGTTCCCGTGGTATGTGATCCCTTGTGAGCCAGTCACATGCTTGCAAGCTAATTGGCTGACATTCCACCGAGAGGGCCCAGAGTATATCTATCCGTCATATGGATGGACAAATCCCACTCTTGATCCATGTGTCTCAACCCATACTTTCCGAACACTCAATGCCATCTTTATAGCCACCCAGTTACGGTGTGGTGTTTGATGTCATCAAAGCATCCTTCCGGTGATAGTGATAAGCATGATCTCATGGTTGAAGGAATTAGGTTACTATGTATCAGAAAGCTTATAGCAAATGAACTATATTAAATGACTTGATCTTTATGCTACGCTTAACTATAGGAGTATGTCCATCACATCATTCTCCCAATGATATGACCCTGTTTGTTAATAACATCTCTATGTTCATGATCAGGAAACCATGATCATATATTAACCAACAAGCTAGTTTAACAAGAGGCTTTACTAGGGACTCTTTTACGTTTACAAATCACACAAGTATTAATGTTTCCTGTTAATACAATTATAGCATGGTATGTAAAAATTTATCATAAGTATGAAGATATGATAATAACCACTTTATTATTGCCTCTTGGGCATATCTCCAACAGATGGTTGTTTCTCCTCCTTTGTGCTATCATGTTTAGATCTTGTGAGCTCCATTCATGATCAAGATCATCTATTTGTAATCATACATGTTGTGTTTGTGGGGATCCGATGGATATTGAGATTGCTATGTCAGATTGATTATTGATTCTATCATGTCTTATTGATTATTGATTCTATCATGTCTGTGTTGTTTGAGATCTTGCATGCTCTCCGTTTCTAGTAGCTATCTTGGCCAAGTAGATGCTAGTGACTACAAGAGGGAGTATTTATGCTCGATAGTGGGTTCATGCCTCTTGAATCTAGGGAAGTGATAAGAATCTCTAAGTTTATAGATGTGATGTTGCTACTAGGAGAAAACAACAATATTTTGTTCATGGAAAAATTGTATTGTTTACTTTACACACATTGCTTAATGCAGTTATCCGTTGCTTGCAACTTAATACTGGAGGGGGTTCATATGATAACCTGAAGGTGGATTACTAGTCATAGATGCAGTTGCATGGCGTTCTATGTATATTGTTGTAATGCCTAATCAAATCTCATAGAAATCATGAATGTCTAGTATTTGCATTGTTATGCCTTTGCTCAGTCCTGTCAATTATCCCGTTGTAATTAGTTCACCCAGCATGTTATGTTATTTAACTTAAGAAGGACACCTCTAGTGAACTGTGGACCCCGGTAAATCTTTACCATTGATACATCATCTGTTGTTACTGTTTACTTTCTGCAAGCAACCATTACCTTCCACACTATATGTTTAATCCTTTGTTTTCAGCAAACCAGTGAGATTGACAACCTCACTGTAAGTTGGGGAAAAGTCTTGAGTTTGTGTTGTGCAGGATTCCAAGTTGCTAGCAACACCTTGGAGTTGTTTCCTTGGTCCTACTGGTTCGATAACCTTGGTTTCGTAACTGAGGTAAAATTTGCCGATGTGCTCATCATACCTTCCTCTTGGGGTCTCCCAACGAAGCTCTATAACTACGGACACGGCTTCTCGAAAAGATTTAACCCTGCAGGGGTTAACCAAAGTTTCCACATGCACCTACACCCTTGTTGTCATATCAGGTAGGTACAAGATCACAAAACATACACCCAACGGTATGTCGACGGGGTTTTAGACACGACGTTTCCCAGACCCAAAGCAAGCACAGGGGGCCACCCCACTAAGCTACCCATAATGAAGTCGGCCGGTCTCCGAGACGGACCCAGGGTTTGTGTCGATGGCTGTAAACAACTGGGAACCCGAAAGTGTGACTGGGCTTGTCGATACAGCGAAAACGTATCACGGGGTTCCTAAACAGTTCAGGCGCTCCATGCGCAATCGTAAATAAAGCAGTAAAGCATGGCATAAGTATAGGATAGTAATAAATCCCCAAACTACTTTGTGGCCCCAGTACAGTACTTTGAAATCAGGTACTAAATCGATGGGGGTGCCCACACACCCCACCTGTGGTTAGCGCGCTCGATCTCAGAACAGGTGTCAAGAACTCGGGATCCTACGGGACACAAGTGGGCGGTTAAAAACCAAATATTGTCTATTACCCACTGGTGCCTCTGCATTTACCTACTTTCAATTTTAGTTATTATACAGTAATTAAATCCATGATCATTTCCACCATTAAGCACGTGCCAACCACCCAACAACGGTGGAACATCGACGACGCGAAGCAGCACCTGAGCAAGCAACTACGACTCGCAAGACCGACTGTCTATCAATCAACAGGCAATAGGAGGCGTCCAAGGCAATATAGAGGCTGCAAGTATTATAACAGGGATACGAAAACTAAAGCATCGCAACACGGATAGCAATAGATCAACAGGAGTAAATAAAGACTAGAAATGTAAAATAGGTAGAAAGAGGAAGAATGCTCTCGTGGAAAAAAATGTCGAAGATTCATCCAAAGATCGGATCGACACTCGCATAAACTCATCGGTCTAATCCGTGAAGAAGCAAAGCACTAGAATAAACACCGGATGCACTATTTAATACTACGGCAAAAGATCGGGCATGATGCATGTATGATGTATGACATGGAAAAGGTGCGATGCAATTAGGCAATATTAAGCGGAACCGGGGTCCCGACATTTAATTAGATGGTTCATGTTGTTTAGATACCCCGCAATTTAAATATTGTATTAACAAGGCAAAATATATCACCGGTTCGCTACACAATTTTAAATGGGACCAATATTAGACTAGATTCGCCCGCATATGGTCTCCATATTTAATTATTAGATGAATCGGCATAATGCCCTCCCAACCACATTATATGTGTGCAAGCATGGCAATTTAATATGCAACAAGTATATTATGTATATTACAAAAATATAGGGGTCTTAGGAAAGGGGTCACACATTGGGGCGAAGGTCTTGGTTCGAGGGTTCGGTCTCGCCGGGATCGGTCTTCGGTAGAAGTTCTTGGCGTTCCATGTCAGCGATCTCGTGGCTCCTTCTTGGTACATCGTTGTGAACTTGCGCCAGTGATCTTGTCGATCAGAAGATCTTGGTACTCTAAGGCATGCGTGGATGACGAAGGTCTTGTCGATGTGTCGGGGTCGGAGAACTTGGCATCGTACCGATGAACTTGGGTACATGGACACGACATGAAGCAACACGGGTAGAGTAACAGCAGGGCCGAGTGCACATGTCATCTTCACATCACCACTCCATCGATCACCTTCTGACACCAAACAAAGAATACCACACGATGGCTCCACTTGGTTCATACAAAAGAGCAAACACCCTATGCACCTAGGAGCTTGGTCGACGATGCGGAGACGGTCCGGCAGACGCGAGGCAGCGCTGGCAGGTGCCTGCAGAGGAGGCCGGCCCGAGGCGGCAGGGTGCTCTGCGGGAGGCGGGGGCACGCCGGAGAAGGGCCCGGCCGCTGCCCGAGGCAATGGTGCTGGGCATGCCGATGCGGGGAGGATGGCCAGCATCCGATGGCGAGGGCGGGTCGAAGCTGGGGAGGGCCTGGATGCGGTCGGGCGGGTACAGGGCGGAGACGGTTCGGCTTGCCGGGGAGGAGCTTGGAGAAGGGTGGCCGAACAGCGAGGGGATCTTGGCGGCACGTAGAGAGGCCTGGGGAGGAGCAGAGGGCGCTCACGGGGTGGTGGGGGAACAGGGAGACAAGGTGAGGCGCGCGGCGGCGCTGGCCTGCGGCGGCGGCTTGCAGCTTGGCGGCGGATGGGCGAGCACGAAGGGGAGGGAAGAGGAGTGCGTCGGGGGCCTGGGGTCGTGATTCACGCGAGGAAGGAGGGTCGCGAGGTGGGGATTGGGCAGGGCGAGCGGGGTTGGACGGGGTCCTCTGGTGGGGCCAGGAGAACGTGACGGTTAGGGAGGGTCAGGGGAGCATGGTCGCATCGGGTTGAGTGGTGTACGTGGGGTGGGTGAGGCGTGCGTGTCGGTGTGTGTAGGTGAAGCTGGCGGCGGCGATGTGAGGGATGAGGGGTGGGTCTAGGTGGTTCTAGGTCTTGGAGAGGGTAGGATTAGGGTTTGGCTAGAGGGGTGATAGGTGGCTACGGGTTAGGCTTTTGGGCCTGGTCTGTGGCTGCCTCCCCTATGCCAAAACTAGTTTTATTTATTTATTTATTTATTTATTTATTTTGTTTTCTTTTAAAACAAACTATTTTACAAATAGGTTTTAGACAAATAGAAGATCCGGGCGGATCTCGGGTTTGACATTTGAAATAGAGAGGGGGCTATTTGTAGAAAACAAAATAGGGATTTTCGGAAATAGTTTTAGACAAATAGATGCATGATGATGTCATGATGATGCACATAATAAAAATAATAGCGATTTTCTAGTAGTGGATTTACCCGGGGTGCTACATACTCCATGAGGGACAAGCTGAATACCACTGTGCTATGTTTTGTATATGTGAAACAAACAAACGTATTTCAATGCATTGTTATTCATGATATTTGTTTGTATCCTTTTCATGTTGCAACATAGTTTCTTTGTCTTATTGTTAGAACTTCATCTTTCATGCTCATGTTTAGAGTACTTTGATCCCAGATTTTAATGCTTGCAAATGGTTTGATCATGATTGTGATGGTGCATGTCACCTCAAAAATTATTCTTTTTATCACTTACCTACTCGAGGACGAGAAGGAGTTAAGCTTGGGAATGCTTGATACGTCGTAAACGTATCTATAATTTATGGTGTTCCATGCTTGTTTAGTATCAACTTTGTTATGCTTTGTCAACACTTTGAGGTATTTTTATACATTTTTTGGGACTAACCTTTAATAAGATGCCACAGTGCCAGTTGCCTATTTTTTGTTGTTTTTGGTTTCAGAAAATCTAGTAAGGAAATGTTCTCGTAATTGGATGGGACAAAAGTCAAAGTCAATATTTCACCGAGGAGAACATGGAGTCCAGAGGAGAGACGGAGGGGCGCCACAAGGTGGTCACACCCCCTAGGCATGGGCCCACCCTAGGCCATGCCAGGGCAGGGTGTGGGCCCCCTGGACGCCCTCCTGCCTCGCCTCTTCGCCTATAAAATCCCCCCGATGCCAAAACCCTATACACCCGATCACATCTCCACGAAATAGTCTGTAGCCGCCGCCACCATCGTCCCTAGATCGGGGGATCTGAAGCTCTTCCCAGCACCCTGCCGGAGGGGAGAGATCATCACGGAGGCCTTCTTCATCACCATGCCAGCCTCCGGTATGATGCATGAGTAGTTCAATCTTGGACTATGGGTCCATATAGTAGCTAGATGGTTGTTTCTCCTCCTTTGTGCTATCATGTTTAGATCTTGTGAGCTCCATTCATGATCAAGATCATCTATTTGTAATCATACATGTTGTGTTTGTGGGGATCCGATGGATATTGAGATTGATATGTCAGATTGATTATTGATTCTATCATGTCTTATTGATTATTGATTCTATCATGTCTGTGTTGTTTGAGATCTTGCATGCTCTCCGTTTCTAGTAGCTATCTTGGCCAAGTAGATGCTAGTGACTACAAGAGGGAGTATTTATGCTCGATAGTGGGTTCATGCCTCTTGAATCTGGGGAAGTGATAAGAATCTCTAAGTTTATAGATTTTATGTTGCTACTAGGAGAAAACAACAATATTTTGTTCATGGAAAAATTGTATTGTTTACTTTACACACATTGCTTAATGCAGTTATCCGTTGCTTGCAACTTAATACTGGAGGGGGTTCATATGATAACCTGAAGGTGGATTACTAGTCATAGATGCAGTTGGATGGCGTTCTATGTATATTGTTGTAATGCCTAATCAAATCTCATAGAAATCATGAATGTCTAGTATTTGCATTGTTATGCCTTTGCTCAGTCCTGTCAATTATCCCGTTGTAATTAGTTCACCCAGCATGTTATGTTATTTAACTTAAGAAGGACACCTCTAGTGAACTGTGGACCCCGGTAAATCTTTACCATTGATACATCATCTGTTGTTACTGTTTACTTTCTGCAAGCAACCATTACCTTCCACACTATATGTTTAATCCTTTGTTTTCAGCAAACCAGTGAGATTGACAACCTCACTGTAAGTTGGGGAAAAGTCTTGAGTTTGTGTTGTGCAGGATTCCATGTTGCTAGCAACACCTTGGAGTTGTTTCCTTGCTCCTACTGGTTCGATAACCTTGGTTTCGTAACTGAGGTAAAATTTGCCGATGTGCTCATCATACCTTCCTCTTGCGGTCTCCCAACGAAGCTCTATAACTGAGCCGCGTCAGGGTGGTGGTGCTTTTATTATTAATTGCTTCTTGTGTACTTTTCATCTTGCGGTATGGTGGGCTGAAGCGGCACGGGCTAACCTTACATGGCATCGTTCATGAGACTTGCTCCACGCTCAACATGCAACTTGTATTGCATAAGTGGCTTTGCGGGTGTCTGTCTCTCCATCATAGTATAGATTCAATTTACAACAGGCACTTCATAGTTCAAGCATCAACGGTGTGGTTCTTCTTCGTAAGTTAGAATGGTACTTATTGAAATCCCCAAACCACGGAAAATATGCAAAGAAAATTAGAGGCGTCTAACTTTGTTTTGCAGGGGTGTGTTGTGATGTGATATGGCCATGATTGTGATTATATATGATGTATGCAATGATCCTTATTTTAAGTCGGCAACCGGCATGAGCCTTATGTTGTCTTTTAATTTCATTAAGACATGCGTTTCTATTATTCAAAGTAGTTGTAATAGTTGATGCTGGTGGACGACAACCATGGAGCGGTTCCATTGACCTTGACGCCACGCCGGTGATGATGGAGATCATGTTCGTTCTTGAAGATGGAGACGGAAGCACAAGAAGCCATATCATATCACATATTTTGAATTGCATGTGATGATTAATCCTTTTATGCATCTTGTATTGCTTAGATTGCGACGGTAGCATTATAAGATGACCCCTCTCCCAAAATATCAAGTTATAAAGTGTTCATCTTTAGTAGGCACTGTTGTCAAGACTCATTGTTTTGAAGCACCACGTGATGATCGGATGTGTTAGATTCTGCGAGTGTATACAATGGCAGCAAGCCAGATTTGCTCATGCGGAAACTAAGATTACATCTTGACGAGCCTAGCATGTACAGACATGGTCTCGGAACACGGATCAACGAAATGTAAAGCATGAGTCGTATAGTAGATATGATGAACATGTTGATTGTTCACCTTTGAAACTACATTATGTCTCGTGATGATCGGACTTGATGTAGTGGATTTGGTTCATGTGATCACTAAAACAATGTGAGGGATATTGTTTTGAGTGGGAGTTCACCTAGGTTAATTTAACTATTAATTAGAACTCAATTTGTCATAAACTTAGTCTAAACTATTGCAAATATGTTGTAGATCAATGGCGGTCCCTACCATCATTTTTAATACGTTCCTAAAGAAAGAAAAGCTGAAACACAATGGAATCAACTTCACGGAATGGTTTCATAACATGAGGATTGTCCTCGATGCTGCAAATTTGACATATGTGCTGGATGCACTGCTAGGTGACCCACCTGCAAATACTGCGTCTCGGGATGAGCGCAGTGTGTATGACATGAAGCTTAATGACTACAATCTTATGAAATATGCGATCCTCATGTTGATGGATCTTCCAGTCCAAGAATGCTTTGAACTTAGCAGCGCTGCTGCCATGGTGAAGGAACTCAAAGCCATGTTTGAGGACCAAATCCATGCTGAGAGAGATATGATCTCTAGCGAGTTCTTTAGTGTTAAGATAGAGGAACACGACTCTATGAAAGATCACGCCATGATGATGAACGATGTTCAACGCCTTAAGACACTTGGATATGTTATCCCAGTTGATCTTGTAATGAATAAAATTGTGTAGTCGCTACCACCTAGTTACAAAGAGTTTGTGCTGAATTACAAGATAAGTGGTACGATTGGATCGCTCACCGAACTTGCTGCCACTTTGTTGGATGCAGAAGTAGACATAAAGGAAAAAGGTGAGCTCAAGGGTAACTTCAAAAGGGATGGAAAATCTATTGCTGCACTTGATAAGAAGACCCGAGCTGGCCCTAGCCCTGATATAGAATGCTTTTATTGCAAAGAGCGTGGTCACTGGAAGCGGACTTGCCCCAAGTACTTGGTGGATCTAAAGAACGACAACATCAAGAAGAAAGTTATATCTGATATACATGTTATTGATGTGTATCTTACTAGTAGTCGTAGTAGTGCCTCGGTATTTTATACTGGTTTGGTTACTCACATTTTTAACTCGAAACAGGTGCTGCTAAACAGACGGAAACTAGCAAAGAACAAGGTGACGGTGCGCGTTGGAAATGGATCAAAGGTTGATGTGATCGCGGTCAGAACACTACATCTTCATCTACCATCGGGATTAGTTTTATACTTAAATAATTGTTATTTGGTGCCTGCGTTGAGCATGAACATCATATCTGGATCATGTTTATTGTGAGACGGTTACTTTTTTAAGTCCGAGAATAATGGTTGTTCGATTTATATGAGTAATATGTTTTATGCACATGCACCTTTGATACATGGTCTATTCTTGTTGAATCTCGATTGTAGTAATACACATGTTAATAATATAGAAGCTAAACGTTTGAAATTGAGCGATAATTCAACATACATGTGGCACTGTCGTCTTGGTCACATTGGAGTGAAATGTATGAAGAAACTTCATTCTGATGGACTTCTTGAATCACTTGAAAGATGCGAAGCATGTCTGATGGGTAAAATGACTAAGACTCCATTTTCTGGTATGATGGAGCGAGCTACGGACTTATTGGAAATCATACATACCGATGTGTGTGGCCCGATGAGTGTAGCATCGCGCGGTGGTTATCGTTATGTTCTTGCTTTCACAGATGACTTGAGTAGATATGGGTATATCTACTTCATGAAACATAAGTCCAAAAATTTCGAGAAGTTTAAGGAATTTCTAAGTGAAGTCGAGAATCAACATAACAAGAAGATTAAATTCCTACGATCTGATCATGGAGGTGAATATCTAAGTTACGAGTTTGGCGAGCATTTGAAGAAATGCGGAATAATTTCACAATTGACACTGTCGGTAACACCACAACGTAATGGTGTGTCCTAACGTTGTAATCGAACTCTCTTAGATATGGTTTGTTCTATGATGTCACTTACAGATTTACCATTATCATTTTGGGATTATGCATTAGAAACAGCCGCATTCACTTTAAATAGGGCACCATCTAAATCCGTTGAAATTACACCGTATGAATTATGGTTTGGGAAGAAACCTAAATTGTCTTTCTTTAAATTTTGGGGTTGTGAAGCTTATGTAAAGAAGTTACAGACCAAAAAGCTTGAACCCAAAGAGGAAAAATGCGTCTTCATAGGATACCCAAAGGAAACTATTGGGTGTACCTTGTATCATAGATCCGAAGGAAAAATCTTTGTTGCCAAGAATGGATCCTTTCTAGAGAAGGAGTTTCTCTCGAAAGAAGTGACTGGAAGGAAAGTAGAACTCGATGAGGTTGTTTAACCTTCTCTCAGATTTGAGAGTAGCGCAGCACCGGAAGAAGTTCCTGTGGCGCCTACACCAATAGGAGAGGAAGATAATGATGATGATCATGAAACTTCGGTCGAAGTTACTACGAAACCTCGCAGGTCGACGGGGACTCGTACCATTCCCGATTGGTATGATCCCGGTATAAGTGTCATGTTGGTGGAAAACACCGACGACCCTGCGACATATGAGGAAGTGATGATGAGCCCAGATTCCAATAAATGGCAAGAAGCCATGAAATCCGAGATTGGATCCATGTATGAAAACCAAGTATGTAGTTTGGTGGACTTACCGGATGGCCGAAAGGCTGTGGAGAACAAATGGATTTTCAAGAAGAAAACAGATGCCGATGGTAATGTGACCGTCTATAAAACTTGACTTGTTGCAAAAGGGTTTCGATAGATTCAAGGAGTTGACTACGATGAGACTTTCTCACCAGTATCGAAGCTAAAGTCTGTGAGGATTTTGTTAGCAATCGCTGCATATTATGATTATGAGATATGGCAGATGGATGTCAAAACGGAATTCCTCAATGGATACATTGATGAAGAGTTGTATATGGTACAACTCAAAGGTTTTGTCGATCATAAATATGCTAACAAGGTATGCAAACTTCAAAGATCCATTTATGGATTAAACCAAGCATCCCGAAGTTGGAATCAACATTTTGATAAGGTGATCAAAAGTTTTGGCTTTATACAAACTTATGGAGAAGCTTGTATTTACAAGAAAGTGAGTGGGAGCTTTGTAGCATTCCTAGTACTATATGTGGAAGACATATTGTTGATTGGGAATGATGTAGACCTTCTTAAAAGTGTCAAAGATTATTTGAATAATAGTTTTTCAATGAAGGATCTTGGCGAAGCTGCTTACATATTAGGCATAAATATTTATAGAGATAGATCGAGACGCCTAATATCGCTTTCACAGAGTACATATTTGGAAAAAGTTCTAAGAGGTTTGGAATGGAAGATAGCAAGAAAGGGTTTCATGACCCATAAGTATAAGGGGTGTATCGCAGTACTTTTGATAAATAGGAGTGTCGATCCCAACGAGGAGCAGAAGGTGTTGACTAGTGGTATGGAGCAGGAAATCTCTATAAATACTTAGCAAACGAATTTTTAGTGATTTTCTGATAAAGCAACAAAACAAAGTGCAAGTAACAAAAACAACAAGCAAACGTAGCAAGTAGCCCAATCCTTTCTTAGCAAAGGACAAGCTGGTGGAAATACTTATAAGGACCAAACGTTCTCGAGGACACATGGGAATTCTGTCAAGTGCTTTCGCTTAATAGCTGAGTACTCTTCTTTGGTGTTTGTAAGTGTTGTGTGGGTGAACCTATGCTAACATACCGACCTTACTTGGACTAATACATACTTGTGATTAAAACCCCTACAAGCATCCGCAACTACAGGAAAGTAATTAAGATATAAATCTAACCACAGCCTTAAACTCTGAGATCCTACGCTCCCTTGTGCAAAGGTGTCCTAACGGGGGTTCAGGTTTCTGTCACTCCGGCAACCCCACAATTAGTAGCCAAATACACAATGCATTCCCCTAGGCCCATAAATGGTGAAGTATCATGTAGTCTATGTTCACATGACACCACTAGAAGAATAGCACCACAACTTAAATACTAAACCATTGAATAATAACTCAACACAAATCCACTACTAACAACATGACTTCTCCCATGTCCTCAAGAACTAAACGAACTACTCATGAGACATCATATGGATCAAGATCAAAGATGATATGGTAATGGATAACAATCTGAACATAAACAATAATCCAATGGTTCCACTCACAAGCATCAACTACAATAGTAATCAACACCAGGAAAGTTTTCCCTAATGAACTAAGCAAGTATTCAACACGATTGTTACAGCGGGATGGAGTAATGATGATGGTGCTGGTGGATATGATGGTGTGGATGATGATGATGATCCTGATGAAGCCTAGCTTGATGATGGTGTTGATGGAGACGATCTCCCCTCTCCGGGAAGGAATTTCCCCGGCAGAAATCTGTCTGCCGGAGAGATCTTTCTCTCTCGGTGTTTTCCGCCCCACAGAGGCGGCGGAAATCTATTTGTGGTCGCTCCCTTGGTGTTAGGGTTTCGTAAGGAAGATATAGGCGAGAGGGCGGAGTCAGAGGCCGAGCAGGTGGGCCATACCTGCCCTAGGCGCGGCCTAGGGGACCCGCGCCTAGGGGGTGTGGGCCCCCCGTGGCCCTTCTTCGCCTCCCTTTCTGGCTTCCTTCGTCTTCTAAGAAAATATAGTTTTCCCATATTTTTCTGGTATTTTTATGATCTTCGCGAAATCGCATCAAAACACCTCTTTTTCCATCAGAATCCAGACTCCGGCAATTCATCCTCCAAGAATCATCCAACATGCATAAAAAGATGAAAATACATAAGTATTACCTCATAATAAGACATATATCAATGAATAGAGGAAAATTATGATATAGAATGGTGATGCAAATTGGACGTATCAACTCCCCCCAAGCGTAGACCTTCGCTTGTCCCCAAGCGAAAACTGAGCTCAGTAAAAATGTCCACAGATTTATGGAGTGAAGTGTCGATAAAAGAATACGGACAAGAAGCAACACACTTACCATTACACAACTCATAGAAGAAAGCAACTCACCATTATATAACTTAGCTTGCAACAAGTATGGAAGTCACAATAGAGATGCAAAAAGATAAATCATAATTGGACTTGGCAAACTTCATTCTTGGTTAGAGAACAGTTGGCAAATAGTCTCACAAATAAAGCTTTTGCAGAAGTTTTCAAACAGGAGCACTCTTTGCTCGAAAAGGTTTTTCAATGAAGGCTTTCAAAGTAATACTCAATAGATAAGAGTTTTGTGCAAACAAGGAAGATAAAGAACATGATTGAATAAATCACCATATGAATGCTTGAAACACAACAACTCAAATGCTTGCTGGAGATAGAGAGGAAATAGGTTTACTGACTCAACTTGGAAGTAGGAACAAGGTCCCTTCATAGAGGGTAGCAGGGATTACAAGTCATAAAGAGCTTCCAAAATATTATGGTACTTACTAGATTTGAGCCCTCATTGCCCCTATCATAGGCATCTTCAGATGGTTAAGGTTAAAGTGAACAAGGATGGAGTATATGCTTGACGAAATATAAGTTGGCAATCTCATGTCCCTTGAATATGAGGGCCACTCCTCATGCTACTCAACTTCAGTTACCGGTAAGTTCTTGTCATTGTAAGTAAATGCGTATCATAGAGAACCGCCAACGGGGTACCACTTGCACATGGTATAGGAGCTATCCCATAACCAAAATGACAAGGCAAGCAGACAATGAGCATCTCAGCGATGTTTTTATTCACTATATGCATTGCTTTTTATTGAGGATGCTTCATAGATAACTCAGTATGGTGATGCTGCAAGTTTCCACCATGATTAGGCATGGCTTAGGCTAGCAGCCTAGGCGTTTCTCTAACACAAAATACAAACTCCATGGACTTACAAGTTCCCTCTTTATTTCACACCGTTGACATCCACAGACAAAAGAGCACGATACCAACTGTGTACAAGGTACAAGTGCAATGTTGAAAGCGTTCCCCATAACAGCACGGTTCTACTCACAACTTTGATGACACAATGGTTCAAGTCTATTAGGGGCAAGAAAATAAGATGTGACATCAAGTTCGTGAGAGCTTTACTAACTAGTTTTCACATAACAAAATACTTTTTAATTCGAAAGATAGATGAAGCTTGAGAATTTGTTTGGAATAGCAATAATGCTAATAGGTAGATATGGTGGACACAAATGGCACAGGTTTTGGTTCAAAGGGATTTGGAAACATGAGAAGTATGCCTTCTCAAAACAGGTTTTTAGCTAGCAAGGCTGGGTAGCAAGCAAGAGAGTTGAAAGAAACAAGCAAACATACAAGTAATAAAGCCAAACATGCAACCTTCCTTGAAGACACAAAAGATCTTAAATAAAAAATACTAAGCTTATGATCCAACAAGAAAAAAAATGGTACAAAATACCTGTAAGCTTTTTCTTTTCCTTTCAAACCTCAAAAAGTGTTGCTACTGACCAGAGCTCAGTTTGCAAAAACCAATTTAGATTTACTTGATGCTCCCAAAGTGATGCCAATACTGATCAACAAGATCCATCATATAATAGAGATTGCAAACTAAAATAGGAAGTGCAAAAAGTAAAAGATGAAACTTCTCATTAATATTCAATAAAGTCACTCACACCAAGGGATACATAGATAACAAACTAAAAGAGAGATACTTCCACATGCAAACCAAACTATAAGATAACCTCTCTACCAAAGATATGAATCCACTAAAAAGGTAAAAGATAAAAGATAATGATGGTGATACCCCGACACTCCCCCCAAGCTTGGAACAAGCCAAGGGGATGCCAAAACTGATGACGAATTACTCCTTCGGCGGTGGTGGTCCCTTGTAATCATAAGACTTCCAAGGTAAAGGTTCCCCATCCAAAAAGGATGTCTTGGTTTACATAATCCTGAAACTAGCAACAGAGCTTATGCGATCAAATCTAGCCTCATACTCACAGTTTTGGTTTTGTATGTCATAGAGTTGTGCTTGCAATTGGTTGGTGGTCTGACGGAGTGAGAAGATCTCTTCTCGGAGCTCAGCAACCTCTCCCTCGTGCTTGGTGATGAGTTCTGAACTTATCTTGACATCCACTTCGCGTTCTGCCATCTTCTTGTACCTGAAAACTTCCTGCTCCAATGCTTCCATCCTGTCTTCCAGACTGCCTTCTCCTTTAGGGCCTTGAACTTCTTTCATCTGTACCTTCCCATCTTTGAGAATCAACTCCTTGGGATGAATCCTCAACTCATACATGTACAGGTTGAGGACGTCCGCAGAGGAATCCTCTGTGGGTGATCCAGAGGAAGACATTGAGGCTCCAAATCTAAGAATTTGCCTGACAAAAACATATCGAAACAAAAACACAATGAGAACTCGATACAAGAACCGCGGGGGACCCGGGGGGTTATGTATTACAAAGTTTCAAAGAATAAGGAAGGTTTTGATATGAAAACGAGGCGGAGACGGAGGTCGGGGGAGGCACACCCCCTCCAGGCATGACCAACTGGGGCCCGCGCTTGGGGTGGGTTTGGACACCCTGGCCTCCGGTTCCTCCTCTATTCTGTCTCATAACTTCCCTTATGTATTAAAAACATCAAAAATATAAAAATATTAGGCTTTCACGAACCTTCTGTTTTCACCACTTTTACCTATTCAAAAAGTTGAACTCTGTAGAATCTGGTGTTTGGCTTCTTATAAATTCTTCCGGAGTCACAAATTGAATTGTGTCAACGTCTTCATTATATGAATCTCCAGAAATATAATGCTTTAGTCTTGGACCATTCACCACATGTTTTGTGTCATCCTTTATAGAAGATATTTTGATGGCACCTGAACGATATACTTCCTTGATAACAAAAGGTCCTTCCCATTTTGAGAGTAGTTTCCCTGCAAAAAATCTGAGACGAGACCTATACAAAAGAACTTTCTCACCAACATGGAACTCCCTTTTGAGAATTCTCCTATCATGCCATCTTTTTACTTTTTCCTTAAAGAGCCTAGCATTTTCATAAGCTTCACTTCTCCACTCATATAGATTACTTAAGTCGAGCAGTCTTTTCTCACCGGCAAGTCTAAAATCTCTATTCAATTCTTTCACTACCCAATAAGCTTTGTGTTCTAATTCTAAAGGCAAGTGACGAGCTTTCCCATAGACCATTTTGTAAGGAGACATCCCCATAGGATTTTTATAAGCAGTTCTATAAGCCCACAAAGCATCATTCAACTTTTTAGCCCAATTCTTTCTAGATCTATTGACAGTCTTCTGCAAGATAGATTTAATTTCCCTATTGGAAAGTTATACTTGCCCACTAGTTTGGGGGTGATAAGCTGAAGCAATTCTATGGTTTACATCATACTCAGCGAGAGTTTTTCTAAAACCCCCATGAATAAAATGGGAGCCTCCATTAGTCATGAGATATCTAGGCACACCGAACCTAGGAAAAATAACATCCTTAAGCATTTTCAAAGAGGTCTTACCATCAGCTCTATTTGTAGGTATGGCTTCTACCCACTTTGTAACATAGTCGACAGCAACAAGAATATGTTTGTACCCTTTTGAAGGGGGAAAAGGTCCCATAAAGTCAAATCCCCAACAATCAAAAGGTTCAATAACAAGAGAATAATTCATAGGCATTTCATTGCGTCTAGAAATGTTACCTACTCGTTGACATTCATCACACGATAAGACAAACTTCCGTGCATCTTTGAAAAGGGTAGGCCAATAAAATCTAGATTGTAAAACCTTTTGTGCAGTCCTATCCCCTGCATGATGTCCTCCATAAGCACTGCCATGACATTTTCTAAATATCTCTTGTTGTTCAAATTCTAGAACACATCTTCGCATAATGCCATCTACTCCTTTATATAAGTGTGGGTCATCCCAAAAGTAATGCCTTAGATCATAAAAGAATTTTCTTCTTTGCTGAATTGTAAAGGTTGGAGGCAAATACTTGGAAACAATAAAGTTAGCATAATCAGCATACCAAGGACTTTCATGCGGACTTACCCTTATTGCAGCCAACTTCTCATTTGGAAAACTATCATTAACAGGCAATGGATCAAAATAAATGTTTTCCAAACGAGATAAATTATCAGCAACAGAATTTTCAGCACCTTTCCTATCCACAATATGCAGATCAAACTCTTGCAAAAGCAACACCCACCTAATAATCCTAGGCTTAGCATCCTTCATTGTCATAAGGTACTTAATAGCAGCATGATCAGTATGAATAGTAACCTTTGAATCAACAATATAAGGTCTAAACTTATCACAAGCAAAGATTGCAGCTAAGAACTCTTTTTCAGTAGTAGCATAATTCTTTTGAGTAGCATCTAGAGTCTTGCTAGCATAATGAATAACATTCAACTTCTTATCAACACGTTATCCAAGGACATCACCCACAGCAAAATCACTAGCATCACACATAATTTCAAAAGGTAAACTCCAATCAGGTGGTTGAACAATAGGAGTAGTAGTCAAAGCTTTCTTCAAAGTTTCAAAAGATTTCTTACAATCATCATCAAAAACAAAAGGTACATATTTTTTAAGCAGATTAGTAAGGGGCTTTGAAATTTTGGAGAAATCTTTAATAAACCTCCTATAGAAACCATCATGACTAACGATACTACGAATACCTTTGATATATCTAGGACAAGGCATCTTCTCAATTGCTTCAGTTTTGGCTCTGTCAACTTCAATGCATCTTTCAGAGATCTTGTGTCCAAGAATAATCCCTTCATTAACCATGAAATGGCATTTCTCCCAATTAAGAACAAGGTTAGTTTCTTCACATCTCTGCAAAAATTTATCAAGGTTGTGCAAACAGTTATCAAAAGAAGTCCCATAGACGGAAAAATCGTCCATGAAAACCTCCACAATTTCTTCACAAAAACCATGAAAGATAGCAGAGATACATCTCTGAAAGGTAGCAGGAGAATTACATAAACCAAAAGGCATACGCCTATAAGAATAAGTACCATAAGGACAAGTGAAAGTAGTTTTCTCTTGGCCTTGCGCTTTCACAACAATTTGATAAAACCTAGAATAACCATCAAGAAAGCAAAAGTGAGTATTTTTGGACAACCTCTCAAGCATTTGATCAATAAAGGGCAAAGGATAATGATCTTTCTTAGTAACTTTATTAATCTTTCTAAAATCAATGCACATTCTATACCCAACCACTACTCTTTGGGGTATAATCTCATTATCTTCGTTGGGCACAACAGTTATTCCCCCTTTCTTGGGAACACAATGAACAGGGCTAACCCATTGACTATCAGCAATAGGATAAATAATACCAGCATCAAGGAGTTTTAATACCTCATTTCTTACCACATCCTTCATCTTAGGATTTAGACGACATTGGTTCTCAACAACAGGTTTTGCATCAGGCTCTATATTAATAGCATGCTGACATATAGTGGAAGAAATTCCTTTTAAATCATCAAGAGTATAACCCATAGCTCCTCGGTGTTTCTTCAATATTTCCAATAACCTTTCTTCTTCCTTTCCTGAAAGTTTAGAACTAATAATAACATGATACACTTTCTTATCATCAAGATAAGCATATTTAAGATCATCAGGTAAAGGTTTTAATTCGAAAACAGGGTCCCCTTTAGGTGGTAGTGTGGTACCCAAATCTTCCACGGGTAGATTATGCTTAAGTAACTCAGGCCGACGAAGGAAAATCTCGTCAATCTCATTTCTTTCCTTCATGAAGACATCGCTTTCATGATCTTCCATAAACTGCTCCAAGGCATTGTTAGGAGCAAGAGAAATAGCAGAAAGTTGTTCAACCCTGAAATCCTCATTAGGCAGTTCATTTTCATAAGGAGTTGTAGCAAATTTGGAAAAATTAAACTCATAAGACTCTCCATCAAACTTAGTCAAAACTTTTTCCTTCCTACAATCTATGATAGCCCCACAAGTATTCAAGAAGGGTCTACCAAAGATAATAGGATAGGTTTTACTAGCTTCTTTACCAAGTACTAGAAAATCAGTAGGATATTTAATCTTACCACAAATAACCTCCACATCTCTTACGATGCCAATGGGATAGACTGTCTCTCTATTAGCAAGGTGAATAACCACATCAATGTCCTCAAGCTCACAAGGACCAATTTCATGCATAATTTCCCTATAAAGCTCATAAGGAATAGCACTAGAACTAGCACCAATATCACATAAACCATAATAGCTATGATTACCAATTCTAATAGAAAGCACGGGGACACTAGCTTTTCTAGTTTTTTTAGGATGAGAAACAATATTAGTAGCGTCTTCACAGAAGACAATATGCTCATCCTCTATATTTCTAGTGACAAGATCTTTCACAATAGCTACCATAGGCTCAATATTAATTTGCTCATCGGGCTCCATAGTTTTCTTTGCACTTTTGTAACCACATTAGTTATGATGTAGTGTTCCTTTACCTTAGCTGGGAAAGGAACTTTCTCAACATAAGGTTCAGGCAAAATAGGATCAACGGTACAAACCCTATGCAAGCAGGAACATGGGTAACAATGTCTTTATAAGGAGTGTGGTACTTGCCCCACTCTTTTTTGGGAATTTCAATATAAGAGGCAAAAGCATTAAATCATTTTGAAAGAACTTGAGGATCAAGACCAAACTCATTACTAATATCACGGAAGTCATCAGTTCCCATAAAAGATTTAATGCATTCATAATCATAGTTTATACTTGACTTTCTTCCTTTGTCATTCTCCCAAGCTTCAGTTTTCTCTTGAGTACGGTCTAGTAGTTCCCATTTAGCTTCTTCCTTCATACGTGTGAATGATCCAGCACAAGAAGCATCTAGTAAATCTTTATCATGAAGAGAAAGCCTAGCATAAAAGTTATTGATAATAATATTGTTAGGGAGTTCATGAATAGGACATTTAAGCATTAGTAACTTCAATCTCCCCCAAGCTTGAGCTATACTCTCTCCATCACGAGGCCAAAAGTTATATATCATATTTCTATCCTTATGAATCTCACTGGGAGGATAAAATTTATAATAAAAGAGAGATGCCATCTCCTCTCATTCCATGGAATGTCCATTCTTTAGCAGCTTATACCATTCTTCAGCTCTCCCTTTCAAGGATATGGAGAGTAATTTCTTCTTCACCTGTTCATTTGTGATACCTGCACACTTAAACAACCCGCAAAATTCATGGATAAAAAACAAATGATCAACAGGGTGGACAATTCCATCCCCTAAATAATAATTATCCATAACACGATCAACAATACTTGTAGGTATCTTAAAAGGATCTATCTCAACAGGTGGTGGTTCATCTACTACCCTAGCAGTGGTAGTAGTTTTACCAAACAGAAAACCAAGTGGGTTATCCATATTGGAAACAAAGCAACAAACAGAAACAAAAGCAATACTCACAGTAGATGTTTCCTTTACCAGTTCCACTCTTCAATAGCGCTTCACTCCCCGGCAACGGCGCCAGAAAATAGTCTTGATGACCCACAAGTATAGGGGGTGTATCGTAGTGTTGGAGATATGCCCTAGAGGCAATAATAAAATTGGTTATTATTATATCTTTGTGTTTATGATAAATGTTTACATTCATGCTATAATAGTATTAACCGGAAACATTAATACTTGTGTGATTTGTAAACTAAATTAGAGTCCCTAGTAAAGCCTCTTTATAATACTAGCTTGTTGTTTAATAGATGATTATGGTTTCCTGATCATGAACATTGAGATGTTGTTAACAACAAGATCATATCATTAGGAGAATGGTGTGATGGGCATACTCCTATAGATAAGCGTAGCATAAAGATCAAGTCATTTTAATAGTTCGTTTGCTATAAGCTTTCTGATACATAGTAACCTAATTCCTTCGACCATGAGATCATGCTAATCACCATCACCGGAAGGATGCTTTGATGACATCAAACACCACACCGTAACTGGGTGGCTATAAAGGTGGCATTGAGTGTTCGGAAAGTATGGGTTGAGGCACATGGATCAAGAGTGGGATTTGTCCATCCATATGACGGATAGATATACTCTGGGCCCTCTCGGTGGAATGTCATCCAATTAGCTTGCAAGCATGTGACTGGCTCACAAGGGATCACATATCATGGGAACGATAAAAGAGTACTTATCAGTAACGAGGTTGAAGTAGGTATGCAGAGATACCGACGATCAAAACCTCGGATAAGTAAACTATCGTGAGACAAAGGGAAATTGGTATCGTATGTAAGTGGTTCATTCGATCGCAAAGTAATTGTAGAAATATGTGGGAGCCATATGAATTTCCAGATTCCTCTATTGGTTATTGATCGGAGAAGTGTCTCGGTCATGTCTGCATAATTCACGAACCGTAGGGAGACACACTTAAGGATTCGATGTTGTTGAATAGTTACGGAATGATGAGTAAGAGACCGAATGTTGTTCGGAGTCTCGGATGGGATCCGGGATATCACGAGGAGATCTGGAATGGTCCGGAGAATATGATTCATATAAGGGAAGTCCTGTTTCGGAGTTCGGAAATGATTCTGGTGTTTTCACCAGGAATGTTCTAGAAGGGTCTGGAAGGTCCGGCACTCCGAAGGGGGAAAGGTACATGGATGTGTCATGATAATGTGAAATGGTTGCATCATGTACTAGGTCACTTAGCTGGGCAAAATGATGAGAGAAATCAAATCCAAGTTTGAAACTCAAACGCCAATTTGAAAAGTCAAATCTGAAGTTTGCTTGGTGGAGGGAGAGTAGGAAACCTACTTAGGGAGGAAGTCATACTCCCTCCACCCGCCGGCCAAGGAGGAGGAGTTGGAGGAGGACTCCCTCCTCCCAACCGCCTCTCTCCCACCTATAAAAGGAGGGGTAGGGCACCCCCCTACCCTCACCCCAAAAAACCCTAGCCCCAAGTCGCCGGCGCCACCACCTCCAAGTGCTGTCGCCGCTGCCTAGGGCTCCTCCAACTCATCGAGTTAGGGTTTCCCCAAACCCTAGCCGCCGGCCACACCCTCCCCTTGGTGCCCTCTAAACTGTAGATCGCCAAGGCTTCTCTCATACTCCACCATACTCGCTCCGGCTTAAGGCGAAGCCCTGCGATATCTCACCTCTACTTCCGACACCACGCCGTCGTGCTGCCGGGATCACGAGGAGAGTGCTACAACCTCCGCTGCCTGCTAGAACAAGGGAGAGGAAGGTCTTCATCGAGTACTGAACGTGTGACCGACCGCGGAAGCGCTGCCGGAACGCGGCGCTGGAAGGATCGTCTACGCGATCTTGAGATCGGCAAGAGTATGACTACATCACCCACGAGAATCTTCTCTCGTTAACCGCTTTGGAATCTTCGAGGGTGAGTTCTTCTATCGACTCGTTGCTACAATCTAGTAGATAGATTTTGGCTTGTTTGTGTGCATGCGGTAGAAATTTTTTGTTTTCCATGCTACGAACCCCTACAGTGGTATCAGAGCCGTGTCTATATGTAGATCTGTTGCACGAGTAGAACACAATGGTCATTATGGGCGGTGGTGCTTTTATTATCAATTGATTTTTGTGTACTTTGCATCTTGCGGTATGATGGGATGAAGCGGCCCGGGCTAACCTTACATGACATCGTTCATGAGACTTGCTCCACGCTCAACATGCAACTTGTATTGCATAAGTGGCTTTGTGTGTGTCTGTCTCTCCCATCATAGTATAGATTAAATTTACAACGGGCACTTGATAGTTCAAACATCAACGTTGTGGTTCTTGTTCGTAAGTTAGAACGACACTTATTGAAAGCCCCAAACCACGTAAAATATGCAAAGAAAATTAGAGGCGTCTAAATTTGTTTTGCAGGGGTGTGTTGTGATGTGATATGTCCATGATTGCGATTATATATCATGTATGCAATGTTCCTTATTGTAAGTTGGCAACCGGCAGGAGCCATATGGTTGTCTTTAAATTTCGTTAAGACCTGCATGTCTATTCAAAGTAGTTGTAATAGTTGAAGCTGGTGGACAACAACCATGAAACGGCGCCATTGACCTTGACGCCATACCGGTGATGATGGAGATCATGTTTGTGCTTGAAGATGGAGATCAAAAGCACAAGAAGAAAGGCCATATCATATCACATATTATGAATTGCATGTGATGTTAATCCTTTATGCATCTTGTATTGCTTAGTTTTCGACGGTAGCATTATAAAATGATCCCTCAAGCACACAAATTTCAAGTTTTAAAGTGTTCATCCTTAGTAAGCACCATTGCTAAAGCTCGTTGTTTCAAAGCACCACGTGATGATCGGGTGTGTTAGATTCTACGAGTGTATACAACGTGAGTAAGCCAAATTTGCTCATGCGGAAGCTAAGGTTTGATCTTGACGAGCCTAGCATGTACAGACATGGTCTCGGAACACAGATCACCAAAAGGTAAAGCATGAGTCATATAGTAGATATGATGAACATGTTGATTGTTCGCCATTGAAGTTACATCAACTCTCGTGATGATCGGTTTTAATGTGGTGGATTTTGTTCGTGTGATCACTAAAACAATGTGAGGGATATTGTTTTGAGTGGGAGTTCACCTAGATTAATTTAACTATTAATTAGAACTCAAGTTGTCATAAACTTAGTCTAAACTGTTGAAAATATGTTGTAGATCAATGGCGGCCTCTACCATTAATTTTAATGTGTTCCTAGAGAAAGAAAAGTTGAAAAACAATGGAAAGCAACTTCGCGGATTGGTTCCGCAATTTGAGGATTGTCCTCAATGCTGGTAATTTGACCTATGTGCTGGATGCACCGCTGGGTGACCCGCCTGCAGCTACTGCTACCGATGAAGTAAAGAATGTTTACCTCACTCGAAAGAATCAGTACTCCACAGTTCAGTGTGCTATCTTGTATGGTTTGGAATCAGAGCTTCAGAAAAGGTTTGAGAACCATGACCCACATGATATTGTCTGTGAACTCAAAATGATATTTGAGGCTCACGCGGCAGTTGAGAGTTATGAGGCTTGAGAAAAGTTCTTTAACTGCAAGATGGAGGAGGGCAGCTCCGTCAGGGAGCACGTGCTTAAGATGTCTGGGCACGCAAGCAAACTCCAAAGCTTGGGTATAGTGATTCCTAATTCTTTGGGGATTCACCGTGTCCTCCAATCACTACCACCAAGATACAAGAACTTTGTGATGAACTAAAATATGCAAAACATGGAAAAGTCGTTGCCAGAAGTCTTCTCCATGTTGAAATCTGCAGAAGTGGAGATCAAGAAAGAGCACCAAGTGTTGTTAGTCAATAAGACCACCAAATTCAAGAAGCAAGGCAAGTCTAAGAAAAAGGGAAACTTCAAGAAGGACGGTAAGAAAGTTACCGCGCTAGCGAAGAAGACCAAGGCTGGGCCTAAGCCTGATACTGAGTGCTTTTACTGCAAGGGAGAGGGTCACTGGAAGCGGAATTGCCCAAAGTACTTGGCGGATTTGAAGAACGGCAACATCAAGAATAAAGGTATATCCGATATACATGTTATTGATGTGTATCTCACTAGTACTCATAGTAGTGCCTGGGTATTTGATACTGGTTCGGTTGCTCATATTTGTAACTCGAAATAGGTGCTGCAGAATAAACGGAAGCTAGCGAAGAACGAGGTGATGATGCGTGTTGGAAATGGATCAAAGGTTGATGTGATCGCGGTCGGCACACTACCTCTTCATCTACCATCGGGATTATTTTAGACTTAAATAATTGTTATTTGGTGCTTGCGTTGAGCATGAACATTATATCTGGATCATGTTTATTGCGAGACGGTTACTGTTTAAGTCCGAGAATAATGGTTGTTCGATTTATATGAGTAATATGTTTTATGCACATGCACCTTTCATAGATGGTCTATTCTTATTGAATCTCGATTGTGGTAATACACACATTAATAACATTGAAGCTAAACGTATGAAATTGAGCGATAACTCGACCTATATGTGGCACTGTCGTCTTGGTCACATTGGAGTGAAGCGTATGAAGAAAATCCATTCCGATGGACTTCTTGAATCACTTGATTTCGAATCACTTGAAAGATGTGAAACATGTCTGATGGGTAAAATGACTAATACTCCATTTTCTGGTATGATGGAGCGAGCTACGGACTTATTGGAAATCATACATACCGATGTGTGTGGCCCAATGAGTGTAGCATCGCGCAGTGGTTATCGTTATGTTCTTACCTTCACGGATGACTTGAGTAGATATGGGTATATCTATTTCATGAAACATAAGTCCGAAACTTTCGAGAAGTTTAAGGAATTTCAAAGTGAGGTAGAGAATCAATGTAACAAGAAGATTAAATTTCTGCGATCTGATCGTGGAGGTGAATATCTGAGTTACGAGTTTGGCGAGCATTTGAATAAATGTGGAATACTTTTACAATTGACACCGCCGGGAACACCACAGCGTAATGGTGTGTCTGAACGTCGTAATCGAACTCTCTTAGATATGGTTCGTTCTATGATGTCACTTACAGATTTACCGCTATCGTTTTGGGGTTATGCATTATAAACAGCCGCATTCACTTTAAATAGGGCACCATCTAAATCCGTTGAAACGACACCGTATGAATTATGGTTTGGAAAGAAACCTAAATTTTCATTCCTTAAAGTTTGGGGTTACGAAACCTATGTAAAGAAGTTACAGCCGGACAAGCTTGAACCCAAAGCGGAAAAATGCGTCTTCATAGGATACCCGAAGGAAACTATTGGGTATACCTTCTATCATAGATCCGAGGGCAAAATCTTCGTTGCCAAGAATGGATCCTTTCTAGAGAAGGAGTTTCTCTCGAAAGAAGTGACTGGGAGGAAAGTAGAACTCGTCGAGGTTGTCGAACCTTCTCTCGAACTTGCGAGTAGCGTAGCACCGGAAGTAGTTCCTATGGCGCCTACACCAATAAGAGAGGAAGCTAATGATGTTGATCATGAAACTTTGGTTGAAGTTACTACAGAACCTCGCAGGTCGACGAGAAATCGTACCACTCCTGATTGGTATGATCCCATTATGAGTGTCATGTTGGTGGACAACACCGATGACCCTGCGACATATGAGGAAGCGATGATGAGCCCAGATTCCAATAAATGGCAAGAAGCCATGAAATCCGAGATTGGATCCATGTACGAAAACCAAGTATGTACTTTGGTGGACTTACCGGATGGCCGAAAGGCTATCGAGAACAAATGGATTTTCAAGAAGAAAACAGATGCTGATGGTAATGTTACTGTCTATAAAGCTCGACTTGTCGCAAAAGGGTTTCGACATCAAGGAGTTGACTACGATGAGACTTTCTCACCAGTAGCGAAGCTAAAGTCTATGAGGATTATGTTAGCAATCGCTGCATATTATGATTATGAGATATGGCAGATGGATGTCAAAACGGCGTTCCTCAATGGAGACATTGATGAAGATTTGTATATGATGCAACCCAAAGGTTTTGTCGATTCTAAAGATGCTAACAAGGTATGCAAACTTCAACGGTCCATATATGGATTGAAGCAAGCATCCCGAAGTTGGAATCAACGTTTTGATAAGGTAATCAAAAGTTTTGGTTTTATACAAATTTATGGAGAAGCTTGTATTTACAAGAAAGTGAATGGGAGCTCTGTAGCATTCTTAATACTATATGTAGATGACATATTGTTGATTGGGAATGATGTAGACCTTCTTAATAGTGTCAAGGATTATTTGAATAATAGTTTTTCAATGAAAGATCTTAGCGAAGCAGCTTACATATTAGGCATAAAGATTTATAGAGATATTAGGCGCCTAATATCATTGTCACAAAGTACATATTTGGACAAAGTTCTAAAGAGGTTTGGAATGGAAGATAGCAAGAAAGGGTTCTTGCCCATGTTGCCCAATACGACCTTGAGTAAAACTCAAAGTCCTGCAATGGCAGAAGATAGAGAAAGGATGAGTAGGACTCCCTATGCCTCAGCCATAGGATCTCTAATGTATGCCATGCTATGTACTAGACCCGACATTGCACATGCTGTTAGTTTGACTAGCAGATATCAAAGTGATCCAGGAGTGTATCATTGGACAGCGGTCAAAAACATCCTTAAGTACTTGAGAAGAACTAAGGATATGGTTCTTTCATATGGAGGTGATGAACAGCTCGTTGTTAATGCTTACACCGATGCTAGTTGGAACACCGATCCGGATGATTCTAAATCTCAATCTGGATACTTAGTTACTTTGAATGGTGCAGCAGTTAGCTGGAGGAGTGCAAAGTAAAGCGTTGTGGCGAGATCTTCAACTGAATCGGAATACATAGCTGCTTCGGAGGCTTCACAAGAAGCGGTATGGATGAAGGAGTTCATTACAGAGCTTGGTGTGGTTCCAAGTGCGTTGGACCCAATGTCTATCTATTGTGATAACATGGGCGCCATAGCCAATGCGCAAGAACCAAGGTCACACAAGAAGTTGAAGCACATCAAGCTACGTTTTCACGCTATTCGAGAACATGTCCAAGATGGTGACATAAAGATTTGCAAAGTACACACAGATCTGAATGTGGCGAATCCGTTGACTAAACCTCTCCCGAGGGCAAAACATGACCAACACCAAACTGCCATGGGTGTTTGGTATATTACCATGTAATCTAGATTAGTTGACTCTAGTGCAAGTGGGATACTGTTGGAGATATGCCCTAGAGGCAATAATAAAAGTGGTTATTATTATATCTTTGTGTTTATGATAAATTTTTATATTCATGCTATAATAGTATTAACCGGAAACATTAATACTTGTGTGATTTGTAAAATAAATTAGAGTCCCTAGTAAAGCCTCTTTATAATACTAGCTTGTTGGTTAATAGATGATTATGGTTTCCTGATCATGAAAATTGAGATGTTGTTAACAACAAGATCATATCATTAGGAGAATGGTGTGATGGACATACTCCTATAGATAAGCGTAGCATAAAGATCAAGTCATTTTAATAGTTTGTTTGCTATAAGCTTTCTGATACATAGTAACCTAATTCCTTCGACCATGAGATCATGCTAATCACCATCACCGGAAGGATGCTTTGATGACATCAAACACCACACCGTAACTGGGTGGCTATAAAGGTGGCATTGAGTGTTCGGAAAGTATGGGTTGAGGCACATGGATCAAGAGTGGGATTTGTCCATCCATATGACAGATAGATATACTCTAGGCCCTCTCGGTGGAATGTCATCCAATTAGCTTGCAAGCATGTGACTGGCTCACAAGGGATCACATATCACGGGAACGAGAAAATAGTACTTATCAGTAACGAGGTTGAAGTAGGTATGCAGAGATACCGACGATCAAAACCTCGGATAAGTAAACTATCGTGAGACAAAGGGAAATTGGTATCGTATGTAAGTGGTTCATTCGATCACAAAGTAATCGTAGAAATATGTGGGAGCCATATGAATTTCCAGATTCCTCTATTGGTTATTGATCGTAGAAGTGTCTCGGTCATGTTCGCATAATTCACGAACCGTAGGGAGACACACTTAAGGATTCGATGTTGTTGAATAGTTATGGAATGATGAGTAAGAGACCGAATGTTGTTCGGAGTCTCGGATGGGATCCGGGATATCACGAGGAGATCCGGAATGGTCCGGAGAATAAGATTCATATAAGGAAAGTCCTGTTTCGGAGTTCAGAAATGATTCCGGTGTTTTCACCAGGAATGTTCTAGAAGGGTCTGGAAGGTCCGGCACTCCGGAGGGGGAAGGGTACATGGATGTGTCATGACAATGTGAAATGGTTGCATCATGTACTAGGTCACTTGGCTGGGAAAAATGATGACTGAAATCAAATCCAAGTTTGAAAGTCAAACGCCAATTTAAAAAGTCAAATCTGAAGTTTGCTTGGTGGAGGGAGAGTAGGAAACCTACTTAGGGAGGAAGTCCTACTCCCTCCACCCGCCGGCCAAGGAGGAGGAGTTGGAGGAGGACTCCCTCCTCCCAACCGCCTCTATCCCACCTATAAAAGGAGGGGTAGGGCACCCCCTACCCTCACCCCAAAAAACCCTAGCCCCAAGTCGCCGGCGCCACCACCTCCAAGTGCTGCCGCCGCTGCCTAGGGCTCCTCCAACTCATCGAGTTAGGGTTTCCCCAAACCCTAGACGCCGGCCACACCCTCCCCTTGGTGCCCTCTAAACCGTAGATCGCCAAGGCTTCTCTCATACTCCACCATACTCGCTCCGGCTTAAGGCGAAGCCCTGCGAGATATCCCCTCTACTTCCGACACCACGCCGTCGTGCTGCCGGGATCACGAGGAGAGTGCTACAACCTCCACTGCCTACTGGAACAAGGGAGAGGAAGGTCTTCATCGAGTACCGAACATGTGACCGACTGCGGAAGCGCTACCGGAACGCCGCGCCGGAAGGATCGTCTACGTGATCTTGAGATCGCCAAGAGTATGACTACATCACCCACGAGAATCTGCTCTCGTTAACCGCTTTGGAATCTTCGAGGGTGAGTTCTTCTATCGACTCGTTGCTACAATCTAGTAGATAGATCTTGGCTTGTTTGTGTGCATGCGGTAGAATTTTTTTGTTTTCCATCCTACGAACCCTACACGTAGTACTTTCGATAAATAGGAGTGTCGATCCGAACGAGGAGCATAAGGTTTTGACTAGTGGTATGGAGCAGGAAATCTCTCTAAATGCTTAGCAAACGGATTTTTAGTGATTTTCTGATAAAGCAACAAAACAAAGTGCAAGTAACAAAGAAAACAAGCAAACGTATCAAGTGGGCCAATCCTTCCTTAGCAAAGGACAAGCCGGTGGAAATACTTATAAGGACCAAACGTTCTCGAGGACACATGGGAATTCTGTCAAGTGCTTTCGCTTCTAATAGCTGAGTACTCTTCTTTGGTGTTTGTAAGTGTTGTGTGGGTGAACCTGTGCTAACATACCGACCTTACTTGGACTAATACATACCTGTGATTAAACCCCCTACAAGCATCCGCAACTACAGGAAATTAATTAAGATATAAATCTAACCATAGCCTTAAACTCTGAGATCCTACGCTCCCTTGTGCAAAGGTGGCCTAACGGGGGTTCAGGTTTCTGTCACTCCGGCAACCCCACAATTAGTAGCCAAATACACAATGCATTCCCCTAGGCCCATAAATGGTGAAGTATCATGTAGTCGACGTTCACATGACACCAATAGAAGAATGGCACCACAACTTAAATACTAAACCATTGAATAATAACTCAACACAAATCCACTACTAACAACATGACTTCTCCCATGTCCTCAAGAACTAAACGAACTACTCACGAGACATCATATGGATCAAGATCAAAGATGATATGGTAATGGATAACAATCTGAACATAAACAATAATCCAATGGTTACACTCACAATCATCGACTACAATAGTAATCAACACTAGAAAAGTTTCCCCTAATGAACTAAGCAAGTATTCAACACGATTGTTATAGCGGGATGGAGTAATGATGATGATGCTGGTGGAGATGATGGTGTGGATGATGATGATGATCCCGATGAAGCCTAGCTTGATGATGGTGTTGATGGCGACGATCTCCCCTCTCCAGGAAGGAATTTCCCCGGCAGAAATCTGTCTGCCAGAGAGATCTTTCTCTCTTGGTGTTTTCCGCCCAGCAGAGGCAGCAGAAATCTATCTGTGGTCGCTCCCTTGGTGTTAGGGTTCCGTAAGGAAGATATAGGCGAGAGGGCGGAGTCGGAGGCCGAGTAGGTGGGCCACACCTGCCCTAGGCGTGGCCCAGGGGGACCGCGCATAGGGGTGTGGCCCCCCTGTGGCCCTTCTTTGCCTCCCTTTCTGGCTTCCTTCGTCTTTCGGGAAAATATAATTTTCCCATATTTTTCTGGTATTTTTCTGATCTTCGCGAAATCGCATAAAAACACCTCTTTTCCCTCAGAATCCAGACTCCTGCAGTTCATCCTCCAAGAATCATCCAACATGCATAAAAAGATGAAAATACATAAGTATTACCTCATAATAAGACATATATCAATGAATAGAGACAAATTATGATACAGAATGGTGATGCAAATTGGACGTATCAGGGTTCTTGCCCATGTTTCCCAATATGACCTTGAGTAAAACTCAAAGTCCCGCTACGACAGAAGATAGAGAGAGGATGAGTAAGACTCCCTATGCCTCAGCCATAGGATCTATCATGTACGCCATGCTATTTACTAGACCCGACATTTCATATGCTGTTAGTTTAACTAGCAGATATCAAAGTGATCTAGGAGTGGATCACTGAACAGTGGTAAAAAACATCCTTAAGTACTTGAGAAGAACTAAGGATATGGTTCTTTCTTATGGAGGTGATGAATAACTCATTATTAATGGTTACATCGATGTTAGTTGGAACACCAATCCGGATGATTCTAAATCCCAATCTGGATACGTATTTACTTTGAATGGTGCAGCAGTGAGCTGGAGGAGTGCAAAGCAAAGCGTTGTGGAGAGATCTTCAACCAAATCGGAATACATAGCTGCTTCGGAGGCTTCACCAGAGGCGATATGGATGAAGGAGTTCATTACGGAGCTCGGTGTGGTTCCTAGTGCGCTGGACCCAATGTCTATCTATTGTGATAACATAGGTGCCATAGCCAATGTGCAGGAGCCAAGGTCACACAAGAAGCTGAAGCATATCAAGCTATGTTTTCACGGTATTCGAGAGCATGTCCAAGATGGTGACATAAAGATTTTCAAAGTACACACATATCTGAATGTGGCGGATCCGTTCACTAAACCTCTCCCGAGGGCAAAACATGACCAGCACCAAACTGCCATGGGTGTTCAGTATATTACCATGTAATCTAGATTAGTTGACTCTAGTGCAAGTGGGAGACTATTGGAGATATGCCCTAGAGGCAATAATAAAAGTAGTTATTATTATATCTTTGAGTTTATGATAAATGTTTACATTCATGCTATAATTGTATTAACCGGAAACATTAATACTTGTGTGATTTGTAAACTTGTTAGAGTCCCTAGTAAAGCCTCTTTGTAATACTAGCTTGTTGGTTGATAGATGATCATGGTTTCCTGATCATGAACATTGAGATGTTATTAACAACAAAATCATATCATTAGGAGAATGGTGTGCTGGACATACTCCTATAGATAAGCATAGCATAAAGATCAAGTCATTTCAATAGTTTGTTTTCTATAAGCTTTTAGATACATAGTAACCTAATTCCTTCGACCATGATATCATTCTAATCACCATCACCGGATGGATGCTTTGATGACATCAAACACCACTTCGTAATTGGGTGGTTATAAATGTGGCATTGAGTGTTCGGAAAGTATGTAATGAGGCACATGGATCAAGAGTGGGATTTGTCCATCCATATGAAGGATAGATATACTCTAGGCCCTCTCGATGGAATGTCATCCAATTGGCTTGCAAGCATGTGACTGGCTCACAAGGGATCACATATCATAGAAACGAGTAAAGAGTACTTATCAGTAACGAGGTTGAGCTAGGTATGCAGAGATACCGACGATCAAACCTCGGATAAGTAAAATATCGCGAGACAAAGGGAAATTGGTATCGTATGTAAATGGTTTATTCGATCACGAAGTAATCATAGAAATATGTGGGAGCCATATGAATTTCCAGTCCTCTATTGGTTATTGATCGGAGAAGAGTCTCGGTCATGTCTGCACAATTCACGAACCATAGGGAGACACACTTAAGGATTCAATGTTGTTTAGTAGATAAGGAATGTGAGTAAGAATATTGAATGTTGTTTGGAGTCTCGGATGGTATTCGGGATATCACGAGGAGATCCAGAATGGTTTGGAGAATAAGATTCATATAAGGAAACTCCAATTCCGGAGTTTGGGAATGGTTCCGGTGTTTTCACTGGAATGATCTAGAAGGGTCTAGAAGGTTCACCGATCCGGAAGGGGAAGGGTACATGAATGTGTCATGACAAAGTGGAATGGTTGCTTCATGTCCTAGGTCACTAGGCTAGGCAAATAAAAGAGAGAAATCAAACTCCAAAATTGAAAGTCAGAAGGCAAGTTTGAAAAGTCAAACTGGGACAATGTTTCCTGGTGGAGGGAGGAGAGGAAACCTCCTCTCCCTCCACTGCCGGCCAAGGAGGAGAGGGAGTTGGGGGAGTATTCTACCTCCCCCTCCCATAGCCACCCCTCCCTCTCATAAATAGAGGGGAGGGGCTTCCACTCAAGACTACACCAAAAACACTAGCCCCACCCAAGTCGTCGTCGCCGCCACCCCGGCGCAGCTGTCGTGTCCTAGCTGCCGTCGGCCCTACCACCTCCTCCCTCGGCCTCTAAACCCTAGTCGCCAAGGAACCCCTCTACTCCACCTGTTGGAATTATGCCCTAGAGGCAATAATAAAGATGTTATTATTATAATTCTTGTTCATGATAATGTTTATATTCCATGCTAGAATTGTATTAAGCGGAAACTTTAATACTTGTGTGGTTTGTGAACAACACCGTGTCCCTAGTACGCCTCTATGGACTAGCTCATTGATTAATGATGGTTAAGGTTTCCTAACCATGGACATGAGTTGTCAATTGATAATGAGATCATATCATTGGGAGAATGATATGGTGGACAGACCCAAACTAAGCGAAGCAATTAGATCGTGTCATCGTGTTCGTCTTTGCGAAGCTTTTCTTATGTCATATATTGTATTCCTTAGACCATGAGATAATACAACTCCCTGGTATCGGAAGAAAGCTTTGAGGTCATCAAACGTCATCCTATGAGAGGGTGATCATAAAGGTGTCTCTCAGGTGATCGGAAAGTATCTGTTGGGTTGTATGTATCGAGATGGGATTTGTCCCTCCCAAGTCGGAGAGATATACTTCGGGCCCACTCGGTAATCGATATCAACACCGCTTGCAAGCATGTGGTTAAGGAGTTAATCACAAAGTGATATCGGATTACGAAACGAGTAAAGTACTTGCTGTGAACGAGATTGAACTAGGTATGACGGTACCGACGATCGAATCTCGGGCAAGTAAAATATCGCGAGACAAAGGGAATATATATATATATGGGATTGATTGAATCCTGGCATCGTGGTTCATCCGATATGATCATCGATGAATGTGTGGGAGTCAATATGGGTTTCCAGACCCCGCTGTTGATTATTGATAGAAGATCATGTCTGCATATTCTCGAACCCGTAGGGTCACACACTTAACGTGTCTCGACGCTAGGATAGATTGGATAATTGGTTTATGAGTTTTTGTTAGGAGTCTCGGATAGGATCCGGGACATCACGAGAGGTTCCGGAGTGGTCCGGAGAATAAGATTCATATAAGGCAGTGCAGTTTTTGGAGTTCGGAATTGTTCCGGGTTAATCGGTATTGTACCGGAAGCTTCTAGAACCTTTCGGAAGGGGACCAACGTGGCCCCACCTTCCGGGAGGGGGCATGGGCCTATGAGATAGTGCCCTGGCCGCATTGGGCCAGGGGCACAAGGCCCCATAGGGCCCAGCCGGCCAAGAGAGGTTTAAACTCGAGATAGACCTTCTAGAAGGGGGGGTTTCCTTGCCCCCACTCCTTATCCTTTGGGGCCGCCGGTTTGGGCTTGGGGGAGGGGCTAGGGCTGCGCCCCCCCTCTATATAAATAGGGGTGGGGGCGCACCAAACCCCCACACCTTCCCCTCCAACCCTAGCTGCCCTGCTGCCCTCCTCTCTCCCTCCCGACTGCTTGTAGGCGAAGCCCTGCTGCAGAAATTCTCCACCAATTGCACCGCGCCGTCGCGTTGTAGATCCAACCCATCTCTCCACCATACTTGCTGGACCAAGGAAGGAGGAGACGTCGAGGTTCTGCACGTGTGCATCTCACGGAGGCACCGCCACTTGTGGTGCTAGATCGGATCGGATCGCGAGGAGGAGAAGCGAGTACGACTACATCAGCCACGTTCCGACGAACGTTCCGCTGTGCGAATCTTCAAGGGTATGAAGATCTAATCCAATCTCTCTCGTTGTTTGCATCTCCTAGATTAGATCTTGGCTTTCCCTTTGTTCGCATCCGTAGAAAATTTTGATTTACTATGCCGCGAAACCCTTCACCACCTACCCGCTCTGGCTTAGGGCGAAGCCCTGCGGGATCTCCCCTCTAATCTCCGACACCACGTCGTCGTGCTACCAGAATCGCGAGGAGAGAGCTACAACCTCTGCTACCTGCTGGAACAAGGGAGAGGAAGGTCTTCATCGAGTACCAAACGTGTGACCGACTGCGGGAGCATTGCCATAACGCGGCACCGGAAGGATCGTCTACGTGATCTTGAGATCGGCAAGTGAACGACTACATCACCCACAAGAATATGCTCTCCTTAACCGCTTTGGAATCTTCGAGGGTGAGTACTCTATCGACTCGTTGCTACAATATAGTATATAGATCTTGTCTTGTGTGTGTTCATGTGGTAGAATTTTTTTGTTTTCCTTGCTACGAACCCCTACAAAAATAGCCTAAACAAAGAACATGAACCTCCTATCGGTGAGAGACCATGGTACATCACATCTCCAGGGCACCAAGGCCACCATAAATGATGAGTATACGGTGGAAGATTGTGAATACTTTTAATGATGTGAATAAAACAGAAAGACATGTTTTTCTGCAATGGAATGGTTATGGGTACAAAGATTGGTTCATGGTAATAAGTAAATGTGCTATGTGAACATAGTTTGATAGTCATGCGGGTACATGGTAGGCGAGTCAACCATGAATAGCTAAAATCCTTAATTCCAGACTATTTAACACTATTATTCTCCTCACTGTTATCATACATTGTGGCTCCCCGTGCTTCTTAGAGCATCTCCAACACGGACCCCCAAAACGCCCCCATCGGTCTGTTTCTGTCCACGCGGACAGCTTTGGCCCAATTTCTCGGCCCAACCGGCCCGCAAGTGATGTCCGGGGAGGGGAGGTAGACAACCCACTTTCCCGCAAACCGGCCCCAAACTTGGGGAGCTTTGGAGGGAGAGAGTGTCCACGCGGATAATCCCTTGTCCTCCCCTGGCCTACCAGTCGCTCACAACATTCCACCCTCTCCATCTCCTCTTCCCCTTCTTCCCAGCCCGCGCCACCGTCGTTTCCCTAGCCATGGAATCGGTCTCTCCTCCGCCTCCACAATCCAACTTGGGGGATCTCGTCGAGGTGGTGGTGAGGAAGGTGGTGAAGAAGCCCTCCCCAAAAAAGGAGAGGAAGAAGAGGCAGGTGCGGCGCTTGAACCGCAAGGTCAACAAGGAGGCCAAGGAGGCTGCCGCCACTACTGCCATCGCCGCTCAAGTTGAGCAGGTGGAAAAAGAGAGGCTCGAGGCTGGCGGGCTGGTGTAGAGTCAGCTGGCCGCGCAACAGGTGCTGCTGATGCTCGACCGATAAGCGATGGCCGACGCCATGGCCAAGCACTCTACAAGCTCTGGAAGCCAGTGATCTGGGTCATTCAAGCCTCCCTGGAGAATGTTTCCGCCGGTTACGCATTCGCCCCCATACGGCTACCTTCATGGGAATGTGCAGGCACTGGCCATATCTCGCTTCTCTCTACGCAGCTAGTCCCTAGAGTTCGCTGAATCATTTTCCATCGCTCGTGCGACGCCGCCCCACGATTTGAATGCAGAGCACGGACCTAGGGACTCACCGTCAATGCATCAAGCACCACACACATGGGGAATGCCCGACAAAGGGTCCTCTCTTCGGGGCTCCGATGACAATTGCAGGTCCTTCGCACACCCGCCAAGCGTTTGATGGAATGGCGGCTCACAACATGGTATGATTTTTTGATTTCAAAATCCATTGTGTTCATGCCCTTGGTGGAAATTTTGGTTGTAGGCATATCAACATGATGAATTGATGCAATGAAGAAAATATGCCCTAGAGGCAATCATAGATATGATTATATTTCTTATGTATCCATGAGTTATTGTAATGTTCCTTGAATATCCATATTAGGCATCTTGTATTGATTGGGAATTATGTGAATTGTTTGTGAAACTCTTTACTTGTATGGTTATCTAATAGTTTTCCCTAGTCGGAGTTCATGTGAGGACACACATGAATATTAGACTAGCACATCGATTGGTTGATGACTATGTTTTGCAAGTCATAGACATGGAGATGTCAAGCCAATGATGTGGACACATGTTATGAACACAGGGTTGGACTGACCCAACTTGAGACTAGCAATTAGACTTGCAACTATCTCTACACATCGTGTATGTTTTTTCCTTAGACCTGAGATTGTCGCATGTACTTGAGATGTGGATCGACCTACTTTGGGGTTATCAAACGCTACTCCGTAACTGGGTAGTTATAAAGGTAGCTTTCGGGTTTATCCTGAAGCATGCTGCAAGGCATGGTCAATCAAGATGGGATTTGCCCCTCTCTACTAGAGAGAGTTATAGCTGGGACCCTCGAGTAATCGGATTCAGAAATGCATGGTCGTGTTACATATGGTTAAGATTTAACCTAGTAAAAGGATTCCGAATCACAGTATCGAGAAAGGGAGGTCAGCTTGGAGCTAGACCAAATATCGTGAGGCAAAGGTAAAGACATGTACTAAACCTTGTGATGGTTCGTCCGAATGTTTTTTGTATGCGTTTAGGAGTTGGCACATCTTGCTAGAGGCCGCTACCAACTATTGACAGAATAAGTGTATTCCTATCATGTATATACGTATATGAACCTATAGGGTCACACACTTAAGGGGATAGAAGCCTAATAAGGATTGGATTCAAATTAGACTAGGCTTAGGCTACTAATGGGCTGCTGATGTAGAAGCCCACTAGGGACGCCTATATAAGAGAGGGTGGGGCGATCTGACCAGGGTTAGACCATTCCTCCCAGCTGCCACTCCTCACGTCCGTGTTACACGCGCGGACCTAGCAGTCTGACGTCTGACGCTTCTATCCTGTACGTGTGGATACCTCGGAGGTGCTGCAGCTGTAGCACTTGGACGACCCGCGCAAGGGGAGCTGCTCGTGGGACGAGGACGAGGAGGAGATGTAGAACATCTACACTGCCTCGACGCGCTTCATCAAGTTCCGCAACTGCGTGTCTAGTGGTAATCCCGTAATCTATGACAGCAGTATTCCTGGTTTACGCGGTAGAAAATTTTCGTATGCGCTAGTGTAGCCTACCTGTATCCCTTCACTGGTATCAAAGCCAATGTTGTTCAGTTATAGGTTTGGGATGTTTGCATATGGTGATATGCAGATTGATATGAATGATGTGATCGTTTGTATTGCGGTGGTTCAGGATTGATCTATGTTCTTGCTTTCCGTGATCGTTATTCTGA
The DNA here is from genome assembly GCA_916181665.1 of Avena sativa. Taxonomy (NCBI): domain Eukaryota; kingdom Viridiplantae; phylum Streptophyta; class Magnoliopsida; order Poales; family Poaceae; genus Avena; species Avena sativa. The sequence continues at coordinate 279,207,194 of OV702280.1, forward strand.
GGTCGTCGAACGACTTACCCCTATCAGTCAGTTTCCGCCATCGGGGTAGATAGTGACACATAAATCCTATTGAATCACGCGAAGATCAATATGATTGATCGAATCGGAACCTAGATCTAAAATCGATGTACTGTGATCAAAGGAGTTTGATTGAATCGGAACAATAGTTAGTTTATGGTAAATTTGATTTGCCGATCAAAATCCTTAAAGAAAATTGTATAGATACCGCGAGGGGCGCTGCCCCTTCGGGGAGACCCCCTAGACCCCCCCTTTATCGTAGCCCCTTTTGTATCTCGTTAAGGTAACTAGGTGATGCAACTTCACATGATCCGGTAGAATGCGATTCTATGCATAACTTGTTTTTGCAGGATGTATGTGATCAATATGGCCCATATATGTATGTGATGCATGTATAAAATTTATCATGACCCGTGTGTCATGAGTAGGGCAACACGGCAGGAGCCAAATGTGTTGTCAATTATTGTAATGGCCTGCGTGCCAACTTGTGATGATCCCATACTATGTAATTTTGATTACTAGCTGTTAGGAGTAATAGCTTGTATTAGTTCTTGGAGGACTCATCACTTAGAGGATGGCTCACATGGAACATGAAGATGGAGATCATCATGGTGGACAGGTTCTATGGCGATGGAGATCACCATGAGAAAATGGGCCATACTATGTCACATCATATGTGAATGCTATTCTTATGGGTTTTACTACTATGCATGCTTAGATGATAGAAGCAGAACGATCCCTCACAAATTTTAAGTTAAACCATGCCCTCCCAACCAAACCTTGCACCATCCTATGCCTTGTACAATCGTTGGTGGGCCTATGAAATTAGGGTGCCACGGTTTTCCTTGGCTAAATGGGTTTGTATCGGATACCTACACGCATAAGGGTTGGTGAGCTTGACAAGGTCATATTAACAGTTAAGGATCTTGGGGCATAAAGGTTGGGCGCCTAGTTTAGACATAGAGATGTCACCCAATAACAAGAGTCATATATGATATGATTAGCAAGAGTTGCTCACCGATTTACCTTGTCTTCTAGAAGTGATGCTAAAGCTCACTAGTCGACTTGTTAATTGTGGATCTTGAATCACTTAGTATCAATAGAGTGATGTTGATTTAAGTGGGAGTATATGCTATTAAATTGTTTAATATGTTTTACTATTTCATGGTTACATGGCTTAGTATTTTGCATGTTTTCTGTTGTAGATCAATGGAACCAAACACTGCATCACCTTTTTCTTTGCGTTCGATTCTTGACAAAGATAAACTAAATGGACCAAACTATACGGACTGGGTCTGTAACCTGAGAATTGTTCTTAGGTATGATAAAAAGGAAACGATTCTAGATACCCCAATCCCCGATGAACCTACTGATAATGCAACTGCTTCCCTTAAGAATGCCTACACGAGAGCATGCGATGATTCTCTTGAGGTTAGTTGTCTTATGCTTGCATGCATGGAACCTGAACTCCAAAAGAAGTTTGAGAATCAGGAAGCGTACGATATGATCGTCACGCTTAGGGACATGTTCCAAGATCAGGCAAGGACTGAAAGATACAATGTCGCCAAGTCCTTTGTGGAATGCAAGCTGGCAGAGGGAGCAGCTGTAGGCCCCCATGTGATCAAAATGGTTGGTTACAGTCAGACTTTGGAAAAGCTTGGTTTTCCACTAGGCCAAGAGTTGGCTACTGATTTCATTTTGGCGTCTCTTCCATCTAGCTATGGGCAGTTCATTTCGAACTACCATATGCATGGGTGGAGAAGGGCCTTAATGAGTTATGTGGGATGCTAAAAATAGCAGAAAGTGACATGAAGAAGTGTGCAGGGCATAGCCATGTGATGGTAGTGCAGAACAAGCCTAGCTTTAAGAAAAAGGGTACTTCTTGGCATAAGAAGTAGGGCAAGGCTAAGGATACGATCCCTAAGCCAGCACCCAAGCAAAAGGCTGGACTTGTAGATGACACTGAGTGTTTCTTCTATCATGAACATGGCCACTGGAAGAGAAACTGCACCAAGTACCAGGCTTCTTTGAAGAAGAGTGGAAGTAATAGTACTTCCCACTCATGTACGCTTGTTGTAAATGTTGTGGACATTATTCTCACTGATTCTTATGTTAACTCTTGGGTATTTGATATCAGATCGGTTGCTCATATTTGTAATTTGATGTAGGGTCTAATAAGGACTAGAGAAGTGCAGAAAGACGAAGTGGATTTTCGCGTTGGAAATAAAGCAAGGGTTGCTGCATTGTTCGTCGGCGTCATGCAACTTCACCTTCCGTCAGGATTTATTATGGACTTGAATAATTGTTATTACATTCCTAGTATGGGTCAAAACATTTTATCACCTTCATGTTTGATGAAGGATGGTTATTCATTCACGAGTGCAAACAATGGTTGTGTAATCTCTAAGAATGTTATGTTTATGGCTGATGCTCCCATTGTGAATGAGTTATTTATTTTAAATCTTGATGATGCATCTGTTTACAATGTTAGTGCTAAAAGGCTTCATCCTAATGATTTGAGTCCTACATATTTATGACATTGTTGTTTGGGGCATATAAGTGAAAAGCGCATGAAGAAGCTCCATGGTGATGGTCTTCTAACTTCGTTTGATTTTGAATCATACGAGACATGTCAAGCTTGTTTACTTGGAGAGATGACCAAGTCGCCTTTTTTGGGTTTACTCGAGAGAGCAAAAAACTTGTTGGAACTTATGCATACTGATGTATGTGGACCAATGAGCACGACAACCAGAGGAGGATATCACTACTTCATTACTTTCACTGATGATTTCAGTAGATATGGTTATGTCTACTTGATGAAGCATAAGTCTGAAACTTTTGAAAAATTCAAGGAGTTTCAGAGTGAGGTAGAGAATCAACATGGCAAGAAAATAAAGGCTTTGCAATCTGATCGTGAAAGTGAATATTTGATTCACGAATTTAGCAATCATCTTCAGAGATGTGGAATCGTTCAACATCTCACGCCGCCCGGAACGCCTCAAAGAAACGGGGTCTCCGAATAGTGCAATCGAATTTTGTTGGACATGGTTCGATCGATGATGAGCCAGTCGGATTTACCATTATCATTTTGGGGTTACGCTCTAGAAACGGTAGCTTTCACACTTAATAGGGTACCATCTAAATCCGTAGTTAAGACACCATATGAGGTGTGGACTGGAAAGAATCCCAGTTTGTCTTTTCTAAAGATTTGGGGTTGTGATGCATTTGTCAAGCGACTTCAGTCGGACAAGCTAACACCCAAATCGGATAAGTGCATTTTTGTGGGACATTCGAGGGAAACCTTAGGGTATTACTTCTACAACTGAGAAGAGGGCAAAGTGTTTTTCGCTCGTAGTGGTGTTTTCCTAAAGAAAGAATTTCTCACAAAGGGAACGAGTGGAAGGTCGGTGCAACTTGAAGAAGTTCAAGATGAGCCAGTTGGGGATGCTTCTATGAGTGATGCTATTGTAGCAAAACAAGTTGAGGAACCCATGGCAATATAAGCACCACAACCATGAAGGTCGGTGAGGCTCCGTGAAACTCGGGAATTATTATTGTTAGATAATGATGAGCCTGCGACCTATGCTAAAGCGATGGTGGATCCAGACTCTAAGAAATGGCTGATCACCATGAGATCCAAGATAGAGTCCATGGGAGACAATCAAGTTTGGAACTTGGTTAACCTGCCAGATGGTTTTAAATCCATCGATTGCAAATGGATCTATAAGAAGAAGATTGATATGGATGAAAATTTTCACATCCATAAAGCTTGACTTGTTGCAAAAGGTTTTCGACGAGTTCAAGGAGTTGACTACGACGAGACTTTCTCGCCCGTAGCGATGCTTAAATCTATACGGATTATTCTAGCCATCGCTGTACATTTTGACTATGAAATATGGCATATGGATGTCAAGACGGCTTTCCTAACTGGAATCCTAACTAAGGACATGTATATGATGCAGCCCGAAGGTTTTGTTGATCCAAACAATGTTGGAAAGGTATGCAAACTTCTAAAGTCTATTTATGGGCCGAAACAAGCATCTCGGAGTTGGAACATTCGATTTGATGAAGTTGTAAAGGAGTTTGGCTTCATCAAAAATGAACAAGAACCTTGTGTTTACAAGAAAGAAAGTGGGAGAGCGCTTGTATTTCTAATCTTATATGTAGATGACATATTGCTGATTGGAAATGACATTCCTATGATCAAGTCTGTTAAGACCTCGTTGAAAAATAGTTTTTCGATGAAGGACTTAGGAGAAGCGTCATATATTCTAGGAATCAAGATCTATAGAGATAGATCAAGGAGGCTAATTGGATTAAGCCAGAGTACATACATTGAAAAAGTGTTGAAACGGTTCAGCATGGAAGAGGCTAAGAAGGGGTTCTTGCCCATGTCTCATGGCATTAAACTCAGCAAGACTCAGTGTCCTTCGACTACTAATGAGCGTGAGCGCATGAGAAGGGTTCCATATGCTTCGGCTATTGGATCCATCATGTATGCAATGATATGTACTCGCCGAGATGTTTCCTATGCTCTAAGTGTTATGAACAGATACCAGGCTGATCCAGGTGAAGGTCAATGGACAGCAGTAAAGAATATCCTTAAGTACTTGAAAAGGACTAAGGATGTGTTCCTAGTTTATGGAGGTGAGGATGAACTCAGTGTAAGGGGTTACATAGATGCAAGTTACCTTAACGACTTAGATGACTCCAGATCGCAATCTGGTTATATGTTTGTCATGAATGGTGGTGCTATGAGTTGGAAAAGTTCCAAGCAAGATGCTATGGCCTCCTCTTCAACAGAAGCTAAATATATTGCTGCCTCGGAGGCTGCAAAGGAAGTTGTTTGGATTAGGAATTTCCTGATCGCTCTTGGTGTGGTTCAAGGCGCGTCCAATCCTATGGACGTTTATTGTGACAACAATGGTGCTATTGCACAAGCCAAGGAACCTAGACAGTACCAGAAGAATAAACATATTTGCATGCGTTACCATCAGATTCGAGAGTTTGTTGAGGATGGTAGTGTCATGATATGCAAAATACATACGAACTCAAATGTTGTTGATCCCTTTACAAAGCCACTCCCGCAGCCTACGCATGAGGCGCACGCAAGAGAAATAGGTATTAGATACAATCTAGATTGACTCTAGTGCAAGTGGGAGACTGGAAGAAATATGCCCTAGAGGCAATCATAAAGATGATTATATTTCTTATGTATCCATAAGTTATTGTAATGTTCCTTGAATATCCATATCAGGCAACTTGTATTGATTGGCAATTATGTGAATTGTTTATAAAACTCTTTACTTGTATGGTTATCTAATAGTTGTCCCTAGTCGGAGTTCATGTGAGGACACACATGAATATTAGACTAGCACATCGATTGGTTGATGACTATGTTTCACAAGTCATGGACATGGAGATGTCAAGCCAATGATGTGGACACATGTTATGAACATGGGGTTGGACTGACCCAACTTGAGACTAGCAATTAGACTTGCATCTCTCTCTACACATCGTGTACGTTTTGTCCTTAGACCTAAGATTATCGCATGTACTTGAGATGTGGATCGACCTACTTTGGGGCTATCAGACGCTACTCCGTAACTAGGTAGTTATAAAGGTAGCTTTCGGGTTTGTCCTGAAGCATGCTGCAAGGCATGGTCAATCAAGATGGGATTTGCCCCTCTCTACTTGAGAGAGATATCTCTAGGCCCCTCGAGTGATCGGATCCAGAAATGCATGGCCGTCCTACATATGGTTAAGAGTTAACCTAGTAAAAGGATTCCGAATCACAGTATCGAGAAAGGGATGTCAACTTGGAGCTAGACCAAATAGCGTGAGGCAAAGGAAAAGACATGTACTAAACCTTGTGATGGTTCGTCCGAATGTTTTTTGTATGCGTTTAGGAGTTGTCATGTCTTGCTAGAGGCCGCTACCAACTATTGACAGAATAAGTGTATTCGTGTCATGTCTATACGTATATGAACCTATAGGGTCACACACTTAAGGGGCTGGAAGCCTAATAAGGATTGAATCCGAATTAGACTAGGCTTAGGCTACTAATGGGCTGCTAATGTAGAAGCCCACTAGGGACGCCTATATAAGAGAGGGTGGGGCGAGCTGACCAGGGTTAGACCATTCCTCCCATCCGCCACTCCTCACGCCTGTATTACACGCGCGGACCTAGCAGTCCGGCGTCTGACGCTTCCACCCTGTACATGTGGATACCTCGGAGGTGCTGCAGTTGTAGCACTTGGACGACCCGCACAAGGGGAGCTTCTCGTGGGACGAGGACGAGGACGAGGAGGAGACGTAGAACATATACACTACCTCGACGCGCTTCATCAAGTTCCGCAACTACGCGTCTAGTGGTAATCCCGTGATCTATGACAACAGTATTCCTGGTTTACGCGGTAGAAAATTTTGATTCACGCTAGTGTAGCCTACCCGTATCCCTTCATGCAAGACATTATCAACAATGGGTATGATAATGGGTTTTACAGTGGGAAAGATGATGGCCTCGGTGGGCAAGATGATGGGAAAGGTGGAGGGCAAGAAGATAGCAAGATGAGGTGTGGCATCCCGCAAAACCACTACTAGAAAATCGCGTTGTTGTTGTGCATTGCATCATCATGACCGCATTCTCATGTCATCATGCCACATTGCATTTGAGTATCGTCATCATCATGCATATTATTTTGCCTAGAAACTATTTGCGAAAGGCTATGGTTTTCTGAAAACTAGCCCTCCTTCTATTTCAAATTAAACCCCGGGTGCTGCCGGATATTTTGTTTGTCTAAAAACTATTTGCAAAAGTTCATCGCAAATTAAATAAAAGTTATACTATTTTTAGTGGGGGCAGTCGAACGGGCCGACCCGACCCAAACGACCACCCCCAGAACCTAAAACGGTCCACCTAATCAGCCCCTCTAAATCCTAAAGCTACCAACCTATCTACCCACCCCTCTGGCCACCTCACCCGGACCAATCCGTGACCGCCACCTCACCTTTCCCCTCCCTCTACCCTATCCCACGCTGCCACTTGGCCTCTCTCCCTCTCTCCCCAATCACCCACCACACAACACACACACACGCACACCACCTGAACCAACCATCAGCCTCACACCGATCCGGTCCACCCCTGTCCCCCCGCCTGGGTCCCACCTGTTCCCTGGCCCACCCCGACCCAGTCTCCACCCGCGCCTCCCTCTTCCTCTCTCTCCCTCCCGCACGCTCCCACCACCCCCCGCCGCTCGCCTCGCCCCGGCAGCAGCCGCCGCTCCATCGCGGCCCCCCCTCCCGTCGCTCTCCCGCTCGTCGCCGACACGCTCGCCACCCTCGACCGCCCCGCCACCAGCCGCCGGAGCCGCCCTCTGCTCCCCGTCGTCCCTCCTCCTCCCGCCGCTTCGCTCGCCACCGCCTGCACCACCGCCGCCCAGCGCCTCCTCCTCCCGCTCGCCTCCGCTCGCCCCGCTCCGCCCCCTCGAGCTCCTCCCGCAACCGCCTCCCTCGCCTCGCTCTGCTCCTCCGCCGCCCCGCGCCGGCGCGCCCGGCCGCGCCTCCCGCCGGCCACGCCCTCCCGTGCGCGCGCTCGCCGCGCCTCTCCCTCCCTCTCTCAGGTGGCTCCCCTCCTCGAGCTGCGCCGCCCCGGCCCGTGCTCGCCGGCCAAGCCCCGCCGCCCTCCGGTCGCCGCCTCCACGCCCAGCGACCTCCTCCCCGCCGGCCAGAGCGCGGCCCCCGACGCCGCCTCGTCTGCCTCGACCCCGCGCGCCGCCGCCCGCCGCGTCCTCTGCCTCCACCTCGCCGATGGCGCCGCCTCCGCACGCCCCGACGCCGGCGCTCCTTGTCCGTGACCCTCCTCCTCGTCGTTGCCCTGCCCGAGCGATGCGTCCTCGCCCCCACCCTAGTCGTCCTCGGTTCTGTGATCGTGGCCGCTTCCTCGGCTTTATTCCTTTGCTGAGTTGATGATGGTAGTGGTGTTGAGATAATAGTAGTGGTTTGGCTAAATGAAGATTTTGTGGTGGTGTTGATGCGATGCAACTGCACTCCCAAAGACAAGGTCGTCACCAACGAAATTCGGCACCAACAACGTAACCGCGATGCCCCAAGGTCACCTCCACGGAACGTCAAGACCCTGTTCCCGGAACTCCATGTTCTTCCTACCGGATGCCGAGACCCCGAGTACGCCAACATGGACCCGACCAGTTCGCCGAGAACCCCTCCCGGACCCGATGACCGCCAAGATCGCCACCGGTATGACAAGCACTTCGCCGCGGAACGCCAAGTTCATCTCCCCGGGCACCGTGCGACAAGATCTACTTCACGGATCCGAAGACCCCGGTACCCGATCCACTCAAGTCCGCCATTGTCGACAAGATCGACCCCGACCAGGAGAGTCCGATGCGCCCCTGACGCCGAACCAAGTCCTGCTTCCCGGATGCCGAGGTCACCGACACAGAACAACAAGATCTACCCAGTAATCCGAGAACGATCCCGCCGAGGCCGTCGAACCCCGAACCCCGGAAACCCAAGATCGACGAACCCTAATGTGTGACCCCTTTTCCCGAACCCTATTTTATAATATAAAACAACTTGTCGCATATTAATTGTCCATGCATGCATATTGTCTTGTGGTTTGGGGGCCTTATGCCGATTCACCTAATAATTAAATATGGGGCCCATATGCGGGCAACTCTAGTCTTATATTGGCCTCATTTAAATTTGTGTAGCGAACCGGTGCTATCTTTTGCCATGCTAAAACAACATTTAATTGCGGGGTAGCTAAACAACTTGAACCATTTAATTAATGTCGGGACCCCGGTTCCGCTTAATCTGGCCTAATTGCATCGCCTTCTGCCATGTCATACATCATACATGCATCATGCCGATCTTCTGCCGTTGTATTAAATAGTGCATCCGGTGTTTCTTCTAGTGCTTTGGTTCTTCGCGGATAAGGCCGTTGAGTTGATGTGAGCTTCGCCCCGATCTTCGGACGAACCTTCGGCAATGTTTTCAGGCGAGCATCTCCCCCTTTCTACCTATCTTACTTTTATAGTATTTATTCCCTCCTGTTGATCTATTGCTATCTGTGTTGCGTTGCCCTAGTTTTCGTACCCGTAATATCCCTTGCAGCCCTATATTGCCTTGGACACATCCTATTACCTGTTGTTTGGTAGATAGTTGGACTTGCGCGTCGTAGTCGCTTGCTCAAGTGCTGTTGCGTGTTGACAATTGCCACAGCTGTTGGAGAATTGCCGCCTGTTTGATGTTGGAGATGATCATGGTTTTACTTATGGTCCACTTTAATTACTGTTTAACAATTAAAATTGAATTAAGCAGAGGCATCGGTGGGTGATAGATAATATTTGGTTCCGACCGCCCACTTGTGTCCCGTAGGACCCGAGTTCTTGACACCTGTTCCGAGATCGAGCGCGCTAACCACAGGTGGGGAGATATGGGCCCCCCATTGATTATTACCTGATTTCAAAGTATTGTACTGGGGGCCACAAACTAGTTTGAGGTTTTATTTACTATCCTGTACTTATGCCATGTTTACTGCTTTAATTAAATTGTGCGACAGATAGCACCTGTACTGTTTAGGATCGGGACACGTTTTCGCGGTGTCGACAGTCCCCGTTTGGGGATTTGCTGTCGTTCACAGCCGTCTACCCAAACCCTAAGTCCGTCTCGGAGACCGGCCGACTTCGTTGCGGGTGTCGACTTGGTGGGGTGGCCCCCATGTACTTGCTTTGGATCTGGGAACGTCGTGACTTAGGCCCCGCCGACATACCGATGGGTGTATGTTAACTGATCTGGCAAAAAGGGTCGAAGTGCTTGTGGATACTTTGGTGCACCCCTGCAGGGTTAAATCTTTTCGAGAAGCCGTGTCCGCGGTTATGGACGACTTGGAGCACAGTGCTTGATCATAGACAACTATAACTAAAGTTTATTGTTATGAATTGACTTGTATCCGATATGACTAGTAATCAGCTTCACTACAACGGAATGGCTGAATAAAAGTACCAACAACTGCTGGGTTTTGGGTTATCTCATGCTAATTGTATCTGACTAGTAAGTGTCGCAACTACAACGGAATGGTTAACTAAAACGGCCCACTGCTTATTTTATCAGGATGATTACCTATACCTGACTAGTAATTACTGCAACGATAACTGAATAAATCAAACTGCCAACGGTGTGAGTTCCTCGGTTGACTTCCTCGTTTGGCCTCGAGGGGGAATACCAGGATGGGATTGTTTGGTGTTAGTATCAGGTTGGATCCGAATAGGTCTCTCTTACCCCTCTCTGATAGCCGCCAGTTGTATCGAGTCTCTATAGGTTGTTTAGTGCATGCTGCCACTGCCGCTTCAGTCCACCATACCTATGTAGGCGAGGACCGCCGAATTCTAGCCTCGCCGTGTACTGGCCTCAGTACTGACGCTCCTCTTTTTCCTTTGCCCTTTGTCGGCACCCCTTTTGTTTTGAGCAGGTTTTGAGATCGACGTCGTTAGCAGGGTTACCCTTCCGGCTTGGCCTGGGCAGGGTTATGGACGCCATTGGTTATTCTTCAGGGCTCTTAGCCCCATTTGCATCTTGTCCGTAGTCGGACGCTCTGTCATTTTCAAGGTGATTTGGATCTTTGTATATTGTATCTGTATTCTTGACTCATGGAGTCGTGTTGTATATATATATATCTGTTCTGTGGGTCCCATCGAGGACTGTTGTGTAATGTTATTACTTCGTTTTCCACCCGCACGAAAGTGCCTGGTGGGCACCTTCGAATCGTTTCTATGCGGGTTTGGCGGGTTTCGCTAAAACTTGCATAGGGCCGATTCTGAGGGTGTTACATGAGGGGCGTTGGATGATGATGGAGAGGGATTTGAAGATGCACAAGGATACTCCAATAGGACCGGCAACTACACGGATGAGGAAGACAAGCTCTTGTGTGATGCATGGTTGTTCATATCTCAAGGCCCCATCCAAGGCGCCGAGCAAAAGGGAGGTGCATTTTGGAACCGTGTCACCGCCTATTTTCATCAATACAAGAAACTCCCTCCCTACAAAATCAAGAGCACCTGCAATAACAAGTCCTTGCAACATCAGTGGTCACATATCCAACAAGAGTGCAACAAGTTCACGGGCACCTACAATGGCATCAAGATACAGCCACAAAGTGGCACCAGAGGGGTTGCCATCAAAGTTCCACAAACACTAGCGGCGTTTAAGGCTCAAAATGGAGGAAGATCATTCAACTTGGTCCATGCTTGGCTCAAACTACATCAAGCTTCCAAGTGGATTGAACTAGTTGCAACCATGCAAACTCAATCAAAAGTTTTCGGCAAGAAGATAAACAATGAGGGAGATGATCTTGAGAGCAAGGAGCTCAAAGGAGGTTTGGGAACTCGCGGGGATCGGCTATGGGGACAAAAGCTTTCCAAGGAAGATTTGAAGCGTGCGGTGGCTACTCTCTCTCTTTGCAACAATCCTTGAAATATATTATTGAAGAGAAGGAGACCACAAGTGGCAAGAGAGGAGAGATCTAGAAACGAGCTAAATATGACCGGTTCAAAAGCTTCATGGTCTCATGGACACACTTCAAGAGAAGTATCGCCAAGATGCTGCCACCAAGGCCGAACAACTTCGCATTGAGGGCGAGAAGCTACACACCGCGGCCGAGATTGCAGAGGCTGCCAAGTTGGATGCAATCACAAGGGCAAGAGAGGTTGAGCTCAAGGTCTTCATGGAGGAAACCCGTATGATGACCCCAAGATCTTAGCCTCTTGGACGAGGAGACGAGAGCTTGGTATGTGAAGAAGAAGACAATCTTGGAGTAGGACATGTGATGAAATTCATTTTTTAGTTGGTTCCGATTTGGTACTATCGCCCATCACAGGTAAAACTTGATTTTGGATTTGGTTGTAATGCAAATTAATTATATTTGTATTTAAACTTGGTTTAGTAGTAAAAATGATTGAAAAAAAGAAAAATACCGCGTGGACCGAATATAGGGTACCACGTTGGGTGCACCGGCCGGACAGAGGCCAAGCATACGTCTGCATGGCCCCCAAATCGGTGTCCACGCGGACCGTTCCGAACCAAATTTAGGGGTCCGCTTTAGAGATGCTCTTATATCATGTCTGTTCGTTATCAATTCCAAAATCTCTCACATGAGGGTCTGGATTTTCTAAACAATGACAAGCTTTATCATTTCCAACGAACAAAGTATGTGCCTTTGCACGTAGGTCATTAGATCATTTTAATGTAACCCATTCTACTTGAAACTACTCTAATAATGTAATAAAAAGCTACTTCCTCTGGTTCATATTAATTGACTTTAATTTGTTAAAATTTGGATGAACCTATATATTAAATAGTGTCTAGATTCATTAAATCTAGACAATCTGAGTCAATTAATATGGCCGGAGGGAGTATATCATTTAGTTGATGTAGAAGCTGGGAAACATATTCTCTTTTTCGTTTTTTTTTTTTTGTAATTGTATGCCTCTGCCCGAGAGAAGTCAAAAATGTTACTATTCACTATCCTTCTAAAAATGGTACTCTCTCCTATCATGTTCCTGATTTAGTACTCTCTTCTATCTAGTCAAGTTTATTTAAATAAATTTAAGTTAATTAATATGAGTCGAAGGGACTATAAAATTATATCAGATCGATGACACTTATTATACCTCGGAGGAGATAGTATTATTTTAGTGTTGTGTAATGATTATGTGTTTTTACTAAAAGATCCCAAAAAAAGTTAAGACGCAGGCCACATTTTTTCGAGCAGAGGCCAGCCTCTGAAGGGGAAAGAAAGTCCAAGGCCGATCCTAGCATGTGACCAACTCAAAGCCCAGAATCCCCTAATAAGAAAAGAAAAAACCGAAGGCCCACTTCCATGCCTCCTCTATTCATGCCTGACTCGCCGCACCTCCCGATTCCCGACATCCGTCCCGAGCCTCCGACCACCGGAGAGCGCAATAAATCGAGGCGGAACCGCCCCGGAGAGCCTCGTCCTGGATGGCCGGCCGCGGCGACCGGGATCAACCAATCCTCCAGCGTTTCTTCCCTTGGCGAGGTATGCCCATGAGCCATAGCCCTAGTTTCGTCAGCCGTCCTGTATCGTTGGTGCATTCACGAGCTCCCAAAAACTTCGCGTCTTGTGCAGATTTGGTGTTAGAAGTTAAGTTCCATTCCAGTTTCTCTGATGCTCCGTTGGGAATTTTAGCTGTAACAACCTCTCATTGGTCCAACACAGTTTGCTGGTGTCAGGAGGCAGTTAAAACTACTCTATAATGGTCGTACAGTCTGAGTCGGGTTAGCCCTGTCCATTATGCTCGAATTATACATGGATAATGGAGAATTGGAGATATTAAAACGTGTAAGAGTACAAAACTTCCGATTTAGTCACGTTATGTGCATTGTTCCTTGAGCCTATTCACATATAAAAACTTCCACTCCTTGGGTCATTGGGTGGTTCTTAACCACCTAGCTAGCTCTTAAGAATAAACAAAACCCAGTTACCTCCTTGAACAGAGCAACAACCAAGCAGCCAACCCAGCCAGCTAACATGTTCTGCAAATTACAGATTCGTTAGCGTTGTGGCCAGCCTGGATCTGGCATGTATTATCAATACAATGCAAAGTCTATCGAACAAGGATCATGCGCTAATTAGGAGCTTAACAAGGGGTTAGGCAATGCCCAGTTAAATGTGCAAACATGTAGTATTAACTAGTGCAGCCTGTATACAGCCGAGGCTAAAAACTTTGCCACTGGACTATAACTATTTATTCTATAGAGGAAATCATGTTGACTGTACAAGATTTCAAAGAGGGACAAATTGCTATGACTAATGAGGCACATATTTCGTAATTCATAATCTTGATTTTGTGCTATATATTCAGCATAAAACACCAAGGCAATGATATCGGCATCACACAATTGCATCCATGAGCAAAATTAAGGATTGGTTTAAAACACTATTCATCAGGTCAAAACTTTTGTTTCTTTGTCTGTATGTAGTTTCTGTACATTTCTCTACGTCTACAAAATAGAAAGGATCAGCGAATCCTTTAAAAGGCGGATGCCAATCGCACGGTGCCAAGAGTGACTGACTATAAGCTAAGAATGTTTAGGAGAGTAACTCTGTTCTGGACCAATCTCCTGAACAGAAGTCCTACTCCAGCCTCAAGATCTCCGATGCTGCAACCTAGCATCAGCATCTGCTCCTCCTTGCACACAACTGAGTTTTTCTTCTGGAATGCCTTGGAGACGAGAGACCGTTTTGGCATCGCAATTTGCTTGGACAAGAGCTGTAATGTTGACTCGAGAAGAGATGTAGTGATCTCTCTAGCCTCGCTCAACAATCTGACCATCCTGCAATCTTCCTTGTCAGAAGTAACCTTCTTGGCAGCCTTCTTAAAATGTTTCTTCGCCTTCTTCACCAAACGGAAGTATGAACGGATCCCGACTTGGACGGCTACATCATCTCCTTTTCTGATAGCCACTTGCAGGTCTTGGATGACGGCCTTCAATTCGGTGAAGTCTGCTTGGATGGAATTGCAGAGATCCAAGATCTCAAGGGAGCACTCCATTTCTCCATCCAACATCTTCCTTTGCTGGGAAGAGCACGCTTGGTTGCTGGGCAGGCACATGATCTCCTCGATAGAACAGTACATCTCTCCAAGCCTCGAGAAACAATCAGAGATTGTCTCCATGGCCAAGGAAGGTGAAGAGATGCATGCCTCTAGGCTGCACAGCTCCTCTTCAACTTCGCGTTGAGGCCTAGAAGGCAAGCTAATTGATCTTAGATGGCAAGCCATATCTGTTGCTGAAAGTGTTGTCTCTGTATTGAGTCTTGAGTTTGAGAGGATGAGAATGAGGGAGCTAATTTTCTTTTGATGTTTTGAGCTTTCTGCTGAGGCCTATTTATACAAAAGAAGCTTATTGGACAGCATCATTTTGATGGTAGACAAATAGAATCCTGCCATCTCATCTCCAAAACGCTGTCTTTCAAGATTTTAGTTCTGGCAGCAGCACATGAATCTGTCATCACTCATGTGCATTCAGTTTTTTAGTCATGTAATGACCTCATTTAGCTACCACAGTGTCATGTTCCATTTATTGGCAACACGAATCAGCACGGTGTTTTGCTCTACTGGCTGATTTCGCATAATTGCATGCTCCAGATATATTTCGATGGGTTCCTAGCCGAATTAATTATTGATGCCGTGTAGTATACCACCTAATTTTATGACAATAATTTGGGTATATATTGTACTCTTTACATTTAATAATACTTGAGCGCTCAGCCTTGTGGGTTGGGGCTGTTTTTTTATCTATGGATAGCCTAATGCACCGTGCAGAGATCCTTTGCTCGTTGTTGAGCCAACACCGGGCATCTAAATAACATGGAAATTTCCTTCTGCACCGCACAAGGATGCATTGCTTGTTGCTGAGATAACACATCGCATCTGAATAACATGGCATCTCATAGTAAAGAAGTTCATAGCTTAGCTTGACTAATGTGTGCTAACTACTGTTATGACAGTTAAAAATTGTCAGCATCTAGTGATTTTTCCCCTGGGAAGTTAATCAGAACTAACTGCTCGAGACTTGGATGATGTATCACAACATGCATGTAAAGTAAAATCAGCATCAGGAAATGGACCAATATTTTTTTATGTTTCACAGTTGAGTAATCTTCTGTACAATTCCTCTATTTACCATTGAAAAATGTTATGGTGATCAGCCAATCCTCTAAAAGGTGGATTCCAATTCCAATCACATGGGGTCAGAGTTGGTGTTTTATTTCTATCTACTCAGAATATTCAGAAGAGAGACTCTGCTCTGGATCAATCTCCTGATCAAAGTCCCAACTGAGCTCTCCAGATTAACAATGTCCAACTCCAGTGTTTGCGATTGCTCCTCAAATGTGACTCTTTTCTTCTGGAAAGTCTTGGTGAAAAAGACCAGTTGGTAGGGCTCGGCATCGCCGTTTGCTTCGACAGAAACTACAAGGATGATTCAAGCATTGAGGTAGCAACCTCTCTTGCTTCAGCCGACAGCTTGAGCACCCTGCAGCTCTCCTGGTCAGTTGGATCAGACTTCTTGATAATCTTCTTCAACTGTCTTTGTGCCTTCTTGGTCACACGGGTGTGAGACTGGATCTTGGCATGAACAGCTGCGTCATCTCCTCTCTTGAGAGCCAACTGCATCTCCTGATTGTCTGTCTTGAGCTCAGAGAAGCTCCCTTGCACGGCGTTGCAGAGCTCGAGCATTACAAGAGAGCGTGCCAGCTCCGCCTCCACTGCTTTCCTTTGATGTTGCTTCGAAATGCTAATTTGGCTGCTTGGCAAGCACATGATCTCATAAATGTTGTTGTACACAACTCCAAGCCTCTTGAAGCCATCAAGCATCGTTTCTATGCTCGCGGAAGGTGAAGACATGTTTGCCTTCAGGATCTGCAGATGTTCTTCAATGTTGGTTTTCTCATTGGAGTGGGGGCTTGGAAGGCACACTCGCGGATCTGAGATGGCAAGCCATGTTTTGAGTGGAAGCTGAAGAGTTTTCTTTTTATCTGGAAAATGGAAGAGAAGAGGAGCGGAGCTGTGCTGGAATGGTGCTCACCCGGTATGGCTTACCTCTTTTTATAACCAAACTAAGACGAAGCCACTGCATGTCTGACCCTGTAGACAGCAAGAATATTGTCAAGGATGAAGTGCCCATCTCCTTGATAAGCTGATATTTTTTATATGTTCGATCAGCATGAGAAGCATCTCTAACAGCCTCAAGTTTCTACTTGATCTTATGGCCATCCTGTCATGTCTCAATTATTGGCGGCAAACTCATCTACACAAGTGTATAGCTAACTGCCAGATCTAGATCCAGATCATGAGACCACTGAGCATACAGTGAGATGATTAGAGGAGGAGTTTGACTTCACCTTGAGGTTCCAACGCTGCACGTCGTGCTTACCTGTTGAGCATCGCTGGCATGTTTCTGATATTGCTTTCAGTATATGATTTCTGCAATCTCACGATGGTGCAATTCTCTATGGGTGCCTGGGGCGCTCCAAACTAGGCCTTTCGTATTCATGTTCCAGTTAATGCCAGATGCAGATCGTGAAATCAGTGAGCGTGCAGCAAAACCATTAGTGTAGAGATCTAGTTTGATGATCACACGCTGAGGTACCAACGCAACAGGACGTGTTTATCTGGTGAGTGTGGCTTGCATGTTTCTACCGTTCAGGATATGATTGACGCAATCTCAGGATGATGCGATTCTCTATTGGTGCATCACATTTCAGTTTTTGTAGGGAGATGGCCATGTTATGCGTGCACAGTCCAACACTTCTTCAATGGGGGAATTAACCAAGTAGTATCTGTTCCATGTGTGTTTTCTGATTGATCAGTAAACATTAATTGTTAAGTAGTGCTTATTATGATCTCTCTCACGAAGTATAAATAAATAAATGAGATGGAATTCTATTAGTTATGGAGGCTTGAGATAAATGCAATGGCCTCCTCATCTTTTTTTATTGTTGTACATAACGAAATATATAAATTTGAATAACATGAGATGACCGGCAAACTTGAATGCTCTATACCAATTGCTGTCGTAAGGGTCGATTATTGACCTTTCAGAGTGAATTATTTTGTTTCGAAGGAAGGAACTTAAACTTATATAGCTCCAACTTGCAGGTTCATGAGTATCTATATGCAGTCTCAGGTTTGTATGTACTAGATCAAAATTTATGTTTCTCAACGGAGTGTTTCTGTACAGCATATGTCTACTAAGAAAGTTGATTTCATGATCATCAAATCGGGCCTCTAAAAGGTGACGCCAATCTTTAGGGATCAGAGTTGATGCACCATCCCTCTACAAGCCAAGTGTATTGAGAGGACAGATCCTGCTCCAGAGAGCCTCGCCCTGGATGGCAGCCCGCTGCCGACCGAGATCAAGCAAAGCCCTCCAGCGTTCTTCCCTACGCGAGGTATTGCCTATAGCCCTAGTTTTGTCAACAATCTTGTATTGTTGTTACATACACGAGTGATTGTTTCAGCTCGCTATTTCCATGGTCCTCAAAAACTTATCGTCTTGTGCAGAGTTGATATTAGAACTGCAGTCCAACATATTTAGCCAGTGTCAAATGCAGTAAGTCAGCGCTATGCATTATCCTCGAATGGTATAGATAATGGAGATACTAAAATATGCAAGAAATGACAACTCTCAATAGTCATGTTATGTACATTGTGCTTTGAGCTTATTCACATATAAAAATTTCCACTCAAGCAGCGAGGCATCAAGTGGTTCTTAACCTCCTAAAGTAGCTCTTCAGAAAATAAATGACAATTACATTCTTAAACAGAGCTTACCTTATCTTTCTCAAGGTTCATTCCAAATATATATCATAAGAACTAAAAACAATCAATGAAATATGTCCAGATTTTACAACAACTATGGCAGCCAACCCAGCCAGCTAACACGTGCGAATTACAGTTTCTTTAGAGTCGCGGACAGCTTGGATCTGCATGTTTTATTGATACATAGCTAAGCCTATCACACAACGGTCAGGAAACATGACCAGTTAAATACATCAAACACCTATTGATTGGTGCAACGCGTATACAACCGACAAAATGTTTACCACTGGACTGTAACTATTTATTTCTGCAGAGCAGATCATTTTGATTTCACAGGATTCACTGGACTGTTAATGGTTTCTACAGAGCAAATCATTTTGACTGTACAAAATTTCAAAGAGGAAGCAATTGCTATGACTAATGATGCCCAACTTTGTAATTCATAATCTTGATTTTGTGCTATATATTCATCACAAAGCACCAAGATAATGATATCTGCATCACATAATTGTATCAATGAGCAAAATCAAGGATTTATTTTCACACTATTCATTAGGTCAAAACTTCTCTTTCTTTGTCTATGGAATTTCTGTACATTTCTATATATACACAAAATGAGAAGGATCAGCGAATCCTTTAAAAGGCGGATGCCAATCGCACGAGGTCAATGATTACTGACTATACAGTAAGAATGTTCAGGAGAGTAACTCTGCTCTGGACCAATCTCCGGAACAGAAGTCCTACTCCAGCCTCAAGATCTCCGATGCTGCAACCTAGCATCTGTATCTGCTCCTCCTTGTACGCAGCTGAGTTTTTCTTCTGGAATGCCTTGGAGACGAGAGACTGTTTTGGCATTTCAATTTGCTTGGACAAGAGCTGCAATGTTGACTCGAGCAGAGATGTAGTGATCTCTCTAGCCTCGCTCAACAATCTGACCATCCTGCAGTCTTCCTTGTCAGAAATAACCTTCTTGGCAGCCTTCTTAAAATGTTTCTTCGCCTTCTTCACCAAACGGAAGTAAGACCGGATCCCAACTTGAACGGCTACATCATCTCCTTTTCTGATAGCGATTTGCAGGTCTTGGATGATGGACTTCAATTCAGCGAAGTCCGCATAGATGGAATTGCAGAGATCCAAGAGCTCAAGGGAGCATTCCATTTCTCCATCCAACATCTTCCTTTGCTGGGAAGAGCACGCTTGGTTGCTGGGCAGGCACATGATCTCCTCGATAGAGCAGTACATGTCTCCAAGCCTCGAGAAACAATCAGAGATTGTCTCCATGGCCAAGGAAGGCGAAGAGATACATGCCTCTAGGCTGCACAGCTCCTCTTCAACTTCGCGGTGAGGCCTAGAGGGCAAGCTGATTGATCTTAGATGGCAAGCCATATCTGTTGCTAAAAGTGTTGTCTCTGTATTGAGTCTTGAGTTTGAGAGGATGAGAATGAGAGAGCTAAATTTCTTTTGATGCTTTGAGCTTTCTGCCGAGGCCTATTTATACAAAAGAAGCTTATGGGAGAGCATCATTTTGATGGTAGACAAATAGAATCCTGCCATCTCATCTCCAAAACGCTGTCTTTCAAGATTTTAGTTCTGGCAAGCAGCACATGCATCTGTCATCACTCATGTGCATTCAGTTTTTTAGTCATGCAATGACCCTCCCATTTAGCTACCAGTGTCATGTTCCATTTAGTGGCAACACGAATCAGCACAGTATTTTGCTCTACTGGCTGACTTGGCATAATTGCATGCTCCAGACATATTTTAATGGGTTCCTAACCGAGCATTAATTATTGATGCCATGTATACCATCTAATTATATCACAATAATTTAGGTTGTACTATTTATATTTTATACTACTTGAGCGCTCAACCTTGTGTGTTGGAGCTCTTTTTTTTAAGTATGGATAGCCTGATGCACCGTGCAGAGATCCTTTGCTTGTTGTTGAGCCAACACCTCGCATCTGAATAACATGGAAATTTCCAGCTGCACCGCACAAGTTTACATTGCTGGTTGCTGAGATAACACATCGCATCTGAATAACATGGCATCTCATAGTAAAGAAGTTCATAGCTTAGCTTGAATAATGTGTGCTAACTACTTTTATGACAGTTAATAATTGTCAGCATCTAGTAATTTTTTCCCTGTGAAGTTAATTGAAACTAACTGCCTGAGACTTGGATGATGTATCACAACATGCAGGAAAAGTAAAATCGGCATCAGGAAATAGACCAATATTTTTTTTTAGCTTTCTCAGTCGAGTAATCTTCTGTACAATTCCTCTCATTTACAGATTGGAAAAATGTTATGGTGATCAGCCAATCCTCTAAAAGGTGGATACCAATCACATGGAATCAGTGTTAGTGTTTTATATCTATCTAGAAGCTCAGAGTATTCAGAAGAGAGACTCTGCTCTGGATCAAACTCCTGAACAACGTCTTGACTGCTCTCGCCAGATCAACAATGTCCAATTCCAGTGTTTGCAATTGCTCCTGCTCAAATGTGACTCTTTTCTTCTGGAATGTCTTGGAGACAAAAGACCACTTGGTAGACCGCGGCATCGTAGTTTGCTTCAGCAGAAACTGCAAGGATGATTCAAGCATTGAGGTAGCAACCCCTCTTGCTTCTGCTGACAACTTGAGCACCCTACAGCTCTCCTGGTCAGTTGGATCAGACTTCTTGCTGATCTTCTTCAACTGCCTTTGTGCCTTCTTGGTCACACGGGTGTATGACTGGATCTTGGCATGAACAGCTGCGTCATCTCCTCTCTTGAGAGCCAACTGCATCTCCTGAGTGCTTGTGTTGATCTCAGAGAAACTCTCTTGCATGGCGTTGCAGAGGTCGAGCACTACAAGAGATTGTGCCAGCTCTGCCTCCACTGCTTTCCTTTGTTGTTGCTTGGAAAGGCTAATTTGGCTGCTCGGCAAGCACATGATCTCATCAATGTTTATGTGCACACCTCCAAGCTTCTTGAAGCCATCTAGGATTGTTTCAATGGCCACACAAGGTGAGGAGATGTTTGCCTTCAGAATCTGCAGCTGTTCTTAGATGCTGGTGGTTTCATTGGAGCGGGGGCTGGAAGGAACGCTCGAGGATCTGAGATGGCAAGACATGTTTTGAGTGGAAGTTGAAGAGCTTTTTCTTATCTGGAAAATGGATTGGAAGAGAAGCCAAACTGTGCTGGAATGATGCTGGCTCTGTATGGCTTGCCTCTATATATGGCGAACGAAGCCGAAGCCAGTGCATGTCTGACCCTGTAGACAGCAAGAATATTGTCTAATATGAAGTGTCGTGCCGCTGTGACAACTGCCACTCATCTCCTCGACAAGCTATGTTCTTTATATGTTTGATCAGGGTGAGAAGCGTCTCTATCAGTTTAACTCGAGTTTTCCATTGAGCTTATGGCCATCCTATCATGTCTCGATTATTGGCGGCAAACCCATCTGCACAAGTGTATAGCTTAGTGCCTGATCTAGATCCAGATCATGAGACCGCTGAGCATGCAGCGAGGCGCTCCAACGCAGGAGGTTGTGAGCATCGATGGCATGTTTCTGCTAGTGCATTCAGCATATGATTGTTGCGATTTCGGTATGATGCAATTCTCTGTTGATTCATAGAGCGTTCCTATTTATTTATTTCGAACCATGCAGGAGAACTGCATGTATATATTAAGAAGGAAGAGAGCCAACGAATGGCCAAGGAGCGTTCCTATTTCCTAGTTAGGCCTATCACCTGTAGCATGAAATCCATGGTGGTTTGGTATATTACTGTTGCAATTTCAGGATGTTGTGTTTCAGTTATTGGTAGCATGAAAAATGTATGGTGGTTTACTCTATTGGTGTGTCTTGTCAGACATGCACCTTCGAACACTTCTTCAACATGGAATCTAATCAAGCAGCTTTGACATGTAAGTTTTCTCGTTAATAAGCAAATAGTAATTGTTCAGAACCACTCATTTCGACCTCACTGGCTTAAATTAAAATGCATAATTATGATCTTGTGTGCTACTCCTATTAGTTATGAGAGCCGGATCTTCGATTCAGTCATAGTGAATGAAACCCTGACCAGCCTGCAAACCATCCAGGTCAGAAGCTGCCTTGTAGTTGCTGGTCATCTTGAGATGCCGAAGTGTTGCATATGCAACGAAAGAATAAGATGCAACTACACGGATGAGCCAACAGACAGCTAGAATGCATGTCGTGTTTCCTAGTAGGCATGTAGGCAGGCTCATCTGCACAAGTTTCTAGTTAGTGGAAGAGGAATAGTTGACTTCACCCTCCACCCTAGGCTCCAACACGGCATCTGTGATCTGTTTTTGTTATCACAGATCACAGACCTTGCTTGGTGGGCTGATGGTTGAAGACACACCAGGGCAACAGGCACCAGACATCTTAATATGTGCAACAGCATCGCTGGGCTATTTCAGCTGCAATCCTGAGGTGATCCAAGTGTAGTATTCATGTGTACATCCTAACTAAGCTTTAATTACACTGTCATGTTCCATTTAGGTGCAACAAAGAATCCGCACGGGTGTCTACTCTATTTTATGCTTTGCAATTGCGCATGCCCAAGACAGACACTATATGTGTTTATTTATTCAAAGAGAAAAAACAGAGCCACTCTGTTTTTTTAGAGAGGAAAAAAGACAGCCACTTAAGGCCTCCAAAATGGCTCTGTTTTGGTTCCTGTTTGAGCCCATCAACAATGCTAATGGTGAATGCTATTCTTTCTTTCCGTCCCTTTTTATTACCCAAGCATCCTATGTAGATAATGGAAGCTTTTATTTCTCCCGGTGCTCTGCATCATAGGTGTATAAAAGCTAACTTATTGCACCGTTATTACAAAATCAACCCAAGCATGTTTTGTGACTATTGTCTGTTAAAGGATTATGTGGTCTACTTTACAAATGTTTAGATACTTTCTTTTGCAGTTGGTGCATGTTAAGAATCTATGCAACTATTGCAGGCTTATTGATTCCAGAAATTAAATCACACTTTGAACTCTCTATTTGCCATACCTATGAAAGTGGGAAGTCACTATCTTAATCTATATTTTATATACAAAACAATTATTGATATGATCCACCAGTAGCCATATGATTTTCTTGCATTCGTTTTCAGGCCTTGACAAACTTAGTGGTCTCTTCAGATTAATGAACTCCACGATGCTGATGAAGGACAAATTTTGTATTGGGTGTTAGGGCATGTGGGCAAAGCCAGCTGGAATAAACCAGGTAATGTCTTTAATCATACTTCTCTAAAGTGTAAGGTACTCCCATTGTTTCAAAATACATGAAGTTTCGGATAACACCATCACACTACAATGCCAGTTGTTTTTCGTACAAATATGTAAGTAAAGTAATTAAAAGAAATTCCCCTAAAAAGTAACTAAAAAATTGCAGAATTACATATATTACTTTATGACACATCTAATGGTATTTTCAGCACCCATGATAATAATTCTATAACATATTGTAAGTCAAAGCTAGAGAAGTTCGTGCACACGTTTTCTAGGAAGTCGTGTATTTTAGAGCGGAGATAGTTTTCTTGTCCTTTAACTAACTAGATTTTTCTCTAAGCATTCTTCTCATGTTATAGTGTTTTTTACTCTTTGTACTACCCTTTCTGAACTAATGTGAGTTGTACTATCCAGAGGGCAAAGCAGAAAAAAGCTCAATGTCCAAGAGACTGGTTACAGCTGAACTTTTAGCATATGTGCATCATCTTCCTTTGTAAATTTGTACATATGAACCTTTATTATACAATTGGATGATGTCCTACCGTCTCCGCATAAAAAACGAAAGTTTTTCTAGCACCAGAAATTGCAATCATTCTGTATAGGTAAACGATGAACTTTCTGGCATTTTACAAACACAGACAAGACATGGAGCTAGCAATATTTACCAAACAAAAGATCTAACAATGAGACCAATGTAGTAAAGTGGTATTTATTTACTAGTATACAATTAACAGGTGAACCATTCTTTTGAATGGATGCCTTCTGTAAACCAACCTGGGCAAAAACTGTCAATTGGAAAGAATTGAAACAACTTTTCCAACTCCGTCTATGCGTTTTAGGAATAGTTGGTCCCAAGCCTGGTTAAAGGACACGTTCTCATTTCCCCCTCCTCGCTTATCCTCTCCCTCCCCCACTTGAGAGTCGCCCACCTCCTCCCAGCATCCCCCCCTCGTCTATCCGGTGGCCTCGCCGGGCGGACATGGTGGGGGTGGGGAGGCTGGTCTGTAAATGGTAGTTGTAGGCTTAGATTTGGTCTGTCCCTAGTGGCATCCAGCGTTATGCCATCGGCGATATCAGTGCAGGATATGGAGAGCGGCTTATGGTGGTGGGCGGCGGTGAGGATGGTGGCTGTGGCTCTCCGGTAGACTGAGGAGGACAGTTACATTCTTGAACAGAGCTCTCCTCACCTTTCTCAAGGTTTATTCCAAATATACATCATATGAACTAAAAAAAATCAACGAAATATGTCCATATTGTACAACAACTATGGCAGCCAACCCAGCCAGCTAACATGTTGCGTGAATTACAGTTTCTTTAGAGTCGCGGACAGCTTGGATCTGGCATGTTTTATTGATACATGGCTAAGCTATCACACAACGGTCACGAAACATGGCCAGTTAAATACATCAAACACCTATTGATCGGTGCAACGCGTATACAACCGACTAAAAGTTTACCACTGGACTGTAACTATTTATTTTTGCAGAGCAGATCATTTTGATTTCACAGGATTCACTGGACTGTTAATGGTTTCTACAGAACAAATCGCTTTGACTGTACAAAATTTCAAAGAGGAAGCAATTGCTATGACTAATGATGCCCAACTTTGTAATTCATAATCTTGATTGTGTGCTATATATTCATCACAAAGCACCAAAGCAATGATATCTTCATCACATAATTGTATCAATGAGCAAAATCAAGGATTTAGTTTCACACTATTCATTAGGTCAAAACTTCTCTTTCTTTGTCTGTATGGAATTTCTGTACATTTCTCTATATATACACAAAATGAGAAGGATCAGCGAATCCTTTAAAAGGCGGATGCCAATCGCACGGGGTCAAGGGTTACTGACTATACAGTAAGAATGTTCAGGAGAGTAACTCTGTTCTGGACCAATCTCCGGAACAGAAGTCCTACTCCAGCCTCAAGATCTCCGATGCTGCAACCTAGCATCTGTATGTGCTCCTCCTTGTACGCGACTGAGTTTTTCTTCTGGAATGCCTTGGAGACAAGAGACTGTTTTGGCATTTCAATTTGCTTGGACAAGAGCTGCAATGTTGACTCGAGCAGAGATGTAGTGATCTCTCTAGCCTCGCTCAACAATCTGACCATCTTCCAATCTTCCTTGTCAGAAGTAACCTTCTTGGCAGCCTTCTTAAAATGTTTCTTCACCTTCTTCACCAAACGGAAGTAAGACCGGACCCCGACTTGAACGGCTACATCATCTCCTTTTCTGATAGCCACTTGCAGGTCTTGGATGATGGCCTTCAATTCGGAGAAGTCCGCTTGGATGGAATTGCAGAGATCCAAGAGCTCAAGGGAGCATTCCATTTCTCCATCCAACATCTTCCTTTGCTGGGAGGAGCACACTTGGTTGCTGGGCAGGTACATGATCTCCTCGATAGAGCAGTACATGTCTCCAAGCCTCGAGAAACAATCAGAGATTGTCTCCATGGCCAAGGAGGGTGAAGAGATGCATGCCTCTAGGCTGCACAGCTCCTCTTCAACTTCGCGGTGAGGCCTAGAGGGCAAGCTGATTGATCTTAGATGGCAAGCCATATCTGTTGCTGAAAGTGTTGTCTCTGTATTGAGTCTTGAGTTTGAGAGGATGAGAATGAGAGAGCTAATTTTCTTTTGATGTTTTGAGCTTTCTGCCTAGGCCTATTTATACAAAAGAAGCTTATGGGACAGCATCATTTTGATGGTAGACAAATAGAATCCTGCCATCTCATCTCCAAAACGCTGTCTTTCAAGATTTTAGTTCTGGCAAGCAGCACATGAATCTGTCATCACTCATGTGCATTCAGTTTTTTAGTCATGCAATGACCCTCCCATTTATCTACCACAGTGTCATGTTCCATTTAGTGGCAACACGAATCAGCACAGTATTTTGCTCTACTGGCTGACTTGGCATAGTTGCATGCTCCAGACATATTTTAATGGGTTCCTAACCGAGCATTAATTATTGATGCCATGTATACCATCTAATTATATCACAATAATTTAGGTATATATATTGTACTATTTATATTTTATACTACTTGAGCGCTCAACCTAGCACAGTATTTTGCTCTACTGGCTGACTTGGCATAATTGCATGCTCCAGACATATTTTAATGGGTTCCTAACCGAGCATTAATTATTGATGCCATGTATACCATCTAATTATATCACAATAATTTAGGTTGTACTATTTATATTTTATACTACTTGAGCGCTCAACCTTGTGTGTTGGAGCTCTTTTTTTTAAGTATGGATAGCCTGATGCACCGTGCAGAGATCCTTTGCTTGTTGTTGAGCCAACACCTCGCATCTGAATAACATGGAAATTTCCAGCTGCACCGCACAAGTTTACATTGCTGGTTGCTGAGATAACACATCGCATCTGAATAACATGGCATCTCATAGTAAAGAAGTTCATAGCTTAGCTTGAATAATGTGTGCTAACTACTTTTATGACAGTTAATAATTGTCAGCATCTAGTAATTTTTTCCCTGTGAAGTTAATTGAAACTAACTGCCTGAGACTTGGATGATGTATCACAACATGCAGGAAAAGTAAAATCGGCATCAGGAAATAGACCAATATTTTTTTTTAGCTTTCTCAGTCGAGTAATCTTCTGTACAATTCCTCTCATTTACAGATTGGAAAAATGTTATGGTGATCAGCCAATCCTCTAAAAGGTGGATACCAATCACATGGAATCAGTGTTAGTGTTTTATATCTATCTAGAAGCTCAGAGTATTCAGAAGAGAGACTCTGCTCTGGATCAAACTCCTGAACAAAGTCTCGACTGCTCTCGCCAGATCAACAATGTCCAACTCCAGTGTTTGCAATTGCTCCTGCTCAAATGTGACTCTTTTCTTCTGGAATGTCTTGGAGACAAAAGACCACTTGGTAGAGCGTGGCATCGTAGTTTGCTTCAACAGAAACTGCAAGGATGATTCAAGCATTGAGGTAGCAACCTCTCTTGCTTCGGCTGACAACTTGAGCACCCTACAGCTCTCCTGGTCAGTTGGATCAGACTTCTTGCTGATCTTCTTTAACTGCCTTTGTGCCTTCTTGGTCACACGGGTGTACGACTGGATCTTGGCATGAACAGCTGTGTCATCTCCTCTCTTGAGAGCCAACTGCATCTCCTGAGTGCTTGTGTTGAGCTCAGAGAAGCTCTCTTGCACGGCGTTGCAGAGGTCGAGCACTACAAGCGAGTGTGCCAGCTCCGCCTCCACCGCTTTCCTTTGTTGTTGGTTGGAAAGGCTAATTTGGCTGCTTGGCAAGCACATGATCTCATCAATGTTTCCGTGCACACCTCCAAGCTTCTTGAAACCATCAAGGATTGTTTCAATGGCCACAGAAGGTGAAGAGATGTTTGCCTTCAGAATCTGCAGCTGTTCTTCGATGGTGGTGGTTTCATTGGAGCGGGGGCTGGAAGGAGCGCTCAAGGATCTGAGATGGCAATCCATGTCGTGAATTGAAGCTGAGGAGCTTTCTTTTTATCTGGAAAATGGATTGGAAGAGAAGCCAAACTGTGATGGAATGATGCTGGCTCTGTATGGCTCGCCTCTATATATGGCGAACGAAGCCGAAGACATTGCATGGCTGACACTATAGACAGCAAGAATATTGTCTAATGTGAAGTGTCGTGCCACCGTGACAACTGCCACCCATCTCCTCGACAAGCTGATGTTCTTTATATGTTTGATCAGCGTGAGAAGCATCTTTATCAGTTTAGCTCGAGTTTGCCATTGAGCTTATGGCCATCCTGTCATGTCTCGATTATTGGCGGCAAACTCATCTGCACAAGTGTATAGCTTAGTGCCTGATCTAGATCCAGATCATGAGACCGCTGAGAATGCAGCGAGACACTCCAACGCAGCACATCGTGTTTACCTGGTAAGCATCGCTGGCATGTTTCTGCTAGTGCATTGAGTATATGATTGTTGCAATTTTAGGCTGTTGTGTTTCAGTTATTGGTAGCATGAAAATGCACGGTGGTTTACTCGATTGATGTTCCTTGTCTTCTTCGACGTGGAATCTAATCAAGCGGTTCTGACACGTAAATTTTCTCGTAGCAAATACCGAATAGTAATTGTTAAGAACCACTCATTTTGACCTCACTGGCTAAAAATGCACAATTATGAGCCTGCGTGCTAGTACTAGTACTATTTGTCGGTATATTTTTTGTAGACGGTACTACTACTATTAGTTATGGGAGCCGGATCCAAATATTATAAAGATCTTATGTCCAGCTCTTAACACCTGCAGGAACATCTCTTCTTCGACCTGGACACAGCAGGCCACCTCAACACCAGGGTCTGCTTGGACAAAATACTGATATCGATTCAAACGTAGTGACAGAGATACCTCGAGCAACCCTGCAAACCATCCAAGTCGGAAGCTGCCTTGTAGTTGCTGGTCATCTTGAACTGCTTCTGCAGGCGCCTTCTTGACCAAGCGTGCACACGGCTGATCCTTTGCATGGACTGCTGCACTGTCTCCTCTCTTGAGAGACCGAAGTGTTCGCATATGCAACGAAAGAATAAGATGCAACTAGACAGATGAGCCAACAGACAGATAGAATATGCATGCCATGTCTCCTCTACACAAGTTTCTAGTTAGTGGAAGAGGAATAGTTGACTCCACTCTCCACCCTAGGCTCCAACAAGGCATCTGTGATATATTTTTGTTATCACAGGCCTTGCTTGGTCGGCTGAAGGTTGAACACACACAAGGCACCAGACAGCCTAAGGCCCAGTTCTTTTGGCGGCTTCTTCGAGAAGCCGCCGTACCCCTAGCTTCCTGGGGAAGCCGGTTCTAAAATTCTGTGAGGCTTCCAAGTTAGTTTAGCCTTAACCATTTTGGAAGCCTTGTAAATTTTTTGAACCGGCTTCCCCAGGAAGCTGGGAGTAGGGCGGCTTCTCGGAGAAGCCGCCAAAAGAACTGGGCCTACGTGCAGTAGCATTGCTGGGCTATTTCAGCAATTCAGCTGCTGCAATCCTGAGATGATCCATGTGCAGTATTCATGTGTACTACTACATCCTAACTAAGCTTTAGTCGCACTGTCATGTTCCATTTTTGTGCAACAAAGAAGCCGCATGGGTGTCTACTCTATTTTTATGCGTGCAAATTGCACATGCCGAAGACAGACACTATATATAAGAGGAAAAAACAGAGCCACTCTGAATTTTCGTAGAGAGGAAAAAAGACAGCCACTTAAGGCCTACAAAATGGCTCTGTTTTGGTTCTTGTTTGAGCCCATCAACAATGATAATGGTAAATATTATTCTTTTCTTTCCTTTTCATTACAAATGGCAAAGGTTGGGTACATATGGGTCTTGGAGGCGGCGGCGGCATGCTTTGGTTTCAGGGTTTGGCCTCACGTTCTAACTAATCAAAACATATCTTGCATTTTACAAGTGGAGTAAATATTCGGCAGAAATGTTCTCAAGGGATGCCATAAATCAATAATTTTGGTGCTCCTACAACTGTATGTTTGTGCCAAGTTGACTCTAAAATCACCCGGATCAGGAGAGAACTCAGAGTCATGGTGAGGCAGGGTCTAATCCTGTTAAGTCGATGCTAATGGTACAGGAGACATTACATATGCTGGAAATTCCTACTAGGAAGAAGGAAATTCAGGACAATCCTAGACGAGCCTGCAATTGGAGTAAGCCTCCAGATGGTGTGATCAAGATAAATTCTGATGCGGCACTTGGTCAAGAGTCGCTCATGGCGTCGTCAGGAGTTGTTGCGGGGATGGGATCTCATTCCGTGGTGCAGTGTGTAAGGTGTACAGGGGCATTGTCGAACCTCTTGTTGCAGAAGCACTGGCACTAAGAGATGTGGCAGCTTTTGCTGTCCAGAAGGGTTTTAGCGACGTAGTCCTGGAAGTGGACTGCTTGGAAGCATTGGCAAGATCTTCAGGCTGATCGATCGGTGATCAAGCCCATTTTAGTTGAAATTAGTGAGCCGAGTTTATCTTTGAATTCTGTTAGACTTTTTTTTACACGTCGTGAAGCTAACCAGGCGGCTCAGTCATGTGCGAAATATGCAATTACACATGAGGGATCGTTTTATGGGAGGCTGAGCCACCTGCATTTTTAGTGCACAGTTTGAGGACTGGTTATAATGATTTTGTGTTGAATTAATAAAGCTCGCCGGTTTCCCTCAAAAAAAAAAAGGAGAGAACTCGGAGTCTCAGAGTACATCCGAGGTGCTTTGTTCGGATTAACTCCTACCGTTTGGTTGGTACCAAGGTTTCGTGGTATCAACCACAACCAGGCGTTAAAACACACATGCCATCTTTGTCGACTTACCCCTGTTCTGTACGGCACAGGAGATTATGTATATTATGGTAATTCCTGTGTTGAGCAGGAAACTCTTGGATTTGGATTTGGAGACAAGCCAACCAAATTTGGGATGAGGACTTAGGAGTACAAGCAAATATTAGATATTTATTAGGGGACACTGATAGACTTTAGATGATATATACATGTCTCCCTCGCTGTGTTATATAATTTTTTGTCGTGGTTTTAGTTCAAATCTGAACTATAATCGCAACAAAAATTATTATGAAATAGGAGAGTATATATTTGCAACGACCAAACTGGAACAAGGCTCTTTCCGCACCTCTTATCAAAGGGTCCTGGGGAACTTTTTCAAGCATGTCACTGGCCTCATTGCCGTAATTTGCCTTAGGGCAGTCCCAAAGTAATAGCACCTCCTCCTCACCATTGTCTCGGTGCTCGTCATGGCCATTTTCTTACATTGCCATTGCATCAACCTCCCGATGCGCCGACAGGTATCAAGGATTACCGTCATACACAAAAAAACAGCGTGTTTATCACGAGATTGGCAAGAAAACTCTCCGCCATGCACCCCTCTTCACTATCATTTTAATCATGTTATATTTTAGTTAGTTTTGTCCACACATCCAGAGAGAGAGAGAGAGAGAGAGAGAGAGAGAGTCCACCACCATGGCACTTCCTTGGCAGTGTCCCCACGCTATGGGGCTACATCCATCCACGCGTGCCGTGCCTTAGGAGCATAATTTTAAAAACAGGACCGGTTTAGTGGTTTGACCAAACAAGATCTAAACCGATGGTCTAACTGATTTTTTAAGAGATAACGGTCCCAACACCCAAAAAAACGGAAAAAAGGATGTTGCGAGAGGAATCTAACTCGCGACATTCTGCTAGGTCAAAATAGCACCACATAAGGTCCAATACCACGTGGACATGCCATGTTTTATGATTACATATTGAAATATGATTGCATATACCTTTTATGATCTTTTTGTTCCAAAATTTGCTTAAAATTTTATTAAATGTAAATACTTCCCCCATCTATAAATAAGTGACTCGGATCTATCTATATTCACATGTATCTCGCGTCAAGATGCATGCGAATTTAGAGAAATCCGAGACACTTAAACGGAATGAGTTTGTCATTTCTAGCGACTTAGCCCAGTTTTTTTGGCGGCTTCTTCGAGAAGCTGCCCCACCCCCAGCTTTCTAGAGAAGCCGGTTCAAATTACGAGGCTTTCAAAGTGGTTAAGACTAAACTAATTTAAAAGTCTCACGAAAATTTTGAACCGGCTTCTCCAGAAAGCTGGGGGTAAGACAGCTTTTTGGAGAAGCCATCAAAAGAACTGAGTCTTAAGAGGTGATCAGACCAGCAACCACTCCGATCCCGGCTCTATTCTCGCATAAATATAGTTAGCTCATAGATCAAGCATTTATGAACTGATCAAAGCATGAACAAAATTATTTATTTGTACTCCCTCCATTTTAAAATATAAGATGTTTTAGCTTTGTGAAGCAATATATATAGACTTATTTTAGTACGTAGGTCCACTCAGGTTTAGAGTGGATCTATACAGTCTAGATACCGATTTTCTTCACAAACCTAAAACTATATTTTAAAATGGAGAAAACAGCTATTATTTAATATCACCACAGTTCACCACCGCAAGCACGTACGGCTAGAAGAAGGAACGAGTAGCAACAACACACAACCAACACGAATACGCAAGTAGTACACCTGTGGGCGCGTCACGCGTGACTGATCGACGGAGCTTAGCCATCGTTTTTCGTGTTTACTTGGGAGAAGGCATGAAAGACACGAGCTCCTTGGACTTGTGCTTGAGCCACGCCTTGACGACCACCACGGCGTCGATCGGCCGGTCGCCTCCGGCCCCGGCGCCACGCTCCCGGGCGATGACCTTGAGGTAGTAGGCCACCCCGGAGACGACCTGCCTTTGCGCCGCCGCCACGCCGGTGAACGCCAGCCTGACCGTGATGGGGTCGCCGTTGCTACCTGATCCTCCGCCGTGGCTGAGGCGGCGGTTGTGCTCCGCCACCGCGAACCGGCCCAGGGACTGCACCATCTTGTTGGTGGGCGCGTCCTCGATGGTTGTCCGGCCGCCAGTAGCGGCCATCGGCTGCGCTGTTTCGGCCGCGGCGAGGGTGGCAAACACGAGGAGGATGAGGGAGATGGCTGCAGTGGAGGCGGCCATTTTTGGAGCTCTGTGTTGGGGAGAACTCTTGGAATCTTGGTGCCTATATATAAGCAACGCACACTGAGTTTGTGACGAATCGAGTGTGGACTGTGGAGTGGAAATCTTGTACTGCTACTAGTAAGAACCAAAAGAAGAAAAAGGCTGAAGATATGGCATGATTGGCCGGCCGCTTGCCTCCGAGTCCGTGATCAATGACGACAAAGGCAGCGCTCCGGTGCGCGTAAACTCTGGCCACCGCCCGCTCCCCTGCCGCCTCGCGTAATTACCGGAAGACTACGCGTACAGTTTTCTCAGGAAAGAGAAGGCTAGCTTAACATGGGTCTTACCTCAATTTTTATTTATTTTTGTGTGTGGATGTATTCACACCTTTCGTATGACATCCAACAACACTCTAATTTTGGACCTCTTTGTTTGTTACTCCCTCTGTTTCAAAATATAAGATGTTTTACGTTTGTGAAGAAGATGAATCTAGACTTCTTTTAACATGCAGATTCATTCCAAAGTTGAGTGAACCTATATACTAAAACAAGTCTAGATTCACTTTCTTCACAAATTTAAAACATCTTATATTTTGAAACGGAGGGAGTACAAATGATTTATCAACCTAACGGTCGTATTTTTCTCTGTAATAAGGCCTCTAAGAAGCACAGACACGCACATCCACTGACAGACAGCTAAAAATAATAAGTTTTGAGTTCATGTCCACATTCTTATGGAATTGGGGTACGAAATTTTTTTTATCGTGTTTGGGGTACGAATTTGGCAACCACGATTCTATAATCAAAATGGCTCTTGCAGCCATGCAGGGGCTTCCTTTTCTTTAGCCACCGCCTACTCCAGAAACCCTAGCAGACGCAACTCGGTCTCCTTGTTCCTCCTCCTCTGGTGGCCTTGTCAACATCAAGAGGGGCGGGGAAACGGTGGTGTTTTTTCAAAAAAAAAAAGTGTTTTGGCAGTTTATGTCGTGTTTGGTGCTCGGCTTCTTGGCCTTCGTGTCGGTGAAGACGACAACTTTTTCAATAAGTGTTCTTCAATCTTTCATTCGATGACATGAATTCCTTCTGGGCATCAATGATGGTGTTGGAAGATCAACTTTCTTTAGATATGACCTTTCAGATCTTGCTTCGCTAGATCGATCTTTGAAGGTTTTTGTTGGTTGTCACGAGGAGGTTTGTCGTTATTAGAAATACTGGTGTTCCATTTCCAAAAAAAGAAATACTGGTGTTGGTACTCTTGTTGATGTTGGTTGACTACTCTATTGCTGCGCGTGTGCATGTAGCCTTGGGCACTACGGCTCAAATTAAAATTATGGGAGAACCCTTGTTTATATTTACAGGTTTGTGGTTTGGTATATTTTTTTGATAAGGGACGCTTTATTACTTAAAAGGTTTAAGTATTACACCCGGCCTCTGCATAGCTAGGATGCACACAGTCGGCACAGTCCACACTCCACAGGTTTGTGGTTCGGTACATATGTCATTTTTATGTGGTTGCCTTCGAAAAAGCACAAGATGTGTCATGGAAAAATTAAAATACCTCAATGATTTGCTAGTTTTTTAGACTTCATATTTTAATTGCTAAAGATAGATCATGTATCTTTACCATGTACTATTTGCTACTCTAAATATATATAGTACTAGTCATAAAAAATGGCTCTTGCAGGAGAAATCCTACATAACTAGGACCTGTTTGAAAATTCTACGATGAAAATGGGCCCTAAATTAACAGTTTCCTATGTTGTTATAGTTCAATGAATTGAAGAGACTTTAAGATTTCATGTGGTTTTGGTTCCTCCAAGAATACATGGTACATGAAGCCATAACCCTACTAGAACTTTTTTTACTATTACTTTGTTGTTTTTTGTGGTGTTTCTTTCTCTTGTGTACCAAACGTATCTAGAATGTGCAGATTAATTAAATCGATCTGGCATCCTTAATTGTCTAGTGAACTTGTATGTGAAGGGTATAATTTGTATGGCATGTATGCAAATTAACAGAAAAGTAGGAATTCTCCTATTTCGAATTAACTAATGAAAAGGAGCTACATGCAGCAAAAATAAAAATAGAAAGATAACAATCCATTCATAAAACCATGTATTCCCTCGAGTTTGTCTAAATTCGCATGTATCTAGCGTGTTTTAGTACATAAATATATCCAAATTTAGACAAAAGCAAGTCACTTATTTCTGGACAGAGAGAGTAGCATTTTTTCCCTACCGCTCCGAGACACCATAGCTAGCTCGTATTCGTCGAGAGATTCCCAAAGACACGGGATCAATATCACACAGAATCTCCTTTGTTCCTAGAAGTCCATATATATGCCCCATTATAGGAGAATGATAATCTCCATGGACAAGAAGGCTTCGTGCAGCAGAAGTGGCTTTAATTGGAGGGAGTAAAGTGCATACTAAGCTAAAACATGTGATCTCTCTATTGCTATCGAGTGTGCAACTGCAATGTACAGTGCTCCCCTGAAATTTAGTTGTACGCAACGGCGTTGACGAGTTTATCTGAACTAATATATGATAAGCCAAGGCCCAAGGGAATTGATGGGCAAGGATGGGTCGCACTGTTTAGCGTGTCAGGGGTTACTTGCAAGCCACCCCCATAGGAGAAGGAGAAGTGATGGGGGGCCATCAAACAGTCTGCGCCACCAGAGCCGGTGATCCGGCTGAAATGCTAAATCCATAGGAGACGTAGGCATCGTGTGATCGTCCGCATGTGCCCAGTCCCTGTTACCAAGGATTTGCATTTGCATTATTCTACAAGTGCATGTGTGTGTGTCGGTCACGGGCGACCCAACCCAAATGCATGCATGTTCGCTTGCTTAAGCAAGGAAAAATGGGAAGTCGGCTCGTCCAGGATCGATCAAGTTGCTCCTACGGATAATAAGATGTACTGTATCTTTTTTTTTCCACAAAACTAAAACGTCTTATATTTCTAAACGAAGGGAGTAGAAATGAGCTGTTATGTACAGATGGGAACAAACAATATATCGCTTTGGGACGAGGACCAGTGGACCCTTCGAGTTGGGCTGCAGGAAGCAGTGCCTCTGGAAGACCCGTACGTACTGGTCCTGCAAGTTTGAACTCGCAAACCAGACAAAAAATGCCCATGGTTTCTCAGCCCCAATGCCATGCTGAAACTCCAAAAACACAATCACGGTTAGTTTGAACTCACAAACCAGACAAAGAATGCCCATAGTTTCTCAGCCCCAATGCCACGCTAAACCTCCAAAAACACAATCACGGTTTTCGTCCATTCTCGCCTCCCAGCTCCCACATACCAATGATCGGTTACGTGGTAGCCTTGGCAGCATCCGAGCAGCTTGCTCGTCTAAAACGACCACAGGTTAAACACCACCAAAGCAAACAGCAATCACGACAAACATACTCCATATTAGATTTTTCAAACACTTGATCTTGTATCGTTGCAGACTTGCAGCTAAGTTTTACTAACATCCTACACTCAAAGCAGCAGGAGACGCGGGTTGATAGTACAACAATCAGGCACCTAACAGAACTATAATCTTCTGTCGGCGCACACATAAATAGACAGGCTAAACCTAGAATACTTCTCCGTTCGGTACAATATGTAGGGGCTACACACGCGGGATACAGCGGGACAGGGCGCAGACATACCAGTTACATGATTGTGCTACGCTACAAACTCTGCTCTTATCTACACAGCCGGGATCTCACGCCACTCATCTGTCATACGGGAACTCCTTGTCGTCCTCCTTCACCTTAAACGGCTCCGGGTGACGGCCAGAGCAGTAAAGATTCCACATCTTGAAATACGCCCTATCGAGGTTCCGAACCTGAAACGGTTTCAAGGAAGAGCTCATCAAAATTACTGTGCCTAGAGGGAGTATCAAACAGGGACGTTGTGAATTTGTGCAAGCAATCACTTACCCATCGAGCCGTATCAAACAATGGACATGTTAAACGG